>CM073573.1:154652941-155852941 GCA_037074715.1 Magnolia kwangsiensis | reverse complement strand
ATCCGCCGTCAAATATTACCCAGATTCTCCAGATTCAAAGGTTGGCTGTGGTCCGTTGGTATGATTTGTCGCAAACCTCTCGCTAGTTGAAGCGTGGAAAAGTATCCGGCAAAAACGGGACGGCTACTCGAGATTCCACCTCGTGCGCGATAGTAAGTGGGCCCCACAGTTTTTACGGTAGATAACAGGAATTAGAAAAGTTAATGATGGATAGGAATGACCCGTGTTTCAAATTGGAAGCGGATTGGGCGGTGACCCCAGCACCACCCAGATTAGTGAAGCGGATTGGCTGCTGTACTACACACCACACATCTGGCTGGTGTGTTGACGTCACCTAGTTTTGTGGATCCCATCACGAGGTATATCTTATATCCCACCCGTCCTTCCATTTAGCGAGATTGTTGTAAGGCTTTGAGCCTAAAAATAAGAGAGATCCAAAGATCAAGTATACCACACTGCGAAAAGAAGCAGAGGATTGAATGTTTACCATTGAAACCCTATTGGGTTACATAAGTTTTGGATTAATTTGATATTTGTTTTTCCTCTTCATCCATGTCTTTGTGATCTTATGAATAGATTGGATGGAAAATAAATGTTATGGTGGGCCCTACCAATGTTTTAATAGTGAGAATATTATCACCACCTCTATTTGTGATGTGGTCCACTTAAGATTTGGATACGAATAATTTCTGTCTTAGTGCTTTAAAATGATCTCTAAAAATGGATGAGCGGTGTGGATATAATAAATACATCATTTTGGAGGCCATGTAACTTTGATCTCCTTTGAACCGTTCGTACTACTCGGAGATAGAGGAACGGCAGCGCTAGTCTTCGCGCGACACGGACCCACACCAGCCAGATCGGTGGTGTGTGGTACACCAGCCAATACGCTTCCCCAGATTAGTGGTGTTGGGTGCCATGGGGCCTACTGTGATCTGTGTGCACCGTTTTTACATTTTAGAGTACGAACCCAAAATTAAAGCAGGTCGTAAGCTCGAGTGGGCCACCCCATATAAAGACACCCACCGATGAAACCTTCCTGAGCTTGGATTCGGAACTCTTCCTGGTAGGAAGATCCCAGCCATCCACTATTTACCCTCCTTTCCCCACCTTCGTTGCATAGTCTGCATTAACCGTCTATTTCCAGATTGGTAATTCCATCTCAGAGATTTTTTAGCTAACCTTATCCAAGATAAGATCCATGAGATCAACGGTCTGGATCACCGAATTATCAGTCCTATTTTTACAAATCAACGCACAAGGACACCAGTCACAGTTATTCTCGCAAGTCGCTAAAAGGCATTTGAATTTCCAACACATTCCAGCATCGTTACGACGTAACAGGAGACGGCCTTAATCGAATAACTTAAATAGTCCTCAGGGCCTGAGACTTCATTCTCCGGCACTCAGAATTTGCACACGTGGCACACGTTTAACTGAAAAAACGTCGTCCAAACAGTGAATCCCACTTTAATAGATCATAAACCATCACTTATCCTGAACTAATTTTCACTGGCCCATTTTTATACATGCAATGGACCGTTGAAAAAAGAAATATACGACGGTCTAGATTTAACATAGAAATGTCTTATAATAATCCAATCTACATTGATTTCAACGATTTGGATGGTCTTGATTTACTTAAAAACCATATCACATGTACAATTTCCAATGCATGCGTATGTATCATTAAACTCCGTTAGAGCATCAAATCAACTCCTCCCTTAAAATGCACTCATGATCAACGGTTGAGGACGACGGAGAAGCAGTCGGTAGGTCTCTCTCCCTACGTGATCTTTCCAACTCCAAACGCGTCGGACTCCCAAACCTCACGCCTTCTGTTCCTCCTTTTGGAAAAATAGAAGAAAAATCGAAATAAAGAATAAAAGAAATAAAAAATTAGGGTTTTTTTTTTTTTTTCTTTTTTCTCGCCCTTTTCAATACGTTTCTTCAATCCCAATCCATTATCGCTTTCGAATCATCTCGGTCCTCGATCTATGAATCTTTTCAGATCTTCCTACTTCAAATGCTGTTAGAAACAAGATCCGGATCGATGCTGGTAAGTAAATTCTACAATCTTGTTTACATTCTTCGTAGGTGAATGTTCTGGTAGCTTTTAGATTCTTGAAATCGAAATTCCGTTCCATTCGTGCTACGTTGCATACGTTCTTTGTAGATTGGTGTTTTGTTGATTGTCGATTTGAAGGGAATGCGGTATCTTCTCGAAACGAAATTCCGATCTTTGTGCTGTGTTCGAGCCTACACATGTTTCTTCGGGCGGCGGAGAGTATAGGAAGTATTGAATTTTGCAAATATCTTGATTTCCTTGAATTGAAATCTTTCAAGGTTTTCTGAAAAAATCTCCATTTTGCATTTACGATTCTTCGTCTGCTCTTTTGAAGTGTTTAGCTAGTTGTTTCCTTTACAGGGAATTGTCTATTGCCGATCCTTGTTCGGTGTGTATTCGGTTGCTTTTACTGGAGTTTGGTCTTCATGTTGCTGTTTTGTTTTGGATGTCTTGGAAAAAGCTTGGGTAGGTAGGATGTTTTTCTGCCCAAATTAATATCGGAACGTTTCAGTTCATGTGTTAAATGCTTTGGGTATGGATTTGGCGGTGGAAAGAAAAATGGGATCCAGCATAATGTGTTAAAAAACCCCTGCTGTCTGTCCATGACCGGAGAGGAATGGAACTGTTCCTTTGGAAATTTGAGGCCACTGGCGATTTGGGGTATGGCTGAGTGCACTGCTAGCTAAGTTGAAGGTTGGTTGGAGCTCAATTATGTCCCTACGGATTTTTTCTTGAAAAGAATTATTAAAGAAGAAAACCAAACATGTAAAAAATTAACATGGTTAAGTGCTCTATTAGGGGTGGCAGTTAATGTAGACTTTGTCAAGCCTTTGGTGGAGGAGATGGGATGCAAGTATGACGAGCTTCCTTGCACTTTGGCCTTCCCCTGGGGGTAAGTCAAAGTCCTCTTCATTTATGCCATCTTGGAGCGAATTGAGTAAAAGTTGGCTAAGTGAAAAGGGTCGTATTTGTCCCTTGGGGTTGAATCGGTTTCATCAAGTCCACATTGTAGAATCTCCCAATTTATTTTCTATCTATATCCAGATCCCCGCAGCTTCAGCATTGAATTGAATGGCTTTAAAGGAATTGCCTATAAGGGAACGAGGAAATTTATCACGAACTCCATTTAGTAGCCCTCTTGAACTTGTTCACTTTGTGAGTTGCTAATAGAAAGTTCGATTTGATGACTTGGAAGTGTGAATCACTCTCAATTATGAGGAATAGAGGATGAGGTTATGAGTGAGTTGCATCTGCCTTCAGTCTTAAAAGATTGAAGATGAGACTAATAAAGTTGAATGCCATAATCACTCTATTGCTCTTCCATGAGGTCAATGTTATGGCCTCTGAATAAAGGGCTAAGTCGTGAGGATGAGTCATACCTCATGTGAGATGAATTACGTATTATAGATCCAACATATGCCTAGTATTGTCTACTTTACGACGGGATTCGTGCAGGGACTTTTTACTTACAAATTACTTTGATTCGATCTAATCATTGCAACATACGAGTAATAAGTTTCGTAGGTTACTCTTTGTGTCATCAACTATTCTTCTCTTGTTTATAGGAGGATGAGATTGAGTGTTCGATATTTAGTGTACGATGACGAAGGGCCTGTGATTGGTTAGACTAAGTTACGCTAGGAAAGCGGTTTGATCGATTCCAAATTACATATCTAAGTGGGGAAGATCTCATGATAGATATAGTAAGTTTCTAAAATTATTAATACACACTTGAAGCTTTATCCATTGGCAACATCAAGTTTTTGACATACTTTTGCAAACAATATTCTTTTTAAAAGTACATATAATATGGTATTACTTTAAAAGGATTCAAATTGATGTTTGTGAAAAATCAAGTTTTCTGAATAACTCGATAACTTGGATAAGTGTGTATGTTTGTCGGGTATTTCAGATTGGGAGTCCACTCCATTCGGCATGGTCATGCGAACTAGTACATGCATTGCAAAGATTGTGTTATTGAGTGCTAGTTAGTAGTCGCATGCCTCTGATTCTTTTGATCACAATTTTTGGTTTTGGTTATTATGGGATGAGTTAGATGGACAATCTATAATGTGCCTATTCCACAATGTAATTGAGTGGGAGATGTTGGACATGGCTCCGTGGGGTCCACTTGTGGGCAACCTCTAGTTGGCGGGTTCCATGCAAATTTCTCTCCTTTTATCCCTTTTGTTTTCTCTCTATAGTTTGAAGATGAATTTCAAAATCTGAGGTTTAAATTCAACTTCAAACTTGAGATTAGGATATGGTGAGATTTGGATGAAACATAATAACTTCTGGCATCATTCAAACTCCTTGACCCTTCCCTATAAAAGGGGGAGGGGTTCTCTTGTTAATCGCATCAAAAAATCGTCACTTATTGGAGAGAGAAAGAGAGAGAGAGATAATGTATCCTTAAATTTTGCCATCTGGCCCATCCCTTATACGATCTAAGTCACTGATCCTAATTCGGGGCCATCTTAACCGTAAAATTAGAGGGGTGATAAGACCTCTTTGCTCTCGTAATCGTTAGGGGGATTATTGGACGTGCATTATACATCCCAAGATCGTGTAGATCATCGGATCTTGCTGTCTCACCCATCTAGGCCGTCTTTTCGATACATCCATGCATCCATCAATCCCACCATACATGATACATCCATGCACCTATTCATCCATCCATCCTTCCATTATGCACATACAAACATTGCATACATGATACATCTATGCATGCTTAACACTTCTATTCCATCCAGCCATCAATGCATTGATCCACACATGCATGCATCCATCAATCCCACCATACATGATACATCCATGCACCTATTCATCCATCCATCCTTCCATTATGCACATACAAACATTGCATACATGATACATCTATGCATGCTTAACACTTCTATTCCATCCAGCCATCAATGCATTGATCCACACATGCATGCATCCATAATTAGGAAATGACATAATTATTTTTTAAAATAAACGTTAAATTTATTTTCTTAATTAAAAAAAATATTCAATGATATTCTCTATATTGGCGATAATATTGATGATATTGGCAATACGAATAAATATTTGTACTAGTGGGTTAACAAGATATTAATGATATTTTGGTGATACGGGCGGTATTCATCACCACCACCCACCATCATCATCATCTAAGCCTTATTTAAACTAATTGGGGTTGGCTACATGAATCTTGTTATGCCACTCCACCCCATCAAGGTCCATAATTTCAGTTAGACCATAGGTCATTAAGTCTTTTCTTTCTAGCTCCACCCACATCTTTTTCAGGTAGTGATATGGGCCGTATTATTGCTGATAAAAGTAATTTATTTATTTTTACCCTAGATCTGTATTGGTATTTGGAACATTGATAAGAGCAAAAAAGAACACCCAACTTACATACTTTTGCATCCACATTCTTCATCTCATCCCAAGACCTATTCTTGTATCATATGATACAAGAAATCCAATCCACAAGATCATAAACCTGCTTGATATCAATCCTACAAATTACTCATGGTTGTCCTTCCTAGCATCACGCTTGATATCAATCCTACAAATTACTCATGGTCGTCCTTCTCGGTATCACGACCCTTGCGATTTTGGAATCGCATCTCCTAACACTTTTCTGAATTGGGTTGAAAGAAATTTAGAGAGGATTTTGTAGAAATTCTCGATACCTCTTGGAGGATTTTTTGGGAGTAGGGCAATGTAAGAAGCCCAATATCTTTGGAAATCTTCCCCTTTCTTAGAACTGCTATAGCGAATGAGATTGCCCTTGAGCTCCTTTTGAAAAACCTAATAGAATGCAATAAGATATTTGTCTGGGCATGGCACTTTATCGGTACCCAAATTTGAAATCGTCATCTTGACCTCATCTTCCCAATGTCTCTCTGGCCAAAAGCAAGATTTTCCACCTTTGGCCTTGTCCAATCTTCCGATGAGAGCAAATTTTTGTTGTAACTTACCAAAGTGTCACATCTCTTTCTTTCCTTTAATCTTTCTTTGTCCACTACCAAGTTGTGGATTTTGTTGCTTCTCCTAGCACTTGCTGTTCCTAGGTAAAAACTTGGTGTGTGTGTTTTTTTTTTTTTTTTGAATCAATGATGAGATTTCATTAAAAAGGCCAAAGCCAGAATTTACAAATATACAAAAAAAAAGCTCCACCAAGAGACAAATATACCAAAAGACTATGCTTCCGCCCACTCCTTTACATGTTGAATAGCTGATCTAAAGACTTGTAATGCTCCTTTCTTTTTGTTTATGAAACATCTCTCGTTTCTTTCCCACTATAAAGCCCATAGGCCTGCTAGCACGCCTAATCTCCACAACCTTTTCCCTAATTTTCTGCCATTCCAAGCAATGGGAAATTCTTCTATTGTGTTCGAAAACACCCATAGAACCCCGGGAAACTTGAGAAAATGATCCCAAACCTCCCCAGCAAATGCACAATGAATAAATAAGTGGTACACAAATTCTGCATCTTTAAGGCACATCAAGCAAACATTTGGAAGGATCATCTTCCTCTTACAAAGATTATCAATCGTTAACATGTTATTCCTTCTTGCCAGCCATCCAAAAGCTGCCACCTTCATAGGAGCACCGTAATGCCAAAGAAAGGCCGTTGAAGAGATCCCATAGTTTTCATCTTATGCGCTAAAAATCGATAGCAAGACCTAACTGAGAAGAACTTGACTTAGCCTTTAACCACCTCATCTGATAGCACTGGAGAGAAGTTCGCCAATATCTCAAGCAATTGAACCAACTCTTCAATCTCCTCATCTGACATATTTCTTCTAAAGACAGGGACCCATACCACCTCATCACCCCTTACCGAATAACAACTACTCACCTTCTCCCTATCTTCCTGGCTAACCCTGCCCTTTTATTGTGTAAGGCAAACGATTTCTTTGTGGATAATCTTTGATTGATTATAGTTAGTTTTGAGGTGGTTTCGGGCTTGAAGGTAAATATATCCAAAAGTGAGATCTTGGGAGTAGGCATTTTCAAAAAGAAAGTTCTCAGGCTTGCAGAGGTATTTGGTTGTAGGGAAGCCTCTTTTCCAACAATGTATTTGGGTCTCCTGTTATGTATAGGGAAACTGGCGAAACACATGTGGGACAAAGTTCTAGAAAGATGTCAAAGTGGCAGTCTAGGTACTTATCATTGGGTGGGAAAATGATTATGATTAAAGTTTCTATGTCAAATCTCCCGGTCTATTTCATGTCTCTATTCAAGTGTCCAAAGTTTTTGTGGGAAGTTCGGTAGAGATACAAATTCCATCTCTTATGAAATGGGAAGAAGTTTGCAAGCCGACGGTTCAAGGTGGAGCAGGATTTTCAAAATTAGAAGAGATGAATCTAGCTCTGTTGGCGAAATGGGTTAGGAGGTTTGGGTCGGAGGGAGAGGGTAGATGGAGGGAGTTGCTATCGAGAAAATATGGTGTAGAGGAAGGGGGGTGGTGGACTAAGGCATCATCTTTGTATTGATCTTCTTACTTGTGGAAGTCGTTGGCGTCCCTTAAAGAGAGAGTGTGGGAGGGTATAGGCTTTCGTTTGGGGATGGTAAGAGAATCATATTTTGGGAAAACTTGGTGTTTTAATCCCTACTTTTACCCATAGCATGGGATCTCTGCCTCCTTTTATTTCCACCTATTTTGCCTTTCACTTGAACTGCTATTTCAGGTTATCACGCTATTCTTTTTCTCCCTTGGATATGTTTTGTTCCACTTCCTTTCTATCAATCTCCTGAACTCTTAACATATTTGCTTCTTAAACCGCCTCAAGATTCTCCCAATTCCACTGCTTTATCTCTCTCTCTCTCTGTTATTTATTTATTTTTTAAAATATAAATTTAATTTAAAGCCTCTGGAGTTTCACCATAAGTCCGTAGCTTGCTTAACCTTCCACCTCACAAGACATCCATCAATCCTCAGACTTTCCCACAAAATCTTCCTCTAGCAGCCTTTATGAGATCAAAATAGAAGGAATTGGCCCCGTGACTCAACACTTGTCTCTCGTTGGGTTGCACAATGATCATACATTGGTCGAGTAACACCGCCTTGACAACTCCAATAAACCTTTCTTCCCACTCCACCAACACCAGAAATGTATCAACCATCATGAAAATCGGCTTCTCTTGGAAGTTTGACAAGGTGAAATTCACTGCACCTATAGGGAGATCTATCTTCTTATGTCTTCTCACCCATCATTGAATTCTCTTGTGCTTCTTGAGATACTACTTCCACCCTACTCTTATGAGAAAACCAAGTTACATTAAAATTGCCCCCCACACACCATGGAATTGTTCATAGATTTCTCACATTATCCAAATCCTCCCAAATGAATTGATGTTCTTCCTGGGCATTTGATGGGTACATTAGAGCACCTACTTGGGTGTACTAGAGATGGAGATGACCACCAAATTAGCACAACTTTCTTTGTGGATGGGAGACGAGTTCCAGATGGGGCCTGTTGGGCCATTTTGAAGACCTCACATGCATTAGACATGCATCAGGAAGACCTTACTTTGAGATGATGTACGCGGGATGCTTAAGAGACCATTTTAGTCATAAGATTTTTATTTCGTGTCGATTCGACTGTTGGATCTTGTCAATTAGGCCATTGGGCCACCATATCTTTTGGATTTGGGCCCCTTGGACGCTGGTATTACTTTTTTTTTTTTTTTTTGTTATTTTTAGGATTTATTTGATGGTTGTGATTGATAATAAGTGTTTTAGTTTTTTTATTTTGGATGATGGGCCATTTTACTTAAGTAAGTTGCATAGTTTTGTTTGGGGGGGAGGTGGTGGTCCAACCCTAGTGGTGTTATTGAGAAGAAAGAAAAAAAAAGATGAACTCTTTTGTGTGAATGAATTTTCCTCTTGTGTTTTAGGGTTCGTGATAAACTCTCCATTCCAATTGAATTGTGGAATGGTAAAAGCTTGTTTGGTGTTAGATTCCCCAAGGTACATCGTTCCTCTTTCTCTTCTTCAAAATTTATCGTTCTTCTTCTTTTCTCTTCCTCTTTTCCCTTCCATTACTACCTTCTAAACCCATCAAAACCCCACTCAATCCTTCCTCTCTTTCTTCTCCTTTACCTAGACACGTGTGGGCCTCCGTTTGGGGTTTTCGCTCTTTGATTTTCCTCCAAAACTCCATAATCCCTAAAAACCTCATTCTTCACTCTCCATCCATGAATACAAACCCTAATGAAAATCTGAATTTTTGTGAAACTTTCCCCAAATCAAAATTTTGCTCACATCTTTGTCTATTCACGTGGTTGTTGCATTGCCCACATTAGATTGGAAGTCCCAACTTCCAAGTGGGCCACTCTTGAATTATTTTATATTTTTGTGCACCGCATATGTGATAACATAGGACTTTTGTGTTATAAATTTGAATTTTCGAATATATTATGTGGTATTTTTTATTTTACATGTTGATTGCTGAAATTAATGTATTAATTGATCTCTCATCTTGCATCCTAGGGTAGTTTCCATCATCCTACATCAGCATTCCATCCATAAACAGCCATGACTACCCAGCTAGTTCCACATCTTATCTCTTGCAATAGGAAAGGCACTGCGTACCCATCCATTTTCTCCAACACAAGAATTCATACAAGTATAATCTCACCTGAAGCCCCAACTATGTCTAGTGCAACCCAATAACATGTTTGGCATCCATATGCGATCATTAAACCCTCTCCTTAATCAACCTCTTGGATATTAGTTTCTTGAAAAGTGTCATCTATAAGGATTACTGTGAAACAAAATGGGAGAAATGCCTACCAGATTCTTGCTAGGCCCATTTCAAGGGATCCTCAAGCATGAGAGATCCAGGCCACATCAGGCTGGTTCCACAGCTATAAAGTTCAGGCCCAACAATCAGGCTGGTCCACTTGTAAATTGTGCTACATTTATGCTGAATATAGACCGCTGGTTAATAAAAAAATTCTATTGTTAGCTTTTCTTGCACACATGCGTCCCACGTGGTCTTTTGGAGCTCAAGTGCATCTCTATAGATTTTTGTTACAAAAAAAAAGGGAAATGCCAATGGGATCAATACAAGTCCCATCACATTTGAGAGATACATGGCACTCATCACAAGGGCCCAATGCATCAATGCTATGGCCCAAAAAATAGGCTGGTCGACACATGTAATGGGTCACATTTAGAATGTATATGGATGCCGGTTAGAATTTTACTGTTCACTATCCTTATGCACGTGCTGCCTACCTTATGAGCAGACTGGTCAACCTGGGGCTGATCTGACAAGTGGCTTGGATCTCTCATACTTACGCCACAATGGCAGGATATCACGATTCCAAAAACTTCAGTCCCTAAATTAGATTGTTTTCTATCTTTTGTTGCAGTTCCCGCTTCGGCACCTGCTCCTGTTTTCCTGTTGCTTCTCTTAACTTATGTTGAAGCTACACCTACTAAACTGGAGATGAGTTGATAATATGCCAAAGTTGAAGATGGAAGAGCTAACTTCATCTTTCCTTCTGTTGCATTGACAATCGTGTGTGATTGTCTTCCTTGTTTTCTTTCTGTTATCGTGGACAATTTTCATGCTAATGGGTTTCATGTTGTGTCTTTTGAGTTCTTTCATGATGCTTATTTTGTATGTGGATTTTAAATGGTTCATAACATGTTAGTTTAAGATTTTGAGTAAGATTAGTATTAGTAATTTGGGTTGACATGATTAATATACGTGTACAGGTATCCAAACAGTCTTCTTTTCCAAATACAGTGGAGATAAATGCAAAGATCTGCTTGAAAGGGAGCTCTTTGACCTTCTACTAATGGGCCAGAACATGCTTCTTGGTTGCCTGAGAATTGTTCCTTTAATTCAATGTTATGCAGTGGTCAGTTACTACACAGGGAAAGGCTCAATTTTCAACTACAGATAGTGTTCTTTGATATTGTGATCCATGGGGGAGTGGGTTATTGGAGCATTCATCAATATTTTTGGTAGTATTGCCATCAATTTCGGTACAAACCTTTTAAAATTGGGTCATAATGAGGTATTTCTTTATTCCCTTAGAACTCTCTTGCTTGTACTATTTGATTTTTTTGGTTCTTACATTTCTCTTATTCCTTATAAAATAATCTGAGCTATGGTGCATGGTTTTCTTTTTTTCAAAAGATTCATTCTATAATAAGTGGAGTGTTTGGTTTATTGACTTGACTTTTGTTAACTTATAGGAATCTCTTTTCACCCCCTTTCAGTCCCTTGTTGTTCCCATTTACTGGAGTGGTAAGAAACTGTTTCAGCGCAAATAAACCAGTTTCTTTTTGTAAAGAACTGGGTTCCTCATTCGAAAGAATTGGGTTTAACTGACAGCCCTACTTGCACTGGCAACACAGAACATGCTTCAGAAACTAGTTTCTCGTAGGTTAGTGTCAATTACAAACTCAAGCACCCAACACAGAAAACATTATGATAAACAGGCAAACACAATAATATGCATATGCAATGTGCTATTCATCCGGTTGAATACCTATGCATCTGTTTCTCACGGAATTTTTTGTGAAAGCTGGGTGTGATAATGAACAACTGAGTTATCTACCAAACCACACCCAGAATGAGTTTTGGCCCTCAGCCATGCCAAATCCTTTCAAATTTCTGTTTACCTTGCTGTTTCCAGTAATTAGATGTACCTGTGATTTCTTCCCTTCCTTGAAAACTTGGCCCTGCTCCCAATCAGATATCACATTGATCACTAAGCAGAGGAGCGTGGTTTTTTCAGGTGTACCTTATTAATCACCACCAACTATCAGTATCGTCTAGCATTAGCATATGGCTGTTGCTGGAAATCTAGAAATTAGATCTGATATATTTCTTTCTTTTGTAGAACAGAATCTCGAAGAGAAAAATGAATTCTTCTGAAACTTTGATCTCCAAGGAATGTGGGTTCATTATGAATGAGGGGGATGCCCTATTAATTGTTTTGAATCGTCTAACGTGGGCTGCCATGTGGCTTATTTCATTGCCTGGGATGTTAGGAGCCAAGAATTTGGACAAAACAATATCCAACTACTAAGTTCTTGTTTTTCCCACTCATATTTTTATTTTTTTCTTTCTTTCTCTAACAGCGCCTTGGAATCAGGTTCAGGAGCAATTTGTCAATTTAATTATAGATCATATTGGAAGTGCACCTTAATTGTGGAATCCATCAGATTCAAGTAGTGATGGTGCACCTATTATTATGGCCTCAGTTGCGCCTTCATCTGCTTTCACGTTAAGCCTCCAGTTCTATGGGATCAGCTACCGATATGCATCCGTTCCTCCAATATGCTTGTAGATTTTGTCCGAAAGACGGCCTGATCTTTGTGTCCTATGATGTTCTCACCAATTTTAGAGGATAAAGAAAATACTTTTTTATTTTTTAATGGCACAAACAAAATACTAGTTGATGCAGCAAGATTTAAAGATCTGGAACTAGAATAGATTAAATTACTGGTACTTACCAGATTAAGTTCCACATTTTTCCAAAAGTACCACATGATAGAAGAACACACCAGATAGGGGACTGTTGGTATGCACAAAGAACCTTCTAGCATAAAATAGCATAAAAAGTTTCAACTGATTGAAGGGGACTGTGGATATAGATCCAACAATCTTTTAGTTAATCAATTAGAAAAGAGTAAAGAAACATATACTTTAAGGGAATAGAAGCAACACATGCTGAAAATTGGTAAGTGACTAATTCTAAAATAACTGTATTCAAATCAAATCATAATAACCATTCATAAAAGAGTCTTTATATGTTGATACAATTTTCCTGGATGAAAAGAAACCGTAATTTAATGATAACCATTCAAAACAAATCATAATTAACTATTCATAAAAGAGTCTTTATATGTTTACACAATTTCCCTTGATGCAAAAGAAACCTTAATTTAATCATAACCATCCAATGCTTTTAATCTAAACCATCTGAGTTCGTAATCCTAAAAATTACTAAATATGCTTGAATCCTGTCAGTACCATAGACTCTTTCTGTAAATTGGCATTACTCAAATGATATTGGGGTTGCATACTCTTGGATTTATTTGAAAGCTAACTCAATAAGCTTGGAACTAGGGCTGTACATTGAGCCAAGTCGAGTCGTGGTGGGCCAAGCTTGGCTTGACTCGTCCGTGCTCTCCTCGAGCTCAAGCTCGCCCTTGAGCTTACCATTGGAGCTTGGCTTGTTTGCCAAAACTTTCGATGCGAGCTAGTAGATTGAGTCGACTCGAGCTTACCTCGAGTTGAGCTGAGCCTTCTCCCAACACCCACACTTGATCCAATTCAGTACCCAACCCGACCCAACACCCACACCCGACGCAGCCCCTCAAAGATTCAAAACCGCAAATCTCAATTTTGGGATTTGGGGTTTTCATTTACATTAAATATATATAAAAGATTAAATTTAGATAGATGTACCTTGTTGTTGATTGAAAGAGAGTGAGAGAGAGCTCGGGCGAGTGGCCGAGTGAGGCTTGTATGGTTGAGATGAGTCGGGCAGATGCTGAGTCAAGCTCAGGTGAGTGGCTGAGAGAGAGAGAGAGAGAGAGAGAGAGAGAGAGAGAGAGAGAGAGAGAGAGAGAGAGAGAGAGAGAGAGAGAGAGAGAGAGAGAGAGAGGAGCTCGGGTGCGGCGGGTTGGGTAATGAAAGGAAAGAAAGGGACGGATGGGTAGGGTAGGGTTTTAAGTCTTTGACTTTTATTATTTTAAATATAATATAATATTATATATATATATATATATTCGAATCGAGCCAAGCTCCAGCTTCGATCCGAGCCGTGTCAAGCTCTACTCTACTCGACCTCGGCTCGTTTTCAAAACGAGTTGGGTCATATGAAGCTTGGCTTGCATCGAGTCATTGTTCAAGCCAAAAGTTGAGCTAGAGCTTGGTTCGTGTACAGGCCTACTTGGAACCATGACCCATTTTGTGTCAGACACCATTTAGTACTTGAAAAGTTGCCCATAAAACAGGTACTGAAAATACTAATGGAAACCTGTTCAACAAGTCATGACTAACTTAAACCAGAAGTTAAGTCATAAGCACGATGGTCTTGTGGAAAATTCATTTGGAGCTTTGGTCTGGTCCAACATATGTATCATGTCTCCGATCTGGATGGTTAGATGGTTGGGACCCTTAGATCAGTCTGATATGGGTCTGCTCTGAAGTTCGATTGGCCCAGTTGTCAAACAGCAAACATTGGGATCACTTTGTGGTCTCCCACTGGATGATTGGATCATCCTAAATCATTAGCTCCCATAACAAAATTTTGGTAAATTTCATGGTCATATTGTAGTTTCTTTTGGCTGTCACATTTTTAGTCATGGCATTCAAAAAGTCTACAGGCTTAATGGTAGGGTAGATTTTATGAACCTCTGGTTCTTTATACTTTGTCACTATACTTCCATCGTTTGGGTCATAGATACATACAGGGGGTTGCTGCTGAATATTAGCATCTCCAAATGTTCTCTGCATGTTCTTGCATAGGGATTTATTGCTGAAAACAGTTTAGAGTTGCGTTTGAGCCTCATGGGTCTCAGTGTTGAGTGTTTTCAGCTAAAGCATATATTGGGCATTTCATTTTCATGCCTTCAATCAGCAAATGTGAAGGCTGAAGTCCAAAACATCCATAATGGCTGCAAGTTGTATTTGATGAACTTTCGGTTGGTTGATGATTTTTCCTGTGTTGTTCATTCATGGTTGAGGTTTTAGGAGTAGTTAATTTGGATTGGTTGATGCTTCATATTTTTGCTAACTTCATGGAAGGTTGGAAGTTTGGTTTTGCTTCCCTACGGTTTCATTCATGATAGAGTTTTGGGGTGGCTTTGTTGATGCTTCATACATCTTATGAATCTTTGCTTGCGTGATATTATGGTATGTATGGAAAGAATAATAAATGCTGCTTCAGGAATAAAACTTAGGGCCCAAGTGAAGCAATAGAGATTGAGCCTCATTTCTTTGGGCATATTCTGTACGAAGTTTTGTGGGAGTGTGACGGGTTGACCTCAGAAGGGGCTGGATGCAGATTATTGAAGATTGAGGTAGATTTTGTGCTCGGCTAAGTGGTTCTCTGAAACTAAAATTCCAATATGGGCTATCATGGCAACTTGCCCTATTGATTGGGGGGCATCATTTGAAACAAGGAGGGAGGAATCTGTACTCTATAGAGTGTTCTCTAGCTTGGTTTGGGAAATGGATTCTGCTGATGCTATGCAAAGTGGCGGGCCTATGGACTGGGGTCAAGGAGTTGGTCAATTTGCTGTTAGGGCTGGTAGAGATTGAATGGAGTCATGCTAATGTGATAAAATGGGTGCTCTATCTGTTTCTTTAGGATATTGGCGAACTGGGTGGAAGAAATTTGGCTGCGTTTGGTTTGGGCTATAGGAAAAATACTTCTTTGGAAGAATTTCCAGAAATCATGAAGTGGTACTCATGTGGATATGAAAGAACTTTTTGATGGGGACATCAGAGGACCTACTCGGGTGTACCAGAGATGGAGACGACTACCCACATCAGCGCAACTTTCTTCGTGGATGGGAGACGAGTTCCATATGGGGCCTGACGGGTCATTTTGAAGATTCCACATGCATTGGACGTCCATAAGGAAGACCCTACTTTGGGATGATGCATGTGAGCTGCTTAGAAGATCATTTTAGTCATGTCGATTTGACCATTGGATCTTGTTGATCAGGCCATTAGGTTACCGGATCTTTGAGATCTGGGCCCCTTGGACTTTGATCTTACTTTATTTATGTTTTTTTTTTTTTTGTGAGTTATTTGATGGTTGAGATTGATAATAAATGTTTTAGTTCTCTTATTTTGGATGAAGGGCCACTTCACTTAAGTGAGTGACATAGTTGTAATTATGTTGAATTTTTAATTTCAAAAGCACAGGGGTTCAGTTTTAACCCTAGTGGAGATTTGAGAAAAAAGAAGAAGAAGAGAAGCTCTCTTGTGTAAATGAATTTTCTCCTTATTTTCTAGTTTTTTTTTTTTTTTGGAGAAACCCTCCATTCCAATTAAATTATGGAATGGTAGAAGCTTGTTTGGTGGTGGATTCCCCAAGTTACATTCCCTTTCTCTTTTTCGAAAGGTATTATTCTTCTTCTTCTCTTGTCTTCCTTCTTTCCCTTCCATTGCAACGTTCTAAACCCTAGATCTTCGATTTACTATTTTTTTCAATTTCTAAAAACCCTAATTCCAAAATCACCAATTTTCGTGAACAATAATTTTTCAAATTTCAGATTTTCCCCTTCTTAACCCTAATCATAAAACGTACAAATCTGTCCCTTGAGTGTGGAATGTGCCCATGTTAAATTAGAAGTTCTATCCTTCCATCGAGCCTAGTTTTAATTAATTTATGTGATTTCTTAGCATGCGGGCATGTGATTTAGGTTAAATCAGATTTTATTTTCTATTGTTTAGTCTTAATTACTTGGTGGGTTAGCATTTTTTTTTTTTAAATTGAATTACTTTATGGACTCTTTCATAATGTCCACGTTGCATGCTAGCATTAAATCATGTGTCTTGCGTCACTTTTTCTTTCCAATACAACACAAAAGGAACCGTTTCATTTTTTATTATTTTTTTAAAAATAATTTTACTTAGGGCATGTTTGGATACGTGGAATCCAAGGCAAAAAGCAAGGAAAAAACAGTAATTGTCTAATGATGATTTCCATGAGAATTGTTGAAATGTAGATTCCAATTTTGAGTTCTTGTTTGGATAGCAAGTGGATATTTTATATTCCTCTCACAACACTCACCTAGCTTCTTGTTCCAAGAATCCAAATTGTGGAGAATTGTAATGATTGCTTGGTAGAATTCACCATTTTCTTACCTTCCAAAAAAGAAAAAAAAAAAAGAAGAAGAAGAAAAAAAGAAAAAGGTATCCACCATTTTCTCTGTAATTCAAACAACACAAATTGTCACTTTAAAGGAAAAAACCTTTTCCATTGTTTAGTATGGAATCCATGGTTTCCAAAACATGTCCTAAGAGTAGAAATTCCAAAATCACTAATTAATTTTCTTGGCTCCTGAAATGGAAACAAGTGAAATGCATTCCTATATAAGTATGTTTAACATTACAAGTTACTTGACGGCATATTTCCAGGGAGAAATTTTGAAGCCAATCTCGAAGGCATAGATACGCTATTCCTGCTTTCTGGGAACATCTCCTCTCTATGTAATTAAGTAATCTTTAATGCTAAATAAAAGGAACTCTATTAGACCCCTACCTTTTTTCCTACAGTTATCTGTTATTACTCGCATACTGGTATGGTTTGTTGATATACTGGACACAGTTACCTATAGTGTCTGTGTTATTAATGCTTTCATCCAACCATTTTGACATGCGTTTTATGATTTTCATTGAATTTTGTAGCGAGAGAGGCTTGCTATGCAAGATGGTGATGGAACCAATGGCAAGCTTGTTTTAAAGCCGATCATACACTTCCAGACTTGGAGAGTCGGTAATGTGCTTTCTTATCTTTGTTGGTGATTTAGGCTGTTTACTCTAAGGAAATGATGATGTTACCCACACTGAGTCACTGACTGCTAAGTACACTCATCCTTTCTACATGTGGTGATACAATTGTTCAAAATTGTATTTGAAATAAATTTGATCACCGTTTCAAAAAAAAAGTTCAAAATTGTACTGTTCTATAGCCAAAAGTAGAAAGGATGAATGTATTTAGTACTAGGAGTGGGTGTATATTGTAGTTCCTTTATTTTATTGTCAATATAATATGGGGTCAATTCAAGCTTAGGTGTCATATTTGGAGCTAATTAACGTCAACTTCAAACTTGAACGCTTTATATGCAGGTATTCTCTTTTTTGCTCTTGGGAACTGTCTTAACTTCATTTCATTTGGATATGCTGCTCAGGTTAGTATCAGCTCTCTTAAAACTCATGCTAAACTAAGTTATATGGAACAGTGGTAGCACGATTCTTGCTATTTATTTCCTTGTTACAAACCAGCTAGCTAATCCATGCCCCTGCATAGATGGTTTTAAATATCATTCAAAACTGAGTTGACTTGGCTTTGGTTGCCAACAAAATGAATCACCAGACTGAAACAAGGACTGAGAACTAGTTGGGGCAAGCCGTACTGGTTTAGGTCTCTTGGTGAGTAACACTCCAAAACTGTGTTAAATTCATGCCTTCATGTAGGTTAAATGATCGACTTTGTCTGCGCCAAACAGATTTGATTAAGGAACCCGGCTGAGACTGAAAAGGTTGGCGGGATCCTTGTTAGAAATTTGTTTCTTAGTTTGAAGTTGTTAATTCGGACTGAACGTCTGGTGGCATCAGGTCACCTTTGTCATTTGGATAAGATATTTAGCTAAATTGTAGTCACACTACATCATGTAATATTATAATAGTAATACATGCTGAAGAACCTGCTGGCATTTGGGTCTACCAATCCCAAGTTCCCAACAGAGGGGGGCCGTTTGGATTGGGGGCATATGGATGACCTAGATCTTTTGATAACCAGGTATTGCAATACCGTGGTATAATTGTTGGAAATTATTATCATTACGTTCAGATAGCATCTTGGATCAAGTGATTGTGATTCCCATAACTTCTAAAACTTGTGATTGGTTCAATTATATGTTGGAAAGCATTCGTCTTATTGATCATGCTACAAAATAGTCTGATCATTGATCTACACCATCCATCATGCAGTTCCCACACTTGGTTGCCCATGCCTCTTGGAAAACCATTTTTGTAGGATGATCCTCAATGGCTAGGGAAATGGATAGTCCGTATTGATTGTACCGCAAAACTTTCTGATAATTGATCTACATCCATTGTGTGGTTCCCACCTTGATAACCCATCTGTGTAAAAAGTCACATTTGCCTGATGATCTTAACCAAGGTGTTCCGTAACGGTAACGGTGGCTGTAACAGCCACCACCGTTACCTTTACAATACGGGGCATAACGACTGTTACGGACCCATAACAGTTGTTACGGTCTCTCTCTCTTTTTTTTAAAAATTTTTTTAAAAAATTTATTGAAAAAACCCCTGAAAAATCTGTATATGTCCCATAATGTTGATTAAAAAGTATGAAAAACATGTACATGTCCCGTAATAGACCATTAGGGGGCTATTATGGCCTTTATATGGGATGTAATGTGCCGTTAACAGCAATTACGGGTATTTTTTTTTTTTTATAATGGCTGTTACGACCGTTACGACCCCATAACGTGTAACGGTTGTTACCGTTATCTTTACGTAACGGCCTTTACAACCCTGTAATGGTCTTTACAGCACACCATATTCTTAAGCATCCATTTTAGTGGTTAGGGAAATGGGCGGCCCATTTGGATCATAATATAAATGGTCAGATCATAAATGTGGACCATCCATGATGTGAGTTCCACCCTTGATTTCCCACCAGTATAGAAAAAATCACTTCTTCATATGGATATATCACTAAAATTACAACAATAGAAAAAATCACTTCTTCATATGATCCCAACTGTCCATTCAATGGTTAAGGAAATGGATGGTCCAAACCCTTGATTCTAGCTCATCCATCACGTGGTCCAACCCCTTGATTGCTCATCCCCCTCGGCAATTCACTTTTGCCAACTGATTCTAATCTTCCATTCACTGACTAGTGAAATGGATGGTCCATACTAATTGCAGTAAAAATGGTCTGCTCATTAATCTAGGCCATCCATCATGTGGATCCTAACCTTGGGTGCCATCCTACTAAAAAAAATCATATTCACTGATGATCCTAACCATCCATTTGGTGACTAGGAAAATGGGCAGCCCGAATTTATTGTTCTATAAATGGTTTGATCGTTGCTTTAGACCATCCATCACATGGGCCCTAGCCTTGATGGCCCATCTTTCTCAAAAAAATAACTTGCATCGGGTATCCTAATCTTCCGATCAATGCCTAGGGAAATGGAAGATCCATATATGCTACAAATGGTCAGCTCATTGATCTACACCATCCATCATGTGGGTCCCACCATTGATTGTCCATCCCTCTCAAAATCACTTTGGTCGGGTGATTGGTCATCCTATCCATCCAATCAATGGATAGGAAAATGGATGGTCCATATTGACCATACTACAAAAAGTGCCGTCATTGATTTAGACCTCCATGTCGGTGCCATGTTCGATTGCCCATCACTCTCAGAAACCACTTTGGTTGGATGATCCCAACCATCACTCGTTTCCCACTTTTACTTGCCCATACGTCTCAAGAGGGTGTAATCTCTTGTGGAAATCGGGAATTAAAATCCTAGGTTTTTCCCCCCCTGATTTTTGGTTATTGAGATGCCAGTTGGGCATTTGAATGTCTGGGTATTCCATTGTCCAACAGCCCCAAATTCAGAAGCTACACCCTAGGTGGAGATTGGGATTTCCAGGAATCCAAATGCCTCCAATCCAAAATGCACCATGGTGTCTGCAACGTAGATGTCAGATTGAGAAACAGATGTGAGTAATGTCTCATTTTACAGCATGTGTTCTAGCAATGTAAATTAGTGAAATAATGCAAGAAATAGGAAGAAAGAAATTGCAAGGTATTATTTGCTAGGGTAACCGTATTTCCTGGTAAGCGTGCCTGCGGCTGCTTACTTTGGCAATGTTGAAATGTCATTTTATTGAACTGAACTTCCATAACCAAATATTCTAATTAAGCCCCGGCTTTTGAGATCTGTATTCATTATCCCTTGATTGTTCTACAAACTTGTTAAGTGATTGGCATTGCATAAATTATATGTTTACTACAGTAAGCATAGGGCCCATTTGGATGCGCTTGCATGATGGGATTTCTGTAAAAGAAGATTTCAAGCCAGCTTTTTTGGTCAACTTGATGAAAACCAATTGGACTGGTTTTCATCGAGTCAGCATTTTAGCGCTTGTTTTGTCGAGTGGGTGGTAAAACGGGGGATTGCAAAGTGCATGCAAATGCTCATAAAAAACCCCGGTTTGGCTCGCGCCAAACAGGCCCTTAATCTTTGTTTCAAATTGGCTGTGTAAACGTCTATTTCTTAATATTAGTTTTGTTTAAGTGGTGATTGGTTAGTTATGGCAGGTTTATATACAGCTTTCTTTCATCTCAATCAAATTCTCAATACATTTTTAAGCCACTTGAATAACACTATTGATGTTTGGTTGCAGTCACTTCTTGCGGCACTTGGATCCATTCAGTTTGTATCTAATATTGCATTTGCGTACTTTGTCTTGAACAAGACGGTGACAAGCAAGTATGTTATTTCTGGAGTCAGACTTGCTTGTTTTAGAATTGTGCCTTGGGCCCGTTCACTTGTAAAGTAAATGATTACGGTATATTCAACTGCTCTTTTACAGGGTAATGGTCGCTACAGCTTTTATTGTCCTTGGCAACATCTTCCTTGTTGCTTTTGGCAACCACCAGTCACCAGGTATTGGACTAACACTTTGTCATTTGGAACTAGTATATGTTATTTGCATTTGCATACTTAGCCTTCTCGAGGGGGATTCATTGTTCTATAACTTCCGAGTTGGTTTCTGCCCACTGCCACTGTACTAAGGCTGAGATCTGATGCGCAAATGTATTGAGTTTTGAACATTCAGTTTAAACTGAAGGAAATGACGGAAGAGCCCTCAAATTTCGGTTACGTTTCTTTCTAGCTCAACTTGAAAGTAAACTAATTGCAATTTGGAGCTCGTTCTCTCACTATTAATGCTAATGTAATTGGAGTTTGGACTTTACTCCCACAGATTAGTCTAATTTATTGCAATAGAGTTTGATAGTGCGTCTAATAAAAAAAGGAACAGAGATAGAAAACTGAATGCTGCATTATTCCCAACTAAAAAGAAGAAACAAATTAAAAATCTCTGAGTCAGCAGAAGGAAATAACCAAAATTTTAATGGCATTGCCAAACATTCGTAATGAGGTAGATCCCTTAAATTATAGTCAAGTTCCATTCAATCCCAACTTGAAAGTAATTTAATAAAAAAAAAAAAGGAAAAAGAAAAAAAGAGTAAAAAAATGGATTGGTGGTGCATCACTCCCATATAAAAAGGAAAATGCAAATTGAAATCTCTGGTTATTGTCTTTTTGCAGTATACACACCGGAGCAGTTGGTGGAGAAGTACAGCAACATTGTATTTCTTTTTTACTGCATGATCTTGATGGTGATTGTTGCTGCTAATCACTCTATTTACAGGTGAGGCATTATACATATATGCTTTGCTTTATTTGGTAGGAATCAACCCTACATGTGCTTTCGAAATGCTGATTTCTGTGTTGCTTAATTTCTTTGTTTTCCAACAGTCGTTTGATCTGTTGTCAGCCATCCATTACAGTACTCTCTAAACAACTAAAACTGAAAATGCAGGAGAGGCGAGCTTCTGCTTTCGATTCCTGGACATGACCTTGGACCATATTGGCGCATGTTGCTCCCTTTATCCTATGCCACAGTTTCTGGTGCTGTAGGATCATGCTCAGTGTTGTTTGCAAAATCACTGTAAGTTGCCTTAGTTGGACAGACATTTACTCCTTAGTAAACACTGGCAGCATATAGCTTACAAGCACCAAATCTTGTTGTTGTGTGGTCTTCTTTCTGTGTTGATCCGTGGATTAACTATATTTTCTTTTCCAGGTCTAACATGCTGCGATTGACCATGGCTAGAGATTATCAGTTCCACAGCTGGTTCACATACTCCATGCTTCTGTTTTTTCTCAGCACGGCAGGGTTTTGGGTAATAATTTTGCATATGATTTCTTTGTCCTGGTCATTATTCCAAATGCACTGGACTCCCTTGTACTCTCTGAAACAAGCAATCGAGCTGTCTTATAATTCATTTTGGTTTGATTCATCGTTTTACCACAATCCAGCAAATCCAATCCAATGAATTTTGATGACCCATAAAATTGATGAATTATTTTAATGATTTCCCTTAGCATGCTATTTCTTTTAGATGTAAATTTATAAAAATTTCCGAATTGTCTGCCCCAAATTCACCCAAAACTCAAAGGCCGCCTTACGTGATGTAAACCTGAACTTGAGACATTTGGAATAGAAGGTATACAACAAGGATTGAGTTGGCATTCTCATTCAGTATTTTAAATAGCAAATAGTGTGTTGCGTTGCTTTCATCACTCTTAAGGCATGAGGCTTAAGCTACACACTAGTTCTAGATTTTTAGTTAGGGTTGTGCTTGGTTGCTTCAAATATCATTAAATATCAAGATATTTTTCACCAAATTAGTCTTTGGTTTGACCAAACACAACCTACAATAATAGAAAAAATAGGTAAAGATTGGTATAGAGGTAAAGAAAGAGCAACCTATCCGATTTAATACTATTACTTAATCATTGAAAAGATTAACTAAAAAAAAAAATGAAAAAGTACCAAATTGTTGAAAACATTAATTGATTTTAATATTTCAGTGAAAAATAACTTGTAATGTAAGCCGTAGCGTGTATCATAGTATATATAGCGTGTAGCATAGGCTGTGCATGACTTAAGCTATTTTCAAGAGCTACGTGACCTTACGTATTGTAAAGTACACACTACATAGCGAAGCTATTTAAAACATTGTTCTTATTATGTTCGTATTGGTGGAAAACTCTGGAAAACAGTGGAAATAAAATCGATTTCCACAGATATGATTTTTTCCCATGTTTGTTAAAGGGATTTTTACAAAAAAAAAAAAAAAAAAAAACTATGTAATTAATATGGAATTTACATTCTGGTACCTTTTTCAAAAAGGTTTTCAAAAAGCTACATCATTAATAGATATAATTATGATTCCACTACCTTCTGTCACGGCCGCCGTTCGAGCAAATGGGTGGGTAGCTTGGTGCTATCGTGATGTTTATGTAAAATCTACCTCAACCACCAGGTGCGTCACCCCATGTTAGGTCAAGAGCCCAAAAATAAGCTCCATCTGTGATTCAGGTGGACCACATGATTGGAAATAATGCACAGGGTAACGCTCGCCCTCCAAACTGATTCCATTAGTGTGGCCCACGTGAATCATGGATGTGTATGAGTTTTGGAATACAAGCCTAAATGTTTGTGTTGAATCTATTATTGCAGTGGATTTCACATAATTATCACGGTGGGCCCTGTAAAAATCACATGTGGACATCTGTCTCCCAATCAGTTAGTGTGGCCTACTAGAATCACAGGTCAACCTGATTTTGTCTCTGGCCCTAATATAGTACTAAATATTTTAATGTTGGGAGTGGATCTTACGTAAGCATTATGGTGGGCCCGTCAAAATTAAGAGTGGCATCCCATACAATTCTGTTTTTTCTGCATATATTCTCTGTACAGTTTGAGAGAGGGACACTTGGACTTGATTTTCGGTGGGGCCCACTGTGATGTTTATGTAAGATCTACTGCGACCATTAGATGCATAATCCCAGTTTAGGCGCCCACTGTGATGTTTATGTCAGATCTACTGCAACGATTAGATGCATGGTCCCAGTTTAGGCCCCAAGCCAAAAAAATCAGGCCGACTTGTGATTCGGTGGGAGTGGGGCACCCCAAAGAAAACTGTTTGGTAGAGCCCAACGTGATGATTATATGAATTCCACTTTAACCATTAGATGCCACACAAAAATTAGGGCTGGGGCCTAAAATTCAGGCCATCCGTGATTCAGGTGGGCCATACCTAGGGGAACAGTTTGGAGGGTGATTGTTGCCTGTACACTGTTTCCAATAATGTGGTCCACCCAAATCATGGATGAGGGTGATTTTTGGGCCGCTGAAACATGAAGTGATGCATGTGGTGGTCAGGATGTGGTTTTACATAGACATTATGATGTGGCCTTCCCAAGCAGCCAACCCATTTGCTCACACGCCCACCCAACTGGCCGTTAAAGAAGTGTAGCAGAAGGTAGTGGAATGCTAATAGTATTGATTAATGAGGTAGTTGTTGGAAAATCTTTTTGAAAAAGGTACTGAATGTAAATTCCATATTAGTTAGGTAGTTCTTTGTAAAATTCCCATTTTAGGTGTGGAAGTTGATTTCCTTTCCATGGGTATTCTGCAAAAAAAAAAAAAGAAAAAAAAAAAGAAGAACAATTAGGAGGATTGAAAAAAGAAACTGTTAAATCTAGATATCCGCAGTCATGAAAGACAGCTTGCACTGTTTGACGTGTACTAAAAACCTAAAACAAACAAGTTATCGTGGTTTCTTTTCTACGTATGTCCTTTTCATCACATGTGAAATTTTGTTTTCTGTATCCATGTTTTAGTTTCCACCAATCCATTCAGGCAACAGTGCTGTCAAATCAAACCTGAAAACTCAGCAAATTGTTTCCATGAATTGAACTCAACTGATGGTGAATCAAACTGAGAAGATAATGTGGAATAAGCGAATTGCAGACTGGGTCTGGATCTAATTGCCGGTGAAACTGGTAACTATGGTCTGGATGTGGTTTGGGCAATCTTTCCAGATGCTGCAGCTGTAGAAATTTTGAAAAAAATATTTCAGCTCCACGTGTGGTTCTGATTTGCTTTTCTTCTTGAACAGATGGCTAGATTGAATGAGGGGTTGTCTCTGTATGATGCAATCCTTATCGTCCCCATGTTTCAGATTGCTTGGACCCTGTTCTCCATTTGTACAGGATTTGTATATTTTCAAGAATATCAGGTTAGCCTGGATCCACGCTGTCTCAGTCATGACTCTTCACTTCTGTTTCCTTTCTTTATGCAAACCTTATTAAAGAGTCCTTTCAACAGGTCTTCAACGTGCTAAGGACATTGATGTTCATTCTGGGAATGACATTTGTATTCGTAGGCATTTCTTTGCTAGCACCTGTTGACTCGAAGGGTATCTTGACTATAACCTCCTGTTATTGTTTTCCCTGCAAAGTTTTCAGAGGATTGTATTAATCGTGTTGAAAATATTTCAGGAGGTGAAACCAAGGAATCTTCTTCTTTGGTTTCTGCTACGTCTTCAAACATTTCTACTGACATGAACAGGTATTATCTACGTCTTTCATCATTGCCTGTGGAATCCCCAGCAATTCATAAATCTATTTGCTTGCAAACTTCAGTCTCATTTAGTAATTGTAGGGCCACAATCATGCACTATATAGGTCTGTATGAGTTGGATCTATGTACATAATCTTTGCATGGGAATTTGAATAATGCATGGCCATATTGTCTGAGAATGGCACTATAAATGGCTGATTTATTTTTTTCTGAATAAAATTCTAAAAAATTATTAGTAAATTCTAAAATATGTGGATCCCAAATATATATATATATATATATATATATATATATATATATATATATATATGTTTGTTTGTTTCGGACATGTTTTTGATGGTGTAATGGGGCATTCTTTAGTAAGAATGCTGTCTATTGGTCAGTGCAGCTTGACCTGTTGCAAGTCGACCAAATAGGCCCCAATGTGCAGCAAAAAAAGATGAAAAATGAAAAAGAAGTGATGGTTTACTCCTTTTTCTAATGTTTCCCAAAATGGTCCACTCCACTTTAGCTGTCGAATCTCACTCAAATTTTGTGTTTTGATCCTCAAAGTAGGCCTAGATCTAGTTTTAAATTAGTTTCTGTGTCCTTCATAGTTGAAATCAACAAGGAAGTGGAAAAACAAGATCTAAATTGCAAATAAATACTTTCAAAATGGGCCTTTATGGTCATATTGGCCTGTAATGGCGGTACAGGCCCCAGAATGGTGCCGATATGGGGTGTATCGGCCTGTTACAATACAGGCCAATATGGCTCTCTCTCTCTCTCTCTCTCTCTCTCTCTCTCTCTCTCTCTCTCTCTCTCTCTTTCATTTTTTTAATTCTGTGTTTGAATTATGTTTATTAACTTCAGCAGAATTGTTAATTTTGGGTTTGCCTCGAATGCCTTAAACTACAGGCCAATGAAGCTACCGACAGAAGAGACAGAAATTAAAGATATAAGATCGTTGGGCCAAGCAATGCTGTCGAGACTGACAGCTATCGCGATCAAAGCAAAGGTGCTGTGATGTTGAAGTGAACATACATACTTACAACTAATGCATTTTGAATTCTAAAATTTTTAAATTTGCCTCTCTGCAGACCGCCTGCGTTCTATCTTTAGGCTTGGGTGAGGATTCAATAAGTGCTTCTTCAGTTCTTGTAATGCCTATGGTGTCTTCAAGGATGACAGGCTTTAGAGGGGCTGGTTACGATCGTGTGAAGCTCTTTCCCCTAAGAAGCTCCGGCTGGAGTATGATTCCAATGGAGGATGATCCAGAAATTCATGAGACGAGCACTTTGATTTCTCAGAACCATAGTTAGAGGTAGCAGTGCATTGTGATGTCTTTTGGGAAGGAAATCGATTTCGCCCCCCTTTCCCCCCCTAATTCTATTTGTTGTATCTTGAATGTATAGGAATGAAATATAGTTTCACGGCATCATCATAGTGTTGCGATGTGATTTATACAAATTTCACTGCCTGCTTGCAAAAAATTCTCTTTTTGAGATATCAATTGACCCATTATTTTTATCGATAGGATTTGGCAGATCCCAAAGTCCATTTGGTAATCAAGTTACAAATCTGTGGATTTGGAGCACTCGGTGCAAGGGCATTTCTTTTATTGCTTTTGTGTGTATTCATATCCTTGGATTTTGCAAATCCTGCACCAAGTCTCTCACCCTAATGAGTTAGGGTAGCATCTGGGCTTTACGACCAAATCATGGTCAGGAGCGTCTTCCCAACTGCCCCTAATTTGCCTGCTGTGGGGAAAGCAATCTGCATTAAGTGGGCTGAAGTTTATGTGCCTTTTATGCCCCTAACCTTTATTTTAGATCAATCTGGATCTGGCTCAAGTGCATCTTGTTGGTCTTGAGAATGGTGGAAACCCAAATTCGATTTCGGTCTTCAGGAAAAAAAAAAAAACATGTAAATTAATAGTGTCTATGATTATCATTTTTGTAGGAAATATCTTCTACTTTTCTTCTTCTTTTTCTTCTTCTTTTATTTATTTAAAGGGAGAAAACTCAGTAAATTAGGGTTATTTGACATTAGTTGTTGACATAGAAACCGTCCAAATCCAAGGACCTAGTCTCTCCATTCACAGTCTTGCTTAAAATTTTGCCATGTGCATGTAGGTGGGTCTTTCTAGCACTTGGCGGACTTGGACATCTGGCAACTGATTATTTCTTCTCTCGTTAATATATGTGATGCATCTCCATTCCAAAGGAATTGTATGCTACTTTGATCAATGCGCTGAAAATCCTCTATTTTGCCTAGGGCTGCACATCGAGCTGAGTCAAGTTGAGGTGGGCCAAGCTTACCATTGGAGCTTGGCTTGTTTGCTAAACCTTTCGAGTTAAGCTTGAGGTGAGCTAGTGGATCGAGTCGAGGCGATCTTACCTCGAGTCGAGCTTGCTCTTAATCCCATCCAACCCAACACCCAATTTGCACCTGACTCAACCCAGCAACCTAACCCAACCCAACACCCAATCTGCACCTGACTCAACCTAGCAACCCGACCCAACCTGCACTTGACTCAACCTAGCCACCTGACCCAACTGACCTAACTTCCAAATTAATTTTTCAATTAATAATATTATATATATATATATAAGATAGAGCCAGAGAGAGGGTTGTGTAACGAAGGGAAATGGTAAGCAAGGGACGGATGGGTAAAATAAGATTTAAGTTTTAATTTTTAAATATAATATAATACAATAATAATAATAATAATAATATATTCGAGCTAAGCTTGAACTTTGAGCTAAGCCAGGTTTGAGTTGAGTCGAGTCAAGTTCCATTATATTCGAACTTGGTTCGATTTCAAAACGAGCTGGGTCATATGAAGCTTGGCTTGCCTTAAATAGTGGTTCGAGTCGAGTTAAGTCAAGTTAGATCGAGCCAAGTCAAGCGAACTTTTTGAGCTACCTTGTAATAAGCCTATTGAAATATAAACTTTCAAAAAAAATAAGAAAATTCTAAGCCTTGGGCGGGCCATAAAAGTGGGTCCACTTTAACAAAGTTGATTGTTTTTACCATTTGCATTATGTTCCTTTTAAGAGGATTCTGATTCAAAGCATTTTACCATCAACTAAAGGTCTTATGTGGAGGTCTTTTTTTTTTTTTTAAATAAAAAATAAAAAATTTAAAGATATGCACTCACACCTCACACACCCACTCACACCACAATGGATTTTTACCACAATGGGTACTTGAACACCTAACCTTCCGTTGAAACTCTTGTGAGTTTACCATTAAGGCAAGAGTGAGGACCCATATAGGGGTCATTTGAATGGAAGTAAATGGGGTGATAGGTGCGTTTGGACAGGAGTAAATGAAGTTACATAGAATTGGGAGTAAATGAATTTGGAGAAAATTTGGCTGATTTAAAATCCAGAGGAAGGGAGATTTTGGAGTAAACGGGTTTAAATGTGTTTTTTGGGCTGCCTTAGAGAGTTGCATGAGTAAACAAATGTGTCACTATGCATGTCCATTCTACATGTGGCACTCGGATGATACTTTGAAACAATCCAATTATTGGATATATCACTAAAATTACAACAATAGAATGATTCAAACTGTCTATACGTTGCCCATCTAAATGAATGGTTAAAAAATATTGGCAAGTTGCTTGGTTGTGATCCTTGTGTTTGTGGCCCACTTGAGGCTTGAAATTTTCTATTTTTTTTTCACTAAAGTATATATTTTAATGAGCTTATTACAACCATTCTATTAACTATCAGACTAATTTAGGATATTAAAGCTGATTTGAAATATCACATACATTCCTATAAATATATTGAAAAATTTCAATACATTTGGATTCTTTTCATTTATTCCCATCCAAACAAAATATTTGAATTTTAATGCATGTCATTTACTCATATCTAAACATAAATTAGTCATGTACTCATTTACTCATATCCAAACACAGGTTACTCATGTACACTTGAAATGAGACTAAATGTGAAATGGATTCCATTTACCTTCATTTACAAGCTCTCAATGACTTGCATTTTACTACTAATGTAATTGACAATCCAAATAGGCTTTGTGAATCAAAATGCCTCAGCATTACTTTTTGAGAAGAGAATTTACCAAAGTGCCCTCATGTATTGTTTTCTTTAAAAAGCAATAAAGTATAGAATTTTGGGACCACGTTATACATGTATGGCATCTAACTTGTCAAACATATACACTCATTCTTGATAACTACACTAACAAAAAAATCTTTTTAATCGAATTACCAAATGAATTGTATGTGAATTTTAATATTTTCAAGAGTTGTAATATTATTTTTATAATTTGGCTCACTTTATTTTTATATTGAACATTTTCTTTCTTTTTTGTTATTTATGGATATCAAGGTGGATTACATCTATTAGACAGGCTGGATATCATATAAGGTTATGCCTTTGAACCAGCGATGGGGGTGGAACCTCAACCTTATGACCCACCTCAATATATTCATTGTATATCCAAGCCATCCATATGTTTTTCCAACTTTTTTTTTAAAGGCATGGTGCACGAAATGAAGCAGATAAAAATTTTGGGTAGATCATACCATAGGAAACCGTGTATGTTTAATGCCCACCATGAAAAACATCGTATGTCCGTCCTAATGTTTGCTGAGCACCCAACTTGTTGATACACATACCTTGATGAAAGGAAAAAACAAATATCAACTTGATTTAAAACTTTTGTTGCACACAAAAGAAGAGGTTTTTAATTTTCAATAACCACTCTTTCGTGTGGTGGCGTCCACCTGAAATTTGTATCTACTTTATTTTTGGGATCATACCCTAAAATCAACTATCCCAGAAGACTATGCATTGGCTACATCATGCTCTAGGAAGAATTTTACCACCATTCCCAAAACCTATTTCATATCTATATCTGAATCTAATCAAATGATGAACTCATTAGAAGTAAGGTTAAAAAAGGAAATAGGATTAGTGCTAATGATTTGTGAGATGTAGCCATTCAATTGCTTAGACATTGTCAATTTACATGCATGTAGTTCTCCTCTGCTCTGCTGAGATATGGCAGCATTTGTTTCTACAGTAATGGCCCTATGAAGGATGGCTTGGATCTCACACCTTTGTGCCATGAGGTCTTAGCAAAGCTGTTATACAAGAGTAATTCTCTAGTAAATATTGGATTCATGAGGATTTCTTTTGTAAAATGTCACTTTTAACTTTTTTTCATAGAGACTTACACTCACCCATACCACTTGGGTATTCGAACCCACGACCTCAGTATTGAGGTATGCACTATCAGTGAACCATTGAGCCATGAGTAATGACCCAAGTCTCCATTTATCATTTTATATACAAAGAGCGGATAGGCACCCCAACTTGATCATATCCTAGTTGGGTCTGTAAGAATGAGACTGGGTCCCAAAAAGACTTAAGACATGTCAAGACCGAACCAGGTTAGTGCAGGCAGTGTGCCTACCATGATACTTGTGAGAAATCCAGCCTGTTCCCATTTTCACAGATATATATTAGGACATGAGCCAAAAAAAATGATGTAAATTCAAAACTCAAGCGTGAAGCGACAGGGTAAATGTTGATAGGGAAATGCCTATGGTTGAAATCTCCTTAGGTCTAGGGTGATGTTTATATGCAATCCAAGCCGTTTATAAGGCCACTCTTATTGGGATGAACTGAAAACATAAATATATTAGGCGGATCCAAACCTTCTGTGGCCCTATAAATGTTTCAATGGTGGACGTTTAACTCTCACTGTTTCCAGTCATACAACTTGGGTTTTAGATTTACATGATTTTTGTGCTCATGTCCTAACATGAATTGGAAAACTAGATGGACGTGTTGGATTTCTCACAAACATCACAGTGTGCCCCATTTGTGCCACATGCAATCCGATGCTTGCCGGACAGACTCGTCCTTGTAAAGAACACAGGTTGGATAGTGTATAACTAGAGCTGCGCATGGGACAACTTGACTCATCCAACTCATTTAACCTTGACTTGAACCGAATGAGTGAGTCGATCTGAACTGAGTACACTTTGTCTAATCTGAATTCAAACTGAGTTGAGTCTAGGTCTCCCAGTAACTCAACTCGACTTGACCTGAAATTTAACTCGGTAATGACTTGACTCCATCCAAAACCCAATTCATACATAATAATAATAAAAAATATCAAATTTGACATTTTAGATACGAGATGCTGTGTAGGTGATGGAGAGCCTACGATTCCGACAAGTGCACTTAGGTTTTGAGCTGTGATTTTAGCCAGCGGATGCATGCTACACCCGACTTGACTTGATGCTGACTTGACCTGACTCGGTACCCGTGACCGGGTTGGACTTGGTCCAAGTTAGTTTGGCCAGATCCAGACTCGAATCCGGTCAGGCATGGTCGGGTCCAGTTTGGGTCAGGTCTATTTCAAAACTGGGTTGAGCCGGGTCAGCCATAACTCGATCCGACACGTATCGATGCTCAGCTCTACACTATAACACGACAGGGCGTGGCGAACTTCCGTGGGTCCTAACATGATGTGTGTTATATCTACACTGTCCAGCCATTCTACGTGATGTTTATTTGCCATCCAACTTGTTTGTAGTGTCACACGTAGCTGGATGAAGTAAAAACACAAATATCAACTTGATCTAAACCTTTCGTGGCCCACAATAAGTTTTCAATGCTAGCCGTTCAATCCCCATACAAATGATCTTGTTTGACTTCAAACCTAGCTAATACCCGATACGTACCCCAATCCGGTTGGATCTAGTCCGGGTCTGTAAGTATGATACTCTAATATACCAAAAGGACTGACATGGGAAGATCATGACCCAACCCGAACCCGAACCCGACTCACCACGATCCGCCTCTTTCAACCTCTACTCGGCATTCCCCTTCTCTCCTCCTCTAAAATACCTCTGTTTCAAACCACCTCCTCCCGCGGCGCCCTTTTGATGCAGTTACAAAACGCATGGTGCGCAATACGCCACCACCTCCTCTCCACGAACCAATGCACTCCGCTCAAAACCCTAAAATCCATCCACGCTTCCATGCTCCGGTCCCACCTCCACCTCAACCTCTTCCTCTCCACCCACCTCATCTCCAAATACGCCCTCCTTAATTCCATGAATTACGCTTTTGCCATTTTCTCCTCCTCCAACCAAACCCCTGACGTCTTCCTCTGGAACGTCCTCATCCGTGGATTCGCCGACGATGGCCAACCCGATCGCGCCATCTCTCTCTACCATCAGATGCGGGCGGTTGGAGTCTCGCCCGACAACTTCACGTTCCCGTTCGTCTTCAAAGCCTGCGCGAGTCTTCGGGATGTCGAAGAGGGAGAGAAGATTCATGCCGATGCGGCAGAATTCGGATACGAGTTTGATATCTTCGTGGGGAATTCTGCTGTTTCAATGTATGGGAAATGTGGGCGGTTTGAGACAGCCCGGGAGGTGTTTGATAAAATGCCTGAGAGGAATGTGGTCTCATGGAGTGTGATGATTGCAGCTTATGTGGAAAGTGGGTGTTTTGAGGACGCAATGGGGTTGTTTTGGCGGATGTTGGAGGAGCGAATCAGACCCAATAGAGTAACGATCTTGAATTTGATTCCATGTGTTTCTAGGAAGAATGAGGCTGATGAGATTTATAGAATTGTTGTGGAGAATGGTCTTGATTCGGATATTTGCGTTCGGAATGCGCTGATGGGGATGTATGCAAAATGCAGGAGGGTAGATATTGCAAGGATATTCTTTGATGGGATACCTGAAAAGGATTTGGTGTCATGGAGTTCGATGATTGAAGCTTATGTGCAAGCCGATTTGCCAATAGAGGGTTTGGAGCTCTTCAAACAGATGAAGTTGAAAAGAGTTCGCCCTGATTATGTAACTGGCCTTAGTGTTGTTCGCGTGTGTTCGAATTTAGCATCCCTTCGACAAGCAAAATTTGCTCACGGGTTTATAATCCGGAGCTTGTTCAATCACAAAGTGGTAATAGAAACTGCATTGGTTGATCTTTATGTGAAATGTGGAAGCTTAGAATATGCTCGCCGTGTTTTTGATAGTATGCGAGAACGGAACTTGGTTTCCTGGAGCACCATGATATCTGGTTATGGAATGCATGGGCGGGGGAAGGTTTCCCTTGAGCTCTTTGATTGGATGAAAGGTTCAATGGACCCTGATCATATCACATTTGTTTCACTGTTGTCAGCTTGCAGCCATGCTGGTTTGATAGCTGAAGGGTGGCAATGCTTTAATTCTATGATTAGAGATTTTCAGATTATGCCAAGAACAGAACATTATGCTTGCATGGTTGATCTCCTTGGCCGCGCTGGGCAGCTGAATGAAGCTCGGGAGTTCATTGAGAACATGCCCATAAAGCCAGATGCTGGTGTTTGGGGGGCTTTACTTGGCGCATGCAGAATTCATTCAAATGTGAAGCTAGCTGAATTGGCGGCAAAATCACTATTTGAATTAGACCCAGAGAACTCTGGTCGGTATGTCTTGTTGTCAAACATATACATGTTTTCAGGTAAAAGAGAAGAGGCCGACAAGGTCTGGGGCTTGATGAAGCGGAGAGGGGTGAAGAAAACTGCCGGTCACACAGTCATCGAAGTAAAGAACAAAGTGTATACATTTCTTGTGGGGGATCGATCAAATCCTCAAACAGATCTGATTTATGAAGAGTTGGATCGATTGATGGAGAGGATTCGAGAAGAAGGGTATGTGCCCAATACAAATTTCGTGTTGCATGATGTGGGGGATGAGATGAAGGAGAAGATGCTGTATGTGCATAGCGAAAAGCTTGCCATTGTGTTCGGGCTCTTGAATTCAGGGCCTGCAAGCACGATTAGGATCAAGAAGAATCTAAGGGTTTGTGGGGATTGCCATACTGCGACCAAGTTCATCTCTAAGGTTACGGGAAGGGAAATTGTAGTTAGAGATGCTCATAGGTTTCACCATTTCAATGGAGGTATGTGTTCTTGTGGGGATTATTGGTGAAGAACTTCCTCCATGGCTGATGGTGGTGGTGTTTGTATCTCGTCTGACCTGGTACCAATAGACGAGGCTGGATATCACCTTTGTACAGAAGCTTAGCTCGCAATTTTTCACGGCCTGGTAATGCGAGCCCATATAAAAATGGAGTGAGTAGAAAACACTCTTAGCAGTTGCCTTATCATGTTGGGCATTTTAGCGCCTGTTTTGTTGAGTGGGATGGTAAAACAGGGGATTGAAAAGTGCATGCAAGTGCTCATAAAAAACCCTGGTTTAGCTCGAAAGGGGGCTTTCACCTCAAACCCTCCTTTGGATGGTGCAACCAATCGGCCCCTTAATCTTTGTTCCAAATTGGCTGTTTAAACCTCTATTTCTTTATATTAGTTTTGTTTAATTGGTGATTGGTTAGTTATGGCAAGTTTGTATACATCTTTCTTTCATCTCTACTGAGTTCTTAAAAAATTTCGAAGCCAATTGAATAACGCTATTGATGTTTGGTTGCAGTCACTTCTTGCGGCACTTGGATCCATTCAGTTTCTATCTAATACATACTTTGTCTTGAACAAGACAGTGAAGAGCAAGTATGTTATTTCTGGAGTCAGACTTGCTTGTTTTAGAATTTTACCTTGGGCTCGATCACTTGTAAAATAAATAATCGCAGTATATTGAACTGATCTTTTACAGGGTACTGGTCGCTACAGCTTTTGTTCTTGGCAGCATCTTCCTTGTTGCTTTTGGCAACCACCAGTCACCTGGTACTGGACTTACACTTGTGATTTGGAATTAATATATGTTGTTTGCGTTTGCATACTTAGCATTCTGGAGGAGGATTCATTGTTCTATTACTTCTGAGTTGGTTTCTGCTCACTGCCACTGTACTAAGGCCGAGATTTGGAGCATTCTGGAGGAGGATTCATTGTTCTATTACTTCTGAGTTGGTTTCTGCTCACTGCCACTTTACTAAGGCTGAGATTTGGATGCGCAAGTGTATTGAATTGGGAACATTTAGGGAGGGAGGGAGAGGGAGTAAAAATCAAATGGTGCATCATTCCCAACTGAAAAAAAAAGAAGAAACACAATAAATTCTAAATAACCAAATTTTAATGGCATTGCCAAATATTCATAAGGAGGTAGATCCCCTCACTATTAATGTGAAGGTAATTGCAACTTGGACTACGAGACTAATTAACACCCCCCAAACATACACACAAAAATATAGTAAAAAATGGAATGGTGATGCATCACCTCCTAAATAAAAAGGAAAAGAAAGAGAAAATTATAATATCTGGTTATTATCTTTTTGCAGTATAAATGCTGGAGCAGTTGGTGGAGAAGTACAGTAACATTGTATTTCTTTTTTACTGAATAATCTCGATGGTGATTGCTGCCGTTAATCACTCTATTTACAGGTGAGGCATTGTCCATATATGCTTTGCTTTATTGGGTGGGAGTCAACTCTGCATGTGCCTTTGTAGCGCTGATTCCCATGTTGCTTGATTTCTTTGTTTTCCAATAGTTGTTTGCTATGTTGCCAGCCATCCATTACAGTACTATCTAAACAACTAAAACTGAAAATGCAGGAGAGGCGAGCTTTTGCTTTCGATTCCTGGACATGACCTTAGACCATATTTGGTGCATGTCGCTGCCTTTCTCATGCTCAATGTTGTTTGCAAAATCACTGTAAGTTGCCTAAGTTGGACAGACATTTACTCCTCAGTAAACACTGACACCATATAACCACCAAATCTCGTCGTTGTGTGCTCTTCTCTCTGAGTTGATGTGTGGATTAATTCTTTTCTTTTCTAGGTCCAACACGCTGCAATTGACCATGGCCAAAGATTATCAGTTCCACAACTGGTTCACATACTCCATGCTTCTGTTGTTTCTTAGCATGGCAGGGTTTTGGGTAATGATTTTGCAAATGAATTGTATGTCCTGGTCATAGTTCCAAATACATTGGACTCGTTAGCTTTGAAGCAAGCAATCAAACTGGCTCATAGTTCATTTTGGATTGATTCACCGTTTTACCACAATTCACAAATCCAATCCAATGAATTTTGATGACCCATAAAATTGATGAATAATGTTGACAGTTCCCTTCGTATGCTAATTTTTCAAAAATTTAAAACTGTCTCCCTCTAAATTCACCTAAAACTCAAAGGTTGTTATATGTGATGTAAGCTTGAACTTGAGAAGATTTGAATGGGAGGCCTATGGTAAGGATTGAGATAGAGTTCTCCTTAAGTGTTTTAATTAGCAAATAGCCTATTGCATAGTGTTCACCTCTCCGAAGCATGAGGCTTAAGCTACATGCTACTAGATATTTAGTTAAGGTTGTGCCAAATATCATGAAATGTCATGATATTTTATGCCAAATTAGTCTGATTAATAATGGAATTTAATGATGTTTGGCTCAACCAAACTCAACCCACAAAATAGGAAAAATAATTAAAGATTAAGTATAGAGATAAAGAAAGCGCAACCTAATTGATTTAATACTATTACTTATATCATCTTACCAAAATCATTTAAAAGATTAACAATTTTTTTATTAAAAAAAAAGATCAAACCATTGAAAACGTTACTTGATTTTAATGTTTTAGTGAAAAATAACTTGTAATGTAGGCTATGTAGCATACGCAAAATTATCATATAGTGTAGGCTGCGCATTACTTGAGCCATTTTCAGGAGTTACATGGCGTTAAGACTAAGCTATGTTACCTAGCGGAATCTATACGCTACACAGTGAAGCTATTTAAAACACTGTTCTCATTATATTTGTATTGGCAGAAAGCTCTGGGAGATGGTGGAAATAAAATTGATTTCCATAGATATGACCTCTCCCCATGTTTGTTAAAACCAAAATAGATGTGGAAATTGATTTCCTTTCCACGTTTTTCACAAAATGATTAAATGGATTAAAAATAAAAAACTCTTAAATTTAGATATCCATTGTCATGAAAGACTGCTTTTGCTACTTGAAGCTTACGTAGAAGCCAATTTGCCAATAGAGGGTTTGGAGCTCTTCCAAAAGGATGAAGTTGCAAAGAGTTCGACCTGATTATGTAACTGGCCTTAGTGTTGTTCATGTGTGCTTGAGTTTGGCATCCCTTCGACAAGCAAAATTTACTTGTGAATTTATCATCGGGAGCTTTTCCGATCACAAAGTGGTAATAGAAACCGCCTTGGTTCAATCACAAAATTTATTCAGGAGGTTTCAACGATAGGAATTTTCGTACCCACCTTTTCCTTTAATGCGGCCCACTTGGGTCTTGTATCCTGGTCATTTTTGGTATCAAGTCCTAAAATGAGTTCAAAAAATGGATGGACAAGTTAGATTTATTATAAACATCACGGTGGCCGCCAGGTAAGTTTCCAACACAATAACTTCATGTGAAAGGCTGGCGTTGAGAATCGGCGTCCCCAAATCTGGAGAGATTGCGTATTGCTTCGGCATTCCCCTTCTCTCCTCCTCTAAAATACCTCCGTTTCAAACCTCCTCCTCCCGCGCGCCCTTTTGATGCAGATACAAAACGCATGGTGCGTAATACGCCACCACCTCCTCTCCACAAACCAATGCACTCCCTCAAAACCCTAAAATCCATCCACGCTTCCATCCTCCTGTCCCACCTCCACCTCAACCTCTTCCTCTCCACCCACCTCATCTCCAAATACGCCCTCCTTAATTCCATGAATTACGCTTTTGCCATTTTCTCCTCCTCCAACCAAACCCCTGACGTCTTCCTCTGGAACGTCCTCATCCGTGGATTCGCCGACGATGGCCAACCCGATCGCGCCATCTCTCTCTACCATCAGATGCGGGCGGTTGGAGTCTCGCCCGACAACTTCACGTTCCCGTTCGTCTTCAAAGCCTGCGCGAGTCTTCGGGATGTCGAAGAGGGAGAGAAGATTCATGCCGATGCGGCAGAATTCGGATACGAGTTTGATATCTTCGTGGGGAATTCTGCTGTTTCAATGTATGGGAAATGTGGGCGGTTTGAGACAGCCCGGGAGGTGTTTGATAAAATGCCTGAGAGGAATGTGGTCTCATGGAGTGTGATGATTGCAGCTTATGTGGAAAGTGGGTGTTTTGAGGACGCAATGGGGTTGTTTTGGCGGATGTTGGAGGAGCGAATCAGACCCAATAGAGTAACGATCTTGAATTTGATTCCATGTGTTTCTAGGAAGAATGAGGCTGATGAGATTTATAGAATTGTTGTGGAGAATGGTCTTGATTCGGATATTTGCGTTCGGAATGCGCTGATGGGGATGTATGCAAAATGCAGGAGGGTAGATATTGCAAGGATATTCTTTGATGGGATACCTGAAAAGGATTTGGTGTCATGGAGTTCGATGATTGAAGCTTATGTGCAAGCCGATTTGCCAATAGAGGGTTTGGAGCTCTTCAAACAGATGAAGTTGAAAAGAGTTCGCCCTGATTATGTAACTGGCCTTAGTGTTGTTCGCGTGTGTTCGAATTTAGCATCCCTTCGACAAGCAAAATTTGCTCACGGGTTTATAATCCGGAGCTTGTTCAATCACAAAGTGGTAATAGAAACTGCATTGGTTGATCTTTATGTGAAATGTGGAAGCTTAGAATATGCTCGCCGTGTTTTTGATAGTATGCGAGAACGGAACTTGGTTTCCTGGAGCACCATGATATCTGGTTATGGAATGCATGGGCGGGGGAAGGTTTCCCTTGAGCTCTTTGATTGGATGAAAGGTTCAATGGACCCTGATCATATCACATTTGTTTCACTGTTGTCAGCTTGCAGCCATGCTGGTTTGATAGCTGAAGGGTGGCAATGCTTTAATTCTATGATTAGAGATTTTCAGATTATGCCAAGAACAGAACATTATGCTTGCATGGTTGATCTCCTTGGCCGCGCTGGGCAGCTGAATGAAGCTCGGGAGTTCATTGAGAACATGCCCATAAAGCCAGATGCTGGTGTTTGGGGGGCTTTACTTGGCGCATGCAGAATTCATTCAAATGTGAAGCTAGCTGAATTGGCGGCAAAATCACTATTTGAATTAGACCCAGAGAACTCTGGTCGGTATGTCTTGTTGTCAAACATATACATGTTTTCAGGTAAAAGAGAAGAGGCCGACAAGGTCTGGGGCTTGATGAAGCGGAGAGGGGTGAAGAAAACTGCCGGTCACACAGTCATCGAAGTAAAGAACAAAGTGTATACATTTCTTGTGGGGGATCGATCAAATCCTCAAACAGATCTGATTTATGAAGAGTTGGATCGATTGATGGAGAGGATTCGAGAAGAAGGGTATGTGCCCAATACAAATTTCGTGTTGCATGATGTGGGGGATGAGATGAAGGAGAAGATGCTGTATGTGCATAGCGAAAAGCTTGCCATTGTGTTCGGGCTCTTGAATTCAGGGCCTGCAAGCACGATTAGGATCAAGAAGAATCTAAGGGTTTGTGGGGATTGCCATACTGCGACCAAGTTCATCTCTAAGGTTACGGGAAGGGAAATTGTAGTTAGAGATGCTCATAGGTTTCACCATTTCAATGGAGGTATGTGTTCTTGTGGGGATTATTGGTGAAGAACTTCCTCCATGGCTGATGGTGGTGGTGTTTGTATCTCGTCTGACCTGGTACCAATAGACGAGGCTGGATATCACCTTTGTACAGAAGCTTAGCTCGCAATTTTTCACGGCCTGGTAATGCGAGCCCATATAAAAATGGAGTGAGTAGAAAACACTCTTAGCAGTTGCCTTATCATGTTGGGCATTTTAGCGCCTGTTTTGTTGAGTGGGATGGTAAAACAGGGGATTGAAAAGTGCATGCAAGTGCTCATAAAAAACCCTGGTTTAGCTCGAAAGGGGGCTTTCACCTCAAACCCTCCTTTGGATGGTGCAACCAATCGGCCCCTTAATCTTTGTTCCAAATTGGCTGTTTAAACCTCTATTTCTTTATATTAGTTTTGTTTAATTGGTGATTGGTTAGTTATGGCAAGTTTGTATACATCTTTCTTTCATCTCTACTGAGTTCTTAAAAAATTTCGAAGCCAATTGAATAACGCTATTGATGTTTGGTTGCAGTCACTTCTTGCGGCACTTGGATCCATTCAGTTTCTATCTAATACATACTTTGTCTTGAACAAGACAGTGAAGAGCAAGTATGTTATTTCTGGAGTCAGACTTGCTTGTTTTAGAATTTTACCTTGGGCTCGATCACTTGTAAAATAAATAATCGCAGTATATTGAACTGATCTTTTACAGGGTACTGGTCGCTACAGCTTTTGTTCTTGGCAGCATCTTCCTTGTTGCTTTTGGCAACCACCAGTCACCTGGTACTGGACTTACACTTGTGATTTGGAATTAATATATGTTGTTTGCGTTTGCATACTTAGCATTCTGGAGGAGGATTCATTGTTCTATTACTTCTGAGTTGGTTTCTGCTCACTGCCACTGTACTAAGGCCGAGATTTGGAGCATTCTGGAGGAGGATTCATTGTTCTATTACTTCTGAGTTGGTTTCTGCTCACTGCCACTTTACTAAGGCTGAGATTTGGATGCGCAAGTGTATTGAATTGGGAACATTTAGGGAGGGAGGGAGAGGGAGTAAAAATCAAATGGTGCATCATTCCCAACTGAAAAAAAAAGAAGAAACACAATAAATTCTAAATAACCAAATTTTAATGGCATTGCCAAATATTCATAAGGAGGTAGATCCCCTCACTATTAATGTGAAGGTAATTGCAACTTGGACTACGAGACTAATTAACACCCCCCAAACATACACACAAAAATATAGTAAAAAATGGAATGGTGATGCATCACCTCCTAAATAAAAAGGAAAAGAAAGAGAAAATTATAATATCTGGTTATTATCTTTTTGCAGTATAAATGCTGGAGCAGTTGGTGGAGAAGTACAGTAACATTGTATTTCTTTTTTACTGAATAATCTCGATGGTGATTGCTGCCGTTAATCACTCTATTTACAGGTGAGGCATTGTCCATATATGCTTTGCTTTATTGGGTGGGAGTCAACTCTGCATGTGCCTTTGTAGCGCTGATTCCCATGTTGCTTGATTTCTTTGTTTTCCAATAGTTGTTTGCTATGTTGCCAGCCATCCATTACAGTACTATCTAAACAACTAAAACTGAAAATGCAGGAGAGGCGAGCTTTTGCTTTCGATTCCTGGACATGACCTTAGACCATATTTGGTGCATGTCGCTGCCTTTCTCATGCTCAATGTTGTTTGCAAAATCACTGTAAGTTGCCTAAGTTGGACAGACATTTACTCCTCAGTAAACACTGACACCATATAACCACCAAATCTCGTCGTTGTGTGCTCTTCTCTCTGAGTTGATGTGTGGATTAATTCTTTTCTTTTCTAGGTCCAACACGCTGCAATTGACCATGGCCAAAGATTATCAGTTCCACAACTGGTTCACATACTCCATGCTTCTGTTGTTTCTTAGCATGGCAGGGTTTTGGGTAATGATTTTGCAAATGAATTGTATGTCCTGGTCATAGTTCCAAATACATTGGACTCGTTAGCTTTGAAGCAAGCAATCAAACTGGCTCATAGTTCATTTTGGATTGATTCACCGTTTTACCACAATTCACAAATCCAATCCAATGAATTTTGATGACCCATAAAATTGATGAATAATGTTGACAGTTCCCTTCGTATGCTAATTTTTCAAAAATTTAAAACTGTCTCCCTCTAAATTCACCTAAAACTCAAAGGTTGTTATATGTGATGTAAGCTTGAACTTGAGAAGATTTGAATGGGAGGCCTATGGTAAGGATTGAGATAGAGTTCTCCTTAAGTGTTTTAATTAGCAAATAGCCTATTGCATAGTGTTCACCTCTCCGAAGCATGAGGCTTAAGCTACATGCTACTAGATATTTAGTTAAGGTTGTGCCAAATATCATGAAATGTCATGATATTTTATGCCAAATTAGTCTGATTAATAATGGAATTTAATGATGTTTGGCTCAACCAAACTCAACCCACAAAATAGGAAAAATAATTAAAGATTAAGTATAGAGATAAAGAAAGCGCAACCTAATTGATTTAATACTATTACTTATATCATCTTACCAAAATCATTTAAAAGATTAACAATTTTTTTATTAAAAAAAAAGATCAAACCATTGAAAACGTTACTTGATTTTAATGTTTTAGTGAAAAATAACTTGTAATGTAGGCTATGTAGCATACGCAAAATTATCATATAGTGTAGGCTGCGCATTACTTGAGCCATTTTCAGGAGTTACATGGCGTTAAGACTAAGCTATGTTACCTAGCGGAATCTATACGCTACACAGTGAAGCTATTTAAAACACTGTTCTCATTATATTTGTATTGGCAGAAAGCTCTGGGAGATGGTGGAAATAAAATTGATTTCCATAGATATGACCTCTCCCCATGTTTGTTAAAACCAAAATAGGTGTGGAAATTGATTTCCTTTCCACGTTTTTCACAAAATGATTAAATGGATTAAAAATAAAAAACTCTTAAATTTAGATATCCATTGTCATGAAAGACTGCTTTTGCTACTTGAAGCTTACGTAGAAGCCAATTTGCCAATAGAGGGTTTGGAGCTCTTCCAAAAGGATGAAGTTGCAAAGAGTTCGACCTGATTATGTAACTGGCCTTAGTGTTGTTCATGTGTGCTTGAGTTTGGCATCCCTTCGACAAGCAAAATTTACTTGTGAATTTATCATCGGGAGCTTTTCCGATCACAAAGTGGTAATAGAAACCGCCTTGGTTCAATCACAAAATTTATTCAGGAGGTTTCAACGATAGGAATTTTCGTACCCACCTTTTCCTTTAATGCGGCCCACTTGGGTCTTGTATCCTGGTCATTTTTGGTATCAAGTCCTAAAATGAGTTCAAAAAATGGATGGACAAGTTAGATTTATTATAAACATCACGGTGGCCGCCAGGTAAGTTTCCAACACAATAACTTCATGTGAAAGGCTGGCGTTGAGAATCGGCGTCCCCAAATCTGGAGAGATTGCGTATTGCTTCGGCATTCCCCTTCTCTCCTCCTCTAAAATACCTCCGTTTCAAACCTCCTCCTCCCGCGCGCCCTTTTGATGCAGATACAAAACGCATGGTGCGTAATACGCCACCACCTCCTCTCCACAAACCAATGCACTCCCTCAAAACCCTAAAATCCATCCACGCTTCCATCCTCCTGTCCCACCTCCACCTCAACCTCTTCCTCTCCACCCACCTCATCTCCAAATACGCCCTCCTTAATTCCATGAATTACGCTTTTGCCATTTTCTCCTCCTCCAACCAAACCCCTGACGTCTTCCTCTGGAACGTCCTCATCCGTGGATTCGCCGACGATGGCCAACCCGATCGCGCCATCTCTCTCTACCATCAGATGCGGGCGGTTGGAGTCTCGCCCGACAACTTCACGTTCCCGTTCGTCTTCAAAGCCTGCGCGAGTCTTCGGGATGTCGAAGAGGGAGAGAAGATTCATGCCGATGCGGCAGAATTCGGATACGAGTTTGATATCTTCGTGGGGAATTCTGCTGTTTCAATGTATGGGAAATGTGGGCGGTTTGAGACAGCCCGGGAGGTGTTTGATAAAATGCCTGAGAGGAATGTGGTCTCATGGAGTGTGATGATTGCAGCTTATGTGGAAAGTGGGTGTTTTGAGGACGCAATGGGGTTGTTTTGGCGGATGTTGGAGGAGCGAATCAGACCCAATAGAGTAACGATCTTGAATTTGATTCCATGTGTTTCTAGGAAGAATGAGGCTGATGAGATTTATAGAATTGTTGTGGAGAATGGTCTTGATTCGGATATTTGCGTTCGGAATGCGCTGATGGGGATGTATGCAAAATGCAGGAGGGTAGATATTGCAAGGATATTCTTTGATGGGATACCTGAAAAGGATTTGGTGTCATGGAGTTCGATGATTGAAGCTTATGTGCAAGCCGATTTGCCAATAGAGGGTTTGGAGCTCTTCAAACAGATGAAGTTGAAAAGAGTTCGCCCTGATTATGTAACTGGCCTTAGTGTTGTTCGCGTGTGTTCGAATTTAGCATCCCTTCGACAAGCAAAATTTGCTCACGGGTTTATAATCCGGAGCTTGTTCAATCACAAAGTGGTAATAGAAACTGCATTGGTTGATCTTTATGTGAAATGTGGAAGCTTAGAATATGCTCGCCGTGTTTTTGATAGTATGCGAGAACGGAAATTGGTTTCCTGGAGCACCATGATATCTGGTTATGGAATGCATGGGCGGGGGAAGGATGCCCTTGAGCTCTTTGATTGGATGAAAGGTTCAATGGACCCTGATCATATCACATTCATTTCACTGTTGTCAGCTTGCAGCCATGCTGGTTTGATAGCTGAAGGGTGGCAATGCTTTAATTCTATGATTGGGGACTTTCAGATTGTGCCAAGAACAGAACATTATGCTTGCATGGTTGATCTCCTTGGCCGCGCTGGGCAGCTGAATGAGGCCTGGGAGTTCATTGTGAACATGCCCAAAAAGCTAGATGCTGGTGTTTGGGGGGCTTTACTTGGCGCATGCAGAATTCATTCAAATGTGAAGCTAGCTGAATTGGCGGCAAAATCACTATTTGAATTAGACCCAGAGAACTCTGGTCTGTATGTCTTGTTGTCAAACGTATACATGTCTTCGGGTAAAAGAGAAGAGGCCAACAAGGTCTGGGGCTTGATGAAGCGGAGAGGGGTGAAGAAAACTGCTGGTCACACAGTGATCGAAGTAAAGAGCAGAACGTATACGTTTCTTGTGGGGGATCAGTCAAATCCTCAAACAGGTCTGATTTATGAAGAGTTGGATAGATTGATGGAGAGGATCCGAGAGGAAGGGTATGTCCCCAATACAAATTTCGTGTTGCATGATGTGGAGGATGAGATGAAGGAAAAGATGCTGTACGTGCATAGCGAAAAACTTGCCATTGTGTTTGGGCTCTTGAATTCAGGGCCTGGAAGCACGATTAGGATCAAGAAGAATCTAAGGGTTTGTGGGGATTGCCATACTGCAACCAAGTTCATCTCTAAGGTTACGGGAAGGGAGATTGTAGTTAGAGATGCTCATAGGTTTCACCATTTCAATGGAGGGACATGTTCTTGTGGGGATTATTGGTGAAGAACTTCCTCCATGGTTGATGGTGGTGGTGTTTGTATCTCATCTGACCCGGTACCATTAGACAAGGTTGGATATCACCTTTGTACAGAAGGTTGGGTCGCAACTTTTCACCGCCAGGTAATGCGAGCTCATAAAAAAATGGAGTGAGTAGAAACCACTTTTAGCAGTTGCCGTATCGTGTTGGGCATTTTAGTGCCTGTTTTGTTGAGTGGGATGGTAAAACAGGGGATTGGAACGTGCATGCAAATGCTCATAAAAAACCCTGGTTTACCTTGAAAGGGGGGTTTCACCTGAAATCCTCCTTTGGATGGTGTGTCCAAACAGGCCCTTAATCTTTGTTCCAAATTGGCTGTTTAAACCTCTATTTCTTTATATTAGTTTTGTTTAATTGGTGATTGGTTAGTTATGGCAAGTTTACATACGTATTTCTTTCATGTCTACTGAGTTCTTAATAAATTTCGAAGCCAATTGAATAACACTATTGATGTTTGGTTCCAGTCACTTCTTGCGGCACTTGGATCCATTCAGTTTGTATCTAATACATACTTTGTCTTGAACAAGACAGTGATGAGCAAGTATGTTATTTCTGGACTCAGACTTGCTTCTTTTAGAATTTTGCCTTGGGCTCGTTCACTTTTAAAATAAATGATCTCAGTATATTAGACTGATCTTTTGCAGGGTACTGGTCGCTACAACTTTTGTTGTTCTTGGCAACATCTTCCTCGTTGCTTTTGGCAACCACCAGTCACTTGGTATTGGACTTACACTTGTCATTTGGAATTAATATATGTTGTTTGCATTTGCATACTTAGCATTCTGGAGGAGGATTCATTGTTCTATAACTTCTGAGTTGGTTTCTGCTCACTGCCACTGTACTAAGGCCGAGATTTGGAGCATTTTGGAGGAGGATACATTGTTCCATAACTTCTGAGTTGGTTTCTGCTTACTGCCACTGTACTAAGGCCGAGATTTGGATGTGCAAGTGTATTGAATTGGGAACATTCAGCTTAAACACTAGGAAATGACCAGATTGTAATGGGATTGCCATTTGGAGCTCAATCTCTCACCATTAATGCTAATGTAGTTGGAGTTTGGACCTTTTTCCAATGTTTAGACTAATTTATTGCAATAGAGTTTGATAGTGCATCCAATAAAAAAAGGGAAAAGAAGAGGGAGGGAGGGTAAAAATCAAAGAAGAAACAAATTAAAATCTCTTGAGTACATGGAAGGAAATTACCAAATTTTAATGGCATTGCCAAATATTCATAATGAGGTAGATCCCTCAAATTATGGCTAAGTTCCATTCAAGTCCGTAATTGCAATTTTGAGCTCATTCCCTCACTATTAACGTGAAGGTAATTGCAACTTCTAGACTAACCACCCTCCTCTCCCCCACTTAAGCTTGTAATTCAATTTGGAGCTCATTCCCTTACTATTAATGTGAAGGTAATTGCAACTTGGACAAGAAAAAAAAAAGAAAAAGAAAGAAGAAAAGAAAGAAAGATAAAAAAGCAGAATGCAAAAAAAAAAAAGATTGTAAAAAATGGAATGAAAGAGAAAATTAAAATATCTAGTTATTTTCTTTTTCCAGTATACATGCTGGAGCAGTTGGTGAAGTACAGTGACATTGTATTTATTTTTTACTGCATGATCTCGATGGTGATAGCTGCCGCCAATCACTCTATTTACAGGTGAGGCATTGTCCATATATGCTTTACTTTATTCGGTGGGTGTCAACTCTGCATGTGCCTTTGGAGTGCTGATTCCTGTGTCGCATGATTTCTTTGTTTTCCAACAGTCATTTGCTATGTTGCCAGCCATCCATTACAGTACTATCTAAACAACTAAAACTGTAAATGCAGGATAGGTGGCCTTCTGCTTTTGATTCCTGGACATGACCTTAGACCATATTTGGCGCATGTTACTGCCTTTCTCCTATGCCACAGTTTCTGGTGCTGTAGGATCATGCTTAATGTTGTTTGCAAAATCACTGTAAGTTGCCTAAGTTGGACAAACATTTTCTCCTTAGTAAACACTGGCAGCATATAGCTTATCAGCACCTTGTTGTGTGGTCTTCTTTCTGTGTTGATGTGTGGATTAACTATATTTTCTTTTCCAGGTCTTACATGCTGCTATTGACCATGGCTAGAGATTATCAGTTCCACAGCTGGTTCACTTACTCCATGCTTCTGTTAAAGCACGGCAGGGTTTTGGGTAATGATTTTGCATATGATTTCTTCGTCCTGGTCATTATTCCAAATGCACTGGACTCCCTTGTACTCTCTGAAGCAAGCAATCAAACTGTCTTCTAATTCATTTTGGATTGATTCATCGTTTTACCATAATTCAGCAAATCCAATCCAATGAATTTTGATGACCTATAAAATTGTTGAATTATTTTAATAATTTCCCTTAGCATGGTATTTCTTTTATATGTAAATTTATCAAAATTTCCAAATTGTCTGCCCCTAAATTCACCCAAAACTATAAGGCTGCCTTATGTGATGTAAACCTGAACTTGAGACGATTTGAATAGAAGGTATACAGCTAGGATTGAGTAGGCGTTCTCATTCAGTATTTTAAATAGCAAATTGTGTGTTGTGTTGCTTTCATCACTCTTAAGGCATGAGGCTTAAGCTGCACACTAGTTCTAGATTTTTAGTTAGGGTTGTGCTTGGTTGCTCCAAATATCATGATATTTTGCACCAAATTAGTCTTTGGTTTGACCAAACACAACATACAGTAATAGAAAAAATAGGTAAAGATTGGTATAGAGGTAAAGAAAGAGCAACCTAGCTGATTTAATACTATTCCTTTACTTACTAAACCATTGAAAAGATTAACTAAAAAGAAAAAGCAAAACGAAAAAGTACCAAATTGTCGAAAACATTAATTTATTTTAATATTTCAGTGAAAAATAACTTGTAATGTAAGCTATGTAGTGTGTATCATAGTATATATAGCGTGTAGCATGGGCTGTGCATGACTAAAGCTATTTTCAAGAGTTACAGGGTGTTACATATCGTAAGGTACACACTACATAGCGAAGCTATTTAAAACATTGTTCTCATTAAGTTTGTTTGGTGGAAAACAGTGGAAATAAAATTGATTTCCACAGATATGATGTTTTCCCATGTTTGTTAATGGGATTTTTACAAAAAAAAAAAAAAAAACTATGTAATTAATATGGAATTTACATTCCGGTACCTTTTTCAAAAAGCTACCTCATTAATCGATATAATTATCATTCCACTACCTTCTGTCACGGTCGCCGTTCGAGCAAATGGGTGGGTAGCTTGGGTGGGACCGATCGTGATGTTTATGTAAAATCTACCTTGACCACCAGGTGCGTCACCCCATGTTAGGTCAACAGCACAAAAATAAGCTCCATCTGTGATTCAGGTGGACCACATGATTGGAAACAATGCACAGGGTAGCTCTCGCCCTCCAAACTGATTCCATTAGTGTGGCCCACCTGAATCATGGATGGGTATGAGTTTTGGGATACAAGCCTAAATGTTTGTGTTGAATCTATTGTTGGAGTGGATTTCATATAATTATCACAGTGAGCCCTGTAAAAATCAAATGTGGATGTCTTTCTCCCAATCAGTTAGTGTGGCCTACTAGAATCACAGGTCAACCTGATTTTGTCTTTGGGCCTAATATTGTACTAAATATTTTAATGTTGGGAGTGGATCTTACGTAAACATTATGGTGGGCCTGTCAAAATTAAGAGTGGCGTCCCATACAATTCCGTTGTTTCTCTAATATTCTCTGTACAGTTTGAGAGAGGGACACTTGTACTTGATTTTTGGCGGGGCCCACTGTGATGTTTATGTAAGATCTACTACAACCATTAGATGCATAATCCCAGTTTAGGCACCCACTGTGATGTTTATGTAAGATCTACTGCAACCATTAGATGCATAGTCCCAGTTTAGGCCCCGAGCCAAAAAAATCAGGCCAACTTGTGATTCGGCGGGAGTGGGGCACCCCAAAGGAAACTGTTGGGAGAGACACGTCCACCCTTGCTTTTCATAGAGCCCAACGTGATGATTATATGAAATCCACTCTAACCATTAGATGCCACACAAAAATTAGGGCCAGGGCCTAAAATTCAGGCCCATCCGTGATTCAGGTGGGCCATACCAAGGGGAACAGTTTGGAGGGTGATTGTTGCCTGTACACTGTTTCCAATAATGTGGTCCACCCGAATCATGGATGAGGGTGATTTTTGGGTCATTGGCTTAACATGAGGTGATGCATGTAGTGGTTAGGATGTGGTTTTACATGAACATTATGGTGTGGCCTTCCCAAGCAGCCAACCCATTTGCTCACACGCGCACCCAACTGGCCATTAAAGAAGTGTAACGGAAGGTAGTGGAATGATAATAGTATTGATTAATGAGGTAGCTGTTTCAAAACCTTTTTGAAAAAGGTACTGAATGTAAATTCCATATTAATTAGGCAGTTCTTTGTAAAATTCCCTTATTTAAAACAACTATAGGTGTGGAAGTTGATTTCCTTTCCATGGTATTCTGCAAAAAAAAAAAAAAAAAAACGATTAGGAGGATTGAAAAAAGAAACTGTTAAATCTAGATATCCACAGTCATGAAAGACAGCTTGCACTGTTTGACCTTTGACCTTTTAACAATTTCATGAAAATCACGTGTACTAAAAACCTAAAACAAACAAGTTATCGTGGTTTCTTTTCCACGCATTTCCTTTTCATCAGATGTGAAATTTTGTTTTCCATATCCATGCTTTAGTTTCCACCAATCCATGCAGGCAACAGTGTTGTCAAATCAAACCTGAAAACTCAGCAAATTGTTTCCATGAATTGAACTCAACTGATGGTGAATCAAACTGAGAAGATAATGTGGAATAAGTGAATTGCAGACTGGGTCTGGACCTAATTGCCTGCAAAACTGGTAACTATGGTCTGGATGTGGTTTGGGCAATCTTTCCAGATGCTGCAGCTGTAGAAATTTTGAAAAAAATATTTCAGCTCCACGTGTGGTTCTGATTTGCTTTTCTTCTTGAACAGATGGCTAGATTGAATGAAGGGTTGTCTCTGTATGATGCAATCCTTATCATCCCCATGTTTCAGATTGCTTGGACCCTGTTCTCCATTTGTACAGGATTTGTATATTTTCAAGAATACCAGGTTAGCCTGGATCCACGCTGTCTCAGTCATGACTCTTCACTTCTGTTACCTTTCTTTCTGCAAACCTTATTAAAGAGTCCTACAACAGGTCTTCAACGTGTTAAGGACATTGATGTTAATTCTGAGAATGGCATTTGTATTCATAGGTATTTCTTTGCTAGCACCTGTTGACTTGAAGGGTATCTTGACTATAACCTCCTGTTATTGTTTTCCCTGCAAAGTTTTCAGAGGATTGTATTAATCGTGTTGAAAATATTTCAGGAGGTGAAACCAAGGAATCTTCTTCTTTGGTTTCTGCTACGTCTTCAAACATTTCTACTGACATAAACAGGTATTATCTATGTCTTTCATCATTGCCTGTGGAATCCCCAGCAATTCATAAATCTATTTGCTTGCAAACTTCAGTCTCATTTAGTAATTGTAGGGCCACTATATAGGTCTGTATGAGTTGGATCTATGTACATAATCTTTGCATGGGAATTTGAATAATGCATGGCCATTTTATCTGAGAATGGCACTATAAATGGCTGATTTATTTTTTTCTGAATAAAATTCTAAAAAATTATTGGTAAAATTCTAAAATATGTGGATCCCAAATATATATATATATATATATATATATATATATATATATATATATATATATATATATATATATATATATATATATTTGTTTGTTTTGGACATGTTTTTGATGGTGTAATGGGGCATTCTTTAGTAAGAATTCTGTTTATTGGTCAGTGCAGCTTGACCTGTTGCAAGTCGACCAAATAGGCCCCAATGGAACACTAATCAAGCATGGTTTGGTGGATTAGGACCCCTTAATAAAGTGCAGCAAAAAAAGATGAAAAATGAAAAAGAAGTGATGGTTTACTCCTTTTTCTAATGTTTCCCAAAATGGTCCATTCCACATTAGCTGTCGAATCTCACTCAAATTTTGTGTTTTGATCCTCAAAGTAGGCCTAGATCTAGTTTTAAATTAGTTTCTTAGTGTCCTTCATAGTTGAAATCAATAAGTGGAAAAACAAGATCTAAATTGCAAATAAATACTTTCAAAATGGGCCTTTATGGTCATATTGGCCTGTAATGGCGGTATAAGCCCCAGAATGGTGCCGATATGGGGTGTATCGGTCTGTTACAATACATGCCGATATGGCTCTCTCTCTCTCTCTCTCTCTCTCTCTCTCTCTCTCTCTCTCTCTTTCATTTTTTTTTTACTTCTGTGTTTGAATTATGTTTATTAACTTCAGCAGAATTGTTAATTTTGGGTTTGCCTCGAATGCCTTAAACTACAGGCCAGTGAAGCTACCGACAGAAGAGACGGAAATTAAAAATATAAGATCGTTGGGCCAAGCAATGCTGTTGAGACTGACAGCTATCGCGATCAAAGCAAAGGTGCTGTGATGTTGAAGTGAACATACTTACAACTAATGCATTTTGAATTCTAAAATTCTGAAAATTTGCCTCTCTGCAGACTGCCTGCGTTCCATCTTTAGGCTTGGGTGAGGATTCAATAAGTGCTTCTTCGGTTCTTGTAATGCCTATGGTGTCTTCAAGGATGACAGGCTTTAGAGGGGCTGCTTACGATCGTGTGAAGCTCTTTCCCCTAAGAAGCTCCGGCTGGAGTATGATTCCAACGGAGGATGATCCAGAAATTCATGAGAGGAGCACTTTGATTTCTCAGAACCATAGTCAGAGGTAGCAGTGCATTGTGATCCTCCAGAAATTCATGAGAGGAGCACTTTGATTTCTCAGAACCATAGTCAGAGGTAGCAGTGCATTGTGATGTCTTTTGGGAAGGAAATCGATTTCGCCCCCCTTTCCCCCCCTAATTCTATTTGTTGTATCTTGAATGTATAGGAATGATATATAGTTTCACGGCATCGTCATAGTGTTGCGATGTGATTTATACAAATTTCACTGCCTGCTTGCAAAAAATTCTCCTTTTGAGATATAAATTGACCCATTATTTTTATCGATAGGATTTGGCAGATCCCAAAGTCCACCATTTGGTAATCAAGTTACAAATCTGTGGATTTGGAGCACTTGGTGCAAGGGCATATCTTTTATTGCTTTTGTGTGTATTCATATCCTTGGATTTTGCAAATCCGGCACCAAGTCTCTCACCCTGATGAGTTAGGGTAGCATCTGGGCTTTACGACCAAATCATGGTCAGGAGCGTCTTCCCAACTGCCCCTAATTTGCGTGCTGTGGGGAAAGCAATCTGCATTAAGTGGGCTGAAGTTTATGTGCCTTTTATGCCCCTAACCTTTATTTTAGATCAATCTGGATCTGGCTCAAGTGCATCTTGTCGGCCTTGAGAATGGTGGAAACCCAAATTCGATTTCGGTCTTCAGGAAAAAAAAAAAAAACATGTAAATTAATAGTGTCTATGATTATCATTTTTGTAGGAAATATCTTCTTCATCTTCTTCTTCTTCTTCTTCTTTTTATTTATTTATTTATTTAAGTTTTAATAAGGGAGAACTCAGTAAATTAGGGTTATTTGACATTAGTTGTTGACATAGAAACCGTCCAAATCCAAGGACGCTTAAAATTTTGCCATGAGCATGTAGGCGGGTCTTTCTAGCACTTGGCGGACATGGACATCTGGCAACTGATTATTTCTTCTCTCGTTAATATATGTGGTACATCTCCATCCCAAAGGAATTGTATGCGACTTTGATCAATGCGCTGAAAATCCTCTATTCTGCCTAGGACTGTACATCGAGCCGAGTCAAGTCGAGGTGGGCCAAACTTACCATTGGAGCTTGGCTTGTTTGCTAAACCTTTCGAATTAAGCTCGAGGTGAGCTAGTGGATCGAGTCGAGGCGATCTTACCTCAAGTCGAGCTTGCTCCTAACCCAATCCAACCCAATGCCCAATCTGCACCTGACTCAACTCAGCAACCCAACCCAAGCAACCTGACCCAACTTGCACCTGACTCAACCTAGCCACCCGACCCAACTACTGACCCAACTTTCAAATTAAATATTCAATTAATAATATTATATATATATATATATATATATATATATATATATATATATATATATATATATATATATATATATATATAGGGAAAAGGTATTTTACACTCGCCTCACGATAAGCTCCCATGAGGTTAAGCTGTGTGGGCCCCACCGTGATGCGTGTTGACCATCAACACCGTGCATTTGATGAGTCCCCTTTAAATTATGGGATATCCCAAAAATCAGCCGTATACGGAACTTAGGTGGGCCATACCATCTAAAATCATGTGAAGACATGCCAAAAATATATAAAAGCACTTGGTGGGGCCCACCTGAGTTTTGAATGCTACTGAAACTTGGTATGACCCCTCATCCTAGTGGGACACACATAATGGATGGGTTGGATTTGCAAACCACATCTCGATGGGCCCAAAAAATGATTATGAGTATTTTAATGGTGCACAGCCCCTCTCAACTTCTGTATGTGGTGTGGCCTACGAAGGTCATAGATTGACTTGATTTTTGAGACCTAGGCCCATGATGGAATGGTGCATTTGACTGATGGGGGAGATGTTCGAAACGCATCACGGTGGGGCCCACACAGCTCAACCTCATGGGACGGACCCATCAACTCCAGCGCACGGTACCTTTTCCCATATATATATATATATATATATATATATATATATATATATATATATATATATATATATATATAAAGATAGAGCCAGAGAGAGGGTTGTGTAACGAAGGAAAATGGTAAGAAAGGGACGAATAGGTAGGATATGATTTAAGTTTTCATTTTTAAATATAATACAATAATAATAATAATAATAATAATATATTCAAGCTAAGCTCGAACTTCGAGTTTCGAGTTGAGCTAGGTTTGAGTCGAGTCGAGTCAAGCTCCACTATGTTTGAACTTAGTTTGTTTTCAAAACGAGCTGGGTCATATGAAGTTTAGCTTGCCTTGAATAATGGTTCGAGTTGAGTCGTCAAGCGAGCTTTTCAAGCTGCCTTGTAATAAGCCTATTGAAATATAAACTTTGAAAAAAGTAAGAAAATTCTAAGCCTTGGGCGGGCCATAAAAGTGGGTCCACTTTAACAAAGTTGATTGTTTTTACCATTTGCATTATGTTCCTGTTAAGGGGATTCTGATTCAAAGCATTTTACCATCAACCAAAGGTCTTATGTGGGGGTCTTTTTTTTTTTTTTTAAAAAAATAAAAATAAAAAAATTTAAAGATATGCACTCACACCTTACACACCCACTCACACCACAATGGATTTTCACCGCAATGGGTACTTGAACACCTAACCTTCTGTTGAAACTCTTGTGAGTTTACCATTAAGGCAAGAGTGAGGACCCATATAGGGGTCATTTGGATGGAAGTAAATGGGGTGAGAGGTGTGTTTGGACACGAGTAAATGAAGTTAAATAGAGTTGGGAGTAAATGAATTTGAAGAAAATTTGGCCAAAAATCCCGAGGAAGGGAGATTTTGGAGTAAATGGGTTGAAATGTTTTTTTGGGCTGCCTTAGAGAGTTGAATTAGTAAACAAATGTGTCACTATGCATGTCCATTGTACATGTGGCACTCAGATGATACTTTGAAACAATCCAATTATTGGATATATCACTAAAATTACAACAATAGAATGATCCAAACTGTCTAAACGTTGGCCATCTAAATGAATGGTTAAAAAATATTGGCAAGTTGCTTGGTTGTGATCCTTATGTTTGTAGTCTACTTGAGGCTCGAAATTTTCTTTTTTTTTTACTAAAGTATATATTTTAATGAGCTTATTACAACCATTCTATCAAATATCATACTAATTTAGGATATTAAAGCTGATTTGGAATATCACATACATTCCAATGGATATATTGAAAAATTTCAATACATTTGGATTCTTTTCATTTATTCCCATTCAAACAAAATATTTGAATTTTAATGCATTCCATTTACTCATATCCAAACATAAATTAGTCGTGTAGTCATTTGCTCGTATTCAAACACAAGTTGGTGATGTACACTTGAAATGAGACTAAATGTGAAATGGATTCCATTTTCCTTCATTTACAAGCTCTCAATGACCTATGTTTTAGTACGGATGTAATTGGCAATCCAAATAGGCCTTGTGAATTAAAATGCCTCAACATTACTTTTTGAGAAAAGAGGTTACCAAAGTGCCCTCATGTATTGTTTTCTTTAAAAAACAATAAAGTATAGAATTTTGGGACCACGTTATACATGTATGGCATCTAACTTGTCAAACATATACACTCATTCTTGATAACCACACTAAAAAAGAAAATCTTTTTAATCGAATTACCCAATGAATTGTATGGGAATTTTAATATTTTCATGAGTTGTAATATTATTTTTATAATTTGGCTCACTTTATTTTTATATTGAACATTTTCTTTCTTTTTTATTATTTATGGATATCATAGTGGATTGCATCTATTTGACAGGGTGGATATCATATAAGGTTAATGACTTTGAACCAGCGATGCGGGTGGAACCCTGACCTTATGACCCACCTCAATATATTCATTGTATATCCAAGCCATCTATAAGTTTTTCTAACTTTTTTTTAAAGGCATGGCACACGAAATGAAGGGGATAAAAATTTTAGGTAGATCACACCATAGGAAACCATGGTTGTGTTCACACTTCAAGTGTAGGGTTGTGATGTAGTAATAAACTCGGTAAGACTGAGGTCGAATCGCAAGGGACTGAAACCTGTACGTTATCTAAAACTAACTAGAACTAGAACTAGAATGAGATGAAATCTAAATCAACTAGAATTTAAGGAATAATTGTGAAATTATTATCTAAAACTTCGGAGAAATCAGAGATAAGAAACTAGGGATTCAGAGGATCCACTTGTAAAGATCAGGGAGATCTTACGCTTACTTCAATAATCATGAAATCAGACTGAACTTACTTTGATCTAGTTTTCAAGAGATGAAAGATATGTGAATTAAAATGGATTCCATCACCAAACCATGCTCAGGAGATAAAACAAACAACAAAATTAAATTAATTGCCAACCAATCATATGTATGAAGGTTAGGAAGGGTACCGTCATCCGACCATGCCCAAGAGACTATGGTGAACAATAGGGCTTCCTGACGTCATAAACATAAAGGAAAAGAACATGATCAAAGCTATTGCAGACCCATTGTAATTTCAATCATAACAGACCATTAAAGACTAAAAACATTTCCATTAATCAACTGATATCAATATCCATTCAGTCTAAATAAAAAACACAAGTAGTAGGTTCTCCCATCACACTATAAGCTTCACTTCTTATCCCTAGATAAGAGATTTAGCCTATCATGGGGAGGCTAATCTCTAAATAAATAAATAAAATAAATAAAAATAAAAATAAATAAAACAAAAGAGAGAAAAAAACTTATGCCAGAGACTGCTCCACGTCCAAGCTTTCCTTCTCCGGCCGTGTAAGAAGTTTTCCTCCCCTCTTGCTCTCTCTTTTATAGGCATTGCAGCCGGTTGGAGTGGAGGAACTTCATGCAGAAGTTCCCCTAACGCAGCAAGGTCGGTTGCTTGCGTAGCCTTACGCAGGTACCCGATAGAAAACGCAAACAGATCCACGTTTAGGGCGGACTTTTGGGGTAGATTCATCCATGCCACTCATTCAGACACCATGGTTGGGGTTAACGGCCCCTTTATGATCTTGTGGACAGTCTGGATCATAGATCCGATACCGATCTTGATCATACAACTGGCCACAGCGTCCGGCTTTCACGGACGCAGGGCCTCTGCGCAAATTCCTGCGCTGTGATGATGGTGGGGCCCATGATGGCCGATGTACAAGAAATCCACTCCATTCAATGAGATCAGCACGAAAAACCGGAGGTATTGGACGGTTCTTGACCGATTTAGATGTGGCCCATCGACTCTCTCACTCTGCCGTCCGACCTACGCTTGATCGAGGTTTTTCTGTGTGTGCCAGCATTGATTCGTAAAAACTTCATTTATACGGTCGGTTTGACCTTTCAAAATTAATGGACAGTTTGGATCATCAATATGTGTGATGATGGTGGCCCACCGAACGTCGAACACAGCTCTCTGTTTCAACAGAGAACGGCAACTGCCCTTTTTTTTTTGTACTGGAGTCGGCCAACACAAGGTTGACCGATTACAACGTCTCGGTGCACGGCGGGTCCTCATGTGTTGTGCACACGAAGTCACATTACTTTGATGTTTATGAGAGATCCATTCCGTTCATCTGCTTTTTCATATTCTTTAAGGGGTTGAGAACAAAATTGAAGTATATACAAATATCAGGTGGGCCCCAGATTAATGATTTGTGGGCTGATCTATCTGTTAGGCTGCTTTCACAAGGATCCAACGAGCAAAATTTGAAATGTATGGTTAATTTATAGTCCTTAGGCTATGTATGAAGTCTAGAGCTGAACGGATGGTGAAAACCTTGTGATCTTGCATTTTGGACGTCTTTCAGGCCACTTGAACTTCAGTTTCTCAATTTTCTCGAATCTTTTGCGTGTAATGCCGTCGATCTTGGTCCCCTAGAGTCCGTCCCTTACCTTGGTATCTTCAGATCGTTAAATCCATGCTTTTAACACCTTTTTTTACAGTCCATTCTCTCAATTACACCCTGCATCACAAACATGGTAAAACGGGCCATTAAACAGTATCATGCTCGTAAATTCAGATACTAACTGGGGTCTGATATGTAATATTTGACCCTCAATAAGTTGTTAAATGCCCACCATGAAAAACTTCATATGTCTGTCCTAATGTTTGCTGAGCACCCAACTTGTTGATACACATACCTTGATGAAGGAAAAAAGAAATATCAACTTGATTTAAAACTTTTATTGCACACAAAAGAAGAGGTTTTTAATTTTCAATAACCACTCTTTCGTGTGGTGTCGTCCACCTGAAATTTGAATCTACTTTATTTTTGGGATCATGCCCTAAAATCAACTATCCTAGAAAACTATGCATTGGCTACATCATGCTTTAGGAAGAATTTTACTACCATTCCCAAAACCTATTTCATATCTATATCTGAATCTAATCAAATAATGAACTCATTATAAAGTAAGGGTAAAAAAGGGAATAGGATTAGTGCTAATGATTTGTGAGATGTAGCCATTCAATTGCTTAGACATAGTCAATTTACATGCATGTAGTTCTCCTCTGCCCTGCTGAGATATGACAGCATTTGTTTCATGTAGTAGTGGCCCTATGAAGGATGGCTTGGATCTCACACCTTTGTGCCATGAGGTCTTAGCAAAGCTGTTATATAGTGTGATTCTTTAGTAAATATTGGATTCATGAGGATTTCTTTTGTAAAATGTCTCTATTTTGTTTTTGTTTTTGATTTTTTGATTTATTATTATTATTTTTTTTGCACACACTTACACTCACCCACACCACTTGGGTATTTGAACCCATGACCTCACTGTTGAAATATGCACTATCATTGAGCCATTAAGCCATGAGTAATGACCCGAGTCTCATTTTATCATTTTATATACAAAGAGCCGATAGGCACCCCAACTTGATCATATCCTAGTTGGGTTTGTAAGAATGAGACTGGGTCCCAAAAAGACGTAAGACATGTCAAGACCGAACCAAGTTAGTGCGGGTACAGTGCCTACCATGATATTTGTGAGAAATCCAGCATGTCCTCCATTTTCACAGCTAATATTAAGACATGAATCACCAAAAAATGAGGTAAATCTAAAACTCAAGTGTGCAGTGCTACAGGAAAAATGTTGATAGGGAAATGCCTATAGTTGAAATCTCCCTAGGCCCAGGGTGATGTTTATATGCAATCCAGACTGTCCATAAGGCCATTCTTATTGGGATGAACTGAAAACATAAAAATATTAGGCAGATCCAAACCTTCTTTAGCCCTGTGAATGTTTCAACGGTGGATGTTCAATCCTCACTATTTCTTGTCATAGAACTCGGGTTTTGGATTTACTTGATTTTTGTGCTCATCTCCTAACATGAATTGGAAAACCAAATGGACGGGTTGGATTTCTCACAAACATCATGGTGTGCCCCATCTATGCCGCTGGCAATTCGGCGCCTGCCCAGCCGGACTCGTCCTCGCAAAGAACGTAGGTTGGATAGTGTATAACTAGAGCTGCGCATGGGACAACTTGACTCATCCAACTCGTTCAGCCTTGACTCGTCTTGAACTGAATGGGTGAGTCGATCTGAACTGAGTACACTTCATCTAATCCGAACTCAAATCGAGTCGAGTTCGAGTCACCTAGTAACTCAACTCGACTCGACTTGAAATCTGACTCGGTACTGACTCAACTCGATCCAAAACCTGATTCATACATATTAAAAAAAATCATATTTGACATTTCAGATATGAGATGCCATGTAGCTAATGGAAAGCCTACAATTCCGACAAGTGCACTTAGGTTTTAAGCCGTGATTTCAGCCGGTAGATGCCTATTAAACCTGAGTTGACTTGATGCTGACTTGACCTGACTCGGTACCTGTGACTGGGTCGGACTTGGTCCGGGTTAGTTTGGCCATATCCACACTCGAATCGGGTTAGGCATGGTTGGGTCAATTCTATTTCAAAGCTGGGTCGAGTCGGGTCAGCCATAACTCGATCCGACTTGTCTCGATGCTCAAATTTACAATATAACACAACAGGGCGTGGCAAACTTTTGTGGGTCCTAACATTATGTATGTGTTATATCTACGTTGTCCATCCATTCTACATGATGTTTATTTGCCATCCAACCTGTTTGTAGTGTCACACGTATTTGGATGAAGGAAAAACACAAATATCAACTTGATCTAAAACTTCCGTGGTCCATAAGAAGTTTTCAATGCCAGCCGTTCAATCCCCATACAAATGATCTTGTTTGACTTGAAACCTAGCTAATACCCGATACGTGCCCCAACCTGGTTGGGTCTAGTCCGGATCTATAAGCATGATACTCTATACCAAAAGGATTGACATGGGAAGATCAAGACTAGAGCTGTACACAAGCAGAGTTAGCTTGGTAACTCGCTCGACTCGGCTTGAAAAATCTCGACTCAACTCGGCTCGAAGTGAGTTCGAGTCAAGCATGAGCTGATTTTTGATGCTCGAAATGAGTTCGAGCCGAGCACGAGCTTGACCCAGCTCGACTCGGCTCGACTTGAATACTACTCGAACTTAGCTTGACTCGGACCCAACTCGGTATAGAGTATATATCCTTCCAAACACAAAAAACCCTACCCCTTTTCAAATCTACCCCGTCCGGCGCCCAACCCTAACCCTCTCTCCCTATTTCCTCCCTCTCTTCCGTTTCGCCCTCTCTGTTAGTTCGGCGGTCGGCGAAGCTCGTCTGTCCTCCTCTCTTTGTCTCTCTCTACTCTCTCCCTCATCGTCCCTTACCTACCCGCATGGCCACACCGACGCATGTGCTCTTTGTCAGTCCGGCCAAGGAGCCACTCTCTCTCTCTACTTTCTCCCTCAGCCTTCTTAACCCCCCCTCTCTCTCTACTCTCTCCCTCAGCCTTCCTTACCTGCACGGCTCCCCCTGTGGCCCTGCTAGCCCTTGCTCAGTCACCCCTGCCAGCTGCCAGTCTGGTCGCCCCAATCCAGTTTGGTAAGTGTTCATTGTTCATATTAATCGTCCCCCTCTCCTTTTTTTTCCTTTTTTGTTTGGATTTTAATATATATAATAGTTCTAATTGTTCACTTTTATTTGATTAAATCTGAAATAGTTCTGATTTATTCAGTTTAGTCTCCCTTGAAACTCTGCTCGAACTCGGCTCAAAATCTGCACGGACTCAAATGAGCCAACCACAGCCTGTTGTTCTAAGCTTGAAGGCTGAGCCAAGCCGAGCACGAGCTGGACTCGTGCAGTCCGAGCGGATCACGAGCTGGGCAGTACTCGGCTTGGCTCAACTCTCGTACACCTATAATCATGACCCAACCCGAACCCGACTCACCGCGATCCACCTCTTTCAACCTCTACTCGCGCGCATCGCTTGGGGATTCCTGTTCTCTCCTCCTATAAAATACCCCCCTTTCAAATCACCTCCTCCCGCGCGCCCTTTTGATGCAGATACAAAACGCATGGTGCGCAATACGCCACCACCTCCTCTCCATGAACCATTGAACTCCGCTCAAAACCCTAAAATCCATCCACGCTTCCATGCTCCGGTCCCACCTCCACCTCAACCTCTTCCTCTCCACCCATCTCATTTACAAATACGCCCTCCTTAATTCCATGAGTTACGCTTTTGCCATCTTCTCCTCCTCCAACCAAACCCCTGATGTCTTCCTCTGGAACGTCCTCATCCGTGGATTCGCCGACAATGGCCAACCCGATCGCGCCATCTCTCTCTACCATCAGATGCGGGCGGTTGGAGTCTCGCCCTACAACTTCACGTTCCCGTTGGTCTTCAAAGCCTGCGCGAATCTTCGGGATGTTGAAGAGGGAGAGAAGATTCATGCCGATGCGGCAGAATTCGGATACGAGTTTGATATCTTCGTGGGGAATTCTGCTGGTTCAGTGTATGGGAAATGTGGGCAGTTTGAGACAGCCCGGGAGGTGTTTGATAAAATGCCCGAGAGGAATGTGGTCTCATGGAGTGTGGTGATCGCAGCTTATGTGGAAAGTGGGTGTTTTGAGGACGTAAGGGGGTTGTTTTGGCGGATGTTGGAGGAGCGAATCAGACCCAATAGAGTAACAATCTTGAATTTGATTCCATGTGTTTGTAGGAAGAATGAGGCTGATGAGATTAATAGAATTGTTGTGGAGAATGGTCTTGATTCGGATATTTGTGTTCGGAATGCGCTGATGGGGATGTATGCAAAATGCAGGAGGGTCAATATTGCAAGGATATTATTTGATGGGATACCTGAAAAGGATTTGGTGTCATGGAGTTCGATGATTGAAGTTTATGCACAAGCTGATTTGCCAATAGAGGGTTTGGAGCTCTTCAAACAGATGAAGTTGAAAAGAGTTCGCCCTGATTATGTAACTGGCCTTAGTGTTGTTCGAGCGTGTTCGAATTTAGCATCCCTTTGACAAGCAAAATTTGCTCATGGGTTTATAATCCGGAGCTTGTTCAATCACAAAGTGGTAATGGAAACTGCATTGGTTGATCTTTATATGAAATGTGGAAGCTTAGAATATGCTCGCCGTGTTTTTGATAGTATGCAAGAACAGAACTTGGTTTCCTGGAGCACCATGATATCTGGTTATGGAATGCATGGGCGGGGGAAGGATGCCCTTGAGCTCTTTGATTGGATGAAAGGTTCAATGGACCCTGATCATATCACTGTTGTCAGCTTGCAGCCATGCTGGTTTGATAGCTGAAGGGTGGCAATGCTTTAATTCTATGATTAGGGATTTTTAGATTGTGCCAAGAACAGAACATTATGCTTGCATGGTTGATCTCCTTGGCTGCGCTGGGCAGCTGAATGAAGCCCGGGAGTTCATTGAGAACATGCCCATAAAGCCAGATGCTGGTGTTTGGGGGACTTTACTTGGCGCATGCAGAATTCATTCAAATGTGAAGCTAGCTGAATTGGCGGTAAAATCACTATTTGAATTAGACCCAGAGAACTCTGGTCGGTATGTCTTGTTGTCAAACGTATACATGTCTTCAGGTAAAAGAGAAGAGGCCGACAAGGTCTGGGGCTTGATGAAGTAGAGAGGGGTGAAGAAAACTGCCGGTCACACAGTGATCGAAGTAAAGAACAGAGTGTATACGTTTCTTGTGGGGGATCGATCAAATCCTCAAACAGATCTGATTTATGAAGAGTTGGATAGATTGATGGAGAGGATCCAAGAGGAAGGGTATGTCCCCAATACAAATTTCGTGTTGCATGATGTGGAGGATGAGATGAAGGAAAAGATGCTGTACGTGCATAGCGAAAAACTTGCCATTGTGTTCGGGCTCTTGAATTCAGGGCTTGGAAGCACGATTAGGATCAAGAAGAATCTAAGGGTTTGTGGGGATTGCCATACTGCAACCAAGTTCATCTTTAAGGTCACGGGAAGGGAGATGCTCATAGGTTTCACCATTTCAATGGAGGGACATGTTCTTGTGGGGATTATTGGTGAAGAACTTCCTCCATGGCTCATGGTGGTGGTGTTAGTATCTCCTCTGACCCGGTACCATTAGACGAGGTTGGATATCACCTTTGTACAGAAGCTTGGGTCACAACTTTTCATAGCCAGGTTATGCAAGCCCATAAAAAAACGGAGTGAGTAGAAAACACTTTTAGCAGTTGCCGTATCATGTTGGGCATTTTAGTGCCTGTTTTGTTGAGTGGGATGGTAAAACAGCGGATTGAAACGTGCATGCAAATGCTCATAAAAAACCCTGGTTTACCTTGAAAGGGGGGTTTTCACCTCAAACCCTCCTTTGGATGGTGTGTCCAAACGGGCCCTTAATCTTTGTTCCAAATTGGCTGTTTAAACCTCTATTTCTTTATATTAGTTTTGTTTAATTGGTGATTGGTTAGTTATGGCAAGTTTATATAAATATTTCTTTCATCTTTACTGAGTTCTTAATACATTTCGAAGCCAATTGAATAACACTATTGATGTTTGGTTCTAGTCACTTCTTGCGGCACTTGGATCCATTCAGTTTGTATCTAATACGTACTTTGTCTTGAACAAGACAGTGATGAGCAAGTATGTTATTTTTGGACTCAGACTTGCTTCTTTTAAAATTTTGCCTTGGGCTCGTTCACTTGTAAAATAAATGATCTCAGTATACTAGACTGATCTTTTACACACGGAAACGCTCACCTGCGAACCAGTTCGTACGTAGTACGTACGAACTTTTTTGAGAACCCATCACACGTGATGTGGATCCAAAATCTGAACCGTTCATGTGAAGCAGCACCTCGTGAAAACCCCCGGGCCCAAGTTTTACTTTGATCTATAACTTTGATGGGCCATGAAAAATGAAAACAGTTTCCTCCCTTGATTTACATTTCTCTTTTCTATGGCCCACCAGAATTTTAGATCGGGGTGAAAGTTTGTCACATGGAGTTTCATGGGATTCCGCATCACATGGACTGTTCAGATTAGACACCCATGGCACGTGTGCAAAGGTGCGCATGTGCGTAGGTGCGCAGGGGAGCATGACTCTCTCTCTCTCTCTCTCTCTCTCTCTCTATATATATATATATATATATATGCACACGTGCATAGGTGCGCAGGGGAGCATGACTCTCTCTCTCTCTCTCTCTCTCTCTCTCTCTCTCTCTATATATATATATATATATATATACAAGTGTATTGAATTGGGAACATTCAGCTTAAACACTAGGAAATGACCGGATTGTCATGGGTTTGCCATTTGGAGCTCAATCTCTCACCATTAATGCTAATGTAGCTGGAGTTTGGACCTTTTTCCAAAGTTTAGACTAATTTATTGCAATAGAGTTTGATAGTGCATCCAATAAAAAAAGGGAAAAGAAGAGGGAGGGAGGGTAAAAATCAAAGAAGAAACAAATTAAAATCTCTTGAGTGCGTGGAAGGAAATTACCAAATTTTAATGGCATTGCCAAATATTCATAATGAGGTAGATTCCTCAAATTATGGCTAAGTTCCATTCAAGTCCGTAATTGCAATTTTGAGCTCATTCCCTCACCATTAACGTGAAGGTAATTGCAACTTCTAGACTAACCAACCACCCCCCTCTCCCCCTCTTAAGCTTGTACTTCAATTTGGAGCTCATTCTCTCACTATTAATGTGAAGGTAATTGCAACTTGGACAAGGAAAAAAAAAAAAAGAAAAAGAAGAAAAGAAAGAAAGATAAAAAAGCAGAATGCAAAAAAAAAGATGGTAAAAAATGGAATGGTGATGCATCACCTCCTAAATACAAAGGGAAGGAAAGTGAAAATTAAAATATCTAGTTATTATCTTTTTCCAGTATACATGCTGGAGCAGTTGGTGAAGTACAGTGACATTGTATTTCTTTTTTACTGCATGATCTCGATGGCGATTGCTGCTGCCAATTACTCTATTTACAGGTGAGGCATTGTCCATATATGCTTTATTGGGTGGGAGTCAACTCTGCATGTGCCTTTGGAGTGCTGATTCCCATGTTGCATAATTTCTTCGTTTTCCAACAGTCATTTGCTATGTTGCCAGCCATCCATTACAGTACTATCTAAACAACTAAAACTGAAAATGCAGGAGAGGCGGCCTTCTGCTTTTGATTCCAGGACATGACCTTAGACCATATTTGGCGCATGTTACTGCCTTTCTCCTATGCCGCCGTTTCTGGTGCCGTAGGATCATGCTTAATCTTGTTTGCAAAATCACTGTAAGTTGCCTAAGTTGGACAGACATTTTCTCCTTAGTAAACATTGGTAGCATATTAGCTTATCAGCACCGAATCTTGTTGTTGTGTGGTCTTCTTTCTGTGTTGATGCGTGGATTAACTATGTTTTCTTTTCCAGGTCGAACATGCTGTGATTGACCATGGCCAGAGATTATCAGTTCCACGACTGGTTCACATACTTCATGCTTCTGTTGTTTCTTAGCATGGCAGGGTTTTGGGTAATGATTTTGCAAATGAATTGTATGTCCTGGTCATAGTTCCAAATACATTGGACTCCCTTGTTCGCTTTGAAGCAAGCAATCAAACTGGCTCATACTTCATTTTGGATTGATTCACCATTTTACCACAATTCAGCAAATCCAATCCAATGAATTTTGATGACCCATAAAATCGATGAATAATCTTAACAGTTCCGTTCGTATACTAATTTTCTAAAATTTAAAACTGTTTCCCTCTAAATTCACCTAAATGTTTTAGTGAAAAATATCTTGTAATGTAAGCTATGTAGTGTATGTAAAATTAGCATATAGTGCACATTACTTGAGCCATTTTCAGGAGCTACGTGGTGTTAAGATTAAGCTACGCTTCCTAGCATAAGCTATACGCTACATAGTGAAGCTATTTAAAACACTGTTCTCTGTATGTTTGTATTGGTAGAAAGCTCTGGAAGACAGGTGGAAACGAAGTTGATTTTCACAGATACGATGTCTCCCCATGTTTGTTAAAACCAAAATAGGTGTGAAAATTAATTTACTTTCCACGTTTTCCGCAAAAATGATAAGAAGGATTTAAAAGAAAAAACCTATTAAATCTAGATTTCCATCGTCATGAAAGACAGCTTTCGCTGCTTAAAGCTTACGCAGAAGCCAATTTGCCAATAGAGGGTTTGGAGCTCTTCAAATGGATGAAGTTATTTAACTGGCCTTAGTGTTGTTCCCGTGTGTTCGAGTTTGACATCCCTTGGACAAGCAAAATTTACTCGTTGGTTTATAATCTGGAGCTTGTTCGATCACAAATTGGTAATAGACGCCTTGGTTGTGGAAGCTTTGAATATGCTCGCTGTGTTTTTGATAGTATGCGAGAACGGAACTTGGTTTCATGGAGCACCACGCTATCTGGTTATGGAATGCATGGGCAGCGTAAGGATTCCCTGGAGCTCTTTGATTGAATAAAAGTTTCAGACCCAGTTCATATCACATTCGTTTCACTGTTGTCAGCTTGCAGCCATGCTCGTTTGATAGCTAAAGTGTGGCAGTGCTTTAATTCCATGGTAACGGATTTTGACATTACACCAACAACAGAACATTATGCTTGTATTGGTTGATCTCCTGGGCCACACCGAGCAGCTGAATGAACCCTGGTAGTCAATTCAGAAATGCCTAATGCTGATGTTTTGGGGTGGCTTTAAAATCAGTATTCGAATTAGACCCAGATAACTCTGGTCAGTATGTCTTGTTGTCGAACGTATACATGTCTTCGGGTAAAAGAGGAGGTCGACCAAGTCAGGGGCTTGATGACGCCGGGAGGGGTGAAGAAAACTGCTGCTCACACAGTTATACAAGTGAAGAAGAAAGTTGGGTTCCAACCCATGCCTCAACGGTAGACAGAGTGCATTTCAACGCTGAAGTTGTTGGTTCGAGTGCCTATGTGGTGTGCGTGTAAAAAAGAAGAAGAGATAAGTAAAAAACAATGTCTTTACATTGGTGTTTTCCTTACTATTGGTTTCAAATATTGGAGGTGCAGTCATGGAACTCGTGTTGGTGACATTCCATAAGCCATGAGGAGAGAAAATTTGGCTAAGTCCATAAGCCGGAGGAGCGAAAATTAGCATCCATAAGCTATAAGGAAAGAAAAGTGGCCAACTCCATAAGGTTTCAGGAGCAAAAAATGGCTTCCATATGCTTGAAGGGGTGAAAAACGGCTAACCAACTTATGAATATGAATATCGGCACTCATGTCTCATTATATATATATATATATATATATATATATATATATATATATATATATATATATATATATATATATATAGGAATCGAAATAAATGATTTGAATGAGATTTGACAAATTGAAGCAAAATAAACTATTATGGAAAAATCAGAAAGAAGGGTAAACATTCACTTTCTTTTTGTTGTATTTATAATTTAAGGGGCCATTGTTTATAAAATGATGTTTGATTTGTGTTCAATTAAGGTCCATTCAGATGACCTTCAACAAATTATATCGACAAACAACATTCTTTTCAAAGAATGATACGAAACATCATGGAATACATGGTCAAAACACAAAAAATGATAGATTCTCGAATATCTCATTTTTATAAAATATTTTATATAATTTTTACTTAAAAAAAATTCTAACGGATACAGGATGACACGCGACACCATATCGTATCATTTTTCTGCTAATTGATATACAGACTGATGCCAACATTCAAAATGATGAACCAACCACATAACTTTTGAGGAACGGAAGTGGCTAACTCTATGTATTGTAATGAGATAAAAATAAGCTAACTTCATGAGTTGTAAGGAGAGAAAAATAAGCTAACTCCATGAGCTGTGAAACAAGAAGTTAGGCTTAGAAGATCAGCTAACTCCATAAGCTCCAAGAAGCAAAAGCATGATAAAGATGAGAGAATTGCCCTTTAAACCAACGTTGACCCAGCTTTTCTTTATTTTTCACAAATGGTTCAAAGGATACTTGTTGATGTTCAACAGCTAGAAGATACACGTCAAGTAGGAAATCATTTTGTTACCTTTGATGCTCGGAATTAAGAAAAAGAAGAAGAAGAAAAAGCTACGATAACAGTACTTTTGCTTTCTAAAGCTATAGGGGGCAACGTGTGAAAATTGATTTCGGTATACTGTATAAATCACCAATGAAATCAGGTGGTATGAACCCCTATTAGGCCATTTCAAGTCCCATATTGGATCGATATAGCCACGAGTTGGAAGCATCAAAAGTATTCTTGGGTCTGGTAATCTTTCATATAGCAATCATGTCTCCATGAAATCCAGATTCTCTGCTTGAAACAAACAGAAAAATTCTGCTTTCCTGTATTATGATTGGTCCATGTCATCACTGATGTGGTTCAATTAGATTGCAACAAGCAGAATTTTTCAGCTTGTGGCAAGCAGAAAATCCAGATTCATCTTGAATTAACCTTATGACCATGATTTGCTGTACCTAAGATTGATATCCTTGCAATATGTGCTCATGTGAAAGAAGTGGAAGAAAGCTTTTAGCCGATGTTTGGTCAAAAATTCAAGAAACTAATATTCTATCATTTATTATTATTATTATTATTATTGTTTTATTTACATACACCTTCACATTGGCACAGTTGGATAACAAGGGGTGCTCGAACCCATGACCTCTTGTTGAAATTCTTGTGAGTCTATCATTAAGGCATGGCAATAGCAAGGGCTATACATGATCCGAGTTAGCTCGGTTAGCTTGCTCGACTCGAAAAAGCTTGATTTGACTTGGTTAGAAACTAAGTTCGAGCTTAGTTGAGTTGAGTTTTTTGCTTGAAAAAATTTTGAATTGAGTTTGAGCTTGGCTAAGCTTGACTCGACTCGGATCGATCCAGTTTGGTGACTCAGTTACTTTAATATTGATGTTGCTCACCAAGTGTCTGGTGAAATGACTCAATGAAGTGTCGGCTGGTGCAAGGTATGTACATGAAGAAATACCTTTTTAAAAAAACATAAAAATTTTTAACGTTGCCTACGAAGTGTTTGGTGAAATATTTGTAAAACTACTTATGTTGTTTTACATACAGTGAGAATTTGAATATGTAATTCTTGTATTTGTGAAAATGCTACATAGCTACACTCGTCTTGAACTGGCCTAAGCTGCTAACTGAATTGTGCCTAGCTGACCAGTCAGGCTCAAGGACCGAGCCGAGCCGAGTTCGAGCTATGGTCAGCTAGTGGCCTAGCCCAGTCAAGCTTGGCACAGGCTTGACTTGACTCAACTCATGTACACCTCCAGCAATAGCATCCTCATTGATATTGATTGAGAGCTTATCAAATAGCTTTTCAGTAAGCCCAATATGATGTAATTTGGATGCCATTAATACAGGTCATGAGTATGGGTTGGCTTAGTTACAAGTGTGCTTATGTCATAAAGCACCCCGCGTGTCACATGTACCACATATATCTTTAGGCACCTACATGCACTATATATACAACTACATATTTCAAGGGCTACACGTATGTCATGTATGTTAAATTTTCAATATTTACATAAGCACACACATGTTTCCTGTGGTGTGGCCCACCTGAGAATTAGGTCTGCTTCATTTTTTGGATCATGCTCTAAAATGAACTGTCAAAATGGATGGACGGCATGGATGTAAGGTTTATACATCAATGTGGGGCCCGCAGTTGGGGATCCACTGAAGCGGCGCCCATATCGTTCCGTAGGATGTGGCCCCACCTGAGTTGTGGATCTGGCTGATCTTTTGTCCGTGTCGTGGAACCGAGCATTGAACCTGATGGACGGATGGATTTTACGGATACAACATGGTGGGCCCCACAAGCTTGGGTTGACGATTCCCTCTTCAGCCTGACTTGCCAACCATCCGTACTCTTTCTCACCCTCTCTTCGCACATTGAACGTTCCAGACCCAGGGGTCAATGCAAAGACCCAAGCGAACCTTCTACTACACCTGTTTCACGCTGAGTGAAAAAACCCAAAGTCCGTGGGCCCACCATGTTGTACATGTAAAATCCACTCTTTCTAATAGTTTCGTACTGATCTAAGATCTAAGGCTCAAAATAAGCCAGAACAACACAGATGGGCCACAGGGTCAATCTAGGAACTAATGCTCAAACCGATGTAGAATTCATGTGGGGGCACGCCATGTGAACTTGGACGGTTTTGAGAGCTAATTTAAATTGTTCGCATTGGAATGGGCTATATGAGTTTTATGTTTCTATTATCTTCATCATGTGCGGTCCAATTAATGATTCTCACCTGATGGACGGGTTGGATTTTACAAATACAACATGGTGGACCCCACAGAGATGGGGTGTTTCACGCACTGCGTTATACAAGGGTTGTAGATGAATCGGGTCAGTGAAAAGTATCGGTGATGTGACGTATCTGACGCGTTTCACGGCCCTCTCTTCTTGACAAGTGGGCGTATTGGAGGAAAATGAGGTTGGGAAAATTCCGAGAAAGCGATGTTTACATGCCATCCATGCCGTTAATAAATTTACATGAGAATGAACTGAAATCATAAATATTAGCATGATTTAAATATCCTGTTAGACAGTGATGTTTACATGCCATCCATACCGTTAATAGTTCATTTTTATTGGAATGAACTGAAATCACAAATAACCGCATGATACAAATCTCCTGTAATATTTCAACAGTAAATGTTCAATTATCACGTTTTCAGATCACTTAAGCTCTAGAAAGGGTTGATTTCTGTCATCATGCTCTAAAATGAGCTCACAAAAGGGATAGACGGATAAGATTTCTCACAAACATTACAGTGACGCCAGCGCAGGAACTTCCTACGGAAGTCTTTTGCAGGAAATCCGCGTCCCTGAAAATGTTTATTTGCTGGTAAACCTAACCTAATCCCAAGCTATTGTCTTATCGCGACCGTCCACGTGGAAAATCCTCACCATAAATGGTCCACCAGGCCTCTACGATAAAATATGAATTACAAACAGAGGTACGCAAAGCAGCTTCTATCTTCGTTTTATGAGTGAGGATCTCTTATCATGAGATTTTTTCCGTAGAAGAGGTATATAGTCGTATATTTGAGCTGAACGGTTTGGATTGTCACATGGCGCGGCACAGGGGCGAGCATATACCGAACGAGCCTCCGTAGAAGATTTCCCGCTTTGTGGGTCTAGAAGTTTCCGGAAGTTAGTTGTTGACATCATTGCAAGGTATTCTACATCTGGTCGGATGTTTCTATAGTAGGTTTTGGGTTTTATTTTGTACAAGTAGGGACTATATTTACGTGATCCAGACCATTAATTTGATGGGGCCCATTGTGGATGTTCCATATACTTAAATATTATGAGATGAAAAGATCCTAATCCTTCAATAGGTGGCCTAAAAATTATACGGTGAAAAGAAAATACAGCGAAGGTTCCATAACTCGCACACTGCATAAGAATAAAGAAGTGGGTTCACTCCACATGTGGGGAAACGGATTGGCTACTGGCTGGTGGTCGGTGCTCTGTAGGCCCAACCATGATGTATGTGTTTCATCCTTTTTATTCACCCATTTTTATATATCATTTTATGGCTTGATCCAAAAATTGAGAGGTATATAAGTCTCCAATGAATTAAACTACATGAAAACAATAGTGATTAGATATTCATTATTAAAATCCTCTTAAGGCCTAATGTACTGTTTATTTGAAATCCAATATGTTGGTTAGGTCATACAGTCGTAGATGAAGGAAAAAAAACAAAAATAGCTTGATCCAAAACTTTATGGACTCAAAATGTTTTTTAATGGTCGGTGCTCATTCAAAATTGTTTCCTTTAATGTGGTCCATTTAAGATTTGGATATAACTTATTTTTGGTCTTATTCTGTAAAATGATCTCTAAAAATATATGGACGGAATGGATGAAACACATAAATCATGGTGGGCCCACGGAGCACCGACTATCAAACATTGGCTGTGTCGGGGGTAGTAGCCAATCCGTTTCCCACACATGTGGTGGGGGGGATTAGGGGCGGCCTCGGCCTCACCCAAGACGGTGCGACCCTTACTGTAATGCCCACTTTGAAGTATTTATTCTATATCCACGCCGTTCATCTGTTTTTACGGATCATTTTAGTAAAAAATAAAAAATTCAAAAATTAAGTAGATCCAAATCTCACGTTGACCATACTATAAGGAAAAAGCAGTAATTTAATGCTACACCATTAAAAACTTACTAGGGTTGACCATAATGTTTCTTTGCCATTTATTTTTCACAAAATCTATCGATAATGTCAGATGAAGGTAGAAAACAAATATCAGCTTGATCCAAATCTTTTATGGTCCATAAAAAGTTTTTAATGGTCAATTACTACTTTTGTTTTATAATATGGTCTACCTTAGATTTGGATTTTTTAGTTTCGGACTTATTGCCTAAAATGATATGCAAAAACAGATGGACGGCGTGGATATGGAATACATACATTATTGTGGGCCCACAGTGAGAGCTGTACTGTCTTCGGTAGGTCCGGGGTGCACCTAATCTGCTCCCCAAAAGGTGAGACAAGGACATATTCTGTGTATTCGCACGCGTGATATAGACAAGGCGCGTCACGTGTTGGCTCTATGATGAGTTTATAGAACTAATATTTTGTTCTTCGCATTCATTCGGTCAATGCTCCATAATAAATGGTCTGGATCTCATACACGTGTGCTATTTTCACATGCATGCTGTAAAGCTCGATTGCCCTGTCTACCTGATGCTACACAGTAACCGGATGGACCGGGTGCGAGGACATCACCAACCGCAGGAGACCTCGCAAGATGCGATTTTTGTGGTCAGAGATGGGCCGGGTCTGAAAAAAGGGCGCACCTTTGGTGGATCCGGATCCACCGAAGTGGGTGGATCCTAACCGTGGAGTCCAACGTAATGTATGTGCCTTATATCGATCCATGCCGTCCATCCGTTGTTTCATCTTATTATAGTGTACAATCCCAAAAATGAAGCAGATCCAAATCTCAGGTGGACTGCACTACGTGAAACAGTGGTAGTTGACCATTAAAATATCTCGTGGGCCACAAAAGTTTAGGATCATGCTGATATTCATGTGGTTCCTTCATCTCAATAGGTTGAATGGCAAATAAACATTGTGATTGCTACCGATAAGTTTTTAATGGTGAATATTTAATCAACACGGTTTACTTTAATATAGCCTACTTGAGATTTGGATTTTTATTTTTATTTTTGGAATCATGATATACAGTCATCTGAAAAAACGGATGAAAAGCATAGATGTAAGTTATATAAATCTAGATAAGCCCTACAGTTAGGGATCCATCCAACCAGGCAGCCCCCCATAAAACCCTTCAAAAAGGCTAGACCATCTCTGTCACAGCATGCAGCCCCACCAATCAAATCTCACCATCTAATAGGTCACCATCTCTTGTTTGGCCTTTATACCAAAAATCAGACTGAATCATGATTCAGGTGGCCCACTTCACAAAATTCTACTTGCATGGCTCGACTGAGTTTTGGAATGCCGTGAGTTTTGGGTAATTCTTTCTTCTTGTGTTGCACATCAATGAGTGGGCCCCCCAAAATTATTGGTATACGTTCCATCTCAACTTTTTCTTATGGCGTGCCCACTTAAGTGAATAATTAAAAAATTGGACTCTACTAAGTGGGTTAGGTCAACCGAAGACTTTGAGTAAGTCTTTACAAAACTGGTTGAATTTTTTAATAATTAAGTTTGATAATATTCAATTAAAATTAAATACATATGGAAATTATATGATACGAATGTTCTTATGGCTCACTAGTATGTATCTACTCTGCGTGAATAGGTCATCTGATTATTATTTTTTTCTTTTTTGATAATATGTGTATATACGATTTGCTTTTTCCATATTTACAACATTTAAAATGATTTCAAATAAAAATTATAAAGAATTTTTCTTTAGTTTTACTATTTTTTTTTATATTTAAAATTCTAAATTGAGAAATGGCATGTACTCTTTTAAATTCTAGAAGTCTTGAAGTTAAGAAATTATTTTTTTTTAAATAGTAAACATTATTAAAAATAAAAAACTATTTTATTCTACTAAAATTTGTAAACAACTTTTAGATAATTAAAAGCGGCATTCTGAAAAACAACTTAACTTTTACAACTTTAAAATAGAAAAAAACTAATATTACTAAAAATAGTAAATATTAAATTAAATTTTATAAAGCTGTTTTGTGGCCAATGGAGCTTTAGGGCCTGTTTGGGTAAATGACTTTCGGTGTATTAAAGGGGATTAGGTGGGATAGGATTGTCAAATCCCTCCTACCCTACCCCTCTGCCTGTTTGGGCGGCGGCGTCTGCAGGGTTTCATTCGTCCTTTGCTGTATTCGCTGGAGACATGGAGGGATTGCGAAATCCCTCATTGGATTCGTCACCTCTACAACCCTTATCAAGATCTCCAGGTCCCGATCAAAACCCTCTACAATCTCCCTATTTCTCCTGAATTCCTCTTCCAAGAATAATCTATCGCTCAACGTCTCAGGCCAAACTAGTCGTACGTTTGAAAACCGTGTTGGTGTGATTGGGCTTCTATACGCTGGTCTTGAGAGTGGGATTGTGGGTTTTAGAGACACTGATGATGTGGTGAACAGAGTGCTAGAGGGGTTGGGCACGAGAGCTCTATTTAGGTCGGCGCAGGGGCCGCGGTTTGCAGCTGTGGCTGGAGCCATTGGAGGGTTGATGGTTGGAGCTGTGGTGGCTGGTAAGTAGCTTTTGAAGAGCCATTCGCTGGAGATCTAGGGAAATGTTGTCGGGTTTTGTCAAACCCTATTTCTTTCTCGGTTCTGGTAGGATGGTTCTGGACTTTTTATCATCTAGAAGATTTTTAGTGCATGGGTCACCCAAAGTGTAGCCCGTGATATCCACCGTTTTGGATCCGTTGAACAATGGCTCTGTTTGTACAAAACTAAAATTTGAAGAATAGTGTACAATCTCCCAAACATCATTCCAGTGATTGTAACGGTTTCTAGAAGTAATTCTTGAGTTTTCCAAACAACAGGGGTTGGTGGGATGGTTGCAATACCACAACACCCAAATAGAACCGATACTGGTCATGGGATTGGCGTCTACACCCAAACCACCTGACTATCCATTGACGCCATGTCACGCCCCGAACTCGGAAACCGGGCTCACAAAATTTTCGATCGCCGAATCCGGCGCCGACAGCCTCCGTAGAACCCCATTCTCGGCTCCTAGCTCCCATTCGCCAGGTTCCGATCCTGGGATGCTACGAGGAGGATTTTCAATATCAGTTTGATTCGTAATAAGCATAACCAATGACATAACCCACAAACAACAACCAAGAACTCCATTACATTTTCACTATGATAAAAAACTTTACAAGTACAATGAGCATAAAGGGAAATACAATGGTAAAGAACAAAAACTCCAAAACGCTCTGCAAAGTGCTCCTGCCTCAGCGCTGCTGCGATCCAATGTCACCTGCAGGCAACGGTCGTGCATAAGCTTACAGAAAGCTTAGAGGGTGGTGAAAGTGTGTGCACAAGGTAGTAATATGAACATGCAATGTTAGAGTAATGTGTAATATGCAGATGGAACCATAATATCATGAGCCGTACCAAGGCTCTGCAATACAAGACATGAATGGTATTGGCCATCCCAAGGCTATGCGATGTGCAATGCAACTCAAGCATACAGATCCTCATCTATATCCACACATCAATACAGTTCAAATATGGGGTATCACCGGGGTCTAGTACACTCTAAACCAGATTGTCACCACATCACGCGCAATAAGGTAAGTGGAAGAGACCTCACTATCCGTCTGTCAATATCGGGCGCGACTCGTCGATAACGGACCCATTCCTCGAGCTGGTCAGACTCAGCCTAGCATTGCCCCCTACTCTCGGGCGGGTAAGGCCGCACCCCCTTCCAACCGACCACGACACAGTGGAGAGCGTAACCGTCTGGTAATCGGTACACAACGCTTATCTAACCACTCGGTCTAGACGTTTGAGCAACCTCTTGGTACCATAAGGGTTTAGAAACTTTCACCCAGGGATATCAATAGCACCTCATGTAGAACAAGATTTTCGGTATCCAATCCTGCTAACCACGATGCGTCTGTGGAGGCTACGGCCCTGATGTCACTAGGGCATACAATACCCATGTCACGCAAATGTAAAATGCATGATTCACGCTATCCAGTCATGCAACAAATCCTGCGCATATCGTGCGCTCATGTAGGGCAATACTACCTAACCAGGAGCCCATAAACAACCTGCCCGAAGGCATATGCTATGATCAGTCAATCCTCATATCAAGCATGCATATGATGCGTATGATCATGAGTCATGAAACTATACTAAACATGTAAATGAGTGATGAACCATTTTTACAACGCAGATGGGCCTGGACGGCCTATACACAGCAAGTACGGCCCAGTAATGGGCCCTAAGGAGAGTCGTAATGTGGACATCCAACCAACATTATACTCGCAATGTGGACGTCAAACCAACATTGCCCCCAAGGCACGATCGTCGTAAATATCGTTACATAATCCATGTTGGGCTCACACATTGCAATGGACCTTAGGTACATCCTATTGGACCTTAAATACATCAAATGGGCTCTATCATATGGGCCTTTTATTCATCAATGGGTCACATCAATGGGCCACACCAATGGGTCTTAAGTGCATTGCAATGGATCAAAACCCGTGGGCCTTGGATTGCATCAATTGGGCCTAGCCTCATCAGTCTAATATGTAACAAATTGGCCACACTAATTGGGCCCCCACATGTACATCAAATGGGCCTCAACCCATAGGCATTATATGAGTCAAATGGGCCTAAATCCCTAGGCCTTAAACAAATCAAATGGGCCTAACCCATGAGCTTGCATGCATATCAAAGTGGGCCTAAACCCCTAGGCCTTATATATATCAAATGGGCCTAACCCATAGGCCTCATATAATCAAATGGGCATACTTTCATGGGCTTTAAAAACGCATCAATGGGTCCAATCCCATGGGCCTCATAATACACCAGATGGCCCCATTGCATGGGCCTAAGATCCACGTCAAAGTGGGCCCCAATGGATACCCATAAATGGATCAACATGGGCCCTATACACATACCAAAGTGGGCCCACTTGAACTATAGATCTGGCTCATTTTTAGCCCAATCATAAAGATGAAAAAAAATAAATGGATAGTTTAGATGTAACACATGCATCATGGCGGGGGGGAGGGTCCACATGAGCTAAGGATTAGCTCATGCCTTAGCTCACAAAATGAATGGACGGTTAGGATGCAACTCATACATCATGGGTGGGCCCACTGACCGTCCAGCGGCCCCCAAAGATGGCTGGACGGTGTGGACAATGCAAGCCTCCAACGTCCGTACGGACGGTGGATTTATTCACATACATCACTGTGGGTCTCATGTGGGGCCCACCAAATGGTTTACACACCATCTGACCCGTCCATTAGGTCACACAGACCTGAATGAAGGGCAAAAATAAATTTTAGTTTGATCTAGAAATTCTGTGGGGCCCAAAAAGGATTTCAATGGTGGAATTCAGTTCACACTGTTCCTTATGGTGTGGGCCACCTGAGTTTTAGATCGAGCTGAAATTTGGAGGGGACCCACCAAATGAACGGTTTAAATGGCATATAAACATCAAGGTGGGGCCCACGGCTGGAGGCCGTGGGTCTACGTCGTCCGCCCGCCGCTGCAACAGCACAGGCGCTGCCTGCGCTGGCCTGACAGCAGCAGCACATGGCTGCCTTACCCTTCCTCTCTCTCCTTCAATTTTAATTTTTTTGCCAAAAATCATACGTGGGGCCCGCTACCTGGAAATCCACTCCAGCCATAGTGTTCTACAGCTTGCAACAGACAAAAAGAGTCCAAAGTTTGAATTTTTTTATGATTAGAAAATGAAAAAAAATCAGAAAAGAATCCTTGAATGGTAATGATGCGTTCTTCGATGCCATGGCCCACCAGGTCTTCCAATCAGCCCCAAACCTCTACCCAACGGCTAAAATGCTGTAAGTAAGAGGATGGACGGCTTGGATTGCTTAAATACATCACGGTGAGGCCTAAGCAAGTGGACCACCAAAGGCTTCTCATTTTCCTTTCTTTTTTATTTTTTTTTAATTTTTACAGGGACGTCCAGCGTCCCAGACGCTGGACGGTGGGCCTCTTTTAAAATAAATATGCATTGTGGTGGGCCTTTTTGAAGTGGGCCACCACAAATGAATGATGAGGGATACAACATGCAAGGTGGGCCCCACTTGAAGGACTCTTGGACAAAATGAATACCTCAAGGTGAGGTCCATTCAAGTGGGCCACACAATCCTATTGCATAAAATAAAATAAAATAAAAAGAAATAAGGAGGGAGAGAGAGACATGGAGAGTGGGACACGCCTTGTGATGGAGGGCTCCGCCACTATGAGCCCGCTCTTGTAAGAAACTATATAATAAACGGTCTCTTTGTACATGAGACCATCAAAAATGTAAATCAACGGTGGAGATCCATTCCCCACCGATATGGACGGTTTAGATGACCTTTCTAAATGAAATAAACATCATGATGATCCAAGTGGTCCATCGACCACCTTTTAGGGTCCTAAGTGAGATCCACACCATGGATCGGTGGGCCTCACTTGGCCCATCATAAAAATAAGTAAAACTACCCTATAGAGGCACCCACCGTCTGATCTTCTTGCTCCTAGAGGTTCCTTGGCACTTTAGCTTCAACTTCAATGGATGAGATGAGGAATAGAGGGTTGAGATGGGAGATGATGGGGTAGGAAAGTGGGCCACTTGGAGTTTAGGGATGCTTGAAAATTTTCATACGTATGAAGCTTGGAAGTTTTTGTTGCTTGGAGATTTGAAATGAGAAAGAGAGGAGTTATAAAGGGAGAGAGAGAGAGTGCTGGATGGATGTGGTGATGGGGTGTAAGAAAGTATTGACTTTTGAGGCTTTTGTGTAAGAGAGGTATGGGTGGTGAAGACTTTTGTGGCTTTTGTGTAAGAGAGGTATGGGTTTGGGAGACTTTTGTGGTTGCTTGGGAAAATGGATGAAAGTAATGTGTACTTGACATGTGATGGCTTGATGGATTGATTGATTGATGGGATTAATGTGATTGATGTGACACATCGTAGAGATTCCCTTGGGTTTCGCAACGCGCGGTGTTTTCTCGCATCGAACGTTGGCCCACATCTCTTGACCAGGGTATCGCCTCGGCGCGCGAGTCGCGGCATCGGAACCGCAACGATGGCGTGGTCGCTATGGTATTGGTCTTGGGTTGAGTCGACTCGGGTTGTCGGCACATGAATCAGTATCGCGCGTCGATATTGGTTAAGGGTCGAAGGTTGCCGAAATTCGACCGGTAAGACCGCGGAAGTCTACGGAAAGGTACGGACCAAGATACGGGTCTTACACGCCATTAAATGCACATGACTAGCTAATTCTATACACCTCAATACACCCAAAATCGTTGCCCAAACAGGCCTTTAGGTATTGGTCAAAGTGAAGTGCTTGTCAATGTCTTTACAACACAAAAATAATAATTGGTTCCAAAGTTATGAATTTTGGAAGCTATAATACTTATTTAAGTTTTATATATATATATATATATATATATATATATATATATATATATATATATATATATATATAAAATTGGAATTCGACTTAGATTTATACAATCCTAACCCTTAATTAAATCGTGCTCACTTGTCCATTATCATAACAACATCTTTTAATCAGATCCACATATTACCTCATTGACCCCATTGATAACCTGCATTTAATTAGAATGAAATCTAAAAATGTCCGTAGGTCTTGAAAGATATATTCTTTGTTTGGACCCTTAGCTATGGAGGCCTAACCAGATGTTGACTTACCTTGCTGTCTTCGACTCCAACCATTTTCCAATGTGTCGGGTTGACTAGGAAACTTATAGCACTTATTTTCTAAATATTATGCATCAATCAGTATCTATATGTATTCTGTGAACGCGTTCGTTGTCCACTCCTGAGGAGACTTTCTTATTGACTTAGCCTTCTTACACGTTTTATTTTGAAAAAAGAAAGAAAGAATAATGATGATTAACCTAGTGACTTGGTCAAATCACTCCGAGTTGTGTCGAATTGACTAGGTTTATGAATCAACTTGATGAGTCTAGCTGAGTCGAACTAAGCCAAGAGTGTTACCGGCCGTGTTTTGAGGTGAACCAGGTATGTGTGGCTTAGATCATGATGGTTTTTAAATTATATTGTGAACATGAGGGAAAATAGATTCATAAGCTATGGCTCACCTAAGTTTTGAGTTAGACTGATTTTGTTATAGTCTCCTCTTCCTGGTGAGTTATACATGAGGAACTGATGCACGGAACGACGTGAGGTTGAGTACCTTCTTCCTCAAGGGGATAACTGTTCTGAATCTACGGAACTTCTCCGAACTCCTTACAAAGAAACCTTGAATCCACCAGGAAAAGAAAATAAAAATCATTCCAAAATATTTGAAATAGTTTTATTAACGATGAAAAATGAGTTTACAACTACTTAAATAAGACTAGGAATCCTAGTGAGAAGTTTCAAAATCATATTATAACTATAACTTCTAGAATGTGCATGATTTTTAGTTAAAAATAGTCAGTGTCCTATTTGGGTGTTGCCTTCTAAGAACTTCTCATGTTGGGTGCAACTAAAGCCTATATGATGAAAAGTTATACTCAAATTAAAACTTAACTATAAATACTAAAACTGGAATTAAAGCAGTGAAGAGTTATATACTCAAACTAAAACTTACTATATATAGTAAAAATGAAATTAAAACAGTGATTATACGATGGTATTTAGCAAATTTGGCATGCGCAACCCGGCATTGCAGGTTGGGTTGCTAAAGTAGCTTGTTCTGCCCCAAAATCATATGTGGTACTTGCCATAGCTCATTCTGTTTTTTGAGATATGACCGTTTTAAGTTCTGACTATCCGGATCATGTTGTTGACCGAGCCTTTTTTAATCCATCTTAACCATGAAAGTGTCCACGACCTGCTCTAGATTAGGAACGTACCAAATTAAAGATATAAACCATGGTTACCCACAAAAAATATGGTATCTTATGCCACTGTTCCTTGGTGCGTGCCTACTTGAGTTGTGGATCTAGATTTTTTTTTTTTTTTTTGGGGTTCTGAAGCATAGTATGATTGTTATTACCTGATGGATGGAGTGGATTTAATATATTCAACATAGTGGGCCCATATGATGTAGAGCGGGTCGCGGACAATTTCATGGCCAAGATGGATCAGAAAAGGCACGGTCGACGACAGAAGTGATCCGGACCGTCTGACCTTAGATCGGGCATAGCTCGCAATCCGGAATGAGTTATTTGATGTAAAATATATGAGTTTGGGGTAGAACGAGCTATTTTAGCCAACCAACCCCGCTATGCCGGGTTGTGCAGCCCAGATTTGTGAAATACCCCCTGATCGACGGTCGTTTCCCTGTTTTATTTTCGTTTTTACTATAAATAATTAGTTTTAGTTTGATTATAACTCTTCATCCGTTGGGCTTTAGGAGTTGTGTCTAACATGAAAAGTGCTTAAAATAATTAGGAGAATGGTTTGGTGAAGCCAAATAGGACACTTACTATTTTTGGCCGAAAACCTTGTGCACTAGTAGACATCACAACCGTCTATAAATATTAAGTTTACTATTTATAGTAAGTCGCGGATTCTAGGAGTTTTAGTTGTAGTTTGCTTCTGATTTCTTTCCTATTGCTTGGTACCCTTATTTAAAGGGTTGTGAACTCATTTTTATTCATTCATTAATCAATTTCAAATTTTATTAGAATTTATTTCTATTTTTCTGCTTTCTTTCCTCGTGGATTCGAGAAGTGTCTGTGAGGAGTCCAGAGAAGTTCCATGGATTTGGAATAATTATCCTCTTGAGGGAGACGGTGCTCGACCTTAGGTCCTCGCTTGCGTCAGTTTTGTCACTCCCCGAAATTTAGGTACCCGAATAAGGTATTCGGGACCCGAATCCCAGGGTGTGAGTTATAATATGTTTCATTTATTACAAACTAGATGATTCAATCAAGCTCAATAATAATCAATGTCATCTAAAAGAAATACAACTGAATATTTATTAAATTCAACTCTTTGATATTTTTCCCTTCCTACATGGAAATATGAACATAAACTATACCTAAATAACAAAAAAATAAAAAAAATAAATAAAATGAATTGAATTAAACTAAACCAAATTTTCCTACAAATAACACTAATAGTAGAGGCCCGCCTGCTCATAGTATTTCAGCTCTGCACCTGTGCATTTGTTTAGTAGGATGAGCATAATAGCCCAGTAGGGTCATCTCTTACCCAAAATTCAATATGTTCAGATAATACCAATTTTATAACAATGGAGGAAATAAAATACAGCTAATGAAATTTAATAACAGAAGTGTGAAAATGCGATGCATGCGATATTTCCATTATGAATACTCATAACATTTATATTATTTCTTACAACACCGTACCAAGTGGATGATCACGTTGCATTAGCGCCCACGCACTGGTACCTCATGGTGATGGACCCATTTATACGTTAGCTGGTTAGACTACTGCTCCAGTTGTACATTTGACGTATGTCCACGCACACAATTGTACTCATACGCCGTACACAAAGCAGACTCCAAAGGATCCTGTGGGTTCTAGGGTCTTTCACCCAAGGGACACAATTATCCTACTTGCTAGCTTTAGGGTCTCTCACCCAAGGGACACAATTGTCCTACTTGCTGATACCATTATCATTCATTTATTTCCTTTCCTTTTTCCATAATTCCATAATCAGAATAGATGAATGCATGTCATGAGTTATTCTAAAATCAGTAGCAAATGATTTATTGTTTAAATTTCCATACAAAACGTGTAGCAACTCGATGTCATTAAAATTAAATTCTTGAAATTTTCTGAAACATCAAGTTGCTTCCTATAATAGTGCTGTAAATTTTATTTATTTATTTATTCTTGTAGATATCGTTGAAATACCATGTATATCCTAAAATCATAATTTATTTATTTATCTAATTATGTACGGATATAAGCTAATTATTTCATTTTAAATTCTAAATTTCATAATATACAAAATAATTATATGGACCTTATATTCAGATTTTTTTTTTCTAAATTAGAGTTTAAATTAGTATGAATTGAAAGTTTAATTTAACATTGGGTTAAAATTTGATTTAAATAATTTAAATAATCATCCAAATTAAATCATATTAATTTCTAAATGCTTAAATTAGATTTATAATGATTTAATTTGATCTTGATAAGAGGAATTTTAAAACTTCTAAATTAGAATACAAACTTAATAAAATTATTTTATTATTATTATTATTATTATTATTATTTTATTTGGATATGTTGAAAGTGTGGATTGTAGGGTAGATTCCTAGACTTACACATGTGTGCTATATTCCACCTGTGGAGACGAGTAAGATTGTAATCATACTCGTACTCCTCACACAAGCAGAATCCCATTATAAAAAAAAAAAAAATGTCTAGTTCAACTAGTTGGAAACATTATGGTCCACCAAGTAAATAACTTGTAACCTTTAATATAAGTGTAAAAATCTAACCCATTCAATAGATCTATTATAATATTAGGATCACTTTCAAGAAACACTTACAATCACTAATTAAATTGATAATATTATTTATCAACAATTATAAGTTATTTTTACATTTTTGTGGATATCCTGACTAGTATATAGGAATGATTTTTCATTAAAGTGATCTTCATGTGGTTTTAAAAGTAATAAAAGGGTTGAATTTTGTATGAACTTATTAGGTCATAAATCTATTGCTGGGTGGACCTTAACTTGTGGTCCAGCTTGATGGACTTGAAATCTTCTTCATTATAGTAATTCCTTACGGTGCATCTTCTGGCTTCTCAGGAGGAGTTATTTAATACTCTGCCAGAATATGATGATAGGCACTCTGAAATTTGCAAATGTGGCATATGATAACACAAATATTTTTATATATAGAGTTTATAAATTAAAATATAAACCCAAATAAATTGTTTATTTTATTCTATAAATTTATTTTATTATATATATATATATATATATGTATGTATGTAAATTATTTTAACATTAAATATTAGAAATTATATATATATATATATATATATATATATATATATATATATATATATATATATATATATATATATATATATATATAATTATTTCAGCATAAATATCATAAATATATAAAAATAGAAATTGATAAATAAATAATTAACTGACAATTAGCATAATAAATAACTGAAAATGCTAAATCTCACGATAAGATCACCTACCTTAAAGTTTCGATGATCTGGCCTCGTTCTAATCTTTCTTTCTTGATCTACAGAGCTTTCTCTCTCCCTCTCTCAAATTTGGATTTGATTGATCCTCCGTTTCTTTCTTTTTTTTTTTTTGATACGATGAAAACTTTGTTCATACCTTTCCTTCCTTTTTAATGGATGTGGGAAACGAGGCAGAAGAGTGGGAACGTGGGAAGTTTTGTTTCGTGGGAGGTTTCGGCGGCCATTACTGTACAAAAAGGAAGGAAAGTGGAGAAGTGGTTTAGTCGTGCGGAAGATTAGTTTTTATTTTTTTTTTACTTTATTTTTTTAATTTATTTTTTAAAGATGCGGTGGGTCCCATATAAATCTACTCCGTCCATCATCTTAGCCAGGGCAAGAGAAGATATAAGCAAAAAAAATGAGGCCGATCTAAAACTTAGGTGGGCCACACGGAAGCGGACGGTGAAACTATTTCCCACAAAAATTGGGTTGTTACATTTTACCCCCCTTAACAAAAATTTAATCCCCGAAATTTAACATACCTATTGTATGAAGAGATGAGGGTACTTCTCTCGGATTTCATCCTCTCGCTCCCACGAAGCTTCGTCTTCGCCATGATGCCACCACCGAACCTTCACGAGTGGTATTGATCTTGTTCGAAGTACTTGCTCCTTCCTGTTGATGATGCGAATCGGTTGCTCTATATATGAAAAGTCCTCCTGAATTTCCAGCGGCTCCCAGTCAATGACATGCGATGCATCTCTCTCATACTTTCGAAGCATAAATATATGGAATACGTCGTGGACGCCAAAAAGTTGAGGAGGTAAGGCTAGTCTGTAAGCTACGAGGCTTACTCTCTGCAAGATCTCGAATGGTCCAATGTAGCGTGGTGCCAATTTTCCTTTCTTCCCAAATCACATAACTCCTTTCATCGGGGATACTTTCAGAAACACATGGTCTCCAATGGCGAACTCCAAGTTCTTTCGGCGATTGTCGGCGTAGCTCTTCTGGCGACTCTGAGCAGTACGTAGACGTTCTTTGATGGCGGCTGTCACGCCCCAAACCCGGAAATCGGATTCATAGGAATCCCGATCGCCGAATCCGGTGCCGACAGCCTCCGTAGTACCCCATTCTCGGCTCCTAGCATTCATATGCCAGGTTCCGATCCTGGGATCCTACAAGGAGGATTTTTCTTTGTACATATAACTAATAATAAGCATAACCACAAGATTACCCAATTCACAACAGCAACATTGTCATCACATATTCACTAATATAATCATTTGAATACAATACAAAAAGGGAAATACATAAATAGATAATCAAGCTTCAGAAGACCACCGCACGCTCCAAGCTCAACACTGCTGCAGCCTAACATCACCTGCACGCATCTATCGTGCATAAGCTTATAGAAAGCTCAGAGGGTGGTGTAAGTGTGTGCACAAGGTAAGTGCCAAGTATTCAATACAATGCTATAATCATACGATACCGAAAAAATTGGTAATCCATAAACCATGCAATGTCTAAATAAGCAGAAACACTAACAAGAGCAGAAATTATCAGAGTAAGCGAAAATACTGACAAGATATAAGTCATACGATAACAGGGTAAGTGGAAGTATGGACAAGTTTATAAGTTAATCAATATCAGAATACGCAGTATAGAACAACTATGCGATAAGGAGTCATAAAGAGCTAAATAGCAGATGTCGAGAATGCAATGCAATGTACAAATCCTGCTAAATCTATCCAGGCCATATAAGTGCAGAAATAACAACCCAAGATGCCATATGCCTGCGGACGTAATGTAATATGCGATGCGAATGAAATAACCATGCTGGAGTGTGAAGTCGGGATGATAGTACGTAGTATCGCAGGCTATGGGGTCCACCACAAGGAACTTCTATCCAAACCAGTCCCATACCTAAATTTGGATAGTCAGACTCATTGTGATAAACTCCTGATCTCCGGCTAGTCGCGCGCCTAACCGAAATCCTTGCCATAACGAAGGTACACAACAATTAGTTGCGCACCACCAGCCCGAGTGGATAGTGAATGAATGAATGAGCATGCATCCCCTACTCAATAAGTCCACATGTCAGTACGGTTCCTCTCTGAGAAATCACCGGGGTCTAGTACACTCTAAACCAGATCGCCGCCACATCGCGCGCAATAAGGTAAGTGGAAGAGACCTCACTATCCGTCTGCCAATATCGGGCTCGACTCGTCGATAGCGGACCCATTCCTCGAGCTGGTCAGACTCAGCCTAGCATTGCCCCCTCCACTCGGGCAGGTAAGGCCGCACCCCCTTCCAACCGACCACGAAACAGTGGAGAGCGCAGCCATCTGGTAATCGGCACACGGCGCTCATCTACCCACTCGGTCTAGACATTGGAGCAACCTCTGGAACCAAGAGGGTTTAGGGACTTTCACCCAGGGATATCTATAGCACCCCATGTAAAACAGATTTCCGGTGTCTCATCTGGCCATCCACGATATGCCTGTGGAGGCTACGGCCCTGATGTCGCTAGGGTATACAGTAATCACAACACACAATACAAGATGCATGAGTCATACAATCCAGTCATGCATCAGTCCTACGCATACCGTGCACTCATGCGAGACAATCTCCGCCTATCAGGGAGTCTCATATCATCCTATCCAATGACATATGCAATGGTCAATCACATCTCATAAAAAACATGCAGATGATGCGTATGGGCATGTATCATGATGCTATGCTGACACATACTCATAATCAGTATCAACAATCGGCCTCGATAATGTGGACATTTAACCAACATTGCCCTAAGGAATGACCCACATAAATCCAAACATATAATGGGCCCACGACCTTACACAACGGCCTAATATACAACACAATGGGACTTACTCAAGGGTTACATGTACACAACAGGTGGGCCCTGTTCATGGGCCTAACATACATCACAATGGGCTTTTTCACCCGGCCCTCAAATGCATCACAATGGGCCTCATCACCTAGGCCTCAATATACATCACATTGGGCCTTAGACACGGCTGAATACACATCACGTCAGGCCTCAAATATGGGTCGCATGTACATCACATTGGGCCCCGACAATCGAAAATTGGCAATCAGCCACGACGAATCAAAGTCAGAAATCGGTAATCGACCTCGATCGATAATCAACCTCGATCGATAAATGGCAATCGGCCACGACAAATCAGAATCGGTAATCGGCCTCGATCGATAATCAGCAATCGGCCACGACAAATCAAAGTCGGTAATCGGTCCTGATCGATAATCAGAGTCGGCAAATCGCTCATGATAATCTACACCGATTGATAATCAGAATCGACAAATCGATCATGACAATCAAATCGATTGATAATCAGAATCGGCAATTCGGTCACGACAATCGGGACTAATCGATAATTGGCCTTGATAATCAGAATCGGCCTCAACAACCGGAATCAGTGAGAATGGGCCTAACAAGGCTTAATAGAAGGTCACAATGTGGACATTCAACCATCATTGCCCATCAATGTGGATATTTAACCAACATTGTCCCAATGAGTCGCCCATATAAGAGATTCATACACAATGTATCAGCCACACATACATTACGTTGAGCCCCTTTATGGGTTGCTCATATATTACATTGGGCATTGTATAAGGGCCGTAAACGAATCACAATGGGCCATGCCCATGGGCCACAAATATACCACATTGGGCCCCATCATATGGGCTGCAAATATATCACTGCAGGCAACACAAAATGGACGGCATGAATATACAATGCATACAACACGGCGAGCCGCACGAATGGACGGCATAGATATACAATATATACTTCAAAACGGGCCGCGTATATGGGCCTAATATACATCAACAAGGGCCACGACCCATGAGCCTCAAATGCATCATAAAGGGCTACGAACCATGGGCCTCATCGTAAATCATAATGCGTTACGACCCATGTGCCTCAACATATATCAAGTGGGCCTCATCGATGGACCATAAATGCGCAACAGGTGGGCCCCGCTCACGCGCCAAAGATACGTCATGATGGGCTTCATGGATGGGCCACCCCAATGGGCCGCAGCGATACACATCAAGGTGGGCCTCAGGGATCGGCCACAAATATATCCAAATGGGCCATAAAAACATCATATTGGGCCTCGATAAAAAGCCACAAACACATAACAGGTGGGCCCATCATATGGTCCCTTAATCACACCACATGAACCATATAAACATCAAGTGAGCCACATTACATGGGCCTCCTTCACATCAAGTGGGCCTCTCAAGGTAATGAGTTCTACAGTCCAAAAATAAATGGACAGTGTGTGTAATATACATACATTATGGTGGGCCACACCTGTCCAGCAAACGGAATGGATAGCGTGGCTGAAGATATATAAGTCCAAAGTGTGCTCCACGGCCCACCATCGGAATACACTACAGAAATCAAGGTGGGTCCCACCTGATAGAACTGCCTCATTTTGGGATGGACGGAGTTCATACAACACATACGTCAAGGTGGGCCCGGTAGGTAGATCACGTGGAGATAACATACATATACATTAACGGTGGGTCCCACAGTGCAGCAGCTGCTGGATAAGACCCATGCCTCAAGGCAGGCCCCTCATAGCAAAACAAATGAATGGCTGGGTATATATATCAAGGTGGGCCCCACCTGCCCACACGTGTCACATATGTGGGGCAGGTCCCACGTCCACAGCAGATGGACAGGGTGGATATAAAGCACATTCGTGGGTTTCACCCGTTCAACGTGTTGGACGATCTGAATCGGACCCATACATTTGGTGGGTCCTACAGGCATGCTGATGTTATAACATCAGCCATATAGCTAGTGTGAGTTACAACAGCCAATCTGCTTTCAGATGAGGTGTGTTCCACGTACATCAGGGCCCACCATAATATTATATTAAAAATATATATAATAAAATATTGCATAAGTCCAGCGTCCAGGAGCACTGACGAACGGCCTGGATGGATGGAATGCATACATCGATGTGGGACACTTTTCACACGTGCAACACGTGTGTGTGGGCCCCACATGCCTGCCAAGTGTATGGACGGCATGTATAAATCACATACATCATGGTTGGCCCATGGACGGTGGATGCAATCGCATCATCAAGGTGGTGCCACGTGGTGGCCCAACGATATATGTGTTTTCTCTTCATCCAGATGGACGGACAGCATAGGTGAGACTCGAACGTCAGAGGTGGGTCCACACGTGTGGCCCACCTCAGCTCGGAATGAAGCTGATATTTGTTTTGTCCTTCCATCCAGATGCTGGGACGGTGCAGCCCACATGTGCTGGATTTGGGTCGTTGAAGAGGGACGGTGTGTATTCAACACATACAGCAGGTAGGGCCCACCACCGCTGGATGACGTGGCAGGTGGATATACAATACACACAACAAAGGTGGGACCCTCAGAACTTGCTGACGTCAATTCAGCTGCCGCCTGCTGCTGGGGTCCCACGTTCTGGTGCTGAACCGGACGGACGGCGTTGATACAGAATATATGCATCCAAGGTGGGGTCCGCACGTCCACGTGGATGGTGTGGATCACAACATTCTCAAGATCAGGCCATCCACAGATGGACGGTCTGGATATAATACAAACATCATGATCAGGCCATCCCAGATGGACGGTCTTGATGATGCAATACAACAACCATTCAGTGAGTGTGAGGTATTCCATCTAAAGCCGCTACCAAGCAGGTGGGTCCCACGTGGGGCCCACCGTAATATAATAATATATATACATTATTTATATATAAATAGTGACACTCCAGCATGCAGCTGGGCCAGTACCAACAAACGGTGTAAATAAAATACTTACATCAAGGGTAGTACCCACCATCCTACGTGCTGAACGGTGGATGTACTCCACCAGAGATTTGAATCTACCTCATTTCTGGCCTGGGAGGCCTGGATGTATATGGACAGCGTGGACTCACGTGTAGATCAGGGCGGCCATGGAGGCTCCAAGTGGGTCCCACCGTCCTTGCCGCTGGACGGTGTGTTGTGCCATACGTGCAGATTAAGGTGGGCCTACACCATCTAGATAGTTCAGATGTCACTCATACAATCATGTGGGAAGGGCTCCGCCACTATGGGCCCCTCAATGCAATACATACATCATGATGGGTCCCATTATGTGGGTCCTAAATCTACAAATCAAGTCAAAGAAAAGAACACCCACATCATAAAAATAGAGAAATGTAACCTAAAGATGCACCCACACTATAAAAATGTAGAAATCTAACCTATAGATGCACCCACCTTTGATCTTCCCTTCCTTCTTTCGCCAATGCATGATAGAGCTCCAAAGGTACAATTCCAACGGTGGAGATCGATTTTAAAGGGTGGGATTAGATGGTAGGAAGGTGGGTCACACTAGCTCTCTCATGGGGAGCTTGGACGTGGGTGGCTTGGGAGGAAAAATGTGAGAGAGAATGAAAGAGAGAGAAATGAAAGATGTGATGTGAAGAGAGAGAGAGAGAGGGATGGATAAGAGAGTAATGGAGTGATGGGGAGAGAGATGGGTGAGGTGATGGGAAAGTTGACTTTTGGGGATGGGTAGTTGTACTTAGGGATGGGTGTACTTGGGACAAATGATTTGATTGATGTGATGGATTTTCTTGGGATTAGCAACGCGCGGTATTTTTCTTGAACTGAACGCAGGCCCACATCTCCTGGCCTGGGTATCGCCTCGGCGCGTGAGACGCGGCATCGGAACCGCGGCGACAGCGCGGTCCCACTGGTACAAGTCTCGGGTCAAACTGACTCAGACCGACAGGATCTGACTCAGGATTGCGCGCAACGCCGGTTGCAGATCGCGAGTCGCCGAAAATTGATCGGAATGACCGTGAAAGCCTCAGGGACAGTACGAATTAGGATACGGGTTTTACAGCGGCAATCTTCTCGGATGTCTCTTGCACTAGTTCTGGTCCCAACAATGTCCTTTCACCCACTTCGGCCCAACAACTTGGTGATCTCCAGGGTCTTCTGTATAAAGCTTCGAATGGCGTCATGCCAATACTGGACTGGAAACTATTGTTGTAGGCGAATTCTACTAAATAGAGGTGGTCGTCCCAATTCCCCTTGAAGTCAAGAATGTAGCTGCGAAGCATGTCTTCTATGATTTGATTTACCCGTTCTGTTTGTCCATCAGTCTGCGGATGAAAATCCGTGCTATAGTTTAGTGCCGTTCCCAATGGCTTCTGAAGACTCATCCAAAAGCGTGATGTAAACCTGGGGTCTCGATCGGATACTATGGACACAGGAATGCCGTGAAGCCTAACGATCTCCTTGATATACCGTTTGCTTAACTCGTCTAGGGAGAAAGAAATACATATAGGAAGGAAGTGTGCTGACTTTGTTAGCCTATCCACGATCACCCATATCGCATCATGATGACGACTTGTTTTCGGTAGTCCGACAATAAAATCCATTGATATATGCTCCCACTTCCTTTCTGTGACCTGTAACGGTTGTAAAAGTCCCTACGGCTTCTGATGCTCCGCTTTAACCTGCTAACAAGTAAGACACCTTGCAACGTAGTTGGCTATCTCCCTCTTCATATTGCTCCACCAATATTGACGTCGTATATCATGGTACATCTTGGTTCCTCCTGGGTGGATGGTGAATTTTGTGCGGTGCGCCTCATCTAAGACTTCTTGCTTTAACTCAGATATGTCTGGAACACATAACCTCCCTTGAAATTTGACCCCATCATCAGATCTTACTCGTCACTCTGAGTTATCCTTTCCCGCTTCTTCTGATATTTTCTCTCGTAGCCATGCATCGTTCTTCTGCGCTTCTATTATTCGTCGTACCTATAAAAGAAAATCCTGAATAAATATATCCTAATATAAGAATTAAAGGGTTAATCTAAATGGATAATTAAGAAATTACTTACCAGAGTGGGTTGCACCACTAAATTACCGATATAAGCCCGAGGTTCATTGATGCGTAGTCTGACTTCAAAATCTTTAACCATATCAAGCATCTCCCATTCTTTAATCATTAAACTCACCACCAGCTTGCGCGTCTTCCTGCTTAACGCGTCGGCTACAACATTCGCCTTACCTGGATGATAGCAGATATCAAAATGATAATCCTTCAAGAATTCCATCCATCTCCTTTGCCACATATTTAGGTCCTTTTGATAAAAAAGATACTTTAAACTCTTGTGATCCGAGTACAGTTCAAACTGCTCACCATAAAGATAATGCCTCTAAATTTTTAAGGTAAATACTATAGCTGCATGCTCTAAGTCGTGAGTGGGATAATTCTACTCATGAGGTTTCAATTGCCTTGACGCAAATGCTATTGCCTTACCACTTTACATCAGCACGCATCCCAACCCTTGATAAGATGCATCAGTATATACCACAAATCTTTCCCCTTCTGCTGGTAAAGAAAGTACTGGGGCTTCTGTTAATCACTTCTTTAATTCAGAGAAAGCCAGCTCGCAATTTTCATTCCATTTAAAAGAAGTGTCTTTCTTGGTCAAGTTAGTCAATGACCTTGCTAACTTAGAGAATCTCTCAATGAACCTTCTATAATAACCAGCTAATCCGAGAAAACTACGCACTTCTGTCATATTGGTGGGTTGCTCCCAATTTAACACCGCTTCGACTTTCGATGGATCTACAGACACTCCTTTCTCCGATACCACGTGTCCCAAAAACTTTACTTCATTCTTCCAAAAGTCACATTTTGAAGCTTTGGCATACAACTGATTATTCTTTAGAGTTTGAAGAGCTATTCGAAGGTGTTCAGCATAATCCTCTTGCGTCTTGGAGTAAATTAGAATATCATCTATGAACACTATCACAAATCGGTCCAAATACGGTTTGAAGACCCTGTTCATGAGGTCCATAAATACTGCTGGAGCGTTCGTTAGTCCGAAGGGCATCAATAGAAATTCATAATGGTCGTACCGAGTCCTAAAGGCAGTCTTGGGTACATCTTCATCTCTAATCCTCAACTGATGATATCCAGACCGTAGGTTTATCTTTGAAAAATATTTAGCTCCCTTCAAATGATCGAATAAATCATTTATCCTCGGCAGTGGGTACTTGTTCTTGATAGTCACCTTATTAAGTTGACGATAATCGATGCATAGCCTCAAAGACCCATCCTTCTTTCTTACAAATAACACTGGTGCACCCCACGACGACGTACTAGCCCTAATGAAGCCTTGATCTTTGAGCTGCTGAAGTTGCTCCCTTAATTCTCTCAATTCAACAGGAGCCATACGATATGGTGCTTTGGAGATTGGTGCAGTCCCAGGTACCAGATCGATTGTGAAATCAACATCTCTCTTTGGTGGTAATTCAGGAATATCTTGAAATACTTCTGAAAATTCATTAACAATCAAAATTTGCTCCATTCCTTGAGGTTTAACTTCCGAGATGGTTGATAAACTAATCGGTGCTCCATTCCTTCGCATCTCATGGAATTGTAACGGTGCTCGCCCATCGATATTTAATATGACTATCTTCCTAAAACAATCGATTTTTGCCCGATATAAAGATAACCAATCCATCCCCAATATAATATCGTATTCTCGCATCGGCATAACTATAAGATTAGCTGATAAATTTACATTCTCAATCATGATCGGACAAGATTTACAAATTTGACTTAGGTCCACTGAATTGCCAAGGGGGTTTGCTACCGTTAACTTCTTATCTAAGGGAGTAGGAGATAACCCAAGCGAGCATAGAAGGCAGTAAGAAATAAATAAATGCGATGCTCCAGAGTCAAATAACACTCTAGCTAAGGATGAATAAATGACGATGGTACCTTCGACTACATCGCTGCTAGCCTCAATGTCAGGCTGAATAATGTCATCTGTTGGCGGTGCTGAATCCTCATATAAGGGTGCGACATCATCATAAGTCGGGGTCGCTCCATCCCCAAATTGTACTGGAACATCATAACTTTGAATTGAGCCATCGTATTGTTGCGCCAAGTTCTCGTACGGCTGCACTGTGTCGTCTCCTGACTGTATTAGGGCGTAGACTCGGCCTTGAGCTTGTGGTCGTGATGCCTGAACTCCCTGTCTCGACTGCTGGTACTGCTGAGGTCTAACCTGTGGCGGCGGCTGCTGAGGTGGTCTCTGATATACCGATGAAGGTCCTTGCTGTGGTGGCCTCGGGTACGACTGTAGAGACTTCTGTGGATATGGCTGAGGTGGTCTCGGGGGTGGCTGTGAGGTGGAAGGATATAGTGGAGGTCGTTGTGACATAGACGGTGACGCATGTTACTGGGGAGGCCTGAAAGACTGATGAGAAGGTCCTGACCTTTGTGGATATTGATTGCGCTGAGATCTGGAACAAAAACGAGAAGTGTGGCTCTCGAGTCCACAATTATAGCAAAATTCTGAAAATCGTGGTGCAGGATGTGCTGTCATCGGTCTGGCCATCGATGTTGATGTTGTTCTCTGTCTCTTAGCTACTTCTTGCTGAGCAGGAGATATATGTGTAGCAGTTATAGCACCACTCTTTACGTCCTTCCTCTGATCACGATTCTTCCAATATTCGTTGATGTCTTTCTCCACAGCTAAGGCACGCTCCAAGACTTCAGCATAAGTTTTCTGTACAAAAGGGGCTAATCGGCTGCAAATAGAGGCTCTCAGACCTTCCTCAAATTTTTGTGGCTTACGGGTTTCATCGGACACCAGAAAAGTTACAAATCGCGATAGCTCGATGAACTTAGCATCATACTGGCACACTGTCATATCACCCTGCTCCAATTTCATGAATTCTCTTACCTTTTGATTTTTCACATACAAAGGGAAGTATTTATCATCAAACTTCCCCCAAAACTGGGCCCAAGTCCAGGCTTCAACTCTCGGGTTCATCCTAACGACTGAGTCCCACCAATGATCCGCCTCCCCTTCTAGCATGTAAATGACCAATTCTGCTTTCTGATATTCATTACACTTCATAACCGTGAATATCTTGTCCATCTGTTTCTTACACACCTCGGCCTCAGATAGGTCAGGCCCACCCTTAAATACAGATGGCCTCTGTCTTTTGAACCTCTCCAATAAAGTTCCTATCCCATCGTTAGCTACGTGAACAGTTTGGGTTTGACCTTGCGCTTGAGTTTGTCTTATCTGATAGCCTACAAGAGCCGTAAGATCACCTATGGCCTTAAGAATTCTACCCATAAGTGACCCATTTTCATTGGTATCAGGACCAGCAGCTCCTGATGTGGCTCCGACATCAATGTTTTGATCCGCCATAATCTACGATTAATTAAACATGTAATCTTAGTGTGTGATAACTAAGGTTAGTTGTAGTAACTAAATTGAATTCTAAATATCATTAATGGACTGCATACTATTTAAGATCTATAGGAGCATGAAAAATTTATTGGATTGAAAGAAAGATTCGATGATCTAAAAAAAAAATTAACACATGAAGATTAAGAGAATTCAGTCAGTGACATGTATTAAAGTTGTAGTGCAGAAAATTCAGATTCTTAGGATACTATTCCCGCTAATGTTTCTGATACTTATAAGTGTCAGATTGATCTAAAATTTTTTTTATAATGATACATGTATGAGTCTACTATAATTTTGTAAAATTTCAGCCTAATAAAAAGTTTACATAAAATTCTAAAATTCGGATAATTAGGTCTGTCCAGAAACAAATGATTTTTGACTAGTATACACATAACTTAATTTTCGTAGAGGATAAACCTAGTTTTACATTTTTTAATTAATTTTTACTGAAGCTATACTTGTTAATCTATGACTGAGATTTTGAATCATCTAAAAATGAGTTTTAATTAATTAGTTATGACTTTTGCAAGTTAAGTATTTTCTGCTTAATATTGCTGTCCAATTTAACGTAGTATGCTAAAATTATTAAAAATTTCTTAGGGTCCAAATTTGGGTTGTTTGATCAATGTCAAGTCTGAATAAGATCATATCTGATGTCAATATAATGAAATGATCCCTAAGTTTATATTTTTATTTTATTTCTATCATAAAAGTAAAGGGATTTATATTTGGGTTACTAATTTTATAGACAACCTTAGGTCCACAGTTTTTAATCTCAACCTGGCTCTGATACCAACTTGTCACGCCCCGAAATTTAGGTACATGAATAAGGTATTCGGGACCCGAATCCCAGGGTGTGAGTTATAATATGTTTCATTTATTACAAACCAGATGATTCAATCAAGCTTAATAATAATCAACGTCATCTAAAAGAAATACAACTGAATATTTATTAAATTCAACTCTTTGATAGTTTTCCCTTCCTACATGGAAATATGAACATAAACTACACCTAAATAACAAAAAAAAAAATAAAAAAAAAATATAACATAAAATAAATCTGTATTGAATTAAACTAAACCAAAATTTCCTACAAATAACACTAATAGTAGAGTCCCGCCTGCTCATAGTATTTCAGCTCTGCACCTGTGCATTTGTTTAGTAGGATGAGCATAACAGCCCAGTAGGGTCATCTCTTACCCAAAATTCAACATGTTCAGAAAATATCAATTTTATAACAATGGAGGAAATAAAATACAGCTAATGAAATTTAATAACAGAAGTGTGAAAATGCGATGCATGCGATATTTCCATCATGAATACGCATAACATTTATTTTATTTCTTACAACACCGTACCAAGTGGATGGTCACGTTGCATTAACGCCCACGCACTGGTACCTCATGGTGATGGATCCATTTATACGTTAGCTGGTCAGACTACTGTTCCAGTTGTACATTTGACGTATGTCCACGTACACAATTATACTCATACGCCGTACACAAAGGAGACTCCAAAGGATCCTGTGGGTTCTAGAGTTTTTCACCCAAGGGACACAATTGCCCTACTTGCTGATACCATTATCATTCATTTATTTCCTTTCCTTTTTCCATAATTCCATAATCAGAATAGATGAATGCATGTCATGAGTTATTCTAAAATCAGTAGCAAATGATTTATTGTTCAAATTTTCATACAAAACGTATAGTGTAACACCTTGAAAATTGGGGGTCGTGTATAAACTTAACTCCCGAGTTCCAGACCGTCACTTATGCAACAAAAATGATTATGATTCAATGTTGTCTGATTTAAAGCATTCACATGAGTAAAAGTATACCAAAACTGCAATTCATACTTCAGATCCAGTGATAAAAGCAAGCGGAAGACTAAACAATATATATATCACTGTATGGAAAAATAAAGTAAATCTCATCTGTCTCCAAAGTATGACTACATCTCTGAGTCTCATATAATATACATGAACAAAATAAATATCCAAAATGGTCCCACTGAAATTCCATCGATCCAGGTCGCCTACGCAAAGCCGTCGTGATACTGCATGTACGAGAACTCGTCCTGGTCCTCGTCAAAGTCTGGCTCTGCCTCCTGGATCTCAGCCTCACCTGCATCTACAACAGGGTCTGGTGGGTGTTGCAAACACCATCCCGTAACGTGGGAGTGAGTGATCAACTCAGTGGAATCATAGAGCAAAGATTAACATGTTCACAATTCAATCATGCGATAATAGTAAAGCAGTAAATCAGACAATCCTAATACTGTTGTTAATGCAAGATGACATGACGTGATGTATGCCCTCACTGACGATCTCCCTCTTACGGCAACATCTTATGACCGCGGTATGCCACACTCCCTAGAGTGCTCCACATCTTCCAGGCACATGCAATGCTATGGTGATATGATTTTCAAGTTGTTATTAATCCATTCAAACAGCAGGATTGGGAAACTAAGGTACTTCCCTTGTATCAATCCCAACACAGATCCTGTCTAGGGTCGTCACTCCTAGTAATCTCATACGAGGTATATTTATGTAGGTCGCTGCAAGGGCTGCCAGGGCTGTTGCTCGCACTCGTTGCACCACTCCCCCATCACCTTATCAATACAGGCCTACCGTACTCTACTGCAACGGAACGATCGTCGCCTCCCGTGGACTCAGAATACGCTCGCGGTCACTACAAAGGACTCATCGCCTGATCAGTGTCGGCCGACAGCTAGAATATAGTGTCCCATATCACCATAATCTGCTCACGAGTCTAGGTGCTCACTGGTCACTACGGGGAGGTTTGTGGCCCCAGTGTAGGCCGACATCTCGACCACGGTGTCTCATACTACCATGCCCAGCTCATGAGTCTTCGTGGATCAAGGTACTATGGTTAACAGGGTTTACAGTGGTAAGTTCAGTACCCTAGGTTCAAGCAGTTATGACTCATATAAGGTGAACATACATCGGCCAATCGGGTTACTTGACGGGCTCGACTAGCGCGATCACATCTCAAGCCGAACGACATGAAGTGCGTAAAACACTTCGCGTGGCCTAACCACTGCCGTCAACTCCAAACACGAATCGCGTTCATCGACGCGTCGTTCGTGGCTATGACCAGTCAGCCACGAATTCGCTCGGTTACCGACTGCCTGGACTAAGTCTAGTCCCAAGCACTTATGGAATCACATCAGCAATATATGTAAAAGTATTGGAATTGAAATACAATCATGTGAGCATGTTAACACATGTTATAACATTCAACTTAAGCAAATCTTCAAACGCATATATTCCATACATGTAATGAAATCATGCATATAGTCAATATGTAGGAAATCATTTAAGTCAGCATATTAACTGAGAAATTAATCTCAAACTACCACATAACATCATTTAATTCAATACATACTAATACAAGCATTTATACAAACACATACACTACACACTTAAGTCTACAGATAGTATGTCGACCCAAAGTGCGCAACTAGGCGAATCTCTTCGCCAAACTAATTATGCACGCATTCCTAACTTCCTAATGCGAGAACAAACCATGTCAATCACGTCAGCAAAATATGAATGTAAACCGTACTTCCTACAAATGACTAAAATGCCCTAAATCTCATATTCTTCGTTACTTTACGAAACAGGAAACGGAGAGCATGTTGTACCTGTCAAACGGCGATGCCGTCAATAATCTACTATTAAACGACATTGAAAGTGTTGTAAACCGTCAATCAAAGCGTCTAAAATCCTCACCTTACGTCTTGTAGACTCGTGAATCGAAACGGAGCGTATACGCTTCGTCTACGGTAGTAGGAGAACCTATTATACAAGTTACGTCAGCTAACACGCCCTGAATCTAAGTAAACCCTAAATCAGCAAGTTCTAGGGTTGTTTCATACCTCAAAAAGCGGAGAAATCACCAGCCAGGTGATTGGGAAGAGTTGATGAAGCACTAGCAGCCGGTGGCTCGGAGACGGGAAAAATCCCTTCCACTCTCTCTCTCAAACTCTCTCCTTTTCTCTCTCCCAAAGCTAGGGTTTGCAATTTTCGGATGGGAGAGAGAAATGAGGGTTTCAATCCCTTTTATAAGCTTAAAAATGTCGGAAACAGGCTCCGGTACGAAGTTTACTTGGTGCCTATCCATTTTGGGGCTGTTTCGGTCCAAAAGTTGCTTTCTGGTGGTCACCTGGTCGATTGCGATTGGACTTAAGCTCATGCGTACCAGATCTAGCACGTATTAAGTTTTCAATCCGGCAGGATTCGCAGATCGCACGTGGCGGACCAGTTTCAGTTCAGCGGTCACTGCACGTAGATCAGGGCTGAAAGTCTCATGATAATAAATAGAAATTTTTCCTGATCCGAGGGTGTAATCTGGCTGAATTCTGACGGTCAGAATACTTAATACTGACGCGTCAAGTCGTGTGCCAGATTTGAATTTGAAATTCCAATTCTGTCCCTATTCGCGGTCTCTTCAGTCCGGACTCAATGAAATAGTCTGCGATTGTCGGTTGGACTTGATTTTCGAAATGAGCGTCAAGTCCAATAAGGCGGTTCTAACGGTCTAAGATAGAAAGTATCGGACTTTCGACGTGCGGTCTATATCCAATACAAAAGTTCAAAGCGGTCCAGAGACCAAACCTGCTTAGAGTTTGATCCGAGGTTATAGAGTATTATAGAGTCGATTGTTCTACTCGATTTGGGTCTTGTAGAACGTATTTAAAGTGATCAGGGACTATTTCCCAGCTATTCTAGCGTTGCGCTAGCTAACTTACGCTTAATTTCCATAGAAATTAATTCTACGCGATTTCGGGTCGAGTTGGTACTCGAGCCCAAGTATGAATTTTTCACGGGCGTTATATGTAGCAACTCGATGTCATTAAAATTAAATTCTTGAAATTTACTAAAACATCAAGTTGCTTCCTATAACAGTGCTGTAAATTTGATTTATTTATTTATTCTTGTAGATACCGTTGAAATACCATGTATATCTTAAAATCATAGTTTATTTATTTATCTAATTATGTACGAATATAAGCTAATTATTTCATTTTAAATTCTAAATTTCATAATATACAAAATAATTATATGGACCTTATATTCAGATTTTTTTTTTCTAAATTAGAGTTTAAATTAGTATGAATTGAAAGTTTAATTTAACATTGAGTTAAAATTTGATTTAAATAATTTAAATAATCATCCAAATTAAATCATATTAATTTCTAAATGCTTAAATTAGATTTATAATGATTTAATTTGATCTTGATAAGAGGAATTTTAAAACTTCTAAATTAGAATATAAATTTAGTAAAATTATTTTATTATTATTATTATTATTATTATTTTATCTGGATATGTTGAAAGTGTGGATTGTAGGGTAGATTCTTAGACTTACACACGTGTGCTATATTCCGCCTGTGGAGACGAGTAAGATTGTAGTCATACTCGCACTCCTCACACAAGCAGAATCCCATTATAAATTAAAAAAAATATCCATTTCAACTAGTTGGAAACATTATGGTCCACCAAGTAAATAACTTCTAACTTTTAATATAAATGTAAAAATCTAACCCATTCAATAGATCTATTATAATATTAGGATCACTTGCAAGAAACACTTACAATCACTAATTAAATGGATAATATTATTTATCAACAGTTATAAGTTATTTTTACATTTTTGTGGATATCCTGACTAGTATATAGGAATGATTTTTCATTAAAGTGATCTTCACGTGGTTTTAAAAGTAATAGAAGGGTTGAATTTTGTATGAACTTATTAGGTCATAAATCTATTGTTGGGTGGACCTTAACTTGTGGTCCAGCTTGATGGACTTGAAACCTTTTTCATTATAGTAATTCCTTACGGTGCATCTTCTGGCTTCTCATGAGGAGTTATTTAATACTCTGCCAGAGTATGATGATAGGCACTCTAAAATTTGCAAATGTGGCATATGATAACACAAATATTTTTATATCTAGAGTTTATAAATTAAAATATAAATCCAAATAAATTGTTTATTTTATTCTATAAATTTATTTTATTATATATGTATGTATGTAAATTATTTTAACATTAAATATTAGAAATTATATATATATATATATATATATATATATATATATATATATATATATATATATATATATATAAATATAATTATTTCAACATAAATATCATAAATATATAAAAATAGAAATTGATAAATAAATAATCAACTGACAATTAGCATAATAAATAACTGAAAATGCTAAATCTCAAGATAAGATCACCTACCTTAAAATTTCGATGATCTGGCCTCGTTCTAATCTTTCTTTCTTGATCTACAGAGCTTTCTCTCTCCCTCTCTCAAATTTGGATTTGATTGATCCTCCGTTTCTTTCTCCCTTTTTTTTGATATGATGAAAACTTTGTTCATACCTTTCCTTCATTTTTAATGGATGTGGGAAATGAAGCGGAAGAGTGGGAACGTGGGAGGTTTTGTTTCGTGGGAGGTTTCGGCGGCCATTACCGTACAAAAAGGAAGGAAAGTGGAGAAGTGGTTTAGTCGTGCGGAAGATTAGTTTTTATTTTTTTTTACTTTATTTTTTTTAATTTATTTTTTTAAAGATGCGGTGGGTCCCATATAAATCTACTTCGTCCATCATCTTGGCCAGGCGAAGAGAAGATATAAGGCAAAAAAAATGAGGTCGATCTAAAACTTAGATGGGCCACACGGAAGCGGACGGTGGAACTATTTCCCACAAAAAGTGGGTTGTTACAAGTTTGATATCAAAGCGAGGTTTTTCCTCGGGTAGATGGCTTCTAACGACAGGTCAGGCAACAATCCCATGGGCGGTGTTACAGAGAATTTACCTTTAAGGGCAACAGCTTTCGAAGCACCGCAACAAGAGAATCAGCAAGCCATGTAAGGGCTACAGGCTTCCATGGACTGCATAGCGGATCTCTTAGCGGAAACCCTAGGGCAACTCCGTGTTCCTGGTGATAATCCTCCACCACCGATTGCTGAAACTCGTAATTACCCTAATCGCAGGATAGTACCGGCAGTGCATCCACGGGTTTTTCCTGAGGAAGGGGGCTCCAATGAGGAGAAAATCCTTGACATAATCTTCCAATACCCTAGACAAGACGATGATAGAGTAGATCGAACGGATCGAGAATTCAAGATGCTGGTTGATATTCCTAACTTTAATGACCAACTACACATTGAGGATTTCCTCAATTGACATTCTAAAGTTAAACGACTTTTCAACTATATAGACACTCTGAAGTAAAGAAGGTCAAGCTTGTGGCTTACAAGTTGAAAGAAGGAGCTTCAGCTTGGTGGGAACAACTGCAGCTCGCACGAACCAGACAGATGAAAGCGCCAATCTACACATGGCAGTGGATGAAGCAGCTACTACGTGCCCAATTCCTTCTTAGTGATTACGATCAGGTATTATTCTAACAATAGCAAAATTGTCGACAGGGTAATCAATTGGTGAGAGAATATGCAGAAATTTTTACTGCCTGGCGACGTGTAACGATTTAATCGAGACTGAATCACAGCAAGTCGCTCGATTTAACGGTGGACTACATATGACGATCCATGATCGGATTCAGATGCTGCTTGTCTGGACGATGAATGATGCGATTAAGTTGGCTACTCGGGCAGAAGCCCAACTTGAACGTCCTACCACACGGCCTTATTCTATCGCAAGGATCACTGGGGTGGGCTCACCTCAGGGAGCTCCACAGTCTAAGGGAAAGGAACGTGTAGGAGCACGCACTTAACTCCTTACATTTGAGAGTCGAGATCAGGGAAGCGGACAAGCTAGACTCCAAAGGGGCGTATTAACTACTGTTAATCCAAGTAGAATTCCGAACCCCTATGCTCGACCCCGACCCGACAACTGCTATCGTTGTGGCTAACCGGGCCACCTATCAAATACTTGTCCTTAGCGAAAGGTGGCGAACCTCACCATCAATGATGGTAGTGCTGATAATGCTGATGAATATCCAGATGTTGAAGAATATGAGCATACCACCGATGACGAGTCAGATGAATCAAGTTGAGTTCAACAACATTGCTGTAAGTCACTCGTCGTGAGGCGGCTATTATATGCGCTAAGAAAAGAAGTGCATCTACAGAGGCATAACATCTTCTGCACTACGTGTTTGGTGAATTGAAAAGTCTGTGACATGATTATTGACAGTGACAGCAGCGAGAACATCGTCTCCAAGATCATGGTGGAGAAATTGTAATTGAAAACGGAGCGTCATCTCTCCCCATATACAATCGGTTGGATCAAGAAGGTCAGCGAAACAAAGGTAACTGAATGGTGCACCATATCCTTTTCAATTGATAAACATTATAATGATGAAATAGTATGCGATGTGGTTGACATGGAAGCATGTCACATACTATTCGGTCGACCCTGGTAATCTGACCGTGACGCCACTCATAAAGGGCGAGATAACATATATATCTTCGTCAAGGACGACTGGAAGACCATATTGCCCCTATGAATCTAGAGGAACCACCTGAAACTTCTGAAGTGGAGGGTTATTTTCTTTTAACTATATGGGACTTCGTGGAAGAATCCAAAGAAACAAGACAGGCTTATGCATTAACTGTAAAAGGGAAAGAACTCGAGCCTACCATCATCCCTGAAAGACTAAGACCCTTGCTACATGAATTCAAAGAAATCTGGCCCGATGACCTTCCCGATGGGTTACCCCCCATGTGGGATATCGAATACCATATCGACTTTGTCCCCGGGTCTAGTCTACCCAATCGACCTCATTATCAAATGAGTCCGAATGAGTGCGAGATTCTACAAGGGCAAGTGGAGGAGTTGATCCGTAAGGGTCTTATTCGAGAAAGCATGAGTCCATGTGCTGTACCAGCTCTATTAACTCCAAAGAAAGATGGGAGTTGGCACATGTGTGTAGACAGCTGAGCCATCAACAAAATCACCATAAAATATAGGTTTTCTATACCACGGTTGGACGATATACTGCACATGCTAGAGGGTATCAAAATATTCTGTAAATTGGACCTGAGGAGCGACTACCATCAGATTTGAATACGACTAGGTGATGAGTGAAAAACAGCCTTTAAGACCAAGGAAGGATTGTACGAATGAATGGTTTTGCCCTTCGGTCTTTCAAATTCGCCTAGCACATTCACGAGATTGATGAACCAAGTTCTGAAACCTTTCATTGGGCGGTTCGTTGTGATTTATTTCGATGATATTTTGATATACAGTCAAGATGAAACTATCCATATGGAACACCTCAAGAAGGTCCTTCAGGTGCTTACTGCAAATAAACTGTATTTCAATTTAAAGAAGTGCAGCTTCGTGACTAATAGCCTATTGTTTCTGAATTTTGTCGTAGCATCCACGGGCATTCGGGTGGATAAGGAAAATGTGAAGGCAATCAAAGAATGGCCGGTTCCCATAAATATTCACGAAGTGTGAAGTTTTCAGAGACTGGTGACATTCTATTGTCGGTTCGTGAGAAATTTTAGTACTAATATGTCACCAATCATAGATTACATGAAAAAATGACAGTTTCAGTGGACTGACGAAGCTGATAGGAGCTTTGCCGAAATCAAGCGCAGATTATCCACGACCCCGGTTCTTGTACTTCCCAACTTCGACAAGCTGTTTGAAGTCGAATGTGATGCCTCATATGTCAGAATTGGAGGAGTTTTGTCTCAAGAAGGTAGGCCGGTAGCCTTCTACAGTGAGAAACTTAGTGATGCACGCAAGAAGTGGTCTACATATGAGGTCGAGTTATACGCGGTGGTCTAGGCACTGTGACACTGACGACATTATTTGATTCAAAGGGAATTCATACTTTACACGGACCATCAAGCTTTTAAATTCATTAATAGTCAAGTTAACATTAACCGTGTGCATGCTAGATGGATCTCATTTTTACAAGAATTTACGTTCATGCTAAAACATAAATCAGGACAATAGAACAAGGTAGCCAATATGCTGAGTCGCTGTGCGACTTTACTAATCACTATGAGTAATGAAGTTGTCGGGTTTAAGCTCCTCAAAGACATATGCCGACTATGATGATTTTAAGGACGCATGGGTTAGATGCCAAGAAGGTCACTCCAGTGACTTACATATGCAAGACGAATTCCTTTTCAAGGGAAATCGATTGTGTATCCCCAACAGTTCGCTAAGGGAACAGATAATTTAAGAGCTACACGGAGGTGGCCTTAGTGGACACCTTGGGCGAGACAAGACGCGAGCTCTTGTGGAAGAACGGTATTACTGGCCGCAATTGGTATGTGATGTGAGAAAGACAGTCCAACATTGTTATATTTATCAGACCTCCAATGAGCAATCTCATAATACGAACCTCTATACCCCATTACTCGTGCCTGATGACCCTTGGGAGGATTTATCTATGGACTTCGTGCTTGATCTCCCACGAACACAACACGACATGGATTCTGTGTTCGTGGTAGTAGATCATTTCTCCAAGATGACGCACTTTATTCCATGCAAGAAGACTCTCGATGCAACACACGTGGCGAATCTATTCTTTAGAAAAATTGTGCTGCTACACGGGGTTCCCAAGACTATTACTTCTGACCGTGACACGAAGTTTATAAGCCACTTTTGGCGGACTTTGTGGACTCGATTCGATACACGACTTTAGTTTAGTAGCGCCTACCACCCACAGAATGATGGTCAAACTGATGTTGTGAATCGCACGTTGGGAAACCTCCTTCGATGTATTTCCGGAGAAAAACCTAAGAAGTGAGATTTGGCCTTGTCTCAAGCGGTGTTTGCATTTAACAACATGGTGAACCGCTCGACAGGAAAATCCCCGTTTCAGGTTATTTACGGATGAGTACCTCGCCACACACTAGACTTGGTTCCTCTGCCCAAGCTCCCAGGCATGAGCATTGAAAAAGAACATATGGCAGACATGATCATGAGTATTCATGCAGAGGTGCAGATCAAGGTACATGCCTCGAACGAAAATTATAAGGAGCAAGCGGACAAGCATCGGCGACAAAAGGTGTTCGAGGTGGGCGACCAAGTAATGGTCCATCTGCGAAAAGAAAGATTTCTGACCAGAACGTACAATAAGTTGAAGAATAAAAAGATTGGACCGGTACCAATCATCCGAAAGATTAATGACAACGCTTATGTTGTTGATCTTCCAGATGACATGACGATCTCACGGACTTTCAACGTCGCGAACCTGACCGAGTATCGTGAACCAGAGCAGGAGGAGAACTCGAGGACGAGTTCTTTTCAAGTGGAGGGGACTGATGTAGAGCGGGTCGCAGACAATTTCATGGCCAAGATGGATCAGAAAAGGCACAGTCGACGACAGAAGTGATCCGGACAGTCAGACCGTAGATCAGGCGTAGCTCGCAATCCAGAATGAGTTATCTAACACAAAATATATGATTTTGGGGTAGAACGAGCTACTTTAGCCAGCCAACCCCACTACGCCGAGTTGCGTAGCTCGGACTTGCGAAATACCCCCTGATCGACGGTCGTTTCCCTATTTTATTTTCATTTTTACTACAAATAGTAAGTTTTAGTTTGATTATAACTCTTCATCCATTAGGCTTTAGGAGTTGTATCTAACATGAAAAGTGCTTAGAATAATTAGGAGAACGGTTTGGTGAAGCCAAATAGGACACTATTTTTGGCCGAAAACCTTGCGCACTAGTAGACATCACGACCGCCTATAAATAGTAAGTTTACTAGTTATAGTAAGTCATGGATTCTAGGAGTTTCAGTTGTAGTTTGCTTCTGATTTCTTTCCTATTGCTTGGTACCCTTAGTTAAAGGGCTGTGAACTCATTTTTATTCATTCATTAATTAATTTTGAATTTTATTAGAATTTATTTTTATTTTTCTACTTTCTTTCCTCGTGAATTCGAGAAGTCTCTATGAAGGGTTCAGAGACTTCTGTGGATTCGGAATAATTATTCTCTCGAGGGAGACGGTGCTCGACCTCACGTCCTTGCCTGCATCACCGTAGATAAAGGATGTCATATTATCGGGCAAGAAAGATCATTTTAAGATATCGCTATAAAAATGAGGCAGGTCTAGAGCTCCAGTGAACCACACCAAAGGAAGCTGCGGTGATAATGACAACCACCATTGAAGCCCTTCTAAGGGCCATCGTGATGTTTTTTTACCATACAACCTATTCAAAAGGTTATGCAGACGTCGGTGAAGTCAAAAGACAAATATCAGTTTGCTCAGAAACTTCTCCGGATCCCAAGAAGTTTTTAACGGTGGACATTCAATCCCCACTTACTGATCCACTTAAGCCTTAGACCTACCTCATTATTTGGATCATACCTTAAAATGATTTGATAAAACGATGAACCGCGTGGATAAAACACTTACATCACGGTGGGCCCCACAGAGCCCTGCCCGCCCGGATTACCGGGGGTAGGATGCAATCCGCGTCCTTTTTAAGGGTACTTCTCCCCCGATGATATGCGTAGTAACCTCAGGAGTTCAGTGCGTCAAAGTGGGGCCATGTTCTGTAATCTAGACCGTTGACTGGATTAGATGATGTGTGGCTTGATGCTTAAGAAAAGAACGAACAAAGTAACGGTACACTCCGCCGAAAAAAAGGTCACATATCAGACAGATAGCATTTTTCAATATGAGAGATTTTTGGGACATGGTCTATCAGTAGTGGGCCACATCAGATCTACCTTTTGGATCACCAAGATATGGGTTAACCACTGTGAAAAAAGAAGTTTTGTAGTGGATTTCAGTCCATGAAGGATAACTGCACGACACAGCTCGGCGGTAACAACCGTTGACATCCAATCCATCCATTAGTTGGGCCACCCAGTGCTAGATCTTGGCTCCAAAAGTTAGCATGTTCCACAACTCACGTGTGCCACACCACAGGGAATGTGGAGCCCACCATGAGGTGTATATATATTTAAACCCATTCATTACATGTAGAGCTGGGCACAGACGAGTTGGCTCACCTGACTTGACTCGTCCAACTCGTTTAAACGTGACTCGACCCGAACCGAGTGGGTGAGTCCATCTGAATTGAGTAGGCTTCACCCAATCTTAATTCAAACTAAGTGGAGTTTAAGTTACTTAGTAACTAAACCCGTCGTGACCCAAAACTTGACCTGGCTAGACTCAACTTGATCCGAAACTGACACAACTCAGATTTGGGTATATATATAAATAAAAAATTTTAATTTTTAAGTATAGTTAACCCTATATGCCACACCCAACCCCTACCTGATTCTAGACCCTCTCTCTCTGCCCCTCATCCTCTTCCGCCAAGCTCAACAACCACCATCACCACCCTCTCTCTCTCTCTATATCTATGTATCCGAATATGTGTCAACTCTAATCGACTCGATACTTTTGATCAGGTCGCAGACCCGGATTCGAATTGGTTCAAGCACGCTAGACTCAGTACCGAGTCGAGTCTAGCTCGGGTCCGGCCTACTTCTAAACCGAATTGAGTCAAGTCAACCCTAACCCGGTCGGACTTGACTTATGCCGAATTCTAATTACATGTGCATAACCTGTTGAAAGAAACTCATGCACGCACATCGCGTTTTTCATTATTCTCCAATGTGGCCCACCTGAGAATAATGTAAGATTTCTCTTAAAACATCCAAGTTCATGAGCTGTGGCCCAACTGAGATTTGACTTAGTCTGATTTTGGTATATTCTCTTCAACCCAGTGAATTATACCAGAGGAACGGACATAATTAAAGATATAGACCATGGTGGCCCACAAAAAATATGGTGAGCATCCTATTCCCAATGTTCCCTGGTGTGTGGCCTACCTGAGTTGTGGATCTCTCTGCTTTTCTTTTCTTTTCTTTTTTTTTTTTTTTTGGTTCCAGCGCATAGAAATATTGATGATAGAGCCTGATGGATGATGGACGGAGCGGATTTAACGTATTCAACATGATGGCCCCACAGATAGAGGATTCGGTTGGGGAAGATGGACGGATCATCTCGCACACGTGTGCCACGTAAGCAAGGGTGACGTTGTGCGAGTCCTAGAAGGTGGACTCTTTTCCGTTTTTGCGAGGAATACCTCTCCATCAATGATGGATCTATGCATAGTAACCCAGGAGTTCAGTGCTTCAAAGTGGGGGCCATGTTCAGTGATCCAGACCGTTGACTGAACTATATAATGTATGGCTTGATGTTTAAGAAAATAACAAACAAAGTAATTGTATACACTCATCTGAAAAAAGATCAAATATCAGACGGCTAGCATCTTTCAATCTGAGAGATTTTTGGGACATGGTCCATCAGTTGTGGGCCCCATCAGATATACCTTCTCGATCACCAGATTAGGAGTTTAGTCGCGGATTTCAGTCCGTGGTGGATAACAGCCCAACACAGCTAAGCGGTAGCAAATGTTTGACATCCACTCCATCCATTAGGTGGGCCACAAGATATTAGGTCTCAGGGCTAAAAATTATCATGGTCCACAACTTAGGTGGACCACACCAGAAGGAAAAATGGAGAGGAGAATCCTTCTTTAGGTTCATGTGTCGAGCCCACCATAGGGTGTATATATTCCTTCAACCCCATTTATCATATGACGCGGATTGCATCCTACAACGCACGTCTCCCACTGGGAACAGGCAGGAGCTTTGAGTGGCTACCGTGATGTATGGGTCTTATCCACACCGTCCATCCACTTTTTTTATTGTTATTTTTATTTTTTATTTTTTTGATTAATTTAAATTATTTTAGGGTATAAGCCCAAAAATGAGGCAGACCCAAGGTTCAAGTGGACTACACAATGGTGAGAATCATTATCACCACTGCTTCCTGTGGTGTGGTCCATTTGAGCCTTGGATATGCCTCATTTTCGGGCTATATCCTAAAAATATAAAAAAATGGATGGACGGTGTGGATAAGACCCATACATCATGGTGGCCACTCAAAGCTCCTGCCCGTTCTCAGCTGGAGACGGGTGGGAGTAGGACGCAATCCGCGTCCTTCATCACATGTGGCTTAACGTGATGAAGGAAACTCCAAAAACTAAATTGATAAAAAAGCCATGCTAGCAACATCACGTTTTACATTATTCTCCAATGTGGCCCACCTGAGTTTTGAATCTTTTTGATTTCTTGGATATGCACTGAACATTTGGCAACACACGTAGAGGACGGAGTGGATGTAAAACACACAGCACGGTAGGCCCCACAGAGTAGGGGTTTTGTAATTCGAGTATAGCTGTTGTAGAGCTTGCGATCAGTTCGACCGCAGACACGCCAATGACTATGGAATTTTTTTATTGATAAAATCAAGATTGCATAAGCAATTTTGATTAATTTGTTGAAAATTAGAGTATATAAAAATAGCCTGTAGAGGAATGATAACGTGATAGTAAGGAGAATCGATATATGTTAATTAAAGCTATCTCTCCACATTGGTTCATCTACTGGACCTACCATGGATGGACGGCTCAAAAATCATATCTAACACACAATATTCCTACACCAGTTTTCTTCAATTTTCGCTGCTTAATGGTGGACCATTAATTACCTATTTTTACACGATAGGGCCACTAGATGAATGGTCCACATCATTCTGACTTGTGAATTTCTTAGGATTCCACCCTAAGCATCGTTCACATGGACCAGCATGGAATGATGCCTTGGGGTTGTTTAGTACCCCTGAAAATCCATGATTTTGGGTAGGTGGGAATTCTAATACAGGATTTAAAAATGAAGTCATGTTCGGCCGCCTCTAATAATTTTGGATTTGAATACCAACCTGATTTTAAACTATGAAAAGCGCTTTGTTTTAAAAACCGAAAAAAAAAAAAGAAAAGAAAAGAAAAGGAAAAGAAGAAGAAGAAGAGAAAGTCAAGTTGCAAAATAACTTCTCTTCGACTGTTAGTAAGAAGATTGGGTCCTGCCCCTAAGAATCAGTCTACGCGGGGTCCACTACAATGTATAGTTCTATCCCTATTGTTCTGATAATTTTTTAATATCATCTTAGGGTCCGAGCCTAGATCCAAAGCTAGACCAAATGGTGGGATTGATAGCCCACTATTAAAAATTTCTTAGGGCCTGAAAAGTTTCGCATCAAGCCAAAGTTTTTGTTTACCCTTCATCCATAGGTTGGATGGCAAAATATTTTAACAAATAAATATCGTGGTGGGCCTGGAGAAAGTTTCAATAGTGGGTGTCATTATTATCCCATCAATTTTAAGTTAAGGTCTTAAAATCATATAAAAAAAAATGAATGAACAATTTGGATAAATCATATATATCATAGTGAGCCTTGTAATGACTTTGACGCTTAAATAAATTCAAGTTCATTTATATTATTAGATATTTTTATTTATGTTGATGCAAATTTCAGATATACCCTCCTTGGTAAACCCTTGAGGACCTGCATAGAAGAAAGTGAAAGAAAGGAGACTTTGACAAGTACAAGGAGCCTCCAATGCTTAAGTCAGAAACTTGAGTCTTTATAGGAGATGATCTAAGAGAAAGCGATCACCAGTCGTGTATGTGATTGAGTATTAGGAATATACCTTTCATTGTCTAAGGATCCCCTTATATAATCGAGAGGGAAGATCATTCGACTGAGAAATCTTCTCTATTTAGTAGGGAAGATAACGCCGTTGGAAGCCTTCCTCATTTAGGACTCCTGCTGCACCGAAGATCTTTCTACACGGGTATCCAGATCTCCCAGGGATCTTCTCTGGATTACAGTCGTTCGGGATTCCCGGGATCTAATCTTATTTTTTGAAGATCTCGGGAGAGATCTTTGGGCCGTTGGAGAGATTATCGGACTATTCGTTCGGGGCAAGGTTGGGCAATGGAGGTGCTAGATATAATGGAAGTAGTACTGAGCTATTCGATAGATCAGCATTCACCTTAGTTGAACTCCGACGGCTATTGACCTCGTCGGAGACAATGCTGACCTATGACCGAGTTATGGCTGACCTACGATAGGGTCGACCCATAACCGACCTATAATCGACACGTAGTTGTGCCGACTTATTTAATAAGTCGGTCATTAGTTGAGTGGACTTATGACTATGCCGACCTACTTTGTGGTCGACCTTTCTTTGCCAATGGATGTCTCGCAAGTGGTTTTAGCCCATTAGGTCCGTGCTGTTTGTAGAGTTGGTTCGTTTTTACAAGTCGTATTATTTTTTCCCTAATAGTAAGCCCCCTTACTTTTAAGTTGATCTTCAGAGGCTCAGAAAGTAAGTTAAATTTAGCTTAGGTTAGTTTATGCAGTCATAAATGCTAGGCATGACGACCGGCACGGGGAGTCGAGGCATGTCAATAATTATGTACAGTGTAGTTGAGGTGATGTATCGTGGCTCGAGGTCACGTGGCCTGCCAGGCCGCCTTTTCGGTGTTAGACCAACGAGAAAATGACGCGTGTCCAATTTACGACATTAGGGTCGATTGACGCCTTAGGTTGCGCCATGTGTCGAGACAACGGTAGCCGAGGGGACGTTATATGAAACCCGCATTGATGGGCGCACTCGAGCATTGCCGTGTGACTCTCCAATATAAGAAAAACCCTAACGAGTTTCAAAGGGTCCGTTTGTATTTTTCCCTTCTAGTCATCTTCCTTAACTCGTAGAAGTGATTTCTGGCGACTATTCTCACTAGTGGCCGGATGTTCTTACCAGCGGTCGGGCATCATTTCTTCCCCGGTGAGCTCCATTCTTCACTCGATCCCTCCTTTCTTTTTCCTTTGTCAATGACTCTCAACATTTATAATTGCCATCATGTCTGATTCTTTGAACTCATGAGAGGGGGCTTCTGATGATGATAGTAGGGCTAATAGCCTTCATCCCATGTCGAACCCATCGTCGCCATTGATGATGATGGCCGATGTCAATTTTTGGGCATCATAGGCGTTGAGGGTGATAGAGAGGTCCCTAGCAGAGAGGCCGGTTAGGGTGAAACGTAGTCTATCTGGTGAAGAGGACCCGGAGGAGTCCTTTGGCAAGGAGAGTCTGAGAGGCATTGCTATCCTGAACCGAACCGAGTCCGATCCGATGCACTGTTATCCTGACCTGAACCGAGTCCGATTCGATTAGCAAAATCGAATCGAATTGGGTTGGGTACCATTCGGATAAGAAGAGAGAAGTTGACGAGGAGAGTATAATATCAAAAGGGAAGGTCTCATGTCCAACATATTAGACCATAAGTTACAGTCCACCTAATAGATAATTTCTAGCTTATTAAGTGTACACTGCATTCAACCTATCCAATAGGTTGTCCCAACCATGAAGATCACCTTATGAAAAAAAAAATCAGTCATATCCTCTCACAGAGTAGATAAAACTTGTATTTACTATTATTAACTGTTAGATATTATTTTCTATGGTGTGGCCATCTGATGTTTAGATAAGGATAATTGTTTCACTAGGTAGGCCGTCAAGGTGGCGCCAATCTATCAGGAGCATTAGATGTTACATCCACATAAAAGGTTTATAATTCTTCACTGGGTGGACAATAACTTATGGTTTTAGTCAGTTGGACTGGAGATCTCGTATCAAGATCCAAAGAGGCTAGATTTTACATTGGATCGGCCAGGATATTTCAATTTTCCGGTAGTGCTCTTAAGAAATGCAAATGCAACCATGAAAAGACTTTCCCTTTTCTCTCAAAAGTTGTTTTTTTTTTTTTTAAAAAAAAAACTATTTTTAAAAGGTTAGCCATTGAAGAGGAAAAACAATTTCATATTAATCAAAAACTCCTATAACCCTTTAAAAAGTTTCAATGGTATACAACCCCTTGCTGATTTTTGCAGTTTGGTTGATTTTTAGATTTGTCTTATTTTTCAACTCAGGCCTTAAGATGAGCCTGCCAAATGGATGAACGGTTTGCATATAACACATACCTCATGGGACCCACAGAACATGCTGACTAGTGACTTCAATGCACCAGCTGGTGCATGGACAGCAATAGCATGGTACAGCTGCCTATTCATCTTCTTAAAACTGGCAGGAGTCAGACTCTCAGAAGTCTTGGGTGCAGCGTACCGAGTAACTAGTGCCGAAGGTGTACATAGTAAACTATGTGGGTCCCACTATGATGTATTTATTTTATCCACTCCTTCCATACATTTTATAATTTAATTTCATTTTCATGTACTAAAAATAAATTATACACAAAGCTCAAATGGGCCACACACAAGAAACAATGTGAATTGAACATCTACCATTGAAAAATTCTTTTGGGGGTGACAGGAGTTTTGGATCAAACTGATATTTGTAATTTCCCTTCATCCATGTCCATTTGATATTATGAACAGGTCGGATGACAAATAAACGTCACTGTAGAGCCCAGGAAGGTTTCAACGGTAGAAATCATTATTCCTACTGTTTTGTGTGGCATGGCCCACTTGAGCTTTTCATATGTTTCAATTTTGTTCTCAACCGTTAAAATGGGATAAAAAAGCTAATCGACGGCGTGGATAAACAATAAGAATTCTTAGTGGGCCCAACATAGTTTACTCAGTACGATTAAAGTGTACTAAGTAAGGCAATCCGATTTCTAAGTAAGAATACTCAGAACGGTGCACGATGCCGGTTGAGATAATCGAGGAGGAGACGGATTGGCTACTCCCGCTACTACCAGGCGGTCAGTACTCCGTGGACCCCAGTATGATATATTTATTTCATCCATGCTGTCTATCTATTTTTATAGATCAGTTATTTAATTAAAAAAATTTAAAACTATATATACTTAGTATAAAAATATTTAAAAAATAATAGATGTGGATCGAATCGGATCGGTCAGATCGGTTTGAATTTCGGTTCGGAACGGTCCAAATTGACTACGATTCGAACTCCATTTGATAAACAGTCGGATCTGACTGATCCAATTCGATCCGCACTGATCCAGGCCGTCGGTTCAATTCGGAGCGGGTCGGATTGGGTCATATATGCCTAGCTCTAGGAACCACATTCCTAAGTCCCTGGTCTTTCGAGTTCCCCCGTTGGACGAGCTTCCTGATCATCCTCTAGAGGGAACAGTTGTCATTTTTCAGGTTGCCATTCAGTGCAGCCTAAGGCTCCCTCTGCTAGGTCTAGTAAGGCGGATACTTGCTCACCTGAACTTCGCTTCAAAGCAAATGATCCCCAACGGGTGGAGGGCATTGATTGGCTGTGCGGTGTTATGTTCTGAGCTAGAGCATCCCGAGCTTACCGTTGAGGAGTTCATCCATTTATACCAGTTGAAGCCGAACAAATTCCACCCTGGTTAGTATTATCTCTCTACCCGGCGGGAGATTAGAGGAAACCTCGTCATTGACCCCCCCATCATCCAATAAAAATTAGAGGACAAGTGATTTTGGGCCTCTGGATGTTGGGTACTGGCCGACCTGACTTTCCGTCGGCACTTGGTCCCCACAACGTCTACTGAACCAGGTCAGCATTCTTCAAACTTAGCGATCCCTTAGCTCTTCCTTATTTAGTCGGTCTTCGAGCGTCCTTGACATGTTTGCACATGTCTTCTGTCGTAACTATTCCCAAGTATCCTTCCCTGCTGGACATTGGATCTCTTGCTCGGATTAGGGGAGCAAAATCACTAGGGAAGGAGGAAAGATCATGGAGAGTACTCCTTCAACCCGAGCTTCTGCTTAAGTTGGGTATAGATACTGCTCGTACTGGTAAGAGCTTTGGTAAGGACCTTTAGCCGACCTTTAGGACTTCAAAAAATTTTATGAAATTTTCATAATCAAGTTTTCTCTTATTGTGATGCAGAAATGCCTGAAACTCATCCTCTGTTGAGGCCCATCTCTAAGCGCGAAGAGTCACCCCTTGATGAAGTCTTGACGTTGAAGAAGAAGAAGAAGAAGAAGAAGATGACCTCCATGAGTCAGCCCTTCGTCTCCTACTATTATTTTAGATGCTGAAGACGAGGGAATGACAGCGGAGCCTATCTCTGTTGCTACTAGGGTGACGATCAAGAAGACCATTCACAAAGAAGCCCCTCCTGCGGATGTCCAAGAGGCTGCTGAGCCTTCTGCGGAGGCTCGGCCTATAGAGACTGAAGAGACTGGCCGACCTTCTGCTAGTCCTTTAGAGGTTTAGGAAGAGGAGGAGTGTCGGAGCCTCCGCGGAGCCATAGAGGAGCTCCTGCTTTGGGCTGATTGGAACGTGCCTAAGGAGTTCCTCGATTTGTTGGACTCTTCCACAAATGCGATCCCTGCATATACAGCGAAGAGTCTTCTTGGGGTGAGTGCACTTCATCGGGTAGTTCATTTTCTTTATTTCATTCGACTTTACTCATTCCCTCCTCTTTTTTTTGGCAGCCTGCCCCCTGCATGCTAAAGGTGCATTGCGACATCACTCAGCTGCAAGGGCAAATGTGCGAGAAGCTAGCGAAGAAGGAATTCGAGGCCGCATAGTCTCAAGCTGCGACTGTTGCTGTTGAAGCTCGGGTTTCTTCCTTAGAGGCTAAATTGGACACTACAAAGAAGCTTTTGACAAGTCGGCTCGGTGGGAGGCTAAGCTAAAGGCGAAGCTCGAGGACAATGAGGCAAAGATCGGGGAGACCGAGTCGAAGCTCTAGAAGATTGAAGTAGAAACCAAAGCAGCTATCACCGTATCTCGAGAGGATGCCGTCAAAGAATACAAGTCTTCGCAGAGGTATTCGAAAGACAAAAATTCTTTGTACTAGATAGGCTTCTCGAAGTGCGTCAAGGAGATTAAGGAGGCCTTTTCAGAGATAGACCTCTCTAGGTTCGAAGATGTTGACTCGGGCTTCGATGCATCTGATGATGACGCACCTCCCAAATAGCCCTCCGAGGCTTGATGATCGACACTTTTTGTAACCCCCCCCGCCCCCCTTTTATCTTTTAATGTAGCCTGATGTAATCGAGCTCCTGAGAGTTGATCAATAAAATATACCATTTTGTTTTTTGAAACTGTGTATTCATTCACAGATTTTTCTAAGTTTAGTAGATCACATTCAATAGACGAGTCGGATCCAGTAGGTAGGTCGGATCTTGTAGATAGGTTGACCGTAGGTTGGGTCCTATAGATAGATCGGATGTAAATTGGATCCTATAGATAGATCAGACGTAAATTGGATCCTATAGATAGATCGGACGTAATAGAAGTCAGACTACAAAAATATTTATTAGTTCCATCTTGAATCTGACCAAAATATAGTACACTTCGCATCGGTCTGTTAGGGACTATAGATCTTAAGATGTTAAGCATTCCAGGGATGAGGTAGGAGTTGACTGTCCATATTTTCTGGTTGGTATGACCGAGGTCGGCTCGTACTCGTTACCACATAAGGTCTTTCCCAGTTCAGGCCCAAAGTTTTTGATCCTGATTCCTTTGTGTTTTGGAAGGTTCTTTGAAGGGCTAAGTCACTATCTTGAAACCTCCTGACATTAATCTTGTCATTGTAGAAACGCGCCACTTGCTGTTGACGAACAATGAATTGGATTTGAGTTAATTCTCTCATTTCCTCGAGAAGGTCGAGACTTAACGCTATTAGATTGGAGTTTAGCTGTTCGTCGAATGCTTCTATTCGAGCCGTTGGTAGCCCAATTTCTACTGGAGTGACCGCCTCTGTTCTATAAGCTAAAGAAAAAGGAGTTTCCCCAGTGGTGGTCCGAGCCGTAGTTCAGTATGCCTAAAGGGAGTTCCTCGGCCCATTCTCCCTTGACTTTTTCGACTTGGTTCAGAGGTGATGTTTGATAATTTTGTTAACCACTTCGATTTGTCCATTGGCCTGCGAGTGCCACGACGAGGAGTAAACATTACGGATTCTGAGGTTTTCGCTCATCCCTTGGAACTGCTTTCCATTATCGTAGACAATTGTATGAGGAATCCCGAACCTGCATATGATGTTCTTCCAAATGAAGTATATGATTTTTTGCTCGGTTATCTTCGCCAGATATTCGGCTTCAGTCCATTTCGTGAAGTAGTTAACCACGACTACGACAAACTTGGTCTGACCTTTACTAGTTGGGAGAGGACCAATGATGTTGATTCCCCACTGGGCAAATGGCCATGACCGAAACGCTAGCATTTATCACATTTTCGAGCGTACTCTTAAGCATCTGTCTGGATGATTGGTCAGTAATATCCCTGCAGAATGACCTTGTGAGTTAAGGCTCTGTCTCCAGAGTGGTTTCTATAGATACCCTTGTGGGTTTCCCTTAGGACGTACTTCGTTTTATCTGATTGGAGACATCTAAGATAGGGGAGATAAAACCTTTTTTTGTAGAGGATATCGTTTATCATGGTGTAGTGAGCTGCCTTAGTTCGCAGTTTACGTCCTTCCATTTGATCTTTGAGTAACTTGTTCTCTTTGAAGTACTCGACGATTGGATCCATCCAAGCAGGTTCTGAGCTTACTGGGAGAACTGTGGTGAGGTCAGCCTCGTCAATGCTCAGTTTAATAAGGAACTTGATTGGGAAGGATGTTGGAATATCGTCTTCATCTGCAGTGGCTAGCTTTGCCAGTATGTCAGCTTTGGAATTTTCTGCCCGAGGAATCAGAGCAACAATGGTTTTTTGAAAATTTTCGATCAATTCTTTGGCTTTCTGTAGATAGGCTTTCGTGTGCTCCTTCTTAGCATGGTATGCCTCTGCTATTTGATTGACGACCAACTGGGAGTCACTGAAGACTTCGAGGTGCTGAGCTCCCATAGTGATTGTCAGTCTAAGTTTGACGAGTAAAACTTTAATTCGTATTCAGCTACATTGTTGGAGGCTTAAAATCCGAACCTTAAGGCATATTGCATGCATGTACGATCTGAGTTTTTAGGACTATCCCGGCCCCACTTGCCTTAGAGTTGAATGAGCCATCAACATATAACGTCCACTTGAGTAGGTCATGACCAACCTCAGAACTGGATGTCTGACTTGGTTCAACTTCTAGGACAAGTTCTAACCTAGGTAGGTCGGTTTCTTATCCGAGTGTAGAAGTTAGTTCAGCAATAAAGTCCGCCACTACCTGTCCTTTAATGGCTGTTCGAGGATGGTACTTGATATTGAATTCACTTAATTCGACCGACTTCCCGAAGCTTCGGACTTTAGGAGCACCTGATGGAGTGGTTGATCTGTCAATACAACGATAGTGTGGGCTTGGAAGTATGGTCGCAATCGTCGAGAAGAGATGACTGAGGCTAATGCCAGTTTCTCCATACTTGGGTATCTAATTTCAGTTGCAATTAGGGATTTGCTGACGTAGTATACCGAGAATTGCTTCTCTTCGTGTTCTCTAATTAAGGCTGAGCTAACTACTGCATCGGAAACAACCAAATATAGCAGTAGAGATCTCCTTATTCGGGTTTGGAGAGCAATGGAGGCAACCTAAGATACTGTTTTAGCTTTTGGAAGGTCGTCTCACATTCTTCTATCCAATCTACCCCTTATTTTCCTTTTAGCTGTTTGAAGAAGGGGAGACATTTGTCTGTAGCTCGGGACACGAAGAGGTTAAGTGCGGTTATCATTCCTGTAGGTCGTTGAATATCTTTGGTCATCTTTGGTGAATCCATGTCAAGCAGAGCTTTGATCTTTTCAGGGTGTACTTCGATTCCTTGTTGGTTGACCAAGAAACCAAGAAACTTTTCCGAATTAATCGCGAAGTCGCATTTGTTCGAATTCAACTTCATCTGATATTCACAAAGGACGATGAACATTTCCTCGAGATCGAAAATGTGATCGGTGGCCTTGATACTTTTGACGAGCATATCGTCGAATTAGACATCCATTGTTTGCCTTATTTGGTGGGCGGACATCTTGTTGACTAGCTTTCTGATAAGTGGCTTCGACATTTTTTAAACCAAATGACATAACTCGGTAACAATAAAGACCTTTGTTGGTGACAAAGGTTTTTTTCATCTTATTAAATGGGTGCATTACAATTTGATTATAACCAGAATAAGCATCCATAAAATTAAGTAGCTCGTACCTAGCGGTGCTGTTGATGAGCTGATTGATTCGGGGAAGGGAAAAGCTATCTTTGGGACAGGCCTTATTCAAGTTTGAAAGTTATCTTTGGTACAGGCCTTGTTTATGTTTGTATAGTCAACACAGACCCTCCATTTCCCATTAGACTTTTTGATCAAGACTACGTTGGCTATTCAGTCTGGATAGTAGATTTCCTTAATGAATCCGACTTTGAGAAGTTTATCAACTTCTTCTCCGATCACTAGATATCGTTCAGGGTTGAGTGCATGATGCTTCTGTCGAATTGGTCGGTGGTCGGGGTCGACATTTAGGTGATGCACGATGACTTTTGGGTTGATGCCAGGAATGTCCTTATGAGACCACGTGAAGATGTTTGCATAACGTCAAAGGAGGGATATCATTCTGTCCCGCAATAGAGGTGCTAGGGACGACCCAATTTGGACCATTTTTGATGGGTCAGAATCGTCGATTGAGATGAGAACAAAGTCGTTCATAGGAGACCCTCTTTCTTAAGAATCCTCGCGAGGGTCCAGAGAGGCGACGGTCATCGTCTAGTGTGAAGCCCTTAGTGCCATCATGTAGCACTACCGGGCTTCATGTTGGTCTCCCTTAACTGATCTGACACCTTGTTTGGTAGGGAATTTCATGGTCAGGTGGTAGGTCGAGACCACAACTCGTATGGCGTTGAGGGATGGACGACCGATGATTGCATTGTAGATAGATGTGTAGTCCATTACTAGGAAGTCAATCATCGTAGTTACCTGGTTCTGTCTGTCACCGGCCATTAGTGGAAGTTGTATTGATCCTTCTGGTACGACCTTGCCACCAGAGAAGTAATGGAGTTTTGACTGGTCGGAGTCTGGATCGACCAACTCCCATATTGTGAAACACCTACACGAAAAGGGTGTTTGTCGACAATCCAGTGTCCACAAGGATTCAGAACATTTTACAATTGGCTATGGTTAGGGTGACCACGAGCGCATCATCGTGTGGATGGTGGATCCCTCGAGTGTCCTCTTCAGTAAAGGTTAGGCTATAAGTCTTCACCTTTTGTTCTTTCGAAGGTCTGCTAATTATGAGGATTTTGTGCTTTGGGTCGGAACGAACGATGCTTTGTGAGTGGGCTTTCCGAGCTTAATCGATTCGAATCTCCTCTACCCCCAGGTCCCTCGAAGATAGTGTGAATTTCTCATGCTGGTTCGTTGTTGACAGGGGGCGCATCTTTTGTTGCGGCTTGTTCTTCTTGATAACTGATATATTCTCCAAGGTGACCGCTATGAATAAGTGCTTCGATCTCTTGCTTGAAGTCAAAGTAATCGCTTTTGCTCCTTTTATTAGAATCATATTTCAACTTGTTTGGTCAAGTAAGGATGTGCTTATCCTGAATTTCCATAAGGACTTGCTCGGGCTTTTTGTTGAGAGAAGTACATGTCTTGAACTTACTGTCGGTCCGTTAATTCAGTCGATGGATATCGCGTGATTGATCATTCTTCCTCTTCTTGTTCATAGCGGCCGTACTTGGTTCCGCCCTCGCCTGCTGTTCTTTGGTCGGATGTGAAATTGCGGTGAAGACCGCTTTAATTGAAGTAGGAATAGGTCAGTATATCCTAGAGGGGGGTGAATAGGACTTTTTAACGTTTTTATAAATTATTAAAGATCCTTATCACACTAATCCTATCACAGAGTATTGATTAGGATTACTCAACCTTAACTCTACTGGCTTCCAAGCCTGATAAAGGATCCAATCACAAACTATTTAAAAGACAAACAATGTATAGATGAGATTGTGATGGATATGACTGTGTGTGCATAGGATGTGATCATATATAAAGACATGCAAGGTAATCACATATATGAAAGATAATATCAAACTCAAACACAGTCATTTTATAGTGGTTCGACGACTTGTCTACTCCACTCCCGGCTTCCACACTCAACCCTTGAGTGACCGGATTTCACTAAGGAGGTTTTCCATGGTTCACCTCAAACCTAAGGTTTTAAATCAGGTTCACCTTCAACCTTTACAGAGGTTTCTACTCAGTTCACCTCAAACCCTGGAGTTTTACTGGTGTACTCCTAACCAAATGTTTAAGCCAAAACAGAACAAGGGTCCACACAACGCACCCTGAGGTTTCTACTCAGTTCACCTCTAACCCTGGAGTTTTGCTGGCGTACTCCTAACTAGATGTTTATGCTCTCCATAGAGCAAGGGTCCACACAACGCACCTCGCACGTACACTCCCGTCGGAGGCCTCCTTCGAGGACTTCAAATGGTGAGCAACACTTAAAACCCAATCCTAAAAAGGAATGATCGCAAGTGTCCTCTGGACTCTTAGTACTTACAGATAAGTTGATGAGTCCCTTTCAGCATAATGATGAAGACCTTCTACTTGTTGATGAAGAGTCTTCAGCTCCCTTGATCCGCAACATGAAGATGTATATATGTCAGGCTTAAGTTGGGTCAAGGTTATGATGGACTACCACTCTCTAAAGGTTTTCCTATAAGGAAGATAGAGAGGTTCCCATCATCTATGCATTCAAGGCATCCCAGCTTAATGATATGTCATTAAAGCAGTAGCTGAAGGATCCTTGAATGCGAAAGTTCATTCCCCAATCCACTCTATGAGATATCCATGATAAGAGTGGATTGGAGGATGAACTTCCCGAGAGAAAGGGCTTAGGTAAATGATAGGAAGGTTAAAATACACTAAAGCATTCTCTTCTTTCTCTGCCAGCAATGAAGACAACTCTCTCTATTTATAGGCAAAAGGTTCCAACAGATATAAACGGTCATATTTATGACAGAGTTCGATTTCATTGAGCAGTCGTTGATATGATCGAGCGTATACTCTCGATTGTATCGGCCGACCTCTCGATGATAAGAACTCAATTGTCATTTCGCTTTTGGAAACCTTCTGCCAACTGGTCGATGGGATCGAGACACACATCGATGATATCGGATTTCAAACTCCGATTTCATCGAGTGATGGTTCGATTCTATCGACAGTTAAAAAATAAGAGAGAAGTCATGAAGAATTTCAGGATCACAGATATGATCGGGGAACCAGTCGATGTCATCGAAATTTGTACATCGATCATATCGGCGACCATTCGAGGGGATCGAAAATCGTATAGATTTTACATGTAAGCTTGCTGGATGAATTATGTCCTGACTCGATCCAATCGAGTTGGTCTCGATATAATCGATATATGAATATCGATTTATCGACAGACACCCCGATCAACATTAAAAGTAACCTGAAATTCATGCTGGAGAGAACATGCGCCCCACAGTCGATATGATCGACTGACTCCCGATATGATCGATATTTGAGTTTAGATTGAATCGAAAGGGGAATCAATATAATCGACAGTGTAAGAAAAACTTAGAAAATTTTCTTTTGGATAAAAAGTTTTTTTACACATAAACCCTAAGATGTTCTAGTTCTTTTTAAGGGTTTAATCACCTGGTGTTTTAGGACATGGGATGTGAGGCTATGATTTACCTTTTGGTGAGCTTCCACACATCCAGATGAGGCAGACGCTTAACTTGATCTTCTTATTAGGTGCTGTCGTCCGACTAACTCAACATACAATGTAATTGACAAACCAGAGCACGTAATAGGTGCACTTTCAATCTCCCCCTTTGTCAATTACGTGACAAAATTTTCAAAACACCGTAGGAACATATCTAAACAGATACATCCTAAATTGTGTACATGTATTAACACAATTTTATAAATTCTAAACACCCATGTACACAACAAACAAATTCTCCCCCTTAATTCAAAAAACTCCCCCTTTCTTATTGCGGCTGCTCCCCCTAACACCTGCAACAAAGATATACAATTTTCACTCGGGGTGTTTTGAATTGTTCTCCCCCTTTTTGTCAGTCATTGGCAAAGGTATAAGACATGATATTGACTGAAGATTGATGCATATGAGAGAACCACTAGGGTGAATGCATATAAAGACAAGTATCATAGTTATAGAGACATATGCATTTTACAACATATAGAGCAGAAAAGATAGAATGTGATACCCTGCCAGAATCAATATATTTATAAACCATTTGAAAACAAGCATTTCAAGAATGAAACTATGAAACAGACACTTCAAGTCATATGAGTTTATGACATGAGCGACCCACACAGGGTATGGACAGTCAAGAAGCCACTTTGTCCTAGTCTGTAAGTCAGCAAATTATCACACATATAAATATGATCACAGGGCATTCAAAAAGAACCTTATGCCAAAGTATTCCAAAAGAATTGTCAATGTGTGATAAATGGAAGGATTCCCTAGTTGAGCTTTATGGAGAAGATAGATCGTTCAGAATCTGCCCTGTAGCATGTTGCAGAGACCCCAATCTTCGTCGGACGTCTGAAAGATAGGCTTCACAGTCATCAAGTTTCTTCATCATGTAGGATTGATCATCCAAAAGTCTTTGTAATTTATTTTGCACCTGGATTTCCTGAATTTTTTCAACACAAGATTTTTCATGAAGATACTGACTCTGGATGTCTTTATAGTTGAACCATAGACATGGGTGAGGCAGATCATGAGTTGGTGGCAGACTGAATTCTCATGAAAGCTTAGACAGAAGGCATGAGAAGGGAATTATAGTGATGGACTCTTCTGTGGACACTCAGATTAATTGATGTAGGAGAAGAGTTGGGAGACATAGAGGAATTCTAAGATGTATATTATACAAAATGTTGAGTATGTATGGAGAGAGATAATTGCTTGAGATTTCACAAGGATAGACCTTTGTGCTCAAAATACTGTGAAGGATCTTGTAGGTAGGATAAAGATGCTTAATATGGAGGATATTCTTTGAATTCCAGGGAATTGTAGTACCTTACACAGTGCTCGAGTAACTTCTCCCCATACACCGAGTCCATTTATATTTCGATCAGATACAGATATTCCAGTGATTCTTATGTCAACCATTCTACTTATCAACTTGGGTGTGATGTATTTGACTCGATTGACTGCCGTAACTAAGATGACTGGAGGATTTGTGTCAACATTGAAGATCACGCTCATAAGCTGATGTACCAGATTCTGTTGAAATGATCCCCCAAGATTCACAACATTTTCCCATCCGATTTGTTTCAGAAGATCGATGATCCTGAATGGTTCAATACTCTTTGTCTGAACCGTTCGTTCTGCCATAAATTTTAAGTTGAACAAAGAAGAAGGGGCGATTTCATCCTGCTTACCTTTCTTCCTTTCAATTGATGCATATTGTGGACGAAGTGATCCTTTGCCTTTAGACATTTTGACTGAGAATTATACTAGAGACACAGTTCTAGAATGAGATTTCGGATCTTCTGATTTTAAGAGTTCTGGGAAGACCAATCGTCCCAACGTTTCAGCTACCCGGAGAGCCGTCGATGATATCGATTTAGCAGTCGATGTGATCGACATTCATAAGTGCTCAATCGACACTCCTATCGAAGGTGAGTCTTTTTGGGTTTTTCTTCAGTCTAACGATTGTTCATATACAAAATAGTATCTTATTGAAGTTCCCAGCGGAGAATATCAATAAAATTTTGTATAACTTCTGTACATTAAAGAGTATAAACATGTTGATGTTTATGTGCAAAAGATGAGGTGAGATCCCTCAGATTGTTTCTTTAAAAGCTCAGCAAAATTGCATCATTTCAGCTGATATCCAGATTTTGATGCATAACCTGGACCAATGTTTTCATTCTCAGCGTTTCTTAATATCACACCTTCCTTTTCCTTCAATAATGTAGCAGTGGTTATTTGTGCGAAGACCTTTTATAATTGACTTCTCTGATTGATCTAGAATCTCGCATTCTTCTTTGTTGAAATTTACCATATGCCCATTATCGCAGATTTGAGAGATGTTCAGTAAGTTATGTGTCAATCCTTTTATGCAAAAAGCATTCTCTTCTTTAAACAGACTAATTCCTTCTATAATTCCCTGACCAATTACTTCAGCAGTGGTTCCATCTCCGTAGGTGACTATCCCTTTGTGAAGATCCTTATAGTTTGAAAGAAGAAATTTGTCACCAGTGACGTGTCTTGAGCAACCACTGTCCAGGTACCATTTAGCCATATTGCCTGATAAATGATCTGATTGAGTAACAAGGCAATTTATCTTTTCTTTAATCACCCACTTTGTGACAAGAGTTTTACTTGTGGTGGATTTGTTCTTCTTATTTGATTTGTCCACATGACTTAACTGCTCCTCCATCCTGTCAACTATCTCAAGTGGTGATGATTGCACATTTCTCTTATTTAGCTCATAAACTGACTCCTTATTTTTGCAATGAGCTGGGATAGGTTTGGTGTTACTACTGGATGTAATAGATTTTTCAAACGGTTGTGCATCAGTTTTTGTTCTACCCTTTCCATAACCTAATCCCCTTTTGTCTTCTCCATATTTTCCCATTCCTAATAGTTTTTCTAAATTCTCACCACTCTGGAAAAATTTACCGTTTATTTTGGCAATTTTTCTAGATTCTTCTAGATCATTTTGAAGTGTATAATTTTTATCTTGAAGAATCAGGTTTTCTTCATTTAGTTCTTTGACTTGTTCCTCTAATTTCTTTGACTCAGATTTCAATGAGTTGTTAGTTCGTTTAAGTCTATCATTGTCTGAGTGGTATTGTTACAAATCAGTGATTAGATGAGTATTAATATTTGAAGCTTTATCCAGATCCATTTGCAATAGTTCCTTTTTGTTTTCAACTACTTCAAGTCTTTTAACAATATTAACGCTATGGATATAAAGTTGATTGTAGGCGTTTTGTAATTCATTTTGCTCTATCTTCTTCTTTTTTAATTTTCTCATTGTTAGATGAAAATGATTCAGTGGCTTGTTGTTCTTCTGCTCTTTTAGATTCCATGGGAATAATTGGAGTGGTGGAGATCATAAGAATTTTTAAAGATTTCTGATCTCCATCACTTCTTGAGTCATTGTTTTCTGAATTTGACTCCTCTGTATCATCCCATGTGGCGGCCATCGCCTTGCCCTTGGTTTTTCTGTTTGGGTATTCAGTAGATAGGTGTCCATACTCATGACAGGCATAACATTGTGGTTCTCTGTTTCTTTTTTCAAATTTGCCTGCTAAAGGTTTGTCATCCACCTTTCTACCTTTAGAGGGGCGGCCGCGATTCCTTTGAAAGAATCTTCTGAATCTTTGTGCTAGCAGAGCCACTTCCTTATCATCATCTTCTTTTTCGCTCTCACTGTCCTCATGTTTTGATTTCTTAGAAGTTTTTAGGATAGTATTTTTGGATTTTTTTGGTTGTGTGAAGTGTAGTTCAAAGGTTTGTAGGGAACCTACCAGTTTTTCTACTTTCATCTCATCAATATTCCTACACTCCTCAATTGTTATTACCTTAGGATTGAAGCGTTCCGGTAAGGATCTTAAGATTTTTCTACATATTTTTGGTGCCGGAACCTTCTCTCCCAATCCACTCATGGAGTTACAAATGATGTTTAATTTTGTGAAAAACTCCATAAATGTCTCATGCTCTTCCATCCTGAGATTTTCAAACTGTGAGGTTAAGAGTTATAGTTTAGATCTCTTCATAGTGCTTGTGCCTTCATGGGTTGTTTCCAATAAGTCCCATGCTTCTTTAGAGGTTCCACACATACTTTTCTGATTGAAAATGTCTTGGGACACGGCACAGTAAATGGCGTTCATTGCTTTTGCTTCAGCATTTCGCTGTTCTTTGTCAAACGCTGTCCACTTCTTATTCGGTTTGGGTTTAGCGATTGTGGTTACATTTTCAAGTACAATTTGTTCCGATGGTACCACATATCCTTTTTCAACTACATCCCAAACTTCATGATCTAAAGATCTCAGGAAGTAGTGCATTCTAGCCTTCCAGTAAGCATAGTTTGATCCATCAAATACTGGAGGTCTAGTGACAGATGAGCCCTCTCCTTTGGCCATATTTCTACTTCAGTTAAGATCACTCTCTAAGCAGTGAAGCCCTTAAAGAGAGACCCGCTCTGATACCAATTGAAATTGCGGTGAAGACCGCTTTAATTGAAGTAGGAATAGGTCAGTATATCCTAGAGGGGGGTGAATAGGACTTTTTAACATTTTTATAAATTATTAAAGATCCTTATCACACTAATCCTATCATAGAGTATTGATTAAGATTACTCAACCTTAACTCTACTGGCTTCCAAGCCTGATAGAGGATCCAATCACAAACTATTTAAAAGACAAACAATGTATAGATGAGATTGTGATGGATATAACTGTGTGTGCATAGGATGTGATCATATATAAAGACATGCAAGGCAATCACATATATGAAAGATAATATCAAACTCAAACACAGTCATTTTATAGTGGTTCGACGACTTGTCTACTCCACTCCCGGCTTCCACACTCAACCCTTGAGTGACCGGATTTCACTAAGGAGGTTTCCCATGGTTCACCTCAAACCTAAGGTTTTAAATCAGGTTCACCTTCAACCTTTACAGAGGTTTTTACTCGGTTCACCTCAAACCCTGGAGTTTTACTGGCGTACTCCTAAGCAGATGTTTATTCCCATACAGGACAAGGGTCCACATAACGCACCCTGAGGTTTCTACTCGGTTCACCTCTAAGCCTGGAGTTTTGCTGGCGTACTCCTAACCAGATGTTTATGCTCTCCATAGAGCAAGGGTCCACACAACGCACCCCGCACGTACACTCCCGTCGGAGGCCTCCTTCGAGGACTTCAAATGGTGAGCAACACTTAAAACCCAATCCTAAAAAGGAATGATCGCAAGTGTCCTCTGGACTCTTAGTACTTACAGATAAGTTGATGAGTCCCTTTCAGCACAATGATGAAGACCTTGTACTTGTTGATAAAGAGTCTTCAGCTCCCTTGATCCGCAACATGAAGATGTATATATGCTAGGCTTAGGTTGGGTCAAGGTTATGATGAACTACCACTCTCTAAAGGTTTTCCTATAAGGAAGATAGAGAGGTTCCCATCATCTATGCATTCAAGGCATCCCAGCTTAATGATATGTCATTAAAGCAGTAGCTGAAGGATCCTTGAATGCGGAAGTTCATTCCCCAATCCACTCTATGAGATATCCATGATAAGGGTGGATTGGAGGATGAACTTCCCGAGAGAAAGGGCTTAGGTAAATGATAGGAAGGTTAAAACACACTAAAGCACTCTCTTCTTTCTCTGCCAGCAATGAAGACAACTCTCTCTATTTATAGGCAAAAGGTTCCAACGGATATAAATGATCATATTTATAACAGAGTTCGATTTCATCGAGCAGTCGTCGATATGATCGAGCGTATACTCTCGATTATATTGGCCAACCTCTCGATGATAAGAACTCAATTGTCATTTCGCTTTTGGAAACCTTCTGCCAACTGGTCAATGGGATCGAGACACACATCGATGATATCGGATTTCGAACTCCGATTTCATCGAGTGATGGTTCGATTCTATCGACAGTTGAAAAACAAGAGAGAAGTCTTGAAGAATTTCAGGATCACAGATATGATCGGGGAACCAGTCGATGTCATCGGAATTTGTACATTGATCATATCGGCGACCATTCGATGGGATCGAAAATCGTATAGATTTTACATGTAAGCTTGCTGGATGAATTATGTCCTGACTCGATCCAATCAAGTTGGTCTCGATATAATCGATATATGAATATCGATTTATCGACAGACACCCCGATCAACATTAAAAGCAACCTGAAATTCATGCTAGAGAGAACATGCGCCCCACAGTTGATATGATCGACTGACTCTTGATATGATCGATATTTGAGTTCAGATTGAATCGGACAGTCATCGATATATCGAAGCAGATGATAATTTTCTTTAGAAAAACAGGGGCGCCGAAAAGCAGTCTGTCGATACGATCGATTCACTTCAGATATGATCAATTTTTGAATATCGATGATATCGACTCGAAGGTTGATATATCGATAAATCGTCCAAAAGATTGTTTGATTGTTGAACGCTTTTTGTCCTCACTCGATTGTATTGTTTGATATGCCGAGGACATCGAAAGAGCTGGTCAATCATATCGAAAGGGGAATCGATATAATCGACAGTGTAAGAAAAACTTAGAAAATTTTCTTTTGGATGAAAAATTTTCTTATACATAAACTCTAAGATGTTCTAGTTCTTTTTAAGGGTTTAATCACCTGGTGTTTTGGGACATGGGATGTGAGGCTATAATTTACCTTTTGGTGAGCTTCCATCATCCAGATGAGGTAGACGCTTGACTTGATCTTCTTGTTAGGTGCTGTTGTCCGACTGACTCAACATACAACATAATTGACAAACCAGGGCACATAATAGGTGCACTTTCAGGAGGAGCTTTGTTCTGGACGACTTCTCATAGGACACAGGCTTATTTGGCATTAGCATATTTCTGCGATATATTCAGTAGCTCAGCCATTATCGTTGGAGGATTTTTGTCCAGAGAGAAGAGGAACTGACGATCTATCAGTGCTCCCATGATCGCTGTTAGGGCGAGCTCTTCAGTATGCTTTCGGACTTGCAATGCTTCAAGGTTGAAACGTTTGATGTAATCTTTCAGTAGTTTATCATCCTTCTAAATGACATGAAGGACGTGGGCGGCCGATTTGAGTCTCTTCTTTCCCTCGATAAAGTTTGTGACGAAGACCTAGCTGAGCTGAGAGAACGAACTAATGGAGTTCGGCTTCAACTGCTTGAACCAGAGTCAGGCAGCTCCAATTAGGGTTAGAGAGAAAGCTTGATACATTACTGTGTTAGATGCATTATGGAGTTCCATATAGACCTTGAAGGACTTTATATACTCGGATGAGTCGGTATTTCTTGAGAACGGGGTGATCTGAGGCAAACCGAACCTGTACGACAGTCGTGCCCGTATGATGTCGATGGTAAATGGAGGTTTAGATTCCTTCATTATTGCTTCTATCGGGGTCGGTACATTCATGTCGTAGGCTTCTCGCATGTCCTCGATCTAACTACATAAATCCTTGAGCTCGGCCTCTTAAGGCTTGCCGCTTTCGACAGTAGTTTCGACCGGGGCTTTGCCGCGTTTCTTCTAGTCTAGCTTATGGCGAAGGTCGGAAGCGTGCAAAGCTACGGTCTCAGAGACATGAGATGGAGCTAGTTTGGTCGAGCCTTGTTATCGGCTCCTTTGAGAGGCGACATGCATGCTGGAAGGCTAGGGAGGATTATGGCCCGCTTGTCCATCGTCCTTGTTGGTTTCTTGTACATGTTAAGGCTATAATTGTTCCAACAATTGCCTCATGCAGTTTATGTTGTTGTTCAACATTCCGACCTATTGCTTGAGGGAGTTCAGTCAACCTCCTTTGGCACGAGACCGCTGACCTTGCCTCCCCAGGCCAGAGAGGAATTGTGATGACTATCAGGCTACTCAAGGACTTTAATTTCATTTCCCACAGATGGCGCCAAACTGTTGATGCAAGTTTCAGCTAGACCCTCCTTGGTGAACCCTTGAGGACCTGCGCAGAAGAAAGTAAGAGACAAAGGAGACCCTGGCTAGTACGGGGGACTCTTTGATGCCTAAGTCAAGAACTTGGGCTTTGTAGGAGATGATATAAGAGAAAAGAGTCACCAGTCATGTATGTGATTGAGTATTAGGAATGTACCCTTCACAGTTTAAGGATCCCCTTACATAGTCGAGAAGGAAGATCATACGAGCGGGAAATCTTTTCTATTTATTAGGGAAGATAACGCCATTAGAAGCCTTCCTCGTTTAGGATTCCTGCTGCACCGGAGATCTTCCTGCATGGGTATCCAGATCTTCTCGAGATTACGGTCATCCGGGATCCTCAAGATCTAATATTATCTTTCGAAGATCCTGGGAGAGGTCTTTGGGCTCTTGGAGAGATTTTCGGACTATTCGTTCAGGGCAAAGTTAGGCGATGGAGGTGCTAGATATAATGAAAGTAGTACCGAGCTGTTCGACAGATCAACATTCACCTTAATTGAACTTCGACGACTATTGACCTTGTTAGAGAGAATGCTGACATATGAATGAGCTATGGCTGACCTACTGTCGAGTCGACATATAATCAACACATAGTTGTGTTGACTTATTTATTAGGTCAACCGTTAGTCGAGTGGACTTGTGAGTATGCCGACCTACTTTGTGGTCGACGTTTATTTACCGATGGATGTCTCTAAGTGGTTTTAGCCCATGGGATCTGTGCTGGTTGTAGAGTTGGTTCCTTTTTACAGGTCGTATTATTTTTCTCCCAACAATTTACAATAATTATTGGGAGAAAAATAATACGACCTGTAAAAATAATTTACATTCACACTATGCAGATGGGCTGGTTGTAGAGTTGGTTCCTTTTTATGGTCATATTATTTTTCTCCCAACAATAATTATTAGATGTTAAAAAAATAATAAAACTTAGATAACCATTAAATATGAAATTTGTTTTAATTAAAAAAATAGTAAATTTATTTATTTTTAGGGCATTTGATGTTTAAATTATTAATTTTTAGGGTTAAAGTTATTTTATGACTTATTACAATAATTATTTTACACATTACATACACATAATTTAAAAATATTTATACTTTATTTTAATATGGGTAAAATAATTCCAAATATCTATGGTAAACACAAACTTTTTAAGCTTACAAATTTGAAAATCTAAAATGCCGAACAATTTGGAAATTAGAAACTCTAGCAACAGTGTCCGAAAACGCACACCACCGATGGACCCGTATTGAACGTGGACGGTTAGCATTTATCCACGAGTGGCCGTTCTGTTCCGTGGAACGACACGATCTTTTAGGTCAGTCCTATCTGATCAACGGACCTGATTCAGTAGAAACACTCCAGGTTGCCACGTGTCCCGCGAAGATTCTACCATCTCAGGCGAGCGAATACAATTAGTGCGATTCAACAAATGAATCCGCATCGCATCCTTCCAATCTCCATCGCCAAAACCAACTCTTCCTCCTTCCTTAGTCGTGTATAAATCAGTCGAACTAAAGAGGCTCTCTCTCTCTCTCTCTGCTAATCCATCTCTTCCAAAATTGCCCCTCTTCCAACCCGAAAATCCTGAAAAGATCCCTCTATCTCATGGCATCCTCCATCGAGCTCAAGATCCTCTCCTGCAAGGATATCAAATCCTTCAATTTCTTCCAGAAGCTCTCTGTCTACGCGATCGTCTCCCTCGGCACCGGCGATCGAGACAAGGATCGCCGACTACAGACCCAAAAGACCCCCGTTAATCGCGACGGAGGCAACAACCCCGAGTGGAACCACGAGATGCGGTTCGACCTCGAAAAAATCGCCGATTCGGACCCTAAGAGCCTCTTCCTAGAGATCGATATCCTCACCGATGGAATCTTCGGCGACAAGCTCGTCGGAGAAGTCCGCGTCCCTCTAACGGATCTCATCGACGAATCTAATGGCGCCCTTCGGTTCGTCAGTTATCAGGTCCGAAGCGCTGACAGAAAACCTAACGGCATCTTGAATTTCTCCTACCAGGTGAATCTCAAGGGGAAGATCGCGAGTTATCCGACGGTCGAGATCGATTCGCCCCCGGCCATTTACTACCTGGCACCTTCGCCTCCGGCGACCGGCTACTTACCTCCACCGGCGCACGTGGCGTATTTTCCTCCCCCTCCGCCACCGCCGCCACCAGTATCCCTGCCGTTCGTGTATCCACACCAGCCGGATCCGTATGGATTCCGGCAGGAGGGGTATGCTTACCCGCCGTACGGGTATCCGACCGTCGAACAGCCGGGGCCATTGGATGATGACACGTGGCGAAGGGGATTGGGAGATGGAGGGTACACCGGATATTTCAGGTGAGGTTCTCGCGCATCTGCATCGGATTGCCGGAATATTCCTTTGGATGAACTTTTTTCTGAGGAATGATGGGGTGAGTGACACGCGTCTTTGGACAGTGTATGCGGGTTTTCGATTGATCGATAGGTGGGGCCCACTGTACGGTGATTCAGATCGGGGTCTCATGACTCGACTCTGTCGAATTTCTTGTTTTGAAACTCACATTTTTCAGGTGATTTCCTGATTTTTGTTGAGTGGAGCAGATCGAGTCTAGTGAGTTTTGACCGAGTCCTTCCCAACTCCAAATTTGTTCCGAGATTTATGAGGGTTTTTTTTTTTACGAAGTTAGATCTGGACCGTCAATCTGTGGAGTCCTACCGTTGATGATTATTTTCACATAATCTGCAGATTAGATATGTCAGAAGCCTTTTCAGGTGAAGTTGCACCGTTCTTGTAGTTTTATTACCAGCCGTACATCTTCCATTTTAGGCCACAAATGAAATGAAATGATAAGTGTACGGGATCGAGGAATCGAGACATAATCCACAGACTCTTGGATGGAACAGATTGATGGTCTGGATTACTGAGTGGGCCCCACATGTTGTGTTGATATTGAAAATTCGTGTATTAATTGTGCAAAGATGCTGGCCACGTACCCTGTAATTCCTTTTCACGATGTAGCCTTCGCTTGTTTTCACCGGTATCTGATGGTTTTAGCGCGTTGGAGATTTTTCCAACGCGGGTTGTTATACGATACTCAGGCAGCGTATGGCGCTTCATGCGCGGGCTCTATGAAGTTGTAAAGTCCGGCTTACATTTATAAAGTTAAATCAATTAAATTGTAGAACGTGTTTTCACTAACGGCTTACTTGTTTCGCCAATTACTTGGCACGGTAATGATAAGGGGCGTTTGGATCATAAGTTACTTTAAAGTTAGCCACTTATGCCTTAAGTAGGTTATATTGATTTTTTACTTGTTAAATTGAAACGATCAAGCAACTTTAAATAAAAAAGGTACGTGTAATTGGTCATCATAAACCAAACTTATCTCAAATAAGTTACTTATCAAGTAGAAAAAAGCAAATTATTTGGTGGTGGTAAATGGTTGGTAAATGAATTTCATTTATTATTAATTTATCTATTTTAAAATCATTAGTTGGAGGTGTGAAACCAACCTTTGATTATCATGGATTTCATGGGATGATGTTTCTTAATTCACTTTAAGAATTAGTGGGGCTTTACTATGATGTTTAAGTGAAATTCACACTGATCATTAATAGCGTCATCCTATTTTAACTATAGGGCTAAAAAGTTAGCTCACATTGTGATTTAGGTGGGCCATATAAAAGGAAACAGTTGGGAGATGGATGCACACCCTTGAATATTTTAGGGCCCACTATGATGAATATGTGAAATCTACTCTAACCGTTAGATGCTAAGCTAAAATTTAGGCATTGGGATAAAGAATAAGGCCCATTCATGATTCAGGTGGGCCACACGAAGTGAAAAGATTTGAAGGGTGAGCATTACCTCACCTACTGTTTCCAAACATGTGGTCCACATTGACTGAGCTGATTTTTGGGCCCTACAGCTGAAACCCGGTGACACACCCGGTGATTGGGATAGATTTCACATAAAACATTACAGTGGGTAACATGTAAGAATTTGTAAAAATCCAAAATGTATGCTTGAAAGTGACTTGGCCTAAATTTTGTTTCCATCTTCAAACATGGCTGAGAATTTCATTTCTCATGAATTTGATGGCAATTGCAATTTGGATTCCAATTCATACGGAATCCACACTCCCCAACAGCCCTCACTGCTTGTTTGGTTTGTTATAATTATTGTACATTAGAGCCAATTCAATCATCATTTTTTCCCACACTGCTGGTTAGATAAGCAGGCAAAATTACCTTTAATACCGTTAAGGCCTTAACTACATGGGCCTCACCATGTCGTCCATTCATTGTGGTTCATCATTTTAGGGCAAGAGCCTAAAAATGAGGTAGCTTCAAAATTCAAGTGAACCACAACATAGAAAATGGGAATTAAATGTCTACCATTGATGGCTTCTTGAGGCTATAGAGGAGATTTGGATTTGCCTTAGTTTTGGGTTCATGCCTTAAAATATGGAGGCTATGAGGAAGGATGGCATGAATTCAACACATGCATTGTAGTGGGGCCACACATTTTCGGATGTAACAATGTCTATTTCAATTTTCACATAATGGTAGACACCAGCCCTTGTAGATGTAACATCTTACGCATTTTCATCCCATTTTCAGATTGTAATTAATAAATGTTAGAATTAAGTCAAATTATAAGTAATTACAGCAAGCCAAATAAGCCTAAAATAAATATACAATGATTACAAACTACTTTAGCAGTCTCCTATGGCAAGGTCCACATTCGATTGCTGAATCCCATGTTTGGTTTTTCGGTGCTAAAACTTTAATGATAGTATTTTTACATCACATACAAATGCTATAAAAAAGTGCTCTTTACTAGTCTTTTGAATACGGCTGCATTTGACCAATGATTTCTGTGTTTTATTTTGTGGTAGTAAAATTATAATGATAACTCATCTCCTTTATATTAAGGGCTTGTTTAGCCGCCCAAATTGAAAAGAAATTGTGTAGATTTGCTTTTTAAGTATTTTGATAGCAATAAATAAGAGGCATTTGAATTTGGAGGTATCAAAATCTCCTAAAATAACCTTTTGGAATTCTTTTCAAGTATTTTGATAGCAAGGAATAAGAAGGCATCTGAATTTGGAGGTATCAAAGTCTCCTAATATAACCTTTTGAAATTCGACCTCATAGGTGATTTGTAAAATTTACTAATTATAGTGTTTGAAATCCACACGATTCTACATAATTTAAATTCCAAGCTTACAAACGAGTACTAAATCACTCCTAATTTTGGCTTGTTTAAACAATCCTAATCGCTGATTAAGTGACTGTTGTTTGTAGAAACAGAATCGTCCGATGCTCAGTCAAGTTGAAATGTTCACAATACATCTAAACTAGCAGTCCTAAAGTTGACAGTTGACTTGTATGGTATGCATGCAAATTTCTAGGTGATTTCAGATGGTCTGTGGATCGATCAAACACACTCTGCCAGGGTATTGGAATGCACTTTCAACCAGCGTGTTTACTGCTTTCAACAGGCGTGTTTGACCATCAACATATTTAGCTGAATTTAGAACAGAGTCGCTCTCATTCATCTCTAAAAAAACGAAGTTAGCAATCATCAAGAGGCACGATTTGTTGGGCAATATTTTATTTATGGCTATGATGAGAATGTAAACGTCTCATCTCATCAGCACCTCTCGGCATCTGGACCCTACTTGGGAAGGCTCCAACTTGGGTTCAGGTCAACTCCAACCTGGCTGACTGAAAACTCCAACCTGATTAAAAATTGGGTTTGGTTCTGAGTCAATTCAGATGAGGAATAATCATATGTTTTTGAGCCAGGTTGGATCAGTTTTAGGTTTGAGTATAGGGGAATTGGGACTGGGTTTGGATTTGGACCTCCGGTTACATTTCGGGTTGACTCGGGTTATGGGTTGGGTCCTCTTAAGGTCAGATTTGGGTGGGATTGACTCACAACCTGGTCCAGGCCGCCCTAGTTGTAACCTTACCAGTAGGTGATTACACATACTAAACATTGAGTTTCCCAATCCACCCTACCAGTAGGTGGTTACACATAGATATATGTTAGTTAATCGGGTATTAAAGAAGAGGCATCTAAAAATCATTGGGAAGAAGAAGAGTAGACCTATGCAGATAAAGGAGTGCCTCTTGAACAATTCATGGATGAATCGTGTGATGAATCCATGGATGGCTTAACTACTCCGGTACACATACACATGTATATATGGAAATGGAAATGGTTCTATGCCGTCGAGCTCATGGGAACTTCCCATGAGGTTGAGTTGTGTGGGCCCCACCATGATGTGTGTCGAACATCAACACCGTGCATTTGATGGGTCCCCTTTAAATTATGGGACATCTCAAAAATCAGCCGTACACAGAACTCAGGTGGGCCATACCATCTAAAATCATATGAAGACATGCCTAAAACATATAAAAGAATTTGGTGGGGCCCACCTGAGACTTAGATGCGTCTGAAGCTTTGTTTGACCCCCCCTCCAAGTGGGACACACATAATGGATGGGCTGGATTTCTGAACGACATCTTAGTGGGCCCAAAAAACGATTATGAATGTTTTAATGGGAGGATAACCCCTCTCAACTTTTGTATGTGGTGTGGTCCAAAAAAGTCATGGATTGACTTGATTTTTAAGCCTGAGGCCCACCATGGACTGGTGAATCTGACTGATGGGGTAGATGTTTGACACGCATCACAGTGGGGTCCACACAGCTCGACCTCATGGGGTGTTCCCATGAGCTCGACCGCGTAGAACTATTTGTGTGTGTGTGTGTTTTTGACACTCACCTTCGAACTACTTGATGGGTTTAGGGATGGATTAATTGCTCTAGACGTGTATAAACATGTGGGCAGGCATCATTGAATTACTTGATGGATTCATTATTACATTATAAACTATTGTAATTGAATTGAAACATAGTTGACGGATGGCTCAGTAGAAGAGATTGCTAAATTAAGATGATAATTTCGAAGGAGAGATGGATATTTTCTTGATTATCCCATAAGCAGCTTTATGAAGATCAACACCCTTAAACATTCTTAGCAACAACTAAACTACACAAATCAAAGGGCAATAGTGACGATAACAAAAATGTGGTCAACGAAAGTTTATCAAGATGGACAAATGAAATCAAAATAAACATTTTGGCAATCTATAATCAAATCCATTTTTTCAAAAGAAGTGATACTCTGATGTGTGGTACACAAAAATTACAAAGAAATGCAAGGTGATATGATATCTTATAAAGTTCTATTTTATGAATGAAATACCAATGCAATATGTAGGCATCAATCACCAGTAGTTGCCAAAGTCAAACCAGATATACTATAAGAGCATGCCATCCTCATGGGTTATTATTATTCTAAACTTGAAGATGAGTTCAAATTTTCAAATGGAGGGTTCTGATGTGGCACAACGTCAAGGACAATCTCATTAGTGGTGAAGATTTCAATGCCCATAACTTTATGACTAATTATCTCTTCCATGCATAAAATATGCTACGGGAAAGTATTAGCAAGACTTGTTAGGGTTGAGGCGGAAAGATAGAAAATTAATTACTTAAAGATATGCTTAAGGCGCGTTATGATGTCGATGTCTTTAAGGTGATATTCACATCTTATTGGTGATTAAACCAATTTGTGAGAGGGTTACAACAAATCTGTCTTTAGGATACAACAAGCCTCTTTTCCAAGACCAGAGAAATGTGGATTTCGGCCTGCAAAATTGAAAAATCGTACCCCAAATACACTTTTATAGCATGCACCCCTGACTTTTATGCTGTTACAATTTATCCCTTAAAAATTATTTGCAATTTACTACTTGAAAAACTATTTACAGTTTAGCACTTAAAAACTGCAACTTTTCAAAAACTATCTAAAAACGAAAATGGAGAAGAAGAAGAAGAAGAAGATGAAGAGGAGATTGTTGGAATTGTAATTCAGATTGACTCAAAGATTGGTTTATATAGAATCATAAGAGATGCTTTAATATCCTTTTCATGAAAAAATATTTTCTTTCATAGTGTCTTTTCAACAATGGTAGTGTCTTTTCAACAATTACATCCCTCCATTTCAAATTGAAATGATGCTCCCTTTATTAAGATGCACTATCATTTACAAATGAATGGTCGCCAACAATCACGAAAAATCACAATCATTTTTTTAAAATTTCTTTATAAATTAAAAATATTTTCCTTCTTATTTTGAAAAAAACCCATCAAGACCTATGTGTTAGCCAATGCAAAGTTCATTTGGCTTGCAAGAAATTAAAAAAACAAAAAAAAGCAATTATTTTAAGGGCTAAATTAAAATTTGAAGTCAAAGTTTGCTATTTTTACTAAGCTAAAGTTTTTCTTATTTTTGATTGTTGTGGAGTTTAGATCCTCATAAAATCACTTTTGCGCCATCTAGAAGAGTTTGGGTAGGATTATATATATATTTATTATAAAAAATTATTATTTCAAAAAATTTATGAACCGAGTGCTTTTATATGTGTCGTCCATATAATATTCATCTTATTAATTAGTCATTTTGTTTAGCTTTAGCCACTCTTGACCAGCTGTCTTGAAAAAATTACAATGATTGGATGACACATACTGTCCAGTCAATAGTATGCAAAAATGGATAGACAAGATCTTTCATAGAAGATAAGCCTAATCATAGCTACATTTTTTTTTTTAATGTTAGTGGAAGAAGAATAGACTAGTACCGATGTGATGTGGATGCAAGATAGTTTAATTCAATTATGTTCATAGAAAGGTTTTCATACATAGTCTCATAAAAAATTTAATTTATTAGATAAGTTCTACATTTTAGATATTTAACTATATTTTTGACTTTGAGATGTCATTTAATCCTGCCACGTCAGGTTAGAAAGATCTCAATTTAAGTAGAGCAGTACCCAATCCACACCCATTCAATAGATTAGCAGCGAGGATGCTGGATTTAGACTAGATTCTTGGTAGACCTTACCATGAATGGCCCATGGTAGATGTTTGGCCCAACAATCAGGTGGGTCCACTACCAATCGCATGGCTAAAAAAAACTTTGTTGAAGTTTCCATAATGGTCCACCTGTTTCTCATACCGTGGCCCTCCTAATGCAAGTACTTGATTAATTTTAGGAAAGAGCATCTACGTGGTTGAACCTGTCTAATGGATGGTTTGGATATCGCACCCTTCAATCTATCGAGACAGAAAAACCTTTTGGGAAAGTTGTGTCCAAAGGGCCCCTAGTTTGGTAATTATGGATTGCTGTTTTCATAACCAATCTTTAATAAATTAAATTAAAAAATTGAATATTGTAAACCAAATTCTGCAATTTTTAAAAGCAATGCCAAACAGACCTTAATTTAATAAACTTTCAATATGAATCCATGTTTTTTAAGGAACCAGTAATTCATTTCCCGTTTTAATTGGATTTTCTGGAAGTAATATTGTATCCAGGCACCCCATTTTACCAATTTCAGTGCCAAAGGTATTTAGGCCACACATACCAAAGTGGCACACGTGTGGAATATAGGGCAATCATGGACACGTTTCCTATCTGATCTAGTGGGCAGGAAATAAGTTAAAATTGGCCCATGGTTCATCAATTTATGATCCAAACCGATGATCTTAAGCATCCACCTCGGGTAGCCCAGGCACCAAAATTTCCCAAATTTAATGATCCTGCCGTAGAAGATTCTGTTGGTATTTTAATAGTTGAATGGGAAGCATATGTTATATTTTCCTTTATTCTTAATTTCTTTGTTGAACATTAATTGGAAAGTTTAGGATGATTTAAATTATGTGAATTTTGGTGTGAACCGTCAAATGCAGGGCTGATAATATATATTAACAGTTTGGATTGAAAGAATTTAACATAAAGTGAAAGAAAAATAATTAAAATTAGAATTTTCTTTTAGGCATGCATGTCTTGACACAAATGTAAAAATGTACCATATGAAGAAGTTGATGAGATGATCCATACACACACACACACACATTGCTTTTCTATAAAGTCGACCCTGATGAGGTTTTTCTTTTATGTGCTCAGGAACCTTTCCTAAAAAGTAAATCTCGGTTAAATATATATTTATTTATATTAATAAGCTTATAGCATATTGTTACCTAGCTTTCTTCGTTATTACAAGATAATTTTAGTGCAATTTTGATAAGTAATCTTATCATCAAAAGGAGACTTATTTAAACCTATCTGAACCAATCAGAGTAAGGTTTTCAAGGTTAGAAAACTACCGCCCAATTCTAAATTGGGTTGGGTTTAAGTCACGTTAAGAATAATCACATATTGCATTTGAGTCAGGTGAAGTCAGCTTGGTTGGGTAGAGGGGAATTAGGGCTGGGATTTGGGCCCTCCAGGTAGAATTGGGGTTGGGTCGGGTTATGAAATGGTTCTTCTTGAGGGCAGATTTATCTGGAGGTGACTCCTGACAGCTTAACCTTAGCTGTTGCCCTGCCGATAGATAGTTACCCACACAAGACATCGAGCAAAATGAATCGCAATGTTCAGGGGAAGTTATTTGATGCTCAAGCAAAGTATGGCAATTAATATGTAGGCATGTAGAAGTTGTACACATGAAATGTATGAGTCAACAAGTTACATGATACCTCTTTTCCTAGCTAATTGCAGGCAAATACATCACCTGGATTAGCGGATGTTCTTCCATCTCCCTCGGAAAGTTATAAATAGCATAAGCATATCAAAAACGAAGAAGAAGAAACTCCTCTCTAAATCCAAAAACCCAACTACAAATCTAACGTAATGCTATGTATATAGGTTTAGTTCTCCTTTGCTCAGTAGCAACAAACTCTCATTGTAGATTTAGTCTTAGTCTGTCTTTATTGGTAGTTATTAGCTGTAATTTTCTTTCATCCATGCCTATTTGACGAATCTGAATGAAAACCTTAGTTTAGGAATCTGTCCGTCTATGCTTATACACTGGGTCGACCTTAGTTGCAATCTTTAACGTTGCCTTTGCCTCGCTCATCAATATATTGCTCTCAAAAGCACCTTGTTGTTCTCAGCTAGGCCCATGATCCCACTATAGTGGTTGGTCACATTCCTTTTTCCACGTCCAACTTTTTCCCCCATTTTTTGTTTTGACCATACAATTATTATACCTTCGAAAGTCCTTAATTTTTCAAGACAAAAAAGAGCTTATTAAAGGAAGAGCTCCATACTCTCCCAATCGATTAAGTAATGAGCACATGATAATTGGTTGAATAGACGAACCATCAAGCCTATAACCAAACCTTGTTCAACTTGACACCAAGAATTGGTGGTCTCCGTTCAAGTCGGACCTAATCAATTATGGCACCTTCGAGTCGGACCTAATCAATTATGGCACCCCCACAATAAACAATCATATTCCGCGTTGTTGAATTTGAGACCAACAACGGAAAAACATATATATCCACTTGATCCAAAATTTCCATGGCCCTAATGAGGTATTCAGCCGTAGCGGATCAATCCCCACTCTTTCCTATGGTGCAGCTCACTTGAATATTTGTTTCATCTCATTTTTCGGCCCATGACTTAAAATGATTTTTCAAAATAGATGGCCGGTGTGAATAAAATACAAACATTATCGCGGTACCACAGATCCCCTAGCAGGACCGTCCGTCTCTAGCTAGGTCCCGGTGTGGGTGGTACGCCATCTGCGTCTAACTGATAGCTACCGTTATTTATTGTTTTTAAAACCTTAGTGGAAGAAGAGTGTAGAAGTATCGATAGGTGATATAGATGCCGGGAGCGGATTAGGTGCAGCCCCGGCCTTTACCAAGACGTTGTGGCCCTTTACCAATACATACATACCTCGATGTATGTATTCTATATCCAAGCCGTTCAATTTTTTATTTTTTTTTTCCCATCTTATTTTGGGACATGAGCCTAAAAATGAAATAGATCCAAATTTCAGGTGGACCCTACCGTAATAGACAGTGGTGATTGAATGTCTCACTGTTAAAAACTTCCTGTACTTACAGTAAAACTTATGGAACGTTTATTTTCCATCCAATCAGTTGATAAGGTCATACAAACTTAAATGAAGGAAAAAAGAAAAAGAAAAAAAAGAAGAAATATAAACTTAGATCCAAAACTTTTGTGGCTGACAATTGGTTTTTAATGATCAATAACCAATGTTTCCTTTGATATGGTCCACCTGGGACTTTGATCTGCTTCATTTTTAGGTACATGCCCTAAAACACACTGGAAAAAACGGATGAACGGAGTGGATATAAAATACATGCATGAAGGTGGGTCCCACCATCTCGGGTAAGGCCGAGGCCGCATCTAATCAGCTGCCGCGTAAGCCGGAAATTCAATTGGAATTTACTTGGAAGGAAAGGCTCCCACAAACCGGACGCGGATTGCCTCCGACAGCCTGTACAAGGAACTTGGTGCCTAAGGAAGCTAGGTGGGCCACCGTGATATTTGTAAGAAATCATTTCCGTCCATTCATTTTTCCAGATCATGGGACAAAAAACGAGTCAGATTTAAAACTAAAGTGGGCCGAACGACAGGAAAAGTAGGTAGGGAAATATCTACCGTTGAAACATTCGTGAGGTTAGATAGAGAAATATCTACGGTTGAAACATTCGTGAGGCTAGATAGAGAAATATCTACCGTTGAAAGATTCTGTGAAGCGATCGATCTAAGTTTTGGATCAGGCTAATATTTTTCATTTTCAGTTCATCACTTTAGGATGATAATATGAATGATTTGGGTGGCACATAAGAATCACGGTGGACCCGAGGAGGTTTTACCTTTGGGAGCTGATTGCCTCTGACCCCTGGACCTGTGGGGCCAATAGAGATGTCAGTGACAAATCCACTCCGTCCATCTGTTTTGAAATACTATAATAGGTAAGGATTCTAAAAATCAGCCAGATATAAAACCCACGCAGGCCATGCCACACGAAACAGTGGGCATTGAACTACTGGTGTAGACAGAAGTTTTGTATCAGAACGATAATTGTTCCTACAGTTTATCTGAGTAACAGTGCTAACCATGTTGGTGATGATGTAGATTAATCAAGATACAGGAAAATAGTAATTTCTGGATTATGACAAGCAAAGATCTGACTCAGGTTTTATCACTCTCCATCTATTTTGCCATGTCATTTTAGGTTACAGGCCTAAAAATAAGGAAGCTCCAAAGGCTTCAGTGGACCATTTAGAGGGAATTAAACACCTATTATTGACAACCGTTTGGTGGCCATAAAAGTTTTGGGTCAAGGTGAAATTTATGTTTTTCCACCATCCAAGTCTATATACATGGACTAATGAATAGGTTGGATGACAATTAACTATCACAGTGGGCCTTAAGACAGGTGGGTCCACTACCCAAATGTATGGCTGAAAAATCATGGCTCCTTAAACATCACATCATGGTCATTCTAATGCGAGATTAAAGGCCAAGGTGGACCAGATTTTTGCATCAACAGTTACAAAACATATTACTGATATAACCAATTTTCAGTAAACAAAATTCAAAGATTTGATTACTGGGACTCAACTCTGGATTTTTTTAAAGGCAATGCCAAACACTACACGGTTCTCATATAATTGCAATTTTAATTGGATTTTTAGGAGTAATACTGTATCCAGGCATCCCTTTTTGCCGATATAATGTGATCAATGCATTTGGCCTGTGCCTACCAAAGTGGCACACGTGTGGGATGTGAGGGGCAATGATGACATGTTTCCTATCTTATCTGGTGGATATAGGAAGTAGTTATATTTGGACCATAGTTTATCAATTCATGATTCAAACCAATGATCATTGGGACTCACTTTGGCTCGCCCATGCACCAAAAATTTCATAGATTTGATGATTTTAGGGCTTGTTTGTTTCATAGTCTATAGCGTAAACATAAATGGGTGAGGAAGAAAGAAATGCATAAAATCAATGGGGCCGATCTTGATGTATGCGTCTGATCTAGACTGCCCATCCATTTTATCAGCTCATTTTAAGGCATGAACCCAAAAGTGAGGTAAATCTGAAGTGCAAATGTATTACACCACACTATTGGAGAATTGAACACTTACTGTTGAAAACTTCTTATAGGCTATAACAAATTTTGGTAGGATTAAATTGATATTTTTGTTCATGGTCGTCCATGTCTCTCTAATCCTATGAATAGGTTAGATGAGAGATACATATCATTGTGAGCCCTATGCAAATTTCTGATTTTAATAGTAGACATTATCAATCCTTTGTTTCCTGCAGTATGGTTCACTTGAGCTTGTAATCTGTCTCATTTTTTGGGTCATGCCTTAAAATAAGCTAATTAAAAAGATGAATGGCATATATATATATATATATATATATATATATATATATATATATATATATATATATATATATATATATATATATATATATATATATATATATATCACGGTGGGATTCACAAATTTTACGTGGCATATTTACCTCTTTGTGAATTCCATCTCTAAACAGAGATTAAAAGTAATCTTATTCATTTACCAATAATTATCACAATAGAAGATTGGTTGGCATTTTAATAGTTGAATGAGAAGTAGATATTATATTTTTCTTTCTTAATGTCTTTGTTGGACACCAATTTGAAAGTTTAGGATGATTTAATTTGTGCTATATTTGGTATGTGGACCATCAAATGTGGAGCTGATGATATGGATGGTGTGAATTGATAGAGTTTAACATAAAGTGAAAGTAAAATAATCAAAATCATATTTTCTTCCAGGCATGCATGACTTAACACAAATGTAGAAATGCACCTTGAAAAGATCCGACTGTTACGTTAACTTCTTTTTAAAAAGTCGACCTTATAAGATTTCCAGGGAGCGTTTGGATTGTAAATTACTTGAGAGAAGTTACTTATGCCTCAAGTAATTTATCTTAATTTCTACTTATTAAGCTGTAATTATTATTAGTCTTAATCCCAACTTATTTATGTCAAATAAGTTACTTATCTACTGATGTGAGTAGAAAAAGTAATTTATTTGGTGGTATCCAAAACGCCCATACTCTATTGTATAGATTTGAAAGCGTTCTTGAAATGTTAAACTCCGTTGGATTTTCTAAATTACTTCTCGCTCTATGTATCTATAGAGAGAGATGCTCAGCTGTGCATCTTCTTAGGTGAGCACCTGTGTGCACCTTTGCACACGTGTTATGGGCACAAAATCTGATCAGTCCATATAATGCGATACATCGTAAAACCTCCCTGGCCTAAATTTCAGTCCGATCCACTACTTTGGTGGGCCATTGCAAAAAAAAAAAAGAAAGAAAAAAAAAGAAAAAAAGAAGAAGCAGTTTTGTCCCCTGATTTGCTTCCATCCATTAGATTTTTAGATGAGGCTGAAATATGGGGCTAGGGGTTTCATGGGGTGCCGCATCAGGTGGACCGTTTGGATTTTGTTCCCATGACATGTGTGCTGCTCACCTGGAAAATACTTATGAAGTATAGGTTAATTTATTCACAAGAAATAGCCACGTTGTACTTGTTCCTACGTAACGAATTAATGGAGTTGCAACTGGGCCAAATAGGTGGGCCCAGGCCCACTTTAGGCTAGGCTTTCGTATTGCATATTGGTTGTATTCAAGCTTAAGGTTGAATATTTATCTGACAGGTTCATTGCCTTAACCAAGTGCCTGAAAAACTAGCTGAATTGGGTTTGTACTGAGGTCCTTAGTCACACGTGGACATTTTTTGGCATTGCCTTCTTGAGAAATCACTATAGCACAAGTGGGCCCATTTGATCTGATGGGCCTGTATAGATTGGGGGCCCATTGTTCAACTAATGGGCCTTAGTGTAGATTGGGAATCCTAGAAAATGTACCACATTGAAACATGAATGATGTTGATAATGGCATAGTACAAGTCACATGTTCTGAAAACAGATGAAAGGGAAAATATTTATATCTAACCCACTCAGAAAAATTTTAGACCGTCCACCATCAGTCCTGAAGCCCATTATATCAATGTTTTAGATCAGTTCACCATGGGCCCCACATGTAGGGTGTGTTAAGCATCCAACTAATCATATGCTTACTTACAAACATGCCCTATAATTATTATTTCAAGGGCTGGGGTAAAGATGGTTTTGCTGCTCAGCTGGATCTGGAGTAGGGTACTAACGGGCCAGGCCCGGCCTTTCATGGGCCTTAAATCATGCCCAAGCCCAAAAAGACTAGTTGGCCAAGGCTTCACATGACACCATTCAAAAAATGATCAAATCTTTATTACTGGCAGTGAATGTTCCTGATTGATGCGCTGATCATGTGGAGTGCACGTACTCTTTGTGTGTGTGGTGTGTGTCTATATATATATATATATATATGAGAAATGCTCACACACAACTAGTTGGATCATGAGTTTTGGTCCAACTAGCTGTGCATTAAATCCCAAAATTCCTATATACATACACATGTGTAGCACATGTTAGGATTTGTGACTCTGAGTTTTACATTAGTATTTTGGAAATTATGTGTCATAAATTCAAGTCATTTATTAAATAGAGCACGCTAATAAAATTTTATGTACCGAAAGTTAGTAAATTATTGTCACCAGTAGAACCACACATGTAACTTGAATATGGACTGTTGGAGTAGCTTTCTAACAGTTTACTTTTCTTATAGATGATATCATGTTATCGATAAAAAAATATATATTGTTTCCCATATACTTACAATAGACCTTACCCAATTAACAGACCGGATTTACAAGATACATTGCGCAACATCCAAGTATATTATGTGTGTACACATTTTTTTAGTGGTCCTTTGTAAACATTTACTCTCTTCTTTTCTCTCTTCTCATTTAATGGTATGCATTCGCTGTACGTTTGGGACGGGAAGGAGTCATGTGCGGAGTGACATGTTATGTTGAGTCTCTACTCAAATGTTATGTTGAGTCTCTACTCAAATCACGTCACTAAGTTATGTGGGCCCTACTATAATATGTGTTGTATCTATACTACACATCTATTTGTAGAGATCATTTTAGGACGTGGTTCAAAAGAATCAGGCAGATCCAAAATTGGAGTGGACCCCACCACAGAAAATAGTGGGGTGAGTGACGCCTACCATAGGAACCTTCCTAAGGTCCACCATGATATTTATTTGAGGTTCAACCTATTCACAATATAACATAGATATTAAAGAAGGGAAAACATAAATATCAGCTAACATAAATATCAGCTCGATCCAGAGCTTTTGTGGCCCTTATAAGTTTTTAATGGTGGGCGTCACCCTCTCCACTGTTTTCTCTGATGGGATTTTCAGCTTTAGATCTGACTCATTCTTTGGTTCATGCCATAAAATAATCTCTCCAATTGGATAGATGGTGTAGATACAAAACATACATCATGGTGGGACCATAAGAACTAGTGACGTCATTCAGTGCCGGCTGCAAATCTGCATCCCTGATTTCCTGTAAAAGACTTTGGCAGAAAGTTCCTGTGCTGGAAACTTAGATAGGGTCCACTGTGATGTTTGTGAGGAATCCTATCCATTCATCCATTTTTTGAGTTCAATTAAGGATATGAAGCCAAAAATGAACCATTTCCTGGGCTCAAATGGGCTAAAAACGTGATAAAGGAGGTGGGCCTGGTGATGGATGGTCACATCAAGGTCAACTTGACATGATGGATGGTCCACATTAAAGGTCAGGCCCGAATGATGAGCGGCTCATATCCAAGGCAAGCCTCACGTGATGGTTGGGCCTACATAGGGGATGAATATTGAAGGTAAGGTGGGCCCCACTTGATGGACAAATTACATTGAAGGTGGCATGCCTAACATCAAATGTGGGCCCTACATAATAGATGGTGCACATTAAAGATCAACTTGTAACGGTGAATGTCTCATATCCAAGGTGGGCCACGCATGATGGATGGTTCTCATCAAAGGTGGGGCCCACACAATGAATGATCCACATCAAAGGTTGGCTCAACATGATGGCCGGTGGATGTGACGGTGGTCAAGTAGATTTCTAAAGATAAGTACTTCTTAAGCCGGAGCTAAATATACTTTCTTACTTTTTGGCTTATCTAAATAAATAGAAATCAAGATAAGTTACTTGTTGCTTGAATAGGTTATCTAAAGTAACTCACAATCCAAGCGCTCACTTAGAAGCCTTTTTCTTATCTAAAATCTTGAATAATTCACGAGTAAAAGAGATTTTGTTTATAGTGTTTGGGTGTTGGAAAAGTTACTCAGAGGTCCAATTTTTGTATTTGTATCTCATGAAAGAGTTGTTCAGAGAGAAAATTTCTTTCATCCCCTTTCGAGCATTCACCCCTTGGAAGCCTTGTATTCAAATGAACGGCCAGATGAAAATTCGTTTCCCAAGATTTTCAACAATGGACCATCTATAGACATGACCCAGAAATGGAGGGACCAGATTCCCCTTCCAACCTGAAAAAAAACTATGGTAATTTTTTAAAATTATTTTTAGAGAATGCGTTTGGTTATCTATGAAACTTTTATATTTTATATAACAAAGGACCAAAATGGTGGGAGCACGAATGGCCCATAGATTCCCGAATATTAGGTATCGTGCATATGAGCGGTGTGATATTTTAGAACAGTGGCTCTAACAATTTGATGTGGGTCCCATCTGTAGGGGGAGTTATTCGATACTCTGGATGAGTATGACACTTGATACACAGGCACGTGAAAATAGTGCACGTGTCTTATATTAACTCAAATCAAACCGATTAAATTGTGGAACACATTGTCTCTAAGTTACAATTTAAAAATTAGACTGGATGAACCATCCTAACTTTTGATTTTTGGACACTTGTAGTTTGAAGTAAGACCACCGGATGGTTTTCATTTTAAACCGAAAAAATTACCACTATAGACCCCACCTTTTAGCGAGCTTCTTTTACGGAGGATGTAAAACTTACCTTCCCGAATTAGACCTTATACGTACGGACAGAGCATTTGAGGACGAAAATACCCTGTTATTTAGCTATAGCTACGGTTATAATTCGTAGCTATATGTCTACAGATACGAAAAATACTCCAAAAAGCAGGGATTTTTTCATCCTCAAATTCTCTGTCCGTACGTACAAGGGTTCGAGTACCCATGGGTGGTGAAATTCCACCAGCGTGAGTGTGTGGAGGTGTGTGTGTGTGTTTAGAAAAAAAAAAAAAAAAAAAAAAAAAAAAAATTGCTCTGTCCTCACGTACAAGGTCTAAGTTCGGGAGGTAAGTTTTGGATTCTTCATAAAAGACGCTGGATAAAAGGTGGGATCTATAGTGGTAATTTTCGCTTTTAAACAGTATCTTGCCCATAATACATCTAAACTGGTTTAAGTGATTCTAGGTATGCAAATTTTCAATAATGTCCAACTGTCCGTGTACCATCCATCACACTCTGCCAGAGTATCAAAGCATTTCTCTCATCTGTGTTATACGGATTTTGAGGCTGGCTAACACCCACACGCGCGTGTAGAAGATAGCCCATCTACACATCACCCTCTGTCCCAGCATGGCAAACGTGTATAACATCCAATCTGTCCATTTGGTGACTCCCACTTTTTAGATGATCTTGCCCAAAAATCAGGCCAGCTTGCTTAGTGAAACATGCCATGATTCTTGAAACAAAATGATGGCTTAGAGAAATTATCTCTCAACCAGTGAATTGAATGGCCTGAGTTTTTGTCCAGGTAGTCTGAATGGTAGGACCCATTTGATGGATGGCTTGGATCTAGCACGTGTACATTTTGGCCCATCGGGTGTCCCTTGTATCCTTGTGTATGCTTGGAAAGGCTCCTGATATTTTTAGATACAGCAGGTGGAGGCAAAGCCAAAGAATGTGTGGTTGGCAAGATGGCATATCCTAATTTTGGTGGGCCACACCAGCTTTCATGAGTGGATACCTTGGCAGGTCTTTCGTGACTTGTGAGCTACCTTTCCCTTCTTTTACAGGCTTAGGTTGCTTTCTGTGTGAGAGAGAGAGAGGATATGCACAGCGTCCATTCCATGACCTGAACCGTTGATATAATGGGCCCCACAATAGCAGAGATTTGTGGGTTACAGGGTGTGGGACCTACCATTATGCTTCGTTGGATCCAACCGAGGTGGGAAGGATCCCTGAGTGTGGGTCCCATCTTGATGTATGTTCCTTATATCCACGCCGTCCATCAGTTTTGAAAGTTCATTTTAGGGCATGATGCAAAAATGAAGCAGATTCAAACCTCAGTTGAGCATGCAATAATACAAAAAATAATTGTAATAGATGGTTAAAAGCTTTTCGTAGTCCACAAAAGTTTTGAATGAAGCTGATATTTTTATGGTCTCTTTAACTAGGTATTTTTGACCTTATTAAGAGGTTGGATGGCAAAGAAACATTCTGTTGGCCCTATATTGTTTTTAATGGCGTTAATTCAATCACGTCTATTTCCTATGGTAGGGTCCACTTAATATTCTGCGTCATTTTTGAAATCATGCTCTAAAATGATCTTTCAAGATGAATGGCCAGTGTGAATATTAGTAAAATGCATCAAAGTGGGCCCCACAGATAGGGATTTAACAACTTCAGTGAATCGGGATCCACCCAAATCCACCAATGATATAGGTCCGTCTATCCTTGCAAGCTCAATTTAGGACATGGACTCAAACATGCTGGAGATCCAAAAATTAAGTAGGCCAAACTACTAGTACTAACTGAAAATTGAGTTATTCTATACTTGGATCTTACGTTTATTGAAGTACCATTGAGCCCATTGATAGAATTAGGTAAGTGCGTGATTTATTTTAAATTTTAATTATGATTCTTATATATATATAAGTGTAATCGGGATATGTGAGATCATAGAGATTAAGCGAATTTTCTAATTTGTCTTAGAATTTGAAGGACATAATAAAAAGATCCAAGGGTTATTCAAGCTAGGTATTTTCTATTCAATGCAGTTTTCTGCTTTCACGGTGCATTAATGTCATATTTTGATATTTCATGCAAAATTAAATTTGAAATCTCTATGATTAGTCAGCAGTTCCCCAACACCTCTCACGTGTGTCTAGATAAGCCACACATGCTAACTAGGTTCATGTGTGGAAAATCCAAGCGATGTATCAATTGGGTCTCACCATATCCCTGAACAGTCCAAAAATTAGGCCGGCCAAATCAACAGACGGGCAAGAACGGTCAAAAACAATAAACCTCCGAAGGTCCCATCCAACGTACAATTGGACACCTTTGGCCCACTTGAAACAACTAACAACCCTTGTTTTCAAGCAACCAATCAAAACGACGGGGGCCATCTGATTGACGACTGGGATATACGAACGTGCCACCAAACCGCGTGTAGAGTTTCATGTGGGTTTACCAAAACTGCCGGGGACTGGATTCCACTACAAACGCTTGTTTCACGCAGTGTGTAAAACAACGTAGGCTGTGAGGTCCACCATGTCGTATATGTAAAATCGACTCCGTCTATCAGGTTCTATCGTCGATGTTAGTTTTAAGACTAACAATCATCTTGATCAGAAACTCATATGGGCCGCACCACAGATGCAATATCAACCATAGGTTGTTTGTGAGGCCAGCATAGTGTTTCTCTTAATCGAATCCGTTAATCTGGTGTAATTCGCTAGGATGAAGAATAAGTTTAAATATTATCCTGTTACAAAACTCAGGCAGTCCACACCTCGTGAACTTAGCGGTTTTGGGAGCAATTTTATATTGTTCCCATTGATGTGACCCATATAAGATTTTAATTAGGAATATTTATTATATTTCATATCCAAATAATTATTGTCACCTGATGGACGGAGTGGATTTTACACATACAACATGGTGGACCCCTTGTGTGTTTCACGCGCTGCGGAAAACAGGCATGTAAACGGTTTCTGTCCAACTGTCAGCAATCCAAGATTATGATCACATGCAGCCACTCTATGTGAACTTCCACACCCATCTCTTCTTCCTCACCAAACTATCACATGTCTAAGATTCTGAACCGTTCAAAATGCTGATCAAACCACGGATGATCAGCTGACGTGAAAATCAGTCCGATCCACTCATTGGATGGACCACACCAGTACACCGAGTCATACCATCATCCGTCCATTGATTTAGACACTAACCCAATAATTAGATCTCCCTAATTTTCATATCCCATGATAATCTTGGTGGGCCCATCCTTTTCACACATCCTACACATGTGAAACTCAAAGCTCTTGCATGTGATCATCTGTGATGGGCCTAACAAATTCTAAAACCGCAAAAGCAAAAGGTAAATTCAAATTTTTAAAAACAATACAAACATCATTTCTCACACCAAAAGAAAAACACAACCTTTCAAACCAAGCAACCTTTCAATGGGCCACATTGAAAAAGTTCAACCCAAACATTTCAAGTGTGTGTGCGTGTGTGTATATGTGTGTGTGAAATGGTAATATGAGGTTGACCTCATGGGAACTTTCCATGAGGTCCCTGTGTGGGCCCCATAGTAATATGTGTGGAACATCAACACCGTGCATTTGATGGGTCCCTTTTTAAGTTATGGGATATCCCAAAAATCAACTATATACGGAGCTCAGGCGGGCCATACCATTTAACATCATATGAAAAGATACTTAAAATGTATAACAGTACTTGGTGGGCCCACTTGAGTTTTAGATGCAGCTTAAACTTGGTCTGATTCCTCATCCAAGTAGGGAACACAGTAGATGGTCTAAATTTGTGAACCACATCTATGTGGGCCTAATAAATGATTATGAGTATTTTAATGGCAGGGTAACCCTTTTCAACTGTTGTATGTGGTGTTGCCCACCTAGTCATAGATTGACTTGTTTTTAAGCCCGTGACCCATCTTAGAATGGTGCCCCTGACTGGTGGGGTAGATGTTCCACACACATTGCAGTGGGGTTCACATAGCTCGACCTGATAACCATCTCTCTCTCTCTCTCTCTCTCTCTATATATATATATATATATATAGTACTAATAATTCACGTACTTAACTGTCCACACCATTCTAATAAAGAAATCAATACATGGTTTTATATATTAAAAATAAAGATTAAAAAAAAAAAAACTATAGAAATGTATACCTAAAAATGCATACCATGTAACAAACCATCTCCACATATAAACCGTTGGAAGATTTCAAAGAGAAAGTACACAACTATTTATATATGCATCCATGCATTTATGTACGGTGAAGATGAAGGTGATGATGATGATCATGGCCACTCTAGTGGGTTCCCCTTGCTAGCATCTCCTGGTATTGCCTTTCCTGATATTGTAGCAAAGCTGTCCGGCTCTGGACCCTCAGTTGCTCGTAGAAGCTACTGATGAATTCTTCAGCCTCTCTATCAACCTGGCGGGCCCCACTATCATTCTCATCATCAGATGAATAATTGGACACCCTGACGGAGAATGGAGAGACCATGGGGCTCAATTTCTCGCCGACGGCGAGATCCGGCATGTCCGTCTGTAAGTTGTATGAATAATCCGGCGAGTAATCGATATTGGGCAACATGATCACGGCCTTTGGCTCGTCGGACTCTTCTGGTTCATCTGGGCCTTTGATGCAGGGAATCGAAGGAAAGTAGTGGTGGTGATGTTTTCGCTTACCAACGTGGAAAAAAACAGGATTAGGGCTATTACTACATGAAAATTCATAATCCTGTACGCCAAAGCCACGCGGCCCGCTTCGCGGATGGTTGTGATGGAACATGAGATTCCCCAACGATTTTCCAACGACTTTCCCCCTCTTCATCATCAAATTCATGTCTATGATGATTTTTCGCTTTGAAACTAACCCTTTCCTCATCATAAAATACGCAATCCTTATGAAATTCCATAGTCTTTTGGCTACATGGGAGTTCACACGAGAATGTACTTCCATGTCCAGTAATAAAGGAACTATACGAAATATAATAAAAGATGGGAGTATTTACTTTCAAAATCAATCAAAACAACATAAAATGTCAAGAATCAAAAAACCCATGAAGCTGAATTGCATTAAAAAGCAAATGCAATCAAGCGGGTTTCTAGGTTTTGTTATTTCTACAAAGCGGGCATACAAGATATGATAAAAGGTTGAGATTGTAATCTCAAAAATAGCTAAGATAGAGTAAAAGAGAAGAAATCAAAGGATCAACAAGAAACGAATGTGGTCGAATGGGTTTTTGGGTTTTCTTGTTTTAATTGAGATGGAGTAAAAATGAAGAAATCAGAACTAGAAATGAAGCTAATAGAAGGGATTTTTGGGTTTCTTTGTTTCTGCGAGGTTGTAGAACCTCGCAGAAGAAAGAAAACCCTATGAGAAGAAATGGGAGGTGGGATTGTAGGGTTTTATAGAAAAGAGGAGAGAGAGAGAGAGAGAGAGAGAGAGAGAGAGAGAGAGAGAGAGAGAGAGAGAAACAGGAAGGCTTGAATGGGAAGATTAGAGGGTGGTGGATCCCTTGCCAACCACCTTTTCAAAAAGGGCTCAACAACTGCAACCCGCGTCCCGTTATTTTCTTGTTTTGGAAAAAATGTTATTTTATTATGATATTTTAAAATTTTAAATATTGGAGAATATTATTATTTTGAAATCTTGAGCCACCTTAGTTCTTTTGCCAGCTAACCTACCAACAAGGGTTACATTATTTTGAGAAGGCTAGTATTGTAGGGTTAGATACCCTTTAATTTAAAGGATGTTTTGGTCATTTTCCCAAAATGGAGTGCGGTTGTGTACACGTTTAGGAAGAAGCAACACTGGGATATTCCATAAGGGGTTTGCTAGAATGTAAGCCCCACATCATAGCTGCCATGTTGGGCCTTGTTTCCACCGTTGGATGGAAGGACAGGGTGTTTGATCTTGATCATTCATTAAGTAGGGCACAATTGGAACTTCAGTTAGCCACAGTTGGATTTTTTTAAAAAGAATTTAAGTAGTTGCATGTTGTTTTTGTTGTTGATGTCTTAAATTTGTGAGTAACAGAGTTTGTTGATGCCATTGATAGATTACTCAATGCCATCAAACATATACTCGATGCCATCAAAAAAATTTGAAAAACTCATATCTTATCACTAGAATGTTTTGGTGATTTATGAATGTGATGCCAATGACAATTTGTTCATATCATCAAGCGTGCATGGAGAATTGTATAACCATAGGATTTGTTTTTTTATTTCGATTGTGATTCTCATGGATGCTATATATATATATATATATATATATATATGAGTGTAATTGAAATTTGGATAGTATAGAGAGTTGTTCTAGATTTTCTAAATTCATTTTTAAGGGTTTTAAAGGGCATAACTTAGGGAGATTTGAGGGCTCAGTAATCTCTCTCTTCTAATTTTCTGCTTTCATAGTGTAATAATTATTGTCACTTTGTGCCACCATTTTTCCACATTAAAATTAAATTATTTGTGTTCAAACTTAATTGTGTGATTGGAGTACTTTGCTGGATTAATCTCCATGTGGTTTCAATCCCTTAGATTTTTTATCAACATTACAAAATACTAATAATATTGTTTGAATATGATGTAGAGCGGGTTGTAGGCACTTTCATGGCCAAGATGGATCAGAAAAGGCACAGTCGGCGACAGAAGTGATCTATACCATCGGACCTTAGATCAAGCGTATCTTGCAATCCGGAATGAGTTATCTGACGTAAAATATATGAATTTGGGGTAAAACGAGCTACTTTAGCCAACAAACCCTGCTACGTCAGGTTGCGCAGCCCAAATTTGCAAAAAACTCCCTGATCGATGGTCGTTTCCTGTTTTAATTTCATTTTCACTATAAATAGTAAGTTTTAGTTTGTTTATAGCTCTTCATCCATTGGGCTTTAAGAGTTGTGTCCAACATGAAAAGTGCTTAGGATAATTAGGAGAACGGTTTGGTGAAGCCAAATAGGACACTTACTATTTTTGGTCGAAAACCTTGCGCACTAGTAGATATCACGATCGTCTATAAATAGTGAGTTTACTATTTATGGTAAGTCGCGGATTCTAGGAGTTTTACTTGTAGTTTGATTCTGATTTCTTTCCGATTGCTTAGTACCCTAATTTAAAGGGTTGTAAATACATTTTTATGAATTCATTAATCAATTTTGAATTTATTAGAAATTTTTTTCTATTTTATAATTTATTTCCTAGTGGATTCGAGCAGTCTCTATGAGGAGTCTAGAGAAGTTTCGTGAATTTTGAATATTTATCATCTTGAATAAGATGGTGCTCGACCTCACGTCCTTCCCTGTGGCAGAATGGTTGAAATCTCTCACATGGGTGCCAACAATGGTGGGAGCGAGCCCCACGTGGCAGCTGTGATGGGCCCCACATGCCCTCGGACTAGGTTGTTTTAGATTTTGCATGCAAGGTGAAGGCTAGTTTGTGTTCACATTTAAGAAAAGACCAATATACCCCTATTGAATTTCGAGAGCTGTGATCCAGTACTGCGTCCCCATTGTCAACTTATTCTCGGCGCCAAAGAGGGCCAACCATGGTCAACGTGGCCCATTGGAGAGGAGGGTCCACCATCGACTTCAGATGGCCCATTATCTCTCTCATGGGATGATCACAGCCATTCAAATGAGGGCCAATACGAATGATAGACCATTTGTATATTCTTACCATCCATTTTGCATGCCCATAAAATAAATGGTTATGATTATCCGATCAAATCTGTTTTTGGGCCCATGTGCAATCATAACGAGTTATTAAACAATGGTCAGTTGAGGTGAAATTCCCAACGGTGAATTTTCAAAGAGGGACTTTCACCACAACTCTATCCATTGATCAAGTGGGCCACACCTCACGAAACAAATGGATAGAGAAGCCGTTATTTTGTTTCAAACATTATCCAACCTGATATATCTGAATGGGAATATAATAGGTGGGGCCCATCTGATGGATGGCTCTCATCTCACATTCAGATGCCATCTTAGACATGTTTTGGTGTGTACGAATGCAGTAATCATAGCAGGGACCGCTCACCAACAAACACAATTCTTCTATGTGCGGTATTAGGTATGTGTGGGGCCATGGTTAGGTGATTCAAACATGTTTGTCTCATGACACTGGGCTGATGTTGGCTGCCTCAAGTATCTTCACGATGGAAAGATCCTGACCTTTCAATCAATGGTCCACAAGATAGATGGCCCATAATCAAAGGAAATGTTTAGATATCAAAAGGGATGATCAGGACCTTATCATAATATGCAGACGGATTGCAAACTGTAATGTCTGCAGGATTAGTGAATAAGATCAGATTAACAAGTAATTCTTTACGACGCTTTTAATTCATTTTCCCATTTCTAATACATTTTTATGTAAAATAGTGTTTAAAAAAGTACAAAATGCATGTTGGTATCAAAAGAAGAGGGCTTTAATATCAATTCCGTAATATTTACATAACCTGGTTTGCATTATCAAAAGAGTGATACTACTCGAGACACGTGGCGTCTTTAAAATCGGGTGAGCTGTAGGTATGCATTTTATCCAGCAATATCACGTCGTTCATAAAGCATTACTGATCAAGTATAATATGACCGAGGCACTAGGAAGGCTTGGAGCAATTATCTATACTAGCTGTAAGTTTAGGATAAAGATCCGAGAAAATTAGAAATGCTGAAACGGTTATAGAAACAACCGTTAGAATGTTGGAAGTATCCCAACTTTGATGTTATAATTAGTTTAATAAATTTATGGAGAAAAAGCATCTCATATCAATTAAATTTTACCAAATCTATCTTCCAATTATCACTTCAATTATTAATCATTTATGTTCTTTAGTGTAATCTTTTACATTTATTTACTGATATGTTGGATTTCGTTCGAACATTAAACAAAGTTTTCCATTTAAAGAGATATTATGTGGTTGTTCTTCATGACCAATTATAAGAAAAAGTCATTTCATACTGAAGGTAGACTTGTGACCTATTTTTATAGGGCAAACCCCACCATCTAATTATTAACTAATCATTTAAAGTAATATTTTGTCAGTGACTAAATAAACAATCAATTTTATTAAAACTCGATCATATATAGTCATTTTTCAACGTCTCTGTATATTTTAATGCTTGGAGTCATGCATGTTCAATTTGAATTGATCCAAACATTCAATTCTAACATGCCCATGCTAGTTACGTCACTAAATTTGAAATCAAACTACAACAATATCTATTCCATTGGCTCATTTTTGTGGGCTATACAAGTGAGAACTAAACGCCTACCGTTTGTATGTCCTTACTTATATAAGTCATACCATGTAAAATTTAAGATTGTAGTCCACTGTGAGTATGCCTTGACCTAAAAAATCAGAGATGTCCATTTATATGGGCAATTAAATAAAAGAATATATATGTAGCACACAGCCCACATGGGGACTTAAACCCATGGCTTTCTACCGAGCAATGCATTGAGATCCTTATGTGTTAGTGATGAGTGGCCTGGACATCCAACACGTATGTCATGTAGCACGTGTGCCGTGAAACAGCTCTTCCATCTTTCGCGAAAACAAATCGCTACAATATTTCTCAGATTTGCATATTAAAAGAAGATGGAAATACGTTCACGTCTTTGTGACCTCAAAAATGGAAGTCAGGATCTTTCCATGAGTTGTCCACAGAGCGTTTGCGAAATGCTGAGATAATTCGTAGCACCAGGACGGACTGAAAACACTTGCAGCATACATGCTAACATAGCATGCTATGGTGAGATCCGGACCATTCATCAGGTGAGAGACACCATGAAAATCACGATAGAAAAAATCGGGCCACTCTGCTTATAGGTAGGCCATGGACGTATGTTGACTCTAGACCGTTGGTTCTTCTTTTTCTTATCAACCTTTAACGGACTACAAGAACAATGATGGGTAGCATTATTTTTTTAAAATGCATCCAATCTACCCTGGGGTCTTATAGATGAACGGTCTTGATCAAATACATGGTGGGGCATAAGAGGCAAGGGTATGGTTGTGCGCATCCGTTGCATTCACGTCTTTCAAATGATGAGATGCAATTATGAAGGAGTATGGGAGCCTGTCCTTCTTTCTGTTGGGAACAGAGGCCCACCAAAACAAAAAGGAAAATAGCCGTTGAAAGACTCTCGAGCGGAAATATCTTGGAAGCGCGCCTTATGTTTTACCTGAGTGAAAGAGAGCGTCCATCTAGTGGGGCCCACTGCCGAAGTTGAAAAAGATCGGAGAAAGTTCGATCAACCACATTAATTAACACGTGAGACGCTGAGGTCGGCTGATTCCACACGTGTGTGGAGCCTTGTCCGTCCACACAGGAACACGTGTGGCGTAAATGTGCAACACGGGTGCTTGTGGTGATCCCAGCACCACCTAGATCACCACCCAGCTAGGTGATGTTCGCCCATGTGGGGCCACCGTGGTGTATTTGTTTTATCCATGCCGTCCATCAGTTCCTTCTGGTCAGTTTTAGAGCATGAGCCCAAAAATGAAGCAGATCAAAATTTCAAGTGGACCACACCGCAGGAAAAAGTGACGATTGAACGCCCGCCATTAGAAAATTCTTGAGGGCAACCAAAGTTTTGGATCAAGCTAATATTTGTTTTTTCCTGTCATCAAGGTATATGTGACCTTATCTACAGGTTGGATGGAAAATAAACATTACGGTGGGACACGGAAGTTTTCAACGGTGGGTGTCATTATCCCCACCGCTTCCTGTGGTGTGTTCAGCTTTAGCTCCGTAACTGTTTCATTTTTGTGCTAACGCCCTAAAACAAGCTGGCAAAACGGATGGACAGCGTGGATGTAAAGCACATACATCACGGTGGGCCACACAGAACCCAGCACCACCTAGCTGGGTGGCGTGGGGGTCACACCAATCCGCTTCCTACACGTTTCGCCTGAAAATATCTGGCCGTTTCACTCGGACGCGGATTGCACCCTAACCCCGCTCGTCTCCAGCTGGGAACGGGCAGGAGCTTTTAGTGGCCACCATGATTTATGGTTATCATCCACACCGTCCATTCATTTTTTTAGTATCATTTTAGTATGTAATCAAATAATTGAGACAGTTATAAGCCTCAAATGGACCACACCACAGGAAGCAGCGATGATAATGATTCTCACCGTTAAAATTTTTTTAGGGCCCACCGTGATGTTTATCTGCCATCCAACCTATTCATAAAGTTACATAGACCTTAATGAAGAGAGAACACAAATATCAGCTCCATCTAAAACTTTTGTGGCCCCCATGAAGTTTTCAACACTAAGCGTTAAATCCCCATTTTGTAGTCCACATCTGTCTTTGATCCGCCTCATTTTTTTTTATATTACATCCTAAATTGATAGGAACAAATGGATGGACGGTGTTGATGAGACCCATACATCACGGTGTTGTATGCTGCGGCCCCCATGAGAAGATCCGGACAGTGTGGCCCACCTGATGAAAAGTTAAGATGTTCACTTATGCCTGTGTGCTGAATTAGGAAAACCTGTGGTATGTTTATGAGATCTGAATTGTTCATCTCTTGGCCCTCCTGATAGATGGTCCACAGTTCAAAACAGCATTGAAACAGGCTGCGTATGGCACTAGATACACAGGCAATCAGAACCGTACAATTGACAGAGATTGACTCGAACAAAACCGTATACATTGTCCATACCAATGTCACTAAATCACATTCCTAAGATCATATTGGTTGAACCATCCTAGCCTCTGATTCGTGGAGACTTGTTTGTGGAAATAGAACCGTTGGATATTTTCATTCTAACTGTCCATTAAATACCCACTAATCCGATACTCGATCTAAATAAAATAAGACTAACCTTTTTTCTTTTCATGACATCAACACTAGATACCATAAATTAGACGGTTTAATTTGATTAATTGTATGCCACTTATTCAATTTCCTAGTAATTTCTAGGTGCCTACGTATCATCCAGCGCTCTCTGCCAGAGTATCATAGCTTGAGCGGGTTGCCTGTAGCACGACGTGGTCGAAGCTCTGTGGGACCCACCGTTATTCATTAGTTTCATCCACACCGTCCATCCGTTTTTCCAGATTATTTTAAGTACAGTATTAAAAATTAAGCAGATAAAAATCTTAAGTGGACCACACCTCTGAGAACAGTGAGGATTGAACGCTCACCATCAAAAACTTCTTGTGGCCCACCGTGTCATTTCATTCACTATCCAACCTGTTCATAAGGTCACACAGAACTGGATTAAGGGAAAACACAAATACAAGCTTGATCCAATTAATCTGCGGTCGGCAAGACGTTTTCAACGGTAAGTGTTCGATCCCCACTGTTTTCTGTGGTGTGATCCAATTAAGCTTTGTATTTTCATAATCTTTGGGATGTTTCTAAAAAATGATCTGGGAAAACGGATGAACCGCTTGGATGAAATACATAAATCACAGTGAGCCCCACAGAGCATGGACCATGTCGTGCCACGGACAATCCACTTCCTCAAGACTTTTCTCTGTACTGAATGAAATTAATGATTATTTTTTCTTAATAAGCAAAACGGAAGTAAAACTGGCCTCTGCCAATAGGATATTGCCACGTCATACTCGTCTTAGACATGTCTTTCCCACTACATTGCCTACGGATTTCGTGGCGAAGGAAAAGCAAAGATTCGGTCACTGGTCACGAACGCATGCGGGAAATGAAGGCAATCTCAAAAGACGGAGAGATGAGGACACGTGTATGGTACATCCACCACTCTTTGGGGGAGCTGGGGCCCATTTACCTTTCTTCTTAATCATTCTACACGTGGTCTTTCCGGCTTTCCGCTTCGGTGATTTCTTTAATGTCATCAATAAAGTAGTTTCAATGCGAGGAGATGTTAAAGAGTTTCCTCGCGGCACACGTGCTAACTGTACATATTTGTGAGAGATCTTGACCATGTGATAGGTGGATCTAGACGTTAAAATATCAGACTAGAAAATTCGTTCATCATATGACCCACAGACGTTGGACAAATATATAGTCTTCATATACCGTCCATATTGCCATGGAGTGTGACCCACCTGAGAAGTATAACTCATACTCCCATATAAATTATTTAGACAGTAGGTCCCAACAAGTGAATGGCTCAGATACAGAAGAAACCTGCCACTTGGAATTATGTGGAGATTTAACTATTCAACCTCTCTTGGTGCGAATACGTTGCGAAGTATCAGTGCCCATTCAAACCCACCATATCTGCGACCTGAATCGTATACAACACCTGTTTGACGAAGAGAAGCTCTTTGGGGCCATCGTGTTGTATAATGTGAAATCTACTCTGACAATCAGGTGATAACCTTCATTTTCACTGTGTATTAAAATATCAAACGATAAAAAAACCAAATGGGCCAATCCAATGGGAACAATGTAAATTCCTCCTAATACCTCTGGGGCCTGTTTGGGCGGGGGGATAAGAAGGGATCAGGTGGGATGGGATTCAAAAAACATAATTATTACTCATGTCAGGGATTATCCCCTGTTGGCATGGGATAAGATTAATGCCATGCTTTGTTGATAATACAATGGTACATTAAATGGATATGCCCACCATTGAAATTATTGATAATAACACACATGTGTTATATTTAAATCGTTCATTTGTTTTGTAACCTCATTTTATTGCATGAGCCTAAAAATGAGGTAGATCCAAAACTTATGTGGCCCCAAAGAAGTTTTCAATGATAAGTATTATGTTGCTTTTTATGGTGGGGTCCACTTGAGCTTTAGATTTACCTAATTTTTTAGCCCATGCTCTAAAATAATCTCAATAAATGAGTGGACAGCCCACACATCATGGTGAGACCTACACAACTTACTAATATTTGAGTGAAGTTGGCACGGACCAATGCAATTCCATTTAATGTAATTCGAAGCTTTTTCATTCTTTTCAAACATGGGGTGAGATTGGCACGGAACTAGATGAATCCCATCCTACCTAATCCCTCCGCCCAAACAAGCCCTAAGAACACGCGGTGTGGACGTCCCTGGAACCAAACCCCTCCGCCAATTTTGTAAGGATTAAGGTGGATTGGATGAGATTTAAAGGTAATGATGGTGATGTCAGTGGATTGTCTTGAGATACATGGGATTGCTATATCCCAGTATTAGGATCCTATGTCTATTTAGCATGCCTGGCCAATCTCGGGATCTATCTTCCGATCCCTTCCCATCACATCCAATCTGCCCAGCCAAACAGGCCCTTATTTCTCTTCATCCTAGTGTGTTACATCTGATGTACGGGTTTGATGAAAGATACGCACCATGGTGCCCCCACATTCAAACCTACGGTTGGCATCTCATCTCCATTGTCCTTTATTGTCTGTGGTCTATCTGAGTTGTGGATTTGGATGATTTTTGGGTCGGGACCAATCATCAAGGAGGTCAATGAATGAACGGAGTGGATATCATTTATGCAGATGGTGGGCTTAAATTGCTCGGGTATTTTATGCGCTGCATAAACAATCTAAACCGTCCATCTGGTGCGCCTCCTTACATTCACCATGCAGCCAACCATATTGTTGATCCACGGCTCAGGTACGACACACCACAGCGATCAATGTACGGCCAAGAATAAAACTTAGATATTCAGTGTGTGGCCCACCAGAGTTTTGGTGTTTCCCTCAATCCTGGAGGGTCGCAAGTGATGAGTGGACAGCATATACACAATACCGTGGACCCTACATAGCATTTAGAAGTTTCTATCGTTGTTGTCACCCTCAATGTCTAGCGTTATTCCCTTTGGTGTGGCCCACCTGAGTTATGGATGAGCCTAGATTTTGGGATCCAGGCCTGAAATGGGTTATCACCTAATGGACAGGTCAGATGGAACTCACATGCCACATGGAGACCTACACAACTCCAACGTTCGGACGTATCTGATCGTTGCTCATTAGTTAAAGAGTTCATTTGGCATTCTTAACAACTCAATGTTGCTAGCCTACTCGCTTTGAGGCCCACATTATTAGATGATTTGAAAATCAAAATTAACTCAATAAATATTAGCATTGTTTTAGCCCTTTTATTTTAATATATAAGTTCTTCTTGGCTCAGTTGAGAAGTACATTAGGTGTAATTATTGGTTAAAGAACAAATATGTATATACAAAGCAAAAGGAAATCCATTAAGAGGGAATAATCCCTCCTATCCTTTTGCAAATCGCTTGATCACCATCATCATCGGTCGTTGAGAAATCTACTAAGTCATAGAATTTGATCTTAAAAGATTTATTTCAATATGGGAGCATTACCATCTAATCAAACATTGAGCTGAGTATGACTTTTGTATATCACGCATGTTAACTAAATACCTCTATTGACATGTGTGGCCTCGTGTTTGATTGAAACATGTATACACTACACGATGAGAATTAAACACCACCATTAAAAATTAGCAGGAGCTGCAAAAGTTTGATCGAGCGGATATTTGTGTAATGTGCCTATATGCCCTTCTTCTAGGTCCATGTGAACTTAAGAACAAGTTGCATGGCAAATAGACATCACTACGTGTCTTAGGAAAGTTTCAATGGAGGGTTTCATTATCATCATTACCATGTATGGTCTACTTGAGCCTTGCATCTACCTCTTCTTTTGGCTCATGCACTAAAATAACCAGTCATAGTTGGACAACACATATTTGTGGTGGCCCTATAGAGCTCCTATCAGAACTGAGTCCATTACAAGAAACTGCATGATTATAATCCAAGCCGGTGGATGCACAAGACCGGTGGGCTATTAGGCAACTTTTCACTTACAGTTGGTATCAGAGTCATTATACATCCAGGAGTGGAATTTTAAATAATCTTTTTTAAAAATTAAATTAAATACCACCCATCCAAGATAAGGCCCATCGTATAAACGGTTTGGATCATCCAATGGTTGACACGAAATCCAAAGGCTAAAGTCCCATTGGTCGGTGTATATATATGCTCTCAAAACACAAATAAAACAGGAATTTGGTCATTCTCTACGTGTTGGTTTTTTTAATGAGTGAAAGATCTTGACCGTTGAATGAGGGGCTCGAGGCAGCCGACAATGTGAAAGGAGATGATGGTGGTTTTTGAAGTCGATGGCCTTATTTTGATTTTATTAAAATAATGTTGCGTTAAAAAAGAACTTTCCAAGTTGTCGGCGTAATACAGCTAATTAACAAGCTCAATGATTGAGAGATGGACACGGATTGGGTACTATCCCAGCGTCCATGATTGAGCCCCTTTGAATGACACGTGGCGAAGATCTAATGGTGCCATCACAACTCCGAAGTTTGAATCAATGAACGACTACTGTGACAGCAGGGCCGAACACCTTTCAGAAATCTTTGATTGTGTAGTGTAGCACACACCACCGACCTGGGTGGTGTGCTGAGGTGGTAAAGTTATGTGGGCGCCACCGTGAAGTAATGTTATCCTCGCTCTATTTTGCCAAATCATTTCAGCCACGCATGAGCTCAAATTGAGGTAGGTTCAAAACTCAAGTGAATATTTTACCATTAAAAATTTCATAGGGACACTGAAATAAGGTTTTAATGCTGTCCCACTTCTTTTCGTGGCGTTGTCTTAGGCTTTAGATCTACCTCATTTTTGGGCTCATAGCCTAAAATGATACGGTGAAATAGGTAGATGGCATGGATGTGACATATACATTATGAAGGACTCACGTCACTCAGGCTGGTAGTGTGTAATACACTAAACCATTTGAGTCCATGTAGGACATTTAAAAAAAAAATTTATTATTATTATTATTATTATTTTTTTGGGTTTAGTACACACCAATGTTGTACTAGGTCTCAATATAGAGTCCTCAAGACCTTAAGCGTTGAAACAAGGTATCTCACTCAGCCTGCCAGTTGAGCTATGGATTTGGGTGTGTCCGTGTGGGACATAAGTGTGAGATATCAGGACGATAAAGGAAGGCGGCCAATGTTTATTAATTCAGACTACAGTTTAGAAATGACTTGACTAAATGTTGAATCTGGTTGGTTATTTAACTCAGAGGCTACACTCAGATCCATAGCTCAACTGGTAGACCGAGTGGAGATACCTCATTTCAACACTTAAGGTCTTGGCATGGATCCCTACTGGGGTGGCTAACATGGAGTGTGTGTACAGACATGAATGTTTGAAATCATTATTAGGTGGATCATAACACACACTCACTCACACCATCTAAGTACTTGGATCGTGTAATCTCAACGTTGAAACAGAGCTGTGAGCCATGAAGCCGGACCTAAACATTGCCACACGACAGATGCTAACATTCTTTCACTTGGGTACATGATGATTAATATGGGTATCTTTTCAGTGACTCACATTTTGAGCAAGCAATGAGCCCTACGTAACAATGATCATCACATACTCAGGGTGTGTATATCTTATCCCTCTAATTGTGAGGGAGTATGAAGAAGTATGGAATTTAATATTTTAGAGAGTGCAAGTATTTGGACTATAATGATTAGAGGTGGGCATCGAGTTGAGTCGGACCGGATTGAGTCCAACTCGACTCGATCCGATGTTTTCAAGTACCCGACCTGAACTCGATTAATTTTTGTAACGCCTTGAAAATTGAGGGTCAAGCAGAAGCTCAACTCTCCAGTTCCAACGCATCACTTATGCAACATAAATAATGATGATTGAATGTTGTTCATATTAGTGCACTAAACATGAGTGAGATTATACTAAAACAGTAATTCATACTCCAGATCAATTTATATAACGCAAGCGGAAGACTGAAAGATGTATCTAAATGTATATGAGTCCAAAAGATCTCTGTCGAATCCCAGAGTATGAATACATCACTGAGTCACCATATACATGTATTAGTTCAAAAAAAATTAAAATGTGAAGAGATAGTTTCAACTAAAATGATAAGCCCTGTAGCCCCGTCGATCAGAACGGCCTAAACGAAACTGTCAGAGAATTGCATATACGAGAACTCGTCCTGATCGTCGTAGTAATCAGGCTCCGCCTCCTGAGTCGCGTCGTCATCTGCAACTAAGACAGAGTCTGGTGGGTGTTCAGAACACCGTCTCAGAACATGGGAGTGAGTGATCAACTCAGTGGAATCATAGAGCAAAGAGTAACATGTTATCAATTCAGTCAAGCAGTAATGATAAATCAGACATATCAGTCATTCCTAGATACTCTTATTAATGCAAGGATGAAATATTTTCATGATACATGCCCTTGCCTACACTCCCTCGTGCGACACCATCTTACGGTCGCGGTATGCTTTCTTCCCTCTGTGCTCTTCAACCCGGGGTACATGCAGTGCGATGTTATGAGTATGATTATCGAGTTATTATTAGTTCTTTTCATATAGCAGGATTGAGAAGCAAAGGTACCTCCCTCATATCATTACCCAAATGATGATCCATTCTAGGGTCGTCAGACCTAGACAATCTCATACGATATTAAAGTTCTAGATCATTGTAAAGGGCTCGTCACCAATCAATACATGTCTAATTATATCTTATATATTACAATAAGGCTCGTCGCTCCAATGCAGTTTCAGGACATACTCGAAGTTACTACAAAGGGCTCATCACCAATCAGAGTAGGCCGATAGTTCGAATATAGTGTCCCATACCACCATAATCGGCTCATGAGTCTAGGTTGCTCATTGGTCACTACGGGGAGGCTCGTCGCCCTAGCGTATGCCGACAGCTCGACCACGGTGTCCCATACCACCATGTCCGGTTTATGACTCTTAGCGGATCGTGGTACTAAAGTTGACGGGATTGCATTGGTAAGTTTGGTATCCTAGATTCAAATAGGAACGTCCATACATATTGAACATACATTGGGTCAATCGGGCTACTTGACGAGCTCGACTAGCACCAGCGCACGTTGAGTTGATCAACATGAAGTGCGCAAACACTCCATATGGCCAAACCACTGCCGACAACTCTAGTATGGCTCGGGTTCGTCAAACACGTCCTACGTAGCGAAAACAATCTCAACCACCAACTTAAGGGCTGTTACCGATTACCTGGACTGTAATATAGTCCCAGTCATGTACAATCTCAATAATAGACATTTGATTCAGATCCTACATTCATATGAACATATTATGAAATATAACTTAAACATGAATACATACAATTAACATGAATAAAATAGGCTAAACCATTCATAGAGGAAATCATACACACAAGTAAGGTGATTGAGATTCATATCTCAATACCCTTAAAAATCATACTTTACCAATTACTAACCCGTTCAGGCGTTTATACAAACACTTAGACTACACTATTCAACATACATCACGTATGTTGGTATATTGTATATTTGTGCAAATCCTTTTGCTAAGGAGTTGTCGCAAACATAACAAGCATGTACTAACAAGAGTTAATCATGACAATCACATCATCAGATTTCATATACATACAAACATTTTAACAAACACATGGAATACTCTATTTATAACATAGACTATACCTATTCATAAAACAGAATAGATAGCGCATTTGGTATGTATAATAGCACCCACGTCAGGAATCTATCATTAACCCACATTGAAAACTTTGAAAACCATAATCTATACATCTATAGTCTGCACCTTACGCCGTAAAAGCGTAACGAATTCGATAGAGACTCTAAGTCTGCGTCAACGATGAAATGACAACCCATAACACGAGTTAAGTCAGCTATTTCGCTACTTGCAATAATGGAAACCCTAGAACAGCTTAGGGTTAGGTTTTCTTCTTACCCAAGTACGGAATTGAATTCGCCGGAATAGCGATCCAGTAATGATGTTTAAGCATAAGGAGTAACAGGGATTGAATTCCAGGAGTAGCTCCCACTTCTATCTCACTTTCTCTCTCCTTACTCTTTTCTCTCTCCTAGGTTTTCTCAAATTCGTATGGAGTGAAAGAGAGAGTGTTTAAAGTCCTTATATAGGCCTAAAACTGATGGAATTAGCCTTAGGGCCAAGGTATACTTAAGTTATAACCAATCGGGCTTGTTCCAATCCAACGGAGCATTTCTAGATGTCCCTTTACTGAATGCGGTCGGACTTAAGCTCACAGATACTGGATCTTGATCAAGCTAAGTTTCCAGTCCGATCGGGTTTCCAGATCGACCGTGGCGGACCGATTTCAGTTTAGCGATTACCAAAACTCGATCAGGGCCACAAGTATATTGACATGTATGGGTCATCTTCCCTGATTCAAGGATAAATTTGGGTCAGAAACCAACGGTCAAATTACTTAAATTTATATTTAATTTTTAAATGCTTATAATTGGCGCGCAAGCGACACGACTCAGATTACTTAAATTTATATTTTATTTCTAAATAAATTCACCTTTCTCACACTCTTCACTCCGGATTCAAGGAAATGGCTTCAGGATACTCTCTGGACTTGATTTCTGATGTGGTGGTCAAGTCCAGCAAGGCGGTCCTAATCCTATGGTTTTATAGTCATCGAATTTTTGACGTGCGGTACAGGTCCAATACGAAGTTTCAAAGTGCTCTCGAGAGTAATTGGGTTTAGAGATTGATTTTAGATTTTAGGGTAATATAGCGTTAACGATTCTACAGGTTTTGAGTCTTACAGATCGTATTTAAAGTGATTAGTGCTAATTTCATAGGTAATTTAGATTAACACTTAGTTAATTCTCGTCTAGTTTCTAAAGGATTTAGTTCCAAGGGATTTCTGCCTGAGTTGGTATTCGGGTCTTTGTATGGATTTTTTCGAGTCATTACAATTTTGGAGACGAGTTCAGTACTGCTGACTCAATTCGATCTGATTCCTTACTGGCCGGACTCAAACCAAGTTCAACTCGATTAGGAAATTGAGTCGAATCGGGTTGGGTATGGTTCGAATCGAGTCTTCTTTAAACGAGCCAAGGTCAGACCACCAGTGACCCAGGGCGGGACTAATAGCGAGCTAGGGCAGCGAGTGAAGGTGGGACCTGCAGCTGAACTAGCGAGGTCCCGACCTAGGCCAGACCACCAGAGAGCCAGGGCAGGACCCACCATGAAGTGCAGTCCGCCAGCGTGCCAGGGCAGGCCACTAGCAGCTTGCACGGCTGCACTCGATCTAGTGTGGTCCACCAACAAGCCAGGGCAGGCCACCGCTCGAAAACACAGAAAAAAATAAATAAAAATAAATGGAACCTACCTGATGAATGGAAGAGGATGAATGGTGAAGATAGGTTACCGGGCTGCTGAGTGGCCTGGATTCGGATCGAGATGAGTGCGGTGTTGTTCGGGTAGGGACGGGTTAGGATTCTTGTTTGGGTAGAAAAGATGGGTAAAAATAAAAAATTAAAAATACACTTAATAGTATCCATTGGATTAGATTGGATTGGCTACTGGCTCGAACTCGACTCATTGTACGGTCAGATCTAAGCGGGTCTACTCGATCCGACCTAATCCTAGCTTTTGGCTCGGGTCGGATCAGATCCGATCAGTTGGATCGAGCCAGATCCATCAGTTCGGGTCGGATCATGCCCACCTCTAACGATGATGGGAAGGATTTTTTATTTTTTTTCTTCAGTATTAAAAAGATTTGATCCTCAACTCTCACGCTCACAGCGTTAAGAGCCTTATTATCAAGTGCATACCAATTGGGAAAGAAAAGGAAAAGCCAAGAGCTTTGGATCTTCAACAAGCCTTGTTGATGGCAAAGAAGGAGAGCATCTCTTCTTCCTACTCCCTTCAAGATTATTTTATTGCAGTCCTACATGAAAACAAATAACACATGTAAAATAGAGGATAGTTTTCATATTGTATTCAAAGTAACATGGGAGGTCATTCTTCATAATCCTTCTTCTGATATTTTCACATGGGTCTAAACTTTCATACGTTGAAAAAGTAAAGAGCCAAGGAACATTTGGATCTTTTCATACAAAAGGAAAAGCTTGTGAACCCAGAATAAAGTGATTATTTTTTAAGAGGAATGTTCAGATACATTGATTGTATCTCATACAACCATTTCTTTCTACTGTCATCACATACAGAATATCCCATCCTTGAAAAAGGTGGGACACCGTCCCACCTTCAATGATCACATGGGTATGAAAATCAGGTTGATCCAAACCTTCCGTGGGCCACAAAATCAAAATCTATGGACAATCGATGGAATAACTGTATAGGTGTGGCCCACCTAGTGAGTGAATAGGACCCATTTTCATACTATGTGATCATCTGCAGCTCACCTTCTGCAAGGTTCAGATAATTTACACGAGGGGTTGTAATGGAAAAGGCAAGAGGTCCCTAGGCTTTGGCAAGGCTTGTGGGCTTTTAATGAAGCCTGAGCTAGGCCTTTTTATTAAACGGGCTTAAGTTTAAGGCCTGAGCCTGACCCTGAGGCCTAGTAATCTAGACCACGCCCGGCCCTGGAACGGACCATTCTGGCTCATTGACAGCCCTACAGCTAAGTGTCCATGTAAACAGAAGCAATCTTCAAAGAACATTTCTTATATGGGTATTAGAAGAACTTCGTATCTTTTACATTCTTTTGTTTTTTTTTTTTCTTTCTCCAAACTCAATAGGTTTAGCTTGCCATGAGAATTTTCGAATGGCTAAAGAGCGTTTGGATACCTTAGCGATTTGAATTGCAATTATCTTACTTGCAATTCATGAAATAAGGGTGTTGCCCAAGAATTCCAATAATCTTACTTTCAAGTTGCTACTCCATTATTTTGTCATTTTCTATTGATTGAATTGAATGTTTTTATTTTTTGCAAATCACTTCGTTTGTGCATCCAAAAAGTAACATCTTATTCGGGTTGCCTTTTCATTCGTTGAAATTAAAACAAATCAGCTATGAGTGGTTTTGATTTCACCATCTATTTGAAGGCCTCAAGTTGGATAGCTAGGATTGCTTGATTGGGGCGATTTTTCTACCATGTTCCATCCATGGTAGGGCCTACTAGATGGACAGTCCAGATTGAAAAATCAATCAGGGTACTAACATAAACTGGTTCGTGGCCCACATCTGGCTAGAGCTGGCCTATTACTTCAAATTCTCTAATGGGCTTCACACTCGGGACTAACACCTTATATAGGTACCCAGCCAGAGGGCCCAGCTGGACTCTTTTAGGATGGGTCAAAGTAGGTGGTGAATTATCCACCATACAGCCTTAGTTGCACGTCAATCAACACCGTCTAAACCACTGGCCCTCTTGAATTTTGGACCATTCATTAGTCTACTTTAACCGTCCGTTTAGGTGCTACCAGTGGGATGTACACTTGCCATTAGCTGTGTGTGGGGTCCACCATGGTGTATCATCCAATCCATTCATTTGATGCAACTCACTTAGATAAAGGAGCACCTGAAAACTCACACTATCCCAAAACTCAGCTGGGATATAACAATTAACAAGTGAAATTTAGTGGTTTTAGGCACGTTTACACTGTTACATACAGGGTGGCCCACCTGAGTTTTGGATCGAGTAGATTTCTTTTTGGGATCAAGTCCAAAATATGGTGGCTCAGTACCCGATGGATGGCTATTATTATTTTTTAAAAGCATAATCAATCCTTGGACAGCCTAATGAATAGATGGCTAAATTTGTTGAGGGGCCCATTTTTTTAACAAATGATCTTAACCATCTCGGATGGATCAAATCATCTGACTAATGTGGTGCAGAAATGGTGATATGTTTGGTGGATTTAATGGATAGTTTGATATCAATTTCAGAGAATTAAATTTGAAAGCTTTAATTGAAATCTCATATTGATCAAATTTTCAAAAATTGTTTTTTGAAATCTCTTCAGCCATTGATAAAATTAGTATAGAATGATCACCTAAATATAAGAACTTATTAGGCTTGCGACCAAACTATACTTTCTGTGAGTTCGATTGAAATGTTAGGATTTCAGCCTTATACATATGATTGGTTTGGTCTTTAAATGAAAATCCACAATATATTTGAAAGACAAATGGCTTCTATGGATCGATCAAATATAAAAGAATCACTTACTAGGTCATTGATAAAAGTACGATAAACATGCCCTAACTTGGCTTGTGATTAGACTAGGGTTGCCGATAGTCTAAGTGGGAATGTTAGCATTATGGTTCTGTACATTTTATTAGCATGGCGCAAAATTTACGGAAGACCTAAATGAAAGCTTATTGGTTATATATATATATATATATATATATATATATATATATATATATATTGAAATCACTTCTTCCATTGGTAAAAGTTGTAGAGAGCATGCCCTAAATAAACCCTTATTAGGTTTGTGACTAAACTATAGTTTTCAATGAGTTGGACTAAAATGTTAGGATTTTGGCCTTGTACATATGATTGGTGTGGTCTTTAAATGGAAATTCACAATATATTTGGAAGGCTGATGGATAACACAGATTGATCTAATTTCAAAAAAAAAAAAAGAAAAAAAAGGAAAGAAAATAACTTAATATAAGTCACTTTTGGCATTGACAAAAGTAGTACATCTAACTTCCCTGTACATATCATTAGAAGGGGGTGAATTATACAAATACCTAATTGAAAGCTTTTATTAGTCAAATTAGGAAAAAAATATATTTATTGAAATCACTTTGGCCATTGATAAAAGTGGTATAAAACATGTCCCAGCCTAATAGGATTTTATTAGGCTTGCGACAAAACTACTGTTTTCAATGAGTTGGACTAATATGTTAGGATTTTGGCTTATCCATATGATTTTTGTGGTCTTTAAATAAAAATCCCCATATATTCGAAAGACCTATGCATGGCATGAATAGATCAAATTTCACAAAATTACTTATTGAAAATCACTTTTGCCACTGATAAGTAGTATAAATTTGCCCTAACTTGGCTTGTGACTAGACTAGGGTGGCCAATAGTCTAAGCTGGAATGTTAGGATTATGGCCCTATACATCTTTAGTATGAGGTAAATTATAAGAAGACGTAATTGAAAGCTCATATTGGTCAAATTTGATTATTTATTTATTTTTTTAATTTATTGAAATCAATTGAAACATTTATGAAAGTAGTATAGAATATGACATAAATAAGCCTTTATTAAGCTTACGATCAAACTACAATTTTCAGTGAGTTGGGACTGAAATGTTAGGATTTTGGCCTTATATATATAATTAGTTTGGTTTTTAAATGAAAATTCACAATATATTTGGAATACCAATGGAAGGCATGGATCCATCATTTAAAAAAAAAAAAAAAAATACTTAATAAAAATCACTTTTACTACTGATAAAAGTAGCACAAACATAACCTTGTGACCATACTAAGGTTGTTGATAGTCTGGGCTGAAATGTTAGGATTGTGGCTCTGTACGTCTTATTAGTATGGGGGCAAATGACTTAGAAGGCCTAATTGAAAGTCCATATTGGTCAAATTTGACAAAAATAAAAAAAATAAAATTTTATTGCGATCTGTTTTGCTATTAAAAAAAGTAGCATAGAGCATGACCTAAATAGGCCCTTATGAGGCTTGCGACCAAACTATAGTTTTCAAAGAGTTGGACTAAAATGTTAGGATTTTGGCCTTATACATATGATAGGTGTGGTCTTTATATAGAAATCTCTAATATATTGGGAAGACTTATGGATGGTGTGGATCGATCAAATTTCAAAAATAGACTTATTAAAAATCATTTTTGCCATTGATATAAGTAGTACAAATATGTCCTAACTTGGTTTGTGATTAAATTAGGGTTGCCGATATTTTGGGCTTAAATGTTAGGATTATGCTCTTGCAAGACCTAATTGAAAGACCATATCAACTAAATTTGAAAATAATCTTTATTGAAATTATTTTTGCCGTTGATAAAAGCACTATATAACTTGCCCAAAATAGACCCTAATTAGGTTTGTGGCCAAACTACAGTTATTAGTTAGTTGGGCTTGAATGTTAGGATTTTGACCCTATACATATCCGATTTGAGTTGTCAATGGCATGGTTGGAATGGTAGTATTTTGGCCCAATGCATTGCTTGTTGTGGTCTTTAATTGATGATCCACAATATATTTGGAATACCTAATGGATGGCCATGATTAAATTTAATTTGTTTATTGAAATTAGTTTTGCCATTGATGAAAGCAACACAAAACAATCCCAACTTGTTTTGTGTAGGATTTTGGGCCTATACATCTAATCATCGTGGCCTTTAAATGGTAATCGACAATATTTTTGGTGGACTTGATTAATGGCTTGGATTGGTTAGTTTCAGAGAATTGTTTGTCAAGTAGGACCCACCATGGATTTGTATTTTGTATAAGTGGGGTTTAGTGATTCAGACTGTTGGTTTGATGTGAATAGCTGCAGATTGGCCCTGGCCTAAATGACTCTCAATTTGAAAGATCCCAGCCACCGATCACAGGCATTTTCCTAGATGAATGCTGGCCGTTGGTTTTTTCTCTTCTTAATAGGAGATTTTTCTTTTGAGGTCATGGTCCATCCATAGTGGGACCCTGAAAAAAAAGAAGTCTGGATGCCTGAATAAGGGGTCCCACCAGAAGGAACAAAAGCCATGGATATTGTGGATATCCTCGGTCCAGGACCACACAATCTCTCTTTTTCCTGAAAATCGGAACCGCTACAAAGCTTTGTAGGGTGGCCCACTGTGATGTTTGTGTTTGGGGACCTATATATCCAGCAACCAACCGAAGAAAATTCGAAAATTCTGTATGGAATTGAGCAGTTGTTCTATGGCACCGAAAAATGCTAGATGATAGACTCTCGGGAGTTTGAACACCCGATCAAGGGTTCCAGTATCCAAAGGTGGTGAAATCCCACCATGGCGTGAGTGTGTGTACGCGTGTATTAAAATAATAAAAAATAATAATAATAAAAACATGCTAAATGGCATGCAATGGTCTGTTGATGACATCAACCTAATTTGTTTCTGAATAGATTTAAGACATCAAAAAATAATATTTTTCATGACATCAATTCCATGGAATCCAAGCGGATTTGAAATTCAGGTGTGCTCGACCACAGGATGAAATGACACCACCCCAAAAAGGCCACTCGAACTCATGTTGGACAAACCATCTGATTTTTAAGATTTTAGCCATGATTTTACACGGTGTAGCCACGTAAGTTTTGGGTCGGTCTGATTTTTTGCACCGAAAGGATAAAATCATGGAGAACACATAATGGACGGATCGGATGTCATGCCCAGATCATGGTGGGCCCCACACATTGCCTTGTAGGTTAAGCTTAAAGTGCAAAGCTTTGTAGTGGATCCGGCCTTCTTTCTCAGAAGGAAACAAATCTTAAGATCCTGTCTGGCAATGGGCCACATCAGACTTCCACGCCCATTACAGTCTAGGTCAGGCCTGATCTTAACAACCCCAGTTCCACCATGAGCTGATTGATGAATTGTGCTGACAGGGCTCTAGTATGACAATATATATTTTCTAGTGGGGCCCAGTCCAGAGCTCCAACCTGGGCCATTCAAGAACTGATCTATCTCTGTCCTGAGCCTGATTTTAAGATCCAAGAAACAAATGGGCCACACCAAAACCTTCCATGTAGCCTGACAAACAGTGGGGAACGGATTATGAGAGGCCAGGTGGCAGCTTAATTAGTGAGTGAAGTCCTGAACGTGGGGCCCACCTTGATGTATTTATTGTATATCGATGTTGTCCTTCAGTTTTCCAGCTCATCCTAGGGCATGGTCCAAAAAATAAGTAGATCCAAATCTCAAGTGGACCACCAAGTAGAGATTGAATGGCCACCGTTAAAAACTTATTGGGGGCCACAAAAATTTTTGGATCCAGCTGATATTTGTGTTTTCCCTCCATCCAGGTCTGTATGACCTTATCAATAGGTTGGATGGCAAAAAAACATTACAGTGGGCCCCAGGAAATTTTTAATGGAAGGTGTTCAACAACCATTGGCATGTAGTGTGGTCCAATTGAGATTTGGATCTGCTTCAATTTTGGGACCATGCCCTAAAATAAGCTGGAAAAACTAATGGACAGCATGGATATAAAACACATATATCAAGGTGGGCCCCACGGTCAGGGACTTACCCACTGAGCTTTCCCGGGCATCACCTAATCCGCTCCCTCAACAACGTGCCAATTGTATCTAGCCGATCGGCGCCCTTATTCGTGGGCCCCAAGTAAAATTACAAGTGCACTATCGTTCAACATAGCCATGAATCTGATCCATTAAACAATGTCATCCACCATTCGTTAATGTGTCCTTAATCATGCCAGGTACTTGCAGTCGCACAAACAAACCCTAACAAAAATAATTCAAATTTTACGTGAAAAAATTTATGAAGATCAAAAATCATAGTACAAAGCGATGACTAATGCACTATAAAAGTAGAATTATAAGAGATGGAGTCTTACAAATTCAAACAAACCTCAAATATGCTCCACGAGCCTAAATATGGCCTTGAACTCTTATGAATGAATTAAAAAGCCCTAATACACCTATATTCCACCTTATACATAAACTATTATAATCAAAATAGAAAATAAATTCTGCAATTATGCAATCTTACACATGCTCAAGGGACCTTTGATGGCATCGACATTCAATTGAAACCCTCAATAGCATCGAAGTCCTTCAATGACAACAAGTAGGAACACCAAAACATCCCAACAACTAACATAATTTGTTTGGATTTTCTCGAATATCTTTCATAGGTGTCAGCATATGCTCGATGACATTAAATGGTATGTTAATGGTATTGCCAAATTTAAGACATAACAAAAAATTGTGCCAGATCAATACCCAAAAAAAAAAATAATCCTCTCCGCCTAACATGATCAAATTTCATACCCCAATTTTTTGACCCAAATTTTCTTTTGGATGTCCATCAACAGTCAGAGCTTAATCGCACATGGACATCCTCTAATCTTAAGATTGATAAAATAAAATAAAATAAAAGGAAATTAAAGAACAGACATAAAAGCAGATCAGTCATATCTATTACTTAATTGTAATAAAGATCAGAGAAAATCTCAACGGTGTAAAAGCAGGCATCGCATGCAACAAGCAATCCACATTCCATACATTACTTTGTATGTTACCCAGCTTTACAGCCTTTCCTTCACCTGCTTTCATTAACCATAGTCTTTTCTATTTCTACATACATACATGTATAGCCCAACCTCTCTATATACACACGCGCCAAAAGGAACATCCAATCCAACCATTAGGTGGGCCATAACGTTGTGATGGGAATTCCTAGATTTTGGGCTGGTCCATTCATCCAATGGCCAGCTCTGAACAAAAAAAAAATAATGAATGGCTAAAACAAGATTTTTAGATATCTATGTATTTGGTACACTATGGCCCACTAAAAGTATATAGACTGAGCTGGTTTGGGGCTGTGACTTCTACACTGAGAGGCCCATCTAATGGAGAGATTGGATGTTTCACACGTGTGCTGATCTTGGAACAGGTTTACACGCGTGTGGGATTAGCGAACCTTTGTAAAAGAAAGTTCAAATGCAACTTGGGTTTTACATGTTCTTAAAGAGCTGTGAGTGACAACTAAAAAGCATTCCCTCTTCCTTCTTCGTAGAACCTACGAGAATAGTTTGAGATGCACCATACAATGCATGGGCATAGAACTATTGTGCAGCACCTTCGGATTTTTAGTTTGTACAAGTGGGCCCTGTGGTTTAATCTCTGTTGATATGGTGAATCTCATTGTGGATGTCCCACCTACAAAAAGCCCTCCAGATTGGAGAAGTAAGAACGTTTTCAGAAAGAAAAGAAAAAGTAACGGTTTACATTCAATCAAGAAAACGCTATTCATTCTATGGCTGGGATACTTCGATCGGTCAGATTTTTAGTGAAACGGTCACCCACTGTGAGGTGCATCATACGAACGGTTTGGATCATCGGACCATGGGCCTTACTTGTACAAACTGAAAAATGAAACATACGGTATATACATGCTGCGGCCGGCTGGGAGATTGTACAGTACCCCTCGGTCTACAGATTGTACAAGTGGGTCATTGTTCCATGATCCAAACGGTTGATATTGCGGGCCCCAGTTGTTATGTATCACGCACGAAAATTCTACTAAACGCGTGAAGTATAAACGTTTCCAAAGGTGGCCGAAAACAAAACAGTTACAGTTTTATTTTAAGGGATTAATGGCCTATATGGCTCGGATTTTTCCAATCTGGACGGTACTTAGCGAATGGGCCATCATGGTGGGTCCTATTGAATCATCGTTTTGGATCACTGCACCCTCAGTATCACTTGTACAGCCCTCATTTTACCCTCATCTGATTGTAGATTAAAATGAAGCTCAACTACAATTCAACAGTTGTAGAGGGGCCCACCTGAAAAGTCTTCTTCAACCAGGATCTCAACGTGATGTTTGCGTTATATCCACACCATCCATCCGTTTCACCGGCTCAAGTTGTGATATGGCCTAAAACATGAGGGAGATTCGAGACACAATAAGGCTTAAAAAAAAAAAAACAACAACAACAACTGTCATGAAAAATGACTACCGTTGAAGCTTTCTTAAAAAGGTTTTAACAAGGAAAATTCTCATGCGATACCAAAATCACATGACATGATTACTTATATATATATATATATATATATATATATATATATATATATATATATATATATATATATATATATATATATATGAGAGTGAATGAAGAGATGTTTGAAGGAAATTCATTCTTTTAAGCTTGTGTTAAGAGTGCCTTCATCCTGTATATCTACCTTATCTAATAATTAATGAGATAGTTCGCATCAACCCAATGTGTAGTTTAGTGTGTATATATATATATATATATATATATATATATATATATATATATATATATATATATGTGTGTGTGTGGATTTTGTATTAAGCGAGCCTAGTTCCAATAAAGTTGAGTTTGTGTCAAGTTTTAAGTTGAGTTGAGCTCTAACTACCGCTTGGGTTGAAATTTTTTAGAGCTTAGATAGTTAATTTGACTCATATCATACTTAATTTGAAGTTGAACATTTTTTAATCGAGTCGGGCGAGTTAACCAGGTTAAACGTGGTACGTGTACAACTCTATTTCTCTTTGGATGGGATTCCAGCCGACTCTCATGTTTTTTAATGGGAGACCGCCTATTTATTAATATTCTCAACCGTCTATTTTCAGGACACATGAGAAAAGTGAAGGATATTTTTTCAGGGAAGAGCCCATCAACGTTGTTATTGGAAGATCTCGATCACTGATCTTGGCTCCCATTTGTCAGAACTGAAATGACACGTACGGTGACTCATAATCCCTTTATCTTGATGATCGGCTTAGGATTTAAAATATCCGTCAGCCTTTACTGCTTGCAACTTGCAAGACTACTAGTGAGGCCTCGCTTGTATTATCCACACCGTTCATCCATGATGGATCGTCCAACAAAAGTCTTCCTGATGGCCTGGGTCATCCGGGCCCCGAATGCAAGTTCCCATGCTGGCCTTAGTTCCCACGTACGATGTCACACGTGTCATGGATCTGGCAATTCATTGTTCAGCCCACACTGTAAAGATGCCATGGAAACTCAATTATTAGCCACACGTGCATTAAATTTGGAGTTTTGGACCGTTGAACTTCTTTTTCAACGGACGGGAATCGTCTAAAACACCCAAGATATTTTGGAGCCCACCACATACAATATGTAAATCCATCCTCTCCACCAAATGAGAACCCTTATTTGAACCGTAAATACACCTGAGTTTAAGATCAGGTTGATTTTTACATCTTCAATTCATCCTTGTACGTTACAGCCGATTGGAGGACTTGATGAAAGATACAATCCATGCTGGCCCCACACAAACCTATGGTTGACATTCATTCCCACTGTTTCCAATCGTGTGGCTCACCTGAGTTGTGGTTCTGACCGGTTTCTTTTCTCATTTTCTAGAATCAAGGATACAACCTGATGGATGGATTGGATTTTGTCTACGATTGTTGGACCCCACAGACCTTGGGTGCTACAGACGCTGCACAGAGCAAGTTTTGTGGACGATTCCGTGTCTTTGCTAACCACCCATTTCCGGTAAAGTCAAGCCCGGTGACCAAGGGAAATTGCTGATTACTATTTAACGGTTAGGATCTTCCATTCCGATACAATACATCCAAAGTGAGGCGCATTTAATCAAAGGCACGGATCGCTCCTCATGGATCCCACTTGTACGTACCTAAGGTCAGAGGACAGTAAACATGTCCTTAGGTCCAAGGATCATATAAACCCCCATCTTTTCCTTTTACTTTCAGTAAAAACACAAGGAGAAAACTTTGATACTCTGTCAAACTGGGATACATGATACGCCTGCAGTTAGAAATTGCGTACATCGTATAAAAGGAAATCAATAAACTGTTCAAATATTTTTTCCTAGTTTAGATTCATTATTACTAAATAAGTTAGTCTTATTTGATCATCTGACTATCATATTGGTGACATTTTTTGGACGGTCAGAAATGAAAATTACTGGTCCTGTTTCAACAAGCAAGTGTCCAAGAATCAGAGCCTACAATCATTTAAACATTCTTATTTCGTGTCTGTAACTCGATCACCGTGATGGAAACAATTTGATCGGTTTATTTTGAGTCGATGCATGCCACGTGTACAAGATCTGAGCACATGCGTAGCAAGAGTCATACGCCTGAGTATCATATATATATATATATATATATATATATATATATATATACACACACACACACACACACACACACACACACACATATAACAAACATGAAAAGCATGATTTGCCGAAAGGAATCACATGAAACCAACAAGAACCAAACCAGAACCCTCCAAAACCAGGGTCAGCACGAGGTCGGTGGTGTCGGGGTTACCACGCAATCCGCGTCCAGTCCTTCCAGGATTAGGTGCGGCCTCGACTATATCCAACGTGGTACGGTCTTGACCGTGGGGCCGAAGGTAATTTTTTTAAATTATATCCACACCGTCCATCCGTTTTTTCAGTACATTTTAGGGCAGGAGCCCAAAAATAAAGCACAAAAAATTCTTATGTGGACATAAAGGAAACAGTGATGATTGAATGTTCACCGTTAAAAACATTCTAGAGCCCACCTTATTGTTTATTTTCTATCCAATCTGTTGATAAGGTCACGATGACATGGGTGAATAGAAAAAAAATAAATACCATCTTCATTCAGAACTTTTGTACTCCATGAGAACTTTTTAATGGTCAGTCGCTACTATTTTCTGTAATAATGCCAACCTGAAATTTGGATCTGCTTCATTTTTTATTTAATAGCCTAAAATGATTTGAAATATTGTGTGGACGGTGTGGATATACTACACATACATCAATGTGGGCCCCGAGGTCAGGACGCACCGTCTTTTGTGTAGTCGGGTCCGCACCTGATCCGCTCCCGCCTTTTGGAGGAGGGGAGAGAGAGAGAGAGATGGAAGGTTCTTTCTAGGGTGAGATGGGCGGCGTCGTGGTCAGACAAGCCCAACTCGTTTATTAACGGGCCACAAGCTCGCCCAAAACTAACCCATGACCCACGAGAAACAATGTCCAATGGTTTAAAATATGACTGCATGAGTGGCCCACTTGATAATCCTATATTGCGTGATTTTAGATGAACGGTGTCTGCAGTGTTAGCCCATGTTACACGTGTCTCATTCCCACGTGTAGAGTAAGTGCACTATCAAAGTGCTGTCCACCCAATCAAGGACTTAAAATGAAATAAAAAATAAAGTTAAAAGTGCCAAAGAGAAAAGTTGCACTGGCGATGAAAAAAAGTAGGCATCTACGCACGAGATGAGAGACACGTGGCGCTTGATTGTGCCTCGAGCCCTGGAGACCTCTCTCTCTCTCTCTCTCTCTCTCTCTCTCTCTCCAAAAAGCAAAGGAAAAATCTCTCCTTTCTCTTTCAACATCTCTCCTTTCTCTTTCAAAAGCAACGGCAAAAAAACATTAGTTCTCTCTCTATAAAAGCCCATCAAACCTCCTATGCTTTTCTCATGCAAAAATACCACTCCATTTCCTTTATGAGCTTTATTTCCTTTTGGTTCTCTTCCAAAACAAACTCCAAGAGCTTCAATCCCAAAGAAAGATGAAGAACAAGGCCTCTATCTTGTTGAAACCGATAGTTTCTCTCTTGGGTTCTCTTTCCAAAGCCAAAGAACTCGCTGTCAAAGGCAAATCAAATGCAATGAAAGCCCGTCTCATCATCGTTGGGTTGTTGAGAAACAAGAAGGTTTTGTTACCTGCCATCTCTCACAAGATCCATGCATTGCTGGGCCATGATAAAGGTGACCACCACGACAACGGTTGCGATGATCACAACCGAGAAAAGGCCATTATCGTATACAATGCTTTGGCTAACGAGGCCTCTCCAGACCCATGTCTCACATTACAGACCGTTGATCATGGTGGCCATGATGATGATGATGATAGATATCCTGATTTGACTCACTCACTATTTGATGAGCTGGGATTTGACAACGGAACCGACTCAGTCATTGATCTGGTGCGGAATTGTCGAGAGGACAGCTCGGATTTCAGCTTGGAGGATGAGATTGATCACGTGGCAGATCTGTTTATAAGGAGGTTTCACAGGCAGATGAAGATGCAGAAGCAGGAATCCTTTAAGAGGTATCAAGAGATGCTTGATAGGAGTGTTTAAGTTGAAATGGAGGGAACTAACGGCTAGTTCTTTCCAAATATTGGTTTGATGTGGGGTCCACCAACCTCAAGAAAACAAGCCTCCCAATCAGATTAATGGGGATTTGTTTTTTTTTTTTTTTCTTTCTTTCTAATAATTCAATGAAATTCAGATGTTTGGCCATCTGGGTCTTATAGGATTACATGCATATAATCATCATCTGGCTTGGGCTTTTTAGTTCTAAGCTTTTATTTTTTATTTTTAACTATTTATAGATTCCATAGAAGCTGATGTTGTAATTGTACGTAGAATCTTATTGTTGTGATACAAGAAAATAAGAATATCATGTGTCCTGTTTGGATCAGCCCTTTGTAATTTGAAATAATAATTCTCAATCTTGTTGAAATATTTTTACTTGAAAGGGATTCTAACATGTCTTTGAGGATTTCATTTTCCTTGCTTTTCATTTTGCATGCATGATTTTCATGTCTTGAGTTTGTGGCGCGGGAAAAGGACGCGGATTGGGTACAAGAAGTTCCTGTAGTCGGAAGCTATGTAGAGCCCACAGAAATGACTGTGACATATCCAATCCGTTCATTAGTTTTGCAAGACCATAGTAGGATAGATGTGTAAAATTCAGGAAGATACAAAACTCAAGTGGGCCATACCACACGAAATAGTGGGGATTGAACTCCCACCGTTAGAAACTTTGTGGGGGCACAGAAGTTTTGTAGCAGGATGATGTTGTGTATATATTTTATCTGAGCGGTAATAACCCCATGAACGGCTTGGATGTCAAATAAACATCATGGTCAGCTTCAAGAAGGTTTCAACGGTGGGCGTTTCCAGCTTGTGGTCTTGCAAAACTGGTGGACGGAGTGGATTTGTCAGGGGCATCTCTGTGGACCCCACACATCTTCCTTACAAAGGTACTTTCTCTGACTGGGGGCATGGGCAATCCGGGCACCCGGGAGATGGATTGTATGGTGCTCGACCACAGTATGCGCACGCTGTACTCGGGTTTTGAGATTTTAGAAGTGGGGCCCACGGTTCATTGTTCAGACCAACCAATGGGGTTGGATGGACACAAAAAGCTTTACCCTTGATCTAAGATCCTAGATGTGTTGTGCTTTGGACGAGATCTGAACCATTCTTCAAGTAGTAAATATGTAATATCATGGAGGGCCCATAAGGAAATGAAATCCTAACCCTTAGATGAGATGTTCGTTGGGCTTGAGAGAAGCACGTATATCCGCTGCCGTTCTACATCTCGGACGTGGGAGATCACACACGAAACCGTGGTAATTGAACGGATACAATTAAAACGTTCTAGGACTCATTTTAGCGTCTATTAGCCATCCGACCTATTGATTAGGTCACATAGACCTGGAGGAAGGGAAAACATGAATATCGGCGTGATAAAAAAAAGAGAAATTTAGGACTGTGGACCCCACCTTTTAGCCTGCTTTTTTGTATGAAAGAAGACAAAATTTGTTTTGCAACTTAGACCTGCTCGTACGGATAAAAAATTTGAGGACAAAAATACCCCTCCCTTTCAAGGAAACGGATTGGGTACTCTGCCTGCCACCAACCATCCATATGTGGGCCCCACCTTGATGTGTGCTTTTCATCCATGCTATCCATATATTTTTCGAGATCATTTTATGGTATGAGACCAAAAATGAGATATATCCAAATTTCAAGTGTACCACGTTACAGGAAACTGTGTTGAAGTCAACTATTAAAAACCTTTAGGGGGCTCACTGTGATGTTTGTGAGAAATCCTTTCCATCTAAGTTCATTCATAGGGTCAAAAAGACCTGGATGAAGAGGAAAAAAAATTTCATAATGATCTAAAACTTCTGTAACCCCTAAAAGGGTTTCAATGGTAGACGTTCAATTCCCCACTACCTTTTACAGTGTGGTCCACTTGATAGTTAGATCTATTTTATTTTTCATCTCAAGCCTTAATATGAGCTCGTAAAATATATGGACGGTTTGGATATAACACATACATCATGATAAGACCCACAAAAGTAAAAAAAATAATAATTTCAGTTTGCCCTAAAAATTGAGCGGGACAAACTGAAAATTGAGCGAGGCAAACTGAAAATTGAGCGGAGCAAACCAAAAATTGAGTAGGGCAAACTGAATTTTTTTTTTTTTTGCTATGTTGCTTTTGTGGGTCCTATCATGATGTATATGTTGTATCCAAACCGTGCATATATGAACGGGACAAACTGAAAATTGAGTGGGGCAAACTGAAAATTGAGCGGGGCAAACTGAAAATTGAGCAGGGCAAATTGAAAATTGAGCGGGGCAAACTAGAAATTGAGAGGGGCAAACTGATTTTTTTTTTTTTTTTCTATGTTGCTTTTGTGGGTCCCATCATGATGTATGTGTTATATTCAAACCGTCCATATATGAGCGGGACAAACTAGAAATTGAGCGGGGCAAACTGAAAATTGAGCAGGGCAAACTGAAAATTGAGCGGGACAAACTAGAAATTGAGCGAGGCAAACTGGAAATTGAGTGGGGCAAACTAGAAATTGAGCGGGGCAAACTGAATTTTTTTTTTTTTTTTGCTATGTTGCTTTTGTGGGTGCCATCATGATAATTGAATCGGATTTAGGTTATAGGTTTTGGTATTGGTTTAGGTTATAGGTTTTGTTTAAGGTTATAGGTTATAGGTTTAGGTTTAGGTTTAGGTTATAGGTTTTGGAATTTGATAATGGGTTTGGGTTTAGGTTATAGGTTTTGGTTTTGGTTTGAGTTATAGGTTATAGGTTTAGGATAAGGTGTAGGTTTAGGTTTAGGTTATAGGTTTTGGGATTTGAGAATGGGTTTGGGTTTATGTAACACCCCGGATTTTGGCTAATCTGGAATTTGACGTCCTTAGGCAGTGGGTCAATTAAAACACCTGAAAAATCGTTCAGAACCCAATTCCATAGCCAAAGAAACCACTTAGGATTAATTTCTTTAGAAACTAAGCATAAGTTAGCTAGCGCAACGTTGGAGTGGCTGGGAAACAGTCCCTGATCACTTTAAATATGTTCTACAAGACCCAAATCGAGTAGAACCAATGACTCTATAATACTCTATAACCTCGGATCAAACTCTAAGTGGGTTTGTCCTCTGGACCACATTGAATTTTTATATTGGATTTAGACCGCGCGTCGAAGGTCCGATACCTCCTATCTTAGACCGTTAGAACCGCCCAGCTGGACTTGACAATCATCTAGAAAATCAAGTCAAACCGATAATCACAGACTATTTCGTTGAACCCGGACTGAAGCGACCGCGAATAGGGACGGATTTGGAATTTCAAATTCAAATCTGGCACACGACTTGACGCGTCAGTATTAAGCGTTCTGACCGTCAGAATTCATCCAGATTACACCCTCGGATCAGGAAAAATTTCTATTTCATATCATGAGATTTGCAGGCCTGATCTACGTGTGGTGACCGCTGAACTGAAACTAGTCCTCCACGTGCGATCTGCGAACTCTGCCGGACTGAAAACTTGATGTATGCTAGATCCAGTATTCATGAGCTTAAGTCTGACCGCATTTGGCCAGGGGACCACCAGAAAGCATCTTTTGGGCCAAAACAGCCCCGAATTGGACATACCTCAAGTGTACCTTGACCTGGAGCCTGTTTTGGGCACATTTGGGCTTACAAAAGGGGTTGAAACCCTCACTTCTCTCACCCATCCGAATTTGCTAGAAACCCTAGCAAGAGTGAGAGAGAAAGTGAGAGTTTGTGAGAGAAGGTGGGAGAGCTTTTCCTGCTGCTGCTGCACGTGCTTAGGCAACGCACTCCGATCACTTTGCCGGTGATTTCTCCGCGTTTTCAGGTAAGAAAAACCCTAGAAAGTTGCTGATTTGCTGATTCCTTGGTTCCATAGAGAAATAGCTAATAGATCTTGTGTATTAGGTTGCCTAGTCGCCGTAGACGAAGCGTATACGCTCTGTTCGAATTTCAACATCCATAAGAGACAAGGTGCGGATTTTAGACGCTTTGATTGACTGTTTCCAAAGCTTTCAATGTCGTTTAATAGTAGATTCTTGACGGCAACGCCGTTTGACATGTACAACATGCTGTCCGTTTCCTGTTTCGTAAATCAACGAAGAATATGAGATTTAGGACATTTTAGTCATTTGTAGGAAGTACTGTTTTCATTCATAGTTTGCTGATGTGATTGACATGAATTGTTGTCGCATTAGAATATTAGGAATGCGTGCATAATTAGTTTAGCGAAGAGGTTCGCCTAAATGCGCATTTCGAGTCGACATACTATATGTAGACTCAAGTGTGTAGTGTAAGTGTTTGTATAAATGCTTGTATTAGTATGTATTGAATTAAATGGTGTTATGAATTAATTTGAGATTGATTTCTCAAATAATATGCTGGTGTAAATGGTTTCCTACATGTTAGCCATATGCATGATTTCATGATATGAATGAAATGCATGTGCTTGACGATTCGCTTAAGCTGTATGTTCTAACATGTGCTTGATGATTTCATTTTGATTTAGTTTGAGATTGAATTCTCAATTAATATGCCGATGGAAATGATTTCCTATATGTTGGCGATATGCATAAGTTCATTATATGTACGAAAGGCATGTGTTAGATGATTTACTTAAGTTGTACGATATAACATGTGTTAACATGCTCACATGGTTGTGTTTCATTTCCAATACTCTCACATGATCGCTGAAGTGGATTTATATGTGTTTGGGACTATACGTAGTCCAGGCAGTCGGCAACCGAGCGAATTCGTGGTTAGCTTATCTTGGCCACGAAGGACGCGTCGATAAACGCGAGTCGTGTTGGAGTTGGCGGCAGTGGTTAGGCCACGCGAAGTGTTTTACGCACTTCATGTCGTTCAACTTGCGATGCGATCGTGCTAGTCGAGCCTGTCAAGTAACCCGACTGGCCGTTGTATGTTCACCCTGCATGAATCATAACTGCTTGAACCTAGGGTACTGAACTTACCATTGTAAACCCTGTTAACCATGGTACCTTGATCCATAAAGACTCATGAGCCGGGCATGGTGGTATGGGACACCGTGGTCGAGCTGTCGGCCTACGCTAGGGCCATAAACCTCCCCGTAGTGACCAGTGAGCACCTAGACTCGTGAGCAGATTATGGTGGTATGGGACACTATATTCTAGCTGTCGGCCTACACTGATCAGGCGACGAGCCCTTTGTAGTGACCGCGAGCGTATTCTGAGTCCACGGGAGGCGACGACCCTTCCGTTGCAGTAGAGTACGGTAGGCCTGTATTGATAAGGTGATGGGGGAGCGGTGCAACGAGTGCGTGCAACAGCCCTGGCAGCCCTTGCAGCGACCTACAAAATATACATCGTATGAGATTACTAGGAGTGACGACCCTAGACAGGATCTGTGTTGGGATTGATATAAGGGAAGTACCTTAGTTTCCCAATATTGCTGTATGAAAAGGACTAATAACAACTAGGTAATCATATCACCATGATATTGCATGTGCCTGGAAGATGTGGAGCACTTGAGGGAGTGCGGCATGCTGCGGTCGTAAGATAGTGCCGTATGAGGGAGATCGTCGGTGAGGGCATCCATCATGTCACGTCATATTGCATTAACAACAGTATTAGGATTGTTTGATTTACTGCTTTACTATTATCGCATGATTGATTTGATAACATGCTAATCTCTGCTCTCTTATCCCACAGAGTTAATCACTCACTCCCACGTTACGGGATGGTGTTTCCGGACACCTACCAGTCCCTTTTGTGATTGCAGATGATGGCGCGGCCTGTAAGGCGGAGCTGGACTTGATGATGAGGAGGAGGATTCCTCCTTTATGCGTGTTCTGATTGACGGGATTGCAGGGAGGTTGATTAGATACTTTGACATTGTCATTTTGTATTTTTAGCGCCCTCATGTATATTCATTTTGTTTACTTTTGAAGTATACATGTATGTGTATAACCTGGTAATATATTCACACTCTGGAGACATACAACAGTTTATATACGTTATACATACTATTACAGTCTTCCGCTTGCAAATTTAACTGTCTCTGGAGTATGATATGCTGTTCTGGCTTAATCTCACTCATGTTTAATACATTATCACAGACAACATTCAATCATACATATCCATGTTGCATAAATAACATTTTGGAACTCGGGAGTTGGGTTTTTGCTCGACCCCCCGATTTTCAGGATGTTACAGTTTAGGTCATAGGTTTTGATTTTGGTTTAGGTTATAAGTTTTGGGATTTGGGAATGGGTTCAGGTTTAGGTTATAGGTCTAGGTTAGGTTTAGGTTTAGGTTTAGGTTAGGTTTAGGTTATAGATTTAGGTTAGGTTTAAGTTATAAATTTTGAGATTTGGAAATAGTTTTAGGTTATAAGTGGAAATCCTCCCCATCTAAGTTCATCACAGTGGGCCCCCTAAAAAAATTAATAATTTCAGTTTGCCCTGCTCAATTTCTAGTCTGCCCCGCTCAATTTTCAGTTTGCCCTGCTCAATTTTCAGTTTGCTCCGCTCAATTTCTAGTTTGCCCCGCTCAATTTTCAGTTTGCCCCGCTTAATTTCTAGTTTGCCCCGCTCAATTTCCAGTTTTCCCCGCTCATATATGGACGGTTTGGATATAACACATACATCATAATGGGACCCACAAAAGAAACATAGCAAAAATAAAATAAAATTCAATTTTCCCCGCTCAATTTCTAGTTTGCCCCACTCAATTTTCAGTTTGCCCCGCTCAATTTTCAGTTTTTCCCGCTCAATTTCTAATTTGCCCCGCTCAATTTCCAGTTTGCCCCGCTCATATATGGAACCCGATTTCCTAAACCTAATCCTTAACCTATTCTCAGTTCCCTAAACCTTAACATATAACCGACACTTATAACCTAAACCTAAACCTATAACCTAAATGTATTCTCAAATCACTAAACCTAAACCTACATCTAATCCTAATATCAACTCTTTAACCTAAACCTAAACTTGAAAACTCAAATCTAAACTTGGTCCCAAACTCGATTTCCTAAACCTAAACCTTAACCTATTCTCAGTTCTCTAAACCTTAACATATAACCGACACTTATAACCTAAACCTAAACCTATAACCTAAACCCAAAACCTAATTGTATTCTCAAATTTCTAAACCTAAACCTACACTTATAATTACTAAACCTATAACCTAAACCTAAACCAAAACCTAAACCTATAACCTATAACCAAAACCAAAACCTATAACCAAAACCAAAACCAAAACCTATAACCTAAACCTGAGCCCATTCTCAAATCCCAAAACCTATAACCTAAACCTGAACCCATTCTCAAATTCCAAAATCTATAACCTAAACCAAAACCAAAATCTATAACCTAAACCCGAACTCATTCTCAAATCCAAAAACCTATAACCTAAACTTAAACCTTAACCTAAACCGTTAACCTATAACCTAAATCAAAACCTATAGTCTAAACAAAAATCAAAACCTATAACCTAAACCCGAACTCATTCTCAAATCCTATAACCTATAACGTAAATCAAAACCAAAACTCAAAACTAATAACCTAAACCAAAACCAAAACCAATAACATAAACCTGAGCCCATTCTCAAATCCCAAAACCTATAACCTAAACCTATAACCTAAACCAAAACCAAAACCTATAACCTAGATGTTGAGGGTCAAATATTGCATATCAGACCCGGTTATTGCCTGGATTTATGAATATAATTGTAACATCCCATATATTTTTTTTACGGTGGGTATTTTGAACCCCACTGTTTCTCATGGTGTGGTCCACCTGAGCTTTGGATCAACCTCATTTTTTGACTCATGCTCTAATATAGACGGGCAAGACTGATGGACGGATTAGATTTTTCACAACATCCATGTGGGGCCGTTGTCGCTAACAAAAAAACAGAGAGAGAGAGAGAATTGCACGTCACCACGTTAACAACTTAGCCCCAAATTTCTCTCTCACTCCTCTCACCATAACCAAACCCATCTCTCACTCTTCTCACCACACGACCTATCCTCTCTCCCCAATTTTTCCTCCCATTAAAACTCTCCTCTTTCTTCTTCCATCATTCTTCATCGGCGGAACCCACCAAATAATCCAGGCCGCTCACCATCAACCCAAGAAGATTTTAATGGCAAGCGTTAAACCCCACTGTTTCAAGTCTTATGGCCCATCTAAATTCCAAATCTGTCTTATCTTTAGAATTATGTATTATTACGAACCGACAAAGTAGCTAGACGGAATGGATTTCTCACAAATATCTCGTTGGACCCACCTAGCTTCCGTTGCAGTAAGGGATTTGGAAGGCTTCCACAATGCAATCCACGTAGATTGAAATCTCTCCGATTTTTCCTCATTTCTCTTTCTGTTTTTAAGCTAACCTATAAATCGAAAAATCTCAACTGTCCATTGGATCCATCTCCAATCTGCAACGTCAAAACTATGTCATTCAACCTCCACTCAACACATCAGGTAGGTGATCTTCCCTATTGAAAATTTTATGTTAATATATAGATTGATTTGATTATTTTTTATGTGTTCAATTTATTTGATTATTATCATTAGTTGCAGATTATTTTATTTGATTCTTAATTGCATAGTATAAATGTAATTTATTTGAATTATTAATTGATTTCAATTAATTATCGTTATGTGCTCAAATTGTAATTAATTCCTTATTATTACATGATGAATAATTTATTTGAATTTATGGGTGATCTGCCCAGGGTCATTCCTAAAAGGATCAGCACAGTACGGGTGCTCTGCCCAGGGTCATTCCCAAAAGTATCAGCACAGGTGCTCTGCCCTGGGCGATTCCCTAAAAGGATCAACACACGGGTGCTCTGCCCTGGGTATTTACCCTAAAAGTTTATTCACCAGGTGCTCTACCGAGGGTCATTCCCTAAAAGGATCAACACCGGTGCTCTACCGAGGGTCATTCCCTAAAAGGATCAACACACACAGGTGTTCTGCCCTGGATTGAACCAAAAATGATTTTAGATAACGGCATTGTTTTATTTTGTTATTAGGAAAAATAAATTATTATTGTTGTCATGTACAATGACGATTCAATACTCGTAATTAATCATATTTGTATTATTGAGTTTTATTTATGTTAATGTAAAATTTTTAATTTTGGGAAGGATGTGACCCTACGAGCCGTCGAGCTCACACCCATATAGACTGTTTTGAAGGGTTTGTGTATGAAGGAAATGTTGGACAAGATTGAAGACTTTTATATTTTTATATTTTTTTTAATTTAGAAATTAATTAAAATTTAATGTATGTTGTTATTATTTATTTTTTTATGTCAATGTAATTAAAGATTTAAGGATTGATAAGTGGACAACATTTAATGACAATGATTAGTATCATTTTAGTTTCTCTGATTGCCTTGAAAATGTATGGAAAAAAAAATGTGGGTTGCGATGTATATTTATTTAAATACAACTCACAGTCCTGAAATTCGAGTCCGGGCCTGGCCAACTCGGGTTCCGAATTTTGGGGTGTGACAATAAAACTGCTTAAGGAAATATTTTAATTATATTTTTGTTACAGGGTGTAATTAGGAGTGTTGGCTGAAAAAGAGTATTAAAAGTGTTGATTTGACACTTCGAAGTCACCAAAGCAAAGGACGGACTCTAGAGGACTAAGATCAACGGATTTATACATGAGGGATCTGAGAAAATCAAGCCGTTTACGTTAAAGAGGCCTGAAATTGGTCCAGATTGCAAGATCACAGGGTTCCCACCATCCGTTTGGCTCGAAACTTCATATATGGGCTGAGAATTACAAATTAGCCGTACACGTCAAAATTCATCTCTTGGATCAGTGTATAAGTGACCCGATGGGCAAGATCAGATAATAACCATTAAGAAATCATCTTACACATCCTTGGGAGATCGGGACCCAAACTGAATCAATGAAAAGAGCATGAAAAACGGTAAATATTCACCAAATTTCACTTCTTTTAGATAGTGCAATTAGAAAATATGGACAACAAAAGTTATAACAAAAGAGAATGACAAATCTGTAAATATGGATATAACCATGCATGCCTCTATTCACCTAATAGATACAACAGTGAGTATCAATCTCCAGTTATTCAGATGGTGTGGGCCACTTTATCTATGAAACTTCCTCATCTTTTACCCCGCATCATAACATGCGGGACAAAGACAGTGAACGAAGTGGATTACTTACTAAAACATCATAGTGGGCCCTACCCGATTTTTTGCAATGTTGCTTAACTCGACGGGTGGTTGTTACGTGGGATTTTCAATTATGTTGTGGCCCACCATGGACATCCAAATGGTTGATCTTAACCATCCAACCTGACTGGACGAGGGTTTTAACTAAACCCTAGTTATTTTCATACATACACTCATGCATCTATGGTCACAAAACAATGGAAATTCCTTTACATCAGTTGATGGTGTGGCCCACTCAAGAATCGAATCCAATTCAGATTTTGGCTCATGGCATAAATCGACCTCACTAATCCGGTGGATGGCATGGATTTCTAAAAATTCAGTCGAAGTGGGCCCAACCTATTTTTTGAACAAAACCTCCCAATAGAGACCTTCTATCGTGCGAAACCTACGGTGACGGACGCTGATTTTATTAGTGGGCCCCACTCATTGCGCGGTTCGACAATCCGAACCGTTCACCTGTCCCATAAGATGGCCAAGACCTTAACCTAGATGCCTGTATATTTCTATGCAAGCAAATGTGCGAAGATCTCAACCGAATGGAAGATTGACGGTGAATTGAAAAGTGTGGTGGGCCACACCTAATCCAAGCCAAAACAGACAATTCCTGACTGGTTTTTTGAGGGGAATTCAATGAACGGCATTGATTCTTCAAACACTAAGGAATGTGGTCCTCACAGCTAACGCAGAATTAGTCTTTCGGATTCTTTGCGCAGGCTCTGTTTAGGAAGTCCGGAGAAACCCGAATTTTGTAGGCTGTTGCGCATCCATAGAGAGGGTCGGATGGCCAATCTGAACCATCCAAACACTAGAGAAATGGGCCTTCAACCCCACCATGCAGTTAGATTCTAAGTTCAGGACGTTCACTGTCCCAAAAATCACTCCAAAAATAAGACTATTTGCCGTTTCACTGCACAAAGTGCGAAAGCATTATGCATGCAACCGGAAGCTCTTCACCGCCTATTGCTGTTGCGTAAAGAATTCCAGCTAGGTCGGTTCTCCAAACCGACTTCCTTACCGCCCCTAGCAGCTATAAAGAGGAGAAAAACGGAGGAAAAAAAAAAGAGGCTCGGCTTGGGTTAGACGTGCAAGACAGAGGTTGTTTCGTTTCTTTTGAGATATAGTTCAGCCCATTCATGGCTGGCTAATCCTCTTAGATAGGGCTAAGAGTTGAAGCTTGTAATGAGATGGGAGAGTTTATTTTATTATTTTTGTTTAATTTATGAACTGAACTAATGTTGATGTTAGTTTAAGTAATGGAATGTTTCTAGTCTTTAATGATCTGTTGTAACTGAAATTACAATGGGTCTGCAATGGCTTTGAGCATGTTCTTTTCCTTTATATTTATGACGTCAGGAAGCCCTGTTGTTCACCATAGTCTCCTGGGCATGGTCGGCTGACGGTACCCTTCCTCACCTTCATACATGTGATTGGTTGGTAATTAGTTTAATTTTGTTGTTTGCTTTGTCTCTTGGTCATGGTTTGGTGATGGAATCTATTCTAATTCATATACCTTTCATCTCTTAAAAACTATATCAATGACAGTTCAATTTAATTTTCGTGAAACAGGCGTAAGATATCCCTGATCTCTACAAGTGGATCCTCTGAATCCCTAGTTTCCCAACCCTCTGAATTCTCTAAATTTTAGGTAATATTTTCACCATTATTTCTTTAATTTCCTTCGATTTAGATTTCATCTTAGTCTAGTTTTAGTCCTAGTTAGTTTTACATAACGTACAAGTGTCAGTCCCTTGGGATTCGACCTCGGTTTTATCGAGTTATTACTACATCACAACCCTGCACTTGGGAAGTGAACACTAGACCCGAACCCATTCTCAAATTCCAAAATCTATAACCTAAACCAAAACCAAAACCTAAAACTTAAACCCGAACTCATTCTCAAATTCAAAAACCTATAACCTAAACCTAAACCGTTAACCTATAACCTAAATCAAAACCTATAGTCTAAACAAAAACTAAAACCTATAACCTAAACCCGAACTCATTCTCAAATCCTATAACCTATAACTTAAACCTAAACCAAAACCAAAACCCAAAACTTATAACCTAAACCAAAACCAAAACCAATAACATAAACCTGAGCCCATTCTCAAATCCCAAAACCTATAACCTAAACCTATAACCTATAACTTAAACTAAAACCTATAACCTAAACCAAAACCAAAACCTATAACCTAGACCCGAACCCATTCTCAAATTCCAAAACCTATAACCAAAACCAAAACTAAAACCTATAACTTAAACCCAAACCCATTCTCAAATCTAAAAACCTATAACCTAAATTTAAACCTTAACCTAAACCGTTAACTTATAACCTAAATAAAAAACTAAAACCTAAACCTAAACCTATAACCTAAACGAAAACAAAACAAAAAAAAATTTATAATTTTTTTTTTTTTTTACAAAAGATGCAAACGTCGATATTATCGACATATCTTCGATATTATCAACATAAGTTGTCGATATTATCTACATATCATCGATATAATCAACATAAGTTGTCGATATTATCTACATATCATCGATATATCGACGTTAGTCATAGATAACAATTTTTGATACACTTTAGCTACGGATTATAACCGTAGCTATAATTGCATCGATATATCGACGATATGTAAATATATCGATGATCTTTCGTTGATATATCGACGATATATTGAAAAAGTTCAAAACTGTACAGCGAGTTTGTCTTAAAATTTTAGAATTTTTTATACACTTTAGCTACGGATTATAACCGTAGCTATTACCGCAGCGGACAGGCAGTGTCGCGGCCCTTTTTTTTTTTTTTGCTATGTTGCTTTTGTGGGTCCCATCATAATGTCTATGTTATATCCAAACCATCCATCTATTTGGAGAGCTCATATTAAGGTTTGGGACAAAAAATAAGATAGATCTAACTATCAAGTAGACCACACGGTAAAAGACAAGAATTGAACATCTACCATTTGAACCCTTTTAGGGGTTACGAAAGTTTTGGATCATTATGAAAACTTTTTTTCCCTCTTCATCCAGGCCTTTGTGACCTCATGAATAGATTGGATGTAAAGTAAATGTTATGGTGGGCCCTACAAAATTTTTAACGGTGAAAATCAATTTTCCTTGAGCTCTTTGTCGTGTGGTCCAGTTGATCTTTGGATATGTTTTATTTTTTTTGGATAATGCTCCGAAATGATCTCAAAATATGGATGAACGTTGTGGATATAATAAATACATGGCTGTGGGGCCATGTAAATTTGATCTCTTTTGAGCCGTTCGTACAACTCTCGGATGGAGGAGCGTCAGCGCTCGTCTTCGAAAGGGAAGGATATTTTCGTCCTCAAATTTTTAGTCCGTACGAGCATGTCTAAGTTGCAAAACAAAGTTTGTCTTCTTTCATAAAAAAAGCTGGCTAAGAGGTGGGTCCACAGTCCTAAATATCTATAAAAAAAAAAAAAAAAAAAGGAAACAGATGGGCTACTCCCCCTGTTGGTGCTCTGTGGGCCCCACCATGATGTATGTGTTTCATCCATGCCATCCATCTATTTTTACAGATTATTTTATCTTATGAGACCAAAAACGAGGTATATACAAATCTCAAGTGGACCACATTACCAGAAACAGTGTTGAATGAGAGTCGACCATTAAAAACCTCTTGGGGGCCATAAAAGTTTTGGATCAATCTGATTTTCGTAATCTGGGCCTGTATGACCTAATCAACAGATTGGATGTCAAATAAACAGTACAGTGGGCCTTAGGAGGATTTTAATGGTGGATATCCAATCACTATTGTTTCCCTATGGTGTGGTCCACCTGAGATTTGGATCGGCCTCGTTTGTAGTATCATATGCTAAAATGAGCTAGAAAAATGAATGGATGGCATGGATAAAACATATACATCATTGTGGGGCCACTGTACCGACCAGCACCGACTTCTGCACCAGAGGGTCACTATCGAATCCTAAGCTTGCATTTCAGCAGAGGCCTACTATCAGTGTCACCCATGTTGACACGTGTCCAAACTTATCTCCCACATAGATTTGATGTCCAGAGAAAAAAAAAAAAAAAACAATTGAAGTAATCAGTTTCAATTGCAGTTTGTAGAACCCATGCATGGATTGATCAAAATAATCTCGTACATGGCCAGAAAATGGGCCGTAGTGGCCCATTAAGCTTTGCCACAGTATATGGACTTTGGGGAACTTTAAGGCTTTTTGTGGACAGCCCTGGCCTTTATTTTATTACCTCAATTATGGACCACCAGGCTCGACCCGACCCAAGGTCAGGCAAACTCATTTCTTGAGGCCTAGCCTGACTCAGTTACAGGCATGGATTTTAGACTCCACGACTCGATCCGGCACATCCAAACTGGAGCTGAGTCATGAATCGGCCTAACTTGGTAGAGCTGGGGCCTGGGGATGATTCAGTGTCTGATTGGATTGGGTCCGACCGAGTCTGAGTCGACTCAAACGAGTCCCATCTGAATCATTGGAGTCTGGTTGGGTGCCTGAATTGTAATTTCCCCCCTTAGTTACAAATGGGCCAATTATGAAAGACTGGCCAAAACCAAGGCTAGCCCATTTCCTCTCTCATTTGACTGGATGTTGGCACCCAAAAATGGGCCCTGTTATGTAAAGAAAACACCAGAAGTAGGCGCCCAAGTTCAGTATGTACCCTTAACTCTTAAGTTAGGTCTTAGAGGCCCATGTGGACTAATCCAAAATCCAATCTGATAGCCCAGGCCCATTAAAGAAGGATGATCTGGGTCCATGTCATTTTGGGTAAGGGTTCGTTTGGTTGTACCGAAAGTCATGAAATTTCATTATATTTTGCTCCAAATTAATATTAATCATGAAATATATGACATTTCATGATATTTGGTGCAACCAAACACACCCTATGTGAAATAAGTCACTCTCTATATACCCTCGTTGTATATTTGGTAGACGTGATTTTAAGCCTAAAGTCCCTTTCCATGCATATTTGAAATCAGCATTGTCCAGAGGGAAAAGGTTCGGCTGGTGTCAAAGCTCTACGGCCCGCCATGATGTATGTGTTTTATCCACGCCGTCTATCTATTTTGCCAGCTCATTTTAGGGCATTACCATCTTGGTATTAATAAAGTTTTCTTTCACATTAGCACGTACCCATTTATCCACACTATATATTTATCCTTCCATATTGTCATTATCATTCCATTAGGTGGGATCTGGTCTCCAAAGTAATCCTCAACTTATAAAACATGTAGATATACTATTGAATTTGTTATCCACCTACCATGACCCAAAACAAAAGAGCTAATAAGTACACAAAATGATTTATTTCTTTTTAATTTTTTAATTTTTTTTCTTTTGTAAGATATTTTTAAACCAAGATGATAGCATTCCAACAACATTCAATAGGCCGGTGCAAACGTTATCTTCCACCTTCACAAAGGACTACTTTCCATGGAGCCAGTTGAGAGAGTGCTACAGTCTATATATTTAAAAAACCCTTCATTATTAGAAGTAGAACAAAAATATAATTAAAATAAGTTAAGTCCATCACAGCTTTTTTCTATGTATGATAGAGTTGTAATTTATCTAAATAATGCAGATTAATTATTTTATCCATCTGATTTGAAAGGTCGACGTATTCTTAAAAAACTAGATAGAAAGAAAACTCAGTAAGATATACTAATAAAACAGTGAAATCCCGGAGTTGACCATGATGTTTATATGACATCAAAAGTGTCCATGGAAATATTACCACTTAGATAAATTGTAGGAAGAAATATCATCCTAATACAAAATTTCCGTCACCAGCAAGCGTTCAATCCCCATGGTTTTGTGTGGTATGGCCCACATACGTTTTGGGTCTGTTTGATTTTTGGAATCATGTCCTACTGTGGTCTTTCAAAACAGATGGACGGAGTGGATTTGTCACAGACATCTCCATAGGCCCAAAACAGCTATGTTCAATCCACTCCCCTTAAATGGAGGCAAAAGAGCAAGCAAGCATTACTTATCGGTCTTGTCTAATGTGCAAACTGGTCTAGTCGTGCAGTACCATGATAACCTTCCTGATGTACGGTTATGATCCATCTAAGGTGGGCCCGAGTTGTGAGTATTGCTGGCCTACGCAGATGTACAACAAGCACATCTATGCGCATGGATCTTCACATCCTGCTACACTATCAGCATTTCTCTATGGGTGTTTCGCCCGTGGCCCACCCACAGCGAGACCTTCCTCTTCAACGGTTAGGGTCGCCCGTACGTGCCACTATCACAGGAAGTTGATGCTCCAGACGTGCACCTTCTTATTCACGTCTTTCATGGTACAAGAGCTGGATGTGTAACGTGCGAGCATGTGAGCAGCACGTGCACACAGCGTGTACCGACAAGATTGTGCCGTGTGACACGTGCCATCCGAAGCTTGACCCAAAAATAATAGCTGACTCGAAGGCCTAAATTTTCTTCCCACGAGCGAGCACGTGACCATGTGGTGTTTGTTCCACCGTACGTCCGAATTTTCTATCCGTTGGATGTACTTTCTTCTCCTCAAGTGCCAACATGACACGTGTGGGAGATGATGTTCCATTGTCGTGGCCCACCCAGCCTGATGAGTGGAAGATCTAATCATTGTGTCTAACTAGATGGAAAGCTTGGATCTCACAGTGTGTGCCATGATGACACGTGGACGGACAGGGTTCCACACGCGTATGGCTTGGTAAACCTCTGCTAGTAGAATTCAACAATCTATCATGAAATATACAAGAGATAATGACCACCGTATGCAAAACCTTTTATCCAGCGGTTTTTATCGGGAAATACAAACTTAAGCTACCAACTTAGACTAGCACGTGCGGACAGCGACTTTGAGGACGAAACTACCCCTCTTTTCACTGCGAAGACGAGAGCCGACGCTCCTCCAACTGAGAGTTGTACGAACGGCTTAGGAGAGATCAAAGTTACATGGCCCCACAGCTATGTATTTATCATATCCACAACGTTCATCCATATTTCAAAATCATTTCGGAGCATTATCCAAAAATAAATAAATCATATCCATAAATCAATGGACCACACCACAAAACCAGTGGGGAAATTGATTTTCACCGTTAAAAATTTTTGTAAGGCCCATCATAACATTTATTTTCCATCCAATCTATTCATAAGGTCACAAAGGCCTGGATGAAGAGGAAAAACAAATTCCATGATGATCCAAAACTTCTGCAACCCCTAAAAGGGTTTCAATGGTAGACATTCAATTCCCCATTACCTTTTACTGTGTGGTCCACTTGATAGCTAGATCTGTCTTATTTTTCATCTCAAGCCTTAATATGAGTTCACCGAATAGATGGACGGTTTGGATATAACCTATACTTCATAATAGGACCCACAAAAATCAGTGGGAATTACAACAGGGAAAGGGGAAAAAAAAAATGAAAAAGAAGACCCCAAGTTGGGGTCGACTGGGTCAACCCGGTCGACTTACCTATGGCTACGGATTATAACCGTAGCCATAACTACAATGCTATGTACTTTTTTTTTATTTTTTACATGGAGAACTTTATTGTACCTACATTTTTCTTTAATACATGTTTATATAAATGTGTGTGTGTGTCTATAAATTTTTCTCTCTTTTTTTCATTTCTTTCTTTATTCATTTAACAAGAATATCTTCTAAACTAAAATTAGTTACTTGACGTACCACATATGATTTTGGGGTAAGAGAAGCTATTTTAGCCAACCAACCTAGTTATTTTTCAAGATTCCATCAGGTCAACGGTCAAAAATACATTTCATTCACTTTACGATCAATTTCAATCACTTCATGATCAAACTAAAAATTGAACGAGGCAAATATGAAATTGAGTGAGTAAATTGAAAATTGAGCAGGACAAGGTATGAATTGAGTGAGGGAAGCTAGAAATTGAGCGAGGTAACATAGGAGTTTAGCGAGAAAATCTAGAAATTAAGCGAGGCAACTTAGGATTTGAGCGAGAAAAGCTAGAAATTGAGCGAGAGAACCTAGAGATTGAGCGAGGTTTAGGCTACGTTGAAATTGAGCGAGGTTCCCTCGCTCAAATCCTAAGTTGTCTCGCTGAATTTCTACGTTGCATCGCTCAATTGCTAGGTTGTCTCGCTCAATTGCTAGGTTGTCTCGCTCAATTCTTAGGTTCCTTCGCTCAATTTATATATTGCCTCACTGGATTTCTAGTTTTCCTCGCACAATTCGTAGGTTGTCTCGCTCAATTCATATATTTTTTCAGATCATTTTATGGTATGAGACCAAAAATGAGATATATCCAGTTCTCAAGTGTACCACATTATAGGAAATAGTGTTGAATGAGCGTCAACCATTAGAAACCTTTAGGGGGCCCACTGTGATGTTTGTGAGAAATCTTCCTCGTCTAAGTTCATTCATAGGGTCAAAAAGACCTGGATGAAGAGGGAAAAAAAATTTCATAATGATCCAAAACTTCTGTAACCTCTAAAAGGGTTTCAATGGTAAACGTTCAATTTCCCATTGCCTTTTACAATGTGGTCCACTTGATAGTTAGATCTATCTTATTTTTTGTCTCAAGTCTTAATATGAGCTCGTAAAATATATGGACAGTTTGGATATAACACATACATCATGATGGGACCCACAAAAGTAACATAGCAAAAAATAAAAATAAAAATTTCAGTTTGCCCCGCTCAATTTCTAGCTTACCCCGCTCAATTTTCAGTTTGCCCTGCTCAATTTCTAGTTTGCCCCGTTCAATTTCCAGTTTGCCCTGCTCAATTTCTAGTTTGCCCCGCTCAATTTCCAGTTTGCCTTGCTCAATTTCTAGTTTGCCCCGCTCAATTTCCAGTGCCCCGCTTAATTGAGCGGGGCAAACTAGAAATTGAGCGGGGCAAATTGAATTTTTTTTTTCTTTTGTGGGTCCCATCATGATGTATGTGTTATATCTAAATCGTCCATATATGAGCGGGGCAAACTGAAAATTGAGCGAGGCAAACTGAAAATTAAGCGGGGCAAACTAGAAATTGAACGGGGCAAACTGAAAATTGAGCGGGGCAAACTAAAAATTTGGTTATATGTTTTGGTTTAGATTTAGGTTAAGGTTTAAGTTTAGGTTAGGTTTAGGTTATAGGTTCTAGGTTATAGGTTAAAGCTCTAGGAAATTGAGAATAGGTTAAGGTTTAGGTTTAGGGAATCGGGTTCAGGTTTGAGATCGGGTTTAGTTTGGGTTTTTAAGTTTAGGTTTAGGTTAAGGAGTTGAGATTAGGATTAGGTGTAGGTTTAGGTTTAAGAATTTAAGAATACATTTAGGTTTTAGGTTTAGGTTAAGGTTATAGGTTTAGATTAAGGTTATAGGTTTAGGTTAGGTTTAGGTGTAGGTTATAGGTAATAGCTTTAGGGAATTGAGAATAGGTTAAAGTTTAGGTTTAGGAAATCAGGTTCGGGTTCAGGATCGGGTTTAGGTTTGGGTTTTCAAGTTTAGGTTTAGGTTTATGTTATAGGTTTAGGGATTTGTGAATAGTTTTAGGTTATAAATATAAGTTTAGGTTAGGTTATAGGTTAAGGTTTAGGGATTTGAGTTTAGGTTATAAGATTAGGTTTAGGTTTAAGGATTTAAGTTTAGGTTATAGGTTTAGGTTTTGGGATTTGAGAATGGGTTCGGGTTTAGGTTATAGGTTTTGGTTTCAGTTTAGGTTATAATTTTTGGGATTTGATAATAGGTTCTGGTTTAGGTTATAGGTTTTGGTTTTGGTTTAGGCTATAGGTTTTGATTTAGGTTTAGGTTATAGGTTTTGGTTTAGGTTATAGGTTTATGTTAAGGTTTAGGTTTAAGTTATAGGTTTTTGGATTTGAGAATGGGTTCGGGTTTAGGTTATAGGTTTTGGTTTAGGTTATAGGTTTTGAGATTTGATAATGGGTTCTGGTTTAGGTTATAGGTTTTGGTTTTGGTTTAGGTTATAGGTTTTGGTTTAGGTTTAGGTTATAGGTTTTGGTTTAGGTTATAGATTATAGGTTATAGGTTTATGTTAAGGTTTAGGTTTATGTTATAGGTTTTTGGATTTGAGAATGGGTTTGGGTTTAGGTTATAGGTTTTGGTTTTGGTTTAGGTTATAGGTTTTGAGATTTAATAATGGGTTCGGGTTTAGGTTTAAGTTTAGGTTTAGGTTATAGGTTTTGGGATTTAGGAATAGTTTTAGGTTATAACTATAGGTTTAGGTTAGGTTATAGGTTAAGGTTTTGGGATTTGAGAATGGGTTCGGGTTAAGGTTATAGATTTTGGTTTTGATTTAGGTTATAGGTTTTAGTATTGGTTTTGAGATTTGAGAATGGGTTCGGGTTTAGGTTATAGGTTTTGGTTAAAGTTATAGGTTATAGGTTTAAGTTTAGGTTGATGTTAGGTTTAGGTTATAGGTTTTGGGATTTGATAATGGGTTCGGGTTTAGGTTATAGGTTTTGGTTTTGGTTTAGGTTATAGGCTATAGGTTATAGGTTTAGGATAAGGTTTAGGTTTAGGTTTAGGTTATAGGTTTTGGGATTTGAGAATGGGTTCGGGTTTAAGTTATAGGTTTTGGTTAAGGTTATTGGTTTAGGTTTAGGTTAAGGTTAGGTTTAGGTTATAGGTTTTGGGATTTGATAATGGGTTCGGGTTTAGGTTATAGGTTTTGGTTTTGGTTTAGGTTTTAGGTTATAGGTTTAGGATAAGGTTTAGGTTATAGGTTTTGGGATTTGAGAATGGGTTCGGGTTTAGGTTATAGGTTTTGGTATTGGTTTAGGTTATAGGTTTTGGTTAAGGTTATAGGTTATAGGTTTAGGTTTAGGTTATAGGTTTTGGAATTTAATAATGGGTTCGGGTTTAGGTTATAGGTTCTGGTTTTGGTTTAGGTTATAAGTTATAGGTTTAGGATAAGGTTTAAGTTTAGGTTTAGGTTATAGGTTTTGGGATTTGAGAATGGGTTCGGGTTTAGGTCATACGTTTTGGTTTTAATTTAGGTTATAGGTTTAGGTCAATTTCAGTTTGCCCTGCTCAATTTTCAGTTTGCCCCGCTCAATTTTCAATTTACCCCGCTCAATTTCTAGTTTGCCCTGCTCAATTTTCAGTTTGCCCCGGTCAATTTCTAGTTTGCCCCCCTTAATTTCCAGTTTATCCCACTCAATTGAGTGGGGCAAACTAGAAATTGAGCGGGGCAAACTGAATTTTTTTTTCTTTTGTGGGTCCCATCATGATGTATGTGTTATATCCAAACCGTCCTTATATGAGCAGGGCAAACTAGAAATTGAGCAGGGCAAACTGAAAATTAAGCGGGACAAACTAAAAATTGAGCGCGGCAAACTGAAAATTGAGCAGGGCAAACTAAAAACTTGGTTATATGTTTTGATTTAGGTTTAGGTTAAGGTTTAGGTTATAGGTTCTAGGTTATAGGTTAAAGCTTTAGGGAATTGAGAATAGGTTAAGGTTTAGGTTTAGGGAATCGGGTTTAGGTTTGAGATCGGGTTTAGTTTGGGTTTTCAAGTTTAGGTTTAGGTTAAAGATTTGAGATTAGGATTAGGTGTAGGTTTAAGTTTAAGGATTTGAGAATGCATTTAGGTTTTAGGTTTAGGTTTAGGTTTTAGGTTTAGGTTATGTTTAGGTATAGGTTATAGGTAATAGCTTTAGGTAATAAAGTAGATATTATCGACATAAGTTGTAGATATTATTTACAAATCATTGATATATCGACGTAAGTTGTAGATATTATCTACATATCATCGATATATCGACGTTAGTTATAGATAACAAATTTTGATACACTTTAGCTACGAATTATAACCATAGCTATAATTGCGTCGATATAATTTTTGGATTTGAGAATGTGTAGGTTATAGGTTTTAGTTTTGATTTTGATTTTGATTTAGGTTACAGGTTATAGGCTTAGGTTAAGGTTATAGGTTTTTGGATTTGAGAATGGGTTCAGGTTTAGGTTATAGGTTTCAGTTTAGGTTATAGGTTTTTAGATTTAGGTTAAGGTTATAGGTTTTTGGATTTGAGAATGGGTTCAGGTTTAGGTTATAGGTTTCAGTTTAGGTTATAGGTTTTTAGATTTGAGAATGGGTTCGGGTTTAGGTTATAGGCTTTGGGATTTGAGAATGGGTTCGAGTTTTGGTTATAGGTTTTGGTTTTGGTTTTGGTTTTGGTTATAGGTTTTTGGATTTGAGAATGGGTTATGGTTTAGGTTTAGGAAATCGGGTTTAGGTTCGGGATTGGGTTTAAGTTTGGGTTTTTAAGTTTAGGTTTACATTTATGTTAGGGAGTTGAGATTAGGATTAGGTGTAGGTTTCACTTTAGGGATTGAGTTTAGATTATAGGTTTAGGGAAAGGTTAGGTTTAGGTTATAGGTTTTGAGATTTGGGAATAGTTTCAAATTATAAGTATAGGTTTAGGTTAGGTTATAGGTTAAGGTTTAAGGATAGGTTATAGGTTTTGGTATTCGAGAATGGGTTCGGGTTTAGGTTATAAGTTTTGGTTTTGGTTTAGGTTATAGGTTATAGGTTTAGGATAAGGTTTAGGTTTAGGTTATAGGTTTTGGGATTTGAGAATGGGTTCGGGTTTAGGTCATAGGTTTTGGTTTTAGTTTAAGTTATAGGTTTAGGTCAATTTTATGTTTGTCCAGCTCAATTTTCAGTTTGTCCCGCTCAATTTTTAGTTTGTCTCGCTTAATTTTCAGTTTGTCCTGCTCAATTTCTAATTTGCCAAACTCAATTTCTAGTTTGCCCCGCTCAATTTTCAGTTTACCCCGCTCAATTTCTAGTTTGCCCCACTCAATTTTTAGTTTGCCCTGCTTAATTTTTAGTTTGTCCTGCTCAATTTTCAGTTTACACCACTCAATTTCTAGTTTGCCCCGCTCTTTCTAGTTTGCCCCACTTAATTGAGCGGGGCGAACTGAATTTTTTTTTCTTTTGTGGGTCCCATCATGATGTATGTGTTATATCTAAACCGTCCTTATATGAGCGAGGCAAACTGAAAATTGAGTGGGGCAAACTGAAAATTAAGCGGGGCAAACTAGAAATTGAGCGGGGCAAACTGAAAATTGAGCGGGGCAAACTGAAAATGTGGTTATATGTTTTGGTTTAGGTTTAGGTTAAGGTTTCGGTTTAGGTTATAGGTTCTAGGTTATAGGTTAAAGCTTCAGGGAATTGAGAATAGGTTAAGGTTTAGGTTTAGGGAATCGGGTTCTGGTTTGAGATCGGGTTTATTTTGGGTTTTCAAGTTTAGGTTTACGTTAAGGATTTAAGATTAGGATTAGGTGTAGGTTTAAGTTTAAGGATTTAAGAATACATTTAGGTTTTAGGTTTAGGTTTAGGTTTTAGGTTTAGGTTAAGGTTATAGGTTTAGGTTAGGTTTAGGTGTAGGTTATAGGTAATAACTTTAGGTAATATCGTAGATATTATCGACATAAGTTGTAGATATTATCTACATATCATCGATATATCGACGTAAGTTGTAGATATTATCTACATATCATCAATATATCGACGTTAGTTATAGATAACAATTTTTGATACACTTTAGCTACGGATTATAACCGTAGCTATAATTGCATCGATATAATTTTTCGATTTGAGAATGGGTAGGTTATAGGTTTTGGTTTTGGTTTTGATTTAGGTTATAGATTATAGGTTATAGGTTTAGGTTAAGGTTATAGGTTTTTGGATTTGAGAATGGGTTCAGGTTTAGGTTATAGGTTTCAGTTTAGGTTATAAGTTTTTGGATTTGAGATTGGGTTCGGATTTAGGTTATAGGTTTTGGGATTTGAGAATGGGTTCGGGTTTTGGTTATAGGTTTTAGTTTTGGTTTTAGTTTAGGTTATAGGTTTTTGGATTTGAGAATGGGTTATGGTTTAGGTTTATGAAATCGGGTTCAGGTTCGGGATTGGGTTTAAGTTTGAGTTTTTAAGTTTAGGTTTACATTTATGTTAGGGAGTTGAGGTTAGGATTAGGTGTAGGTTTCACTTTAGGGAATTGAGTTTAGGTTATAGGTTTAGGGAAAGGTTAGGTTTAGGTTATAGGTTTTGAGATTTGAGAATGGGTTTGGATTTAGGTTATAAGTTTTGGTTTTGATTTAAGTTATAGGTTTTGGTCTAGGTTATAGGTTATAGGTTTAGGATAAGGTTTAGGTTTAGGTTTAGGTTATAGGTTATAGGTTATAGGTTTAGGATAAAGTTTAGGTTTAGATTATAGGTTTTGGGATTTGAGAATGGGTTCGAGTTAGGTTATAGGTTTTTATTTAGGTTTAGGTTATAGGTTTTGGAATTTGAGAATGGGTTCGGGTTTATGTTATAGGTTTGGGTTTCGGTTTAGGTTATAGGTTTTGGGATTTGAGAATGGGTTTGGGTTTAGGTTATAGGTTTTGGTTTTGGTTTAGGTTATAGGTTTTGGTCTAGGTTATAGGTTATAGGTTTAGGATAAGGTTTAGGTTTAGGTTTAGGTTATTGGTTATAGGTTTAGGATAAGTTTTAGGTTTAGGTTAAAGGTTTTGGGATTTGAGAATGGATTCGGGTTTAGGTTATAGGTTTTAGTTTTAGTTTTGGTTTAGGAATTTGAGTTTAGGTTATAGGTTTAGGTTTAGGTTTTAGGTTTAGGTTTAGGTTTGAGTTTGGGTTTTGGGATTTGAGAATGGGTTCGGGTTTAGGTTATAAGTTTTGGTTTTGGTTTAGGTTATAGGTTTTGGGATTTGAGAATGGGTTCGGGTTTAGGTTATAGGTTTTGATTTTGGTTTAGGTTATAGGTTATAGGTTTAGGTTTAGGTTATAGGTTTAGGATAAGGTTATAGGTTTTGGGATTTGGGAATAGTTTTAGGTTATAAGTATAGGTTTAGGTTAGGTTATAGGTTTTGGGATTTGAGAATGGGTTCGGGTTTAGGTTATAAGGTTTAGGTTTAGGTTATAGATTTTGATTTTGGTTTTGGTTTTGGTTATAGGTTTTGGAATTTTAGAATGTGTTCGGGTTTAGGTTATAGGTTTAGGTTTAGGTTATAGGTTTTGAGAATGGGTTTGGGTTTAGGTCATAGGTTTTGGGATTTGCGAATGGGTTCAAGTTTAGGTCATAGGTTTTGGGATTTGAGAATGGGTTCGCGTTTAGGTTATAGGTTTAGGTTTAGCGTTAGGTTATAGGTTTTGGGATTTGAGAATAGGTTCGGGTTTAGGTTATAGGTTTTGGTTTCAGTTTAGGTTATAGGTTGTGAGATTTGAGAATGGGTTCGGGTTTAGGTCAAAGGTTTTGGTTTCGGTTTAGGTTATAGGTTTTGGGATTGGAGAATGGGTTCGGGTTTAGGTCTTTAGGTTTTGGTTTTGGTTTTGGTTTTGGTTTAGGTTATAGGTTTTGGTTTAGGTTATAGGTTATAGGTTTAGGATAAAGTTTAGGTTTATGTTATAGGTTTTTGGATTTGAGAATAGGTTCGGGTTTAGGTTATAGGTTTTAGTTATGGTTTTGGTTTAGGTTATAGGTTTTAGGATTTGAGAATCGGTTGGGGTTTAGGTTATAGGTTTTGGGATTTGAGATTGGGTTCAGGTTTAGGTCATAGGTTTTGGGATTTGAGAATGGGTTCGGGTTTAAGTCATAGGTTTTGGGATTTGAGAATGGGTTTGGGTTTTGGTCATAGGTTTTGGTTTCAGTTTAGGTTATAGGTTTTGGGATTGGCGAATGGGTTCAAGTTTAGGTCTTAGGTTTTGGTTTAGGTTTTAGTTTTGGTTCAGAGGTTTAGTTTAGGTTATAGGTTATAGGTTTAGGATAAGGTTTAGGTTTAGGTTATAGGTTTTTGGATTTGAGAATGGGTTTGGGTTTAAGTTATAGGTTTTGGTTATGGTTTTGGTTTAGGTTATAGGTTTTAGGATTTGAGAATGGGTTCAGGTTTAGGTTATAGGTTTTGGTTATGGTTTTGGTTAAGGTTATAGGTTATAGGTTTAGGATAAGGTTTAGGTTTAGGTTATAGGTTTTAGGATTTGAGAATGGGTTCAGGTTTAGGTTATAGGTTTTGGTTATGGTTTTAGTTTAGGTTATAGGTTTTGAGATTTGAGAATGGGTTCGGGCTTAGGTCATAGGTTTTGGTTTTGGTTTAGGTTATAGGTTTTGGGATTTGAGAATGGGTTTGGGTTTATGTTATAAGTTTTGGTTATGATTTTGGTTATAGGTTTTTAGGTTTGAGAATCGGTTCGGGTTTAGATTAAGGATATGGTACCTGCAAATACAAATATAAACATGTCCTGTCCAAATGGTCAGGCCCTTCCAATGCCGTCCATAGTAAATGGACAGCTTCATCATGGTCATAACAGTGGTTCCCACCTTCAAGGGACCCCTGCTCTTCCGGATAACTCCGACGCACATCCGGGTCTGCTCTATTAATTTCGAGCAAATACATAAACACGGCCTGTCCAAATGGTCAGGCCCCTCCAATGCTGTTCATAGGAAATTGATAGCTTCATCATGGTCATAACAACGGTTCCCACCTTTCAGGGACCCCCGCTCTTCCGGATAGCTCCGACGCACATCCGGGTCTGCTCCATCAATTTCGAGCAAATACATAAACACGGTCTGTCCAAATGGCCAGACCACTCTAATCATGTGCATTTTTGAGTCAAGAGACGTACCAGATGCTTAAATCTGAAATACGCATTTAAACATAAAATGGCATTGAGAATCGCTTCTCAAAATCGCAGACTGTTTTCTTTTGAAACTCGTTCATCTCACCTGAAAACCTGTCACATAATGAATAACTATAACCACAATGATAACTACACATGTGCATTCTTGACAAGAGACGTACCAAATGCTTGAATCTGAAATATGCAGCTCCAATCCTCCCACATGCAACATCCACCTGAAAGAATGCGCATAACCGTCATGCTTGAGTAATCAATACAGGAATCTACAAGTAAAACTATAAAACCAGAGATACTCACTGCATTTTCAGGATCTCTTATTGAGCAACCTAGACCCCGCATTCGCCTTCTACTGTCAGAACCAACCAACTATAAAACATTACAAATCAAGTTATTAGGATATTCATAATTACCAGAAAACTTAAGTAATTTTTTAATTTTATTAGTACCTCTGTAAGGGCATCATCCACACCGGTCATCCTAGAAGCAGGATTACTACTATAGAGCTCATCTAGTTTTTCCTGTGAAAAATACAAATGAATGTAATATAATTCAAAGTTATACATAGGCTTTTCATAAGGATATTAGTTAGTGGTACGAGGGATGCACTTAAAGCAAGGTCAGGATATTGGACAACTTTGTCCTTTCTTGTATGGGCTTTTAAGAAGACTTCACATCTACCTATCTCGGTACAAGACTGAAATGTTAATATTGCAGTGTAAAAGTTAAAAATAGCTTAAAACTAGGGAATAAGAAAAAATTACCTTAGCAATGGCGGTCATGTAATTGTTTGTTTCCCAAGATCAATCTATACAGAGATACTGGCTTATGACAGATCTGTACTTAAGCCCTCCAATGCCTTGTTAAAATAATCAATAACCTGCTCCAAATCATGTAATTGGACTGTAAGTTTGAAGTTCAAATAAGATATCAAAGAAAGGCTCAAAAAGTGCCACTGATAAAAGAAAATTCAAAAACCAAATCATCCAAATTTTACAGACCAACCAAAGGGAATTATAGATCCAAATTTCAATTGCATCAAAGTAACGAGTTTAAGAAGTTGACAACTATAATAGAGCTTCATCTTTGACCTTTTGAGCGCTCAAAATTTGTATGATTTTTAAGGAGAGCCGAGTCAACAAAATCAATAAGATAGCTCTATGAACTTTTATATGATGGGAGCTACTAGCATTCCTCCAGTTCTATTTGGACATGGGCATTCAGCAATGCAGAAACGTGCTTTGCATGAGAAAAAGAGGCCGACAGAGAATGAGTGAGTGGTTTATAAATGAACTTTCTTCTCATGAGATTTTTAATTTAATTTAATTTTTTTTAATTACAAAAGATTAGTTATCCCTATGAGAAATTACTTTTGCACTTTTGGCTTTCTTTCTGTTTAAAAAGAGTATAAAGTGTGTTAACTTTTATTAGGCTAATCTCACAGTTAGTATGATTATAAGAAAACTAATGATATAGTTAGGCCAGCCAACCAACTCAACAACACTAAAATAAACTCACAAGCAAACACACCCTCAACTATAGTCCTTGCTTAAGTTAAAATAAATAAACAAATAAAAACTTTTTTTTCACACAAATACACATAATATAGTTCTGTAGTTATTTGAAAAATCTACTTCAACTTGAATTCAACCTTCTGATAGTATATCCTAAAGATTCTCCTGAGGTCTCCAAAAAAAAAAAAAAAAAATGTATCCTAAAGCAAGGCATGTGGTATGGTTTCTTGCAAGAGTTCTTGATGAGGTTTTTACTCTTCTGATCATCTCATTTTTGTTTCACTTGCTAGATATATAAGATTCCCTCTAGAAAACTGCAAGTTTCACCAGTTTCCAATTTTTAAAAAACTACACAATGCCCGATTGAGCAACAGAATGAAAATAAATTCAAACATGAAACTATTTGAATTTCCAAAACAGAAATAATAGAAGAGCTTCACAATAGATAGAATCTTTGGCGACATTCCTAGGGCCCATTTAAATACCCAAATGATAAATAAAAATGCTCTTGAAGGACCATAAAAATAAGAGAAGCCTGAACCTCAGCAGTCAACTAAAGCATACCTCAACTGGGTCATGTCCCTCATATGGTAATTCGCTTGCAGGGACCATCAACAACTCACATTCTACAACCTGCAACACAAACTATAGTTAACAAAGATAAAATTGGAGCAATTTAAATAATTCTTACACTTCCCACACCTGGGGACGATATAGCAAACTTCTCCCATGATGCATGAGTCCAAGCCATATGTTGTTTGCACAAGACAATGGTTTTATTAGCAATAGCATGTCGAGAGGCAAGCAACTGCTCTGGAGCAGAAAAATCAAGAAAAAAAATTAAGTAGAACACTAACCTTTGAGGCAGCAAATTTGAGTCATCCTACATCATCATATGCTGACCATCATTATCGTGAAACCATGATAGTGGCTGCACTTGTTGTTCACCACCCATTACTAACGGTACATGCATCCCATTATGAAACTACAAAATCATGATGGTATCAATCACTATTTTTAAAAAAAAAAATAAGACATTTGTGTTATCCATGCCCATGATCAATGCCATCCTGTGAATTTTCAAAAGTCGCAGGAGTGCGATTTTTGCACAATAACAACAGTCACAGAAGGAGAGTAACTTTTGCACAATACAAAAAGCATAATTTTGGACAGCAAAAAGTTCAGTTTATAGGAATTTGCAGTGTTTTGTAGTTTAGAAATGCATGTTCTCAGTTGGAGTTGCAACTGAGTTCAGCTTGATCCATAGTCCATGAGAAAATTTAGTTTTTTTTTTCAAAAATCTGGATTTCATTGATGATCTAAGATTCTTACAAATGACCAACAGACTCAGGCCAATGGACTCTCTGGGGAAAATTTAGTTCAATAGCAATGAATTTAGCAATGCATTTCAGTTCACAGAAATTCCAATGGTATGGACTTCAACAAAATGTTCAGTTCAAGCTACAGTCCGCATTCTAGTTCAAGTTCAATTCATAAATGAGTTCCAGTTCACAGATTTGTCTAGAGTTTAGTCTATGAATCAATTGACAAATTAGATTAGGATCTATTGCAATCACATGATACAATCTAGTTCACATGAGTGCATGAATCAGTTTACAAATGAGTGCAAGAAAGAAAAGTAACCATTGATTTAGAAAAAAAACCATTAAAGTGCATCACTTCACAAAAACCTACAACCCATCACTGCAATCACAGAACAAGTCAATGAATCACTTCACAACCATCCATCGCTCTGCATCACTTCACAAGCATGTGCATTAGTTACAAAAGTCTAGGATCTGTTGCAATAAGGAAAAGTCAATCAGTTACACAAATGAGTTGATGAATCAGGCTATAAATGAGTGCATGAAGCCCAAGTACTACTCCTACATGTGGTGACAGGTCTGCATCAATGGCTATCAGTTTAGAAATGAGTGCACAAAAGGAAAGTAAATGATTGATTTGAAAAAAAAAAAAAAAAGCCATTGATACAAACCACTTCACAAAACCTGCAACCAAACTCAGCAATCACAAAAAAAAAAAAGGTCAAACACATATATTCCAATGGACCTCATGTATCCCCTTAAGCACCATTTATATTTAATATGTTTTAGGTGGGGAGATATGCTTTAGCGACAGTGCACTTGGGCTATAGCTGTGGATTACATCCATAGCTATATTACTACGGATTAAATCCATAGCTAAAAGCTTTCAACCTCCATAGCCATTGCTCCATTTTTTGATAGTGTAGATTGATCTGAAATCAATACAATAGTTGGGAGATCTTCATTATATCTTCATGGGCATTGTCTTTTAGGATATATAAAAAGGGGGTGGTATAGGAGGTGTGGCCAAAAACAACCTAGAATTTGAGCGAGGTAACCTAGAAATTGAGCGAGCTAGAAATTGAGCGAGGGAACCTAGGAATTGAGTGAGGGAACGTAGGAATTCAGCAAGGTAACCTAGGAATTGAGCGAGCGAAGTTAGAAATTGAGCGAGGCAACCTAGCATTTGAGCGAGGCAACGTAGGATTTGAGCGAAGAAAGCTAGAAATTGAGCGAGGGAACCTAGAAAGTGAGTGAGACAACCTAAGAATTGAGCGAGGCAACCTAAGAATTGAGCGAGGGAAGCTAGAAATTGAGCGAGACAACCTAGGATTTGAGCGAGGCAACGTAGGATTTGAGCGAGGAAAGCTAGAAATTGAGCGAGGGAACCTAGAAATTGAGCGAGGCAACGTAAGAATTGAGCGAGGCAACGTAGGAATTGAGCGAAGCAACCTAGGAATTGAGCGAGGGAAGCTAGGATTTGAGCGAGGCAACCTAGAAATTGAGCGAGGGAGCCTAGAAATTGAGCGAGGCAACCTAGGAATTGAGCTAGGAATCCTAGGATTTGAGCAAGGGAAGCTAGAAATTGAGCGAGGCAGCCTAGGATTTGAGCGAGGTAACCTAGGATTTAAGTGAGGAAAGCTAGAAATTGAGCGAGGAAACCTAGAAATTGAGTGAGGCAATGTAGGAATTCAGCAAGGTAACCTAGGAATTGAGATAGGGAAGCTAGAAATTGAGCGAGACAACCTAGCACTTGAGCAAGGCAACCTAGGATTTGAGCGAGGAAAGCTAGAAATTGAGCGAGGGAACCTAGAAATTGAGTGAGACAACCTAGGAATTGAGCGAGGCAACGTAGGAATTGAGCGAGGAATCCTAGAAATTGAGCGAGGGAAGCTAGAAATTGAGCGAGGGAACCTATGATTTGAGAGATGTGACCTAAAAATTGAGCGAGACAACGTAGGGATTGAGCGAAAGAAGCTAGGAATTGAGTGAGGCAACGTAGAAATTCAGTAAGGAATTCTAGTTATTGAGCAAGGGAACTGAGAAATTCAGTAAGGCAACCTAGGATTTGAGCGAGGCGAGGGAAGCTACAAATTGTACGAGGGAACCTAGAAATTGAGCAAGGCAACCTACGAATTAAGCGAAGAAGCTAGAAATTGAGCGAGGCAACTTAGGATTTGAGCGAGGGAACATCGAAATTGGAGCGAGGCAACTTAGGAATTGAGCGAGGGAAGCTAGAAATTGAGTGAGGTGAGCGAGGCGACGTAGAAATTGGAGCGAGGATTGATCAAGGGAACCTAAAAATTGAGCGAGGGAACCTAGGAGTAGAGCAAGGCAACGAAAAAATTTAACGAAGCAACTAAAAAATTGAACAAGGAAAACATCAATTTGAGCGAGGCAAGCTTGAAATTGGGTGAGGCTAACATGAATTGGAATGAACTTTAAATGTAATTGACCTAGCCTGACAATTTGCTTTGTTGAATTTGACCGATCAGTTAATGAAATTGACCGAGATTTACGTGAAATTCTCTTCGGTGAATTTGATCGAGCAATTAATGAAATTGACCAAGCATTCCATAAAATTTTTAGTATGTACTTATAGTACTGAGTTAACTAAGTTGGGCACTCCTAGATCCATAGCTCAATTAGCAGACTGAGTAGAGATACCTCATGTCAACACTTGAGGTCTTGGTATCGATTCCTAGCGGGGGTGGCTAACATGGAGTGTGTGTATTGACATGGGTGTGTACTAACAAGCTAACCTAAAAAAACTTTTAAAAAAAAAATAATAGTAAAATATTAAAAAAATAAAAAAATAAAAAATATTGAGTTGGGCCCACCTTGAATGTATGTGGACTATCCATGACATTCATCCATTTTTCCATCTAAAGCAAGGGTTTCAGCCCAAAATGGTGGCATATTAAAATATCAAGTGGATCACACCACAGGAAACAGTGTTTCCACCGTGGAAACCTTGTTATGCCCCTACAATGATGTTTTACTTGTAATCGATCATGTTCATAGGATGATTTTCGCATGGATGAACCGAAAACCAAGATGGGAGCTTCATTCGGCATTTCAATGGCCCACAAAAAATTTATGCCGTTTAGGTAAATATATATCATACCTGTCATGCATACTGTCTTCCGTGGAGGGAACATTTTCAAGAAAAACGAAATAATGTTGATGAATAGAGAGGGCGGGATCCAACTAGAGCGTGGTGCGATCAAAGCAGCAGACGTAGCGGTGGAGTTTTCGTCCCTTTTTTTAAAAAAAATGGAGCGAGAGAAGGGAGGGAGAAAGCAACGGCAGTAAAAAGGAGGGGTAGTTCCGTCCTCAAAGTCGCTGTCCGCACGTGCTAGTCTAAGTTGGTAACTAAAGTTTGTATTCCTCGATAAAAACCGCTGGGTAAAAGGTTTTGCCTACAGTGGTCATTTTCTCATACAATTGTCCGTAAGCAATGGGCATGATACAATGGTCCATATGCAACGGTCCTTTTCAACTGATATTAGCCCTCAGTGTCAGAAGTCTGAAATATCGAGTTCTTTAACTTGTGTTTCATTAATCTAAACCATTGATACGACGGGCTTCAGATGATCCATGCGCAAAGGATCCCAATATTGGAGTATCCTAGCCATCAAATATTTTCCCTTTCTTTAATATTAATAACTGTTGTATTTTCCTTATAGCCGTTCATTTTTTCACACATAATAAAGGGTTAGGATTTTTCGGTTCAAGAGATTCTTGGATCATGAGCCAATCAAAGTGGTTCTAATCATGTGAATGGTTTTGATTACTGAACCATGGGCCCACTTGTACGAAATAAGAAGCTGAGCACACCCAAGTTTGCACGTGGGAGGCACTTAAATAGAAAGTAGGTCCCACCTGATACGCGACCCTGATTCTTTGGACAGAGGTCAGCTAGAATACATCCAAGCGTTTTGCAATAGGAAGCTCTGTGACCTGAGCCTTTAGGTTTGCGGTCTTCTTTCAATGGGCTAGGGTTCATCTTTCAATTATCCCAACTGGGGCTGAAAGTTGGGCGGGCTCAAGCTGACTGACCCGTGACCAAACCTGGCAATGGGTTAGGCTCAGGCATGTTGTATCAAGTTTGGTCTCACGGTTGGGCTATACAAACACCAACTCAATAAAACTTATGTCGGGCTCGGGTTAAGGTCTTGGGTTGCCCAACTCACCCCGAACAGAATCGATATATAAGGTACTTATAAATTATAATTGAGTGTGGATCGCCTTTGTTGGAGGCACATAAAATTCCACTGCTGTCAGGTCTCATTGGTTCAAGTCATTTCCGATAACTCAAGATAACAAGATACGCTAAACTTCTCTCCCAAATAGACTGTGTGCTACACAACGCGACTTTTAAAAGAGTAGTTGTCTTATATTTTAGCTTACTTGTTTAGAAATAATGAAGTTCTTTACAATAAATAACTACATATATAATTAATAAAATCATAGCTACAAAAAATAAAGCATGTATTGAAGTATAATAGATTAATGTAATAACAAAAATATTAGCATATATCTAGTTGACCAACCCAATCGAGTCTGCTTGAGCTAGAATTGAGTTGCGAATTCCTAAACCGAGGTTGGGTTGGGTTAGGGTTGAGGTACAGGAACCTTGGGTTGGGCTAAGGTTGAGCACCAACCCGACCCGACCAAACCCGACCCAACCCAACCCAACCCAACCCAACCCAACCCGCCAGATTTTCAGCCCTAATCCCAACCCATGTGATGGTCCTTCCATCCAATGGAAGATTTTAAATAAAATAAACTCCTATGTTAAATATTTCAACCATATAGTCTTTTAGTTCTTTTTTCTAGAAATATTAGAAATAAAAATTAAGCTGATTCATTCATCAGGTAAGCCATGTACATAAGCATTAGATTCCCAATACATGAATTCAATAATATTTAAACGGTTAGGATTGTCTCATGAGCCCTATGATTTATAAATATCTGCCATGTTTGGAGATTTTGGACTACATCCGTAATTCCATATGCACGTATATACACATGCATGCTTGGTGTTTTTGGATTGACTTAGTTCAATATGTATATATACACATGTTTGATGTGTAGACTGTTGGGGGCCTTGCACAAAACCTTAGGATCTAGCCTCTCGAACAAACCAGAATTATGGGACAATAATTGCAATGAAATAAATCAAAGCATCAATCACACACCATACAAGAGATTTTTACGTGAAAAACCCTTAAAGAAGAAAAAACCACGGGACCTCGTCTAGATCAACAATCCACTATTAAGCAGAAAGTTACAACCTTCGTCACTTATGCAGGAGTAGATGAACAATAAGAGAATAAAGAAAAAAATAGAGGGACCTCACCGATCACGAGGATGTAAAAGCGCTGAGACGACAACTCTCTTTCACAAGCTTCCTCTCTCTCTCTTTTCTCTCACTGTCTCACCTTTGATAGCCCTCCTGTGTTTTTCTCATCAACGAGAATAATCCTAGGAACCCCTAGTTATAGTTTTAGAAAACTCCTTTCCGTATCCCAGTTGCGAAAAGACTTACGACACGAAATTTATGCAAAATCGCGGAACGAATCTACGTAGGTTCAACCGGTCGCAGACCTCCTACGACCAGTCGTGGTCCACCTACGATCGGTCGAGCACCTCAAAAAAAAATAGTCCGAACTTGCTGGACTTTGAGTCGTGTCACGACTCGAAACTAGGATTGGTCGAGCACCAGCCTACGATCGGTCGTACAGGGCTCACGACCGGTCGACAACGGGTCAAAAAACTTCATCAAATCTCTCCCTTTTTTATCCAGAAGGGATTCACCTTCTTTAAGTCATCTTAGTTTCTGCAAACCTCAAACTTGCTCTTGAGCAAAGCCTTGGTCATCATGTCTGACCCATTATCATCCGTGTGGACCTCCTCAAGCTGTAACACCTTCTGTTCCAAAGTATCCATGATCCAGTGATACCAAATCTCTATGTGCTTCGACTTGAAATGTTGACTTGGATTCTTACTCAAATGTATAGCACTCTGACTATCGCAATAGACCACATGTTGCTCCTGCTTCAGGCTAAGTTCCTATAGGAACCTCTTCATCCAAAGCATCTCTTTATATGCCCCTATGACTGCAATGTACTCGACTTTTGTCGTCGATAATGCTACGACCCTCTGTAGCTTGCTCTACCAAGAAATCGCTCCTCCTACAAACGTAAGCATGAACCTCGATGTAGACTTTCTGGAGTCTATGTCGCCTACCATATCTGCATTTGTGTAGCCCTCTAACACAGGTTTACCGTCACCATAGCATAGGCTCAATCTGGATGAGCCTCGTAGATACCGCAGTATCCATTTCATCGTTGCCCAATGCTCTTTGCTAGGATTGACAATATACCAGCTGACAACACCAACCACATATGCTATGTCTAGGCGTGTACACGCCATAACATACATTAAACTTCCTACAGCTGACGCGTAGGGTATCTTCTGCATCTCTTCCATCTCTGCCTTCGTCTTGGGACACTGCCTGTCGCTCAATCTGAAGTGACCATCCAGTGGAGTACTGATCAGCTTTGCTGTATTCATATTGAACCACTCTAGGACTTTCTCAATATATCGCTCTTGTGATAGCCAAAGCTTCCTGCTGCTTCTGTCATAGGTTATCTCCATTCCTATGATCTGTTTAGCCAGGCCCAAGTCTTTCATCGCAAAGGACTTGCCCAACTCCTGTTTCAGCCTGTCGATCTTCTTGATGTCTTTTCCCATGATGAGCATGTCATCAACGTATAACAGCAGAACTAAAAAATCACCATCTGAGAACTTGCGCGTGAACACACAGTGGTCCGACTCCATTTTGTCATACCCATGCTGTAACATGAAAGAATCAAACTTCTTGTACCATTTTCGTGGAGTTTGTTTCAGTCCATACAAGCTCTTCCTCAGCCTACACACTATATGTTCATTGCCCTTGACTTCGAACCCCTCTAGTTGGTGCATGTAGATCTCTTCTTTCAGGTCACCGTGGAGGAAAGCAGTTTTAATGTCCAACTGCTCTATCTCCAGATCCATGCTAGCCGCCAATCCAAGTAACACTCGTATGGATGTCATCTTTACCACTGGTGAGAATATCTCCTCGAAGTCTATGTCTTTCCTCTGACCGAACCCTTTTACCACAAGTCTGGCCTTGAAGCTCGTCTGTGAATTCTTCTGCTCAACCTTCTTTCTGAACACCCACTTATTGCTCAGAGCTTTCTTGCACTTAGGCACTTTCACCATGTCATAGGTGTGGTTCTTATGCAAGGATTCCACTTGCATAGTTTTTAATCACTTCTCCTTATGCTTATCGGCTAGGGCCTCAGAATAATCTTCTGGCTCTCCCCCATCAGTCAACATAATGTACTCATGCGGTGAGTACCTCTTGGACGGTTGTCTTCCCTAGATAACCACCTCACTTGTGACTCACCAGGTGGATCAAGTGGGGGCTGCTTCCCTGGTCTATCTTCTGAAGGAACTCTTTCATCTTCTGCACCTTGTTGTACTCCCTTGTCATCAAGCACCACGGGAGGCATGACCGGATCCATATCCTCTAGCTCACATAAACTAGGCTAGTTCTTCTTTGGCTTACCAATGTATTCTATATACTGATCTTTAAAGAAAACCACATCTCTGCTCCTGACGAGCTTCATCTCGGTCGGATCCCACAATCTGTAACCGAACTTTTCATCACCATACCCCATGAACACACACTGCCTGATCTTCATGTCAATCTTGGACCTCTCGTCCCTTGGTATGTGAACGGATGCCCTGCATCTAAACACCTTGAGATGACTGTACGATGGATCTTGTCCAGTCCACACCCTTCTCAGGTACTTCTTCATTCAATGGGGCTGATGGAGACCTGTTTATCAGATACACTGCCGTGTGCATTGCTTCTCCCCAGAACGTCTTGGGCAACTTCGCATGGGATAACATACATATGATTTTCTCAACAATTGTGCGATTCATTCGCTCAGCTACACCGTTATGTTGTGGGCTTGGGAACCGTCTGTTCACGCCGTATACCCAGGGACTTGCAGTACTCATGAAAGTCACCAATATATTCACCACCATTATCAGTGTGGATGCACTTTAATGATCTACCTGTCTCTCTTTTGACCATAGCATGAAATAATTTAAACACACCAAAGACCTCGTCCTTAGATTTCAAAGTATAAACCCAAACCCTCCTAGATGCATCATCTATAAAAGTAACAAAGTACAATGCTCCACCCAAGGTTTTTGTCCTCATAAGACCACAAACATCAGAATAAAGCAAATCCAATGCATGCACTTAATTAACATGAGAAGCAGTTTTAACAAATGAAACTCTATATTGTTTTCCTAATAAATAATCAAGACAGGTTTTGATATGTGTACCTGTCACGTCTGGAAGGAGCCGCTTCCTCTCTAGTAGTTGAAGCCCTTTTTCACTCATGTGGCCTAGACGCTTGTACCACATGTCAATAGCTAAATCTTTCGCTGCTTTCAATCCACCCTCGCATACACTGACACTTGCCTTGTACAGGGTGCAACACTTCTTTCCTCTAGCTGTGATCAACGAACCCTTAATGAGCTTCCAGTGCCCACCAACAAACCAGCTTTCATAACCATCATTATCCAACCTTCCCGTCGACATCAAGTTGAGGCAATGGTCTGGGATATGCCTCACATCCCTGAGAACCAATGTGCAACCCACATCAGTCTTCACACAAATATCACCGACCCCTACGATCTTCAATACACCAGAATTTTCCATCTTCACGGTCCCATAGTCACCTAACTTGTAACTTGTGAAGAAAATCCTACGGGGAGTCGCATGAAAAAAAGTCCCCGAGTCTATCACCCAGTCAGTATCCTGACTCGTAGCCGTGAGACATATATCATGATCTGCAGAAAGAATAACTACAACGTCACCATCTGAAGCGACCGTAGTGGAATCTGATTTATCTTCCTTCTCATTTCCTTTTCTTTTCTTGTCGTTCTTAGCCTTATGACATTCATGCTTATAGTGGCCATTCTTGCCACAATTCCAGCATTCAACATCTTTTTTGTTACTTGACTTGTCTCTTCATTTATCTCGAGCCTTCCCGCCCTTCCTGTTCTTTTTTCTCCCCCGTTCCTATGTCACAAGTGTTTCTTGCTGAGTAGACCTCTGAGACTTCCTCCTTGTCTCTTCATTGAAGAGACAGCTAGTAACCTGTTCCATGGATATCTTTCCGTCTGGCGCGGAGTTACTTAGAGACACGACTAATGTCTCCCAACTGTCAGGCAACGAACTAAGCAAAAGTAAAGCTTACAATTCATCATCCAGGACCATCTTTATAGAGGAGAGTTGGTTCACTATATTGCTGACTCATTCATGTGTTCAGTCACATAACTACCATCCTTGAACTTGAGATTTACAAGTCGCCTTATCAGAAAAATTTTATTACCGGCTGTCTTCCTCTCATACAGCCCTTGCAGTTTCAGTCATAGGCTAGTGGCTAAGGTTTCCGTAGACATATGGTGGAATACAGAATCATCCAGCCATTGTCTAATAAACCCCACCGTCTTTCGGTCGAACTTCTTCCAATCTTCATCAGTCATATCCTTGGATTTTGCTGATATGCCTAAAATTGGAGAGTATAAGTCCTTGCAATAAAGCAAGTACTCCATCTTAGCCTTCTATATGGTCTAGTTAGAACCATTAAGACTAATCATCCTTGATGAGCCACCTTCCATAATTCCAAACCGATCCTACCCGTTCAATGAACTTAGCGCTCTAATACCACTTTGTTGGGGGCCTTGCACAAAACCTTAGGATCTAGCCTCCCGAACAAACTAGAATTATGAGACAATAATAGCAATAAAATAAATCAAAGCATCAATCACACACCACACAAGAGATTTTTACGTGGAAAACCTTTAAAAAGGAAAAAACCACGGGATCTCGTCTAGATCAACAATCCATTATTAAGTAGAACGTTACAACCTTCGTCACTTACGCAGGAGTGGATGAACAACAAGAGAATAAAGAAAAAAACAGAGGGATCTCACCTATCACGAGGACGTAGAAGCGCTGAGACGACGACTCCCTTCGACAAGCTTCTTCTCTCTCTTTTCTCTCACTCTCTCACCTTTGATAGCCCTCCTGTGTTTTTTTCATCAACTAAAAAACCCTAAGAACCCCTAATTATAGTTTCAGGAAGCTCTTTTCCGCATCCCAGTTATGAAAGGACTTGAGACATGAAATTCGCGCAAAATCGCGGAACAAATCTACGTAGGTTCGACCGGTCGTAGACTTCTTACGACTGGTCGAGCACCTCCTCCGACTGATCGTGGACCACCTACGACTGGTCGAGCACCCCGAAAAAAACTAGTCCGAACTCGCTAGACTTTGAGTCGTGTCACGACTCGAAACTATGACTGGTCAAGCGACAGCCTACGACCGGTCGTACAGGGCCCATGACCGGTCGACGACGGGTCAAAAAATCCCATCACAAACGTGCATACATGCATGCACACACATACACATGATTCCAATAATATTTTAGTTTTCTTAACATGATAGCCACTAATTTAATAATTAAGATGGTTCCATGTATTAAAAAAGATTTAATTCTCCATGTATATTTTTTTACATTTTTGTTGGAGTTGATTAGGTTATGATTGATTATAATCTTTCTTAATTGGGGTCATTTCTCATATATATATATATATATATATATATATATGTGTGTGTGTGTGTGTGTGTGTGTGTGTGTGTGTGTGTTGGGGGGGGGGGGGGGGGGGGGGGGGGGGGGGGGGAAAGGTTCTAAACAGTCGAGCTCATGGGAGCTTCCCATGAGGTCGAGCTGTGTGGGCCCCACCATGATGAATGTCGAACATCAACACCATGCATTTGATGGGTCTTCTTTAAATTATGGGATATCCTAAAATCAGTTGTATACAAAACTCAGGTGGGTCATACCATCTAAAATCATGTGAAGACAATCCTAAAACATATAATAGGACTTGGTGGGGCCCACCTAAAATTTGGATGCGTCTGAAACTTGGTCTAACCCCTCATCCAAGTGGGACATACATAATGGATGAGCTGGATTTATGAACCACAACTCGGTGGGCCCAACAAATGATTATGAATGTTTTAATGGAAGGATAACCCCTCTTAACTTTTGTATGTGGGTTGGCCTACACAAGTCACAGATTGACTTGAATTTTAAGCCTGAGGCCCACCATGGAATGGTGCATCTGATTAATGGGGTAGATGTTCAATAAGCATCTCAGTGGGGCCCACACAACTCAACCCCATGGGAAGTTCTCATGAGCTCGACCGCATGGAACTTTTATATGTGTGTGTATGTGTGCACGCGCTCTCTCATCTGCATAGTTTGCACGGAACTCGTACGAACTTTTTTAAGAATTCATTATACATGATGTGACTCCAAAATCTAAATGGTGCACGTGAAGCAGCACCTCATAAAGCCCTTCGGCCCAATGATTTACTTTGATCCAAAAGTTTGGTAGGCCATGAAAAATGAAAACATTTTCCTCCCTAGATTTGCATTTCTCTTTTCTCTGGCCTATCAGAATTTTACATCGGGGTGAAAATTTGTCCCTTGGGGTTTCATGCGATTCCACATCACATCGACTGTTCAGATTAGACGCCCATAAAACGTGTGCAAAGATGCACACATGTGTAGGTGCGCAAGTGTGCATGACTCTCTCTCTCTCTCTCTCTCTCTAAATATATATATGGGGAGAACTCCCAATAAGGTTGAGCTGTGTGGGCCCCACCATGATGTATGTTGAACATCTACCCCATCCGTTAGATGCACCATTCCATAGTGGGCCTAGGGCTTAAAAATCAAGTCAATCCGTGACTTGTGTGGGCCACACCACGGACAAAAGTTGAGAGCGGTCACCCTCCATTAAAACATTCATAATCATTTTTTGGGCCCATCAAGATGTGGTTCACAAATCCAGCCCATGCATTATTTGTGTCCCACTTGGATGAGGGGTCAAACCATGTTACAAACGCATCCAAATTTCACGTGAGCCCCACCAAGTGCTTTTATATTTTTTAGGCATGTCTTCCCATGATTTTAGATGATATGTCCCACCTAAGTTCTCGTATATGGTTGATTTTTGGGATATCCCATATATAATTTAAAGGGGACTCATCAAATGCACGGTGTTGATGTTTGACATATATCATGGTAGAGCCCACACAGCCCAACCATATGGAGAGTTCCCATGAGCTTGACCATATAGAACCTTTTCCCATATATACACACACACACAAACTTTATTTTTAATGGAATACAAAAATAAAATTTACAAATATTCTCTTCTTAATTTTTTCACCATGCGATTTTGTACATATTTCAATATTTAAACTATTTTGGAGTGTCCATCTTGAAGATGGCCTTTCAAAAACATTATGGCCATCTACTCATCATGTGAGCCACACGTACATGAGCCACAATGATAGCTTAAGGTTTCTATATCCATCTGTTTTTATAAATTGTGGCTCACCTTATCTGTGGACAAGCCTTTTATTTTTATTATTATAAAAAACCATCTAAACAGTGGGCCCAATCTTATGGTTGACTTGGATCTCACAGTACTATTAGCAGGTGTAATATTATTCCGAGGACAAGTACTCCTCTACAAGTCCTTGTAAAATAATTAAGCATGTTCTGCAAGGGCTGGTGGTGGGGCCCACTATATATGATGTGTGTATGGCATCCAACCTCTCTAGCAAGTTTACCCAAAATATTTAGGCAGTTCTAACCATCATGTGGGCCACTCTATTGAATTTGGAGGTTTGTGGGTGGTTTATTCATTGTTTTTCATTGGTGTAGCCCACATAATTATTGGATAAGTATGATTTTTTTTACACATCCCATCATTACAGTGGATCCACCTAATAAGCCAAAAGATATATATATATATATATATATATATATATATATATATATATATATAGAGAGAGAGAGAGAGAGAGAGAGAGAGAGAGAGAGAGAGAGAGAGAGAGAGAGAGAGAGAGAGAGAGAGAGAGAAAGTGTATAAGTGAATATGTAGATGAAGGTAAGTTATTCAAGTAGGATTATTAAAGGTATTTTTATCAAATAAGCTTACTCTGCATGAGTTTGCGTCACACAGTAGTGTGTGTATGATATCCAACCTGTCCAGCAAAGATGCCACATGATAGAAGTTGAAGACAAAAAAATCAGGCCGATACAACCATCATAGCAGCCACGCATGCATTTAGAGGTTTTTAAGTGGTCTATCGTTCATTATTTCCTATGGTGTGGCCCACATATTTACTGATTTTGGGGGGCATCCTATCGTCGTGACAGGCTCACCTAATGAACTGGTTGGATGACATACGGACCATATAGTGGCCCCACATGAACTATCTCACTGTTTGACATCCTTTTCAGTTTTTTAAGTACTAGTATTGACAGCAACATTCAAAAATATTAAAATTGAGTACGATCCACACCAACAGATCATGAGTGTCCCACTTATATGGACTGTGGAGAGGAAACCATGTATCTTTAGGTTGAGAGGTTCTTCTTTCTAAAAATTCTTAAATGCAATACAAATAAATGGAATATTCATCACTAGAATGCCAAAGAGATCCCACCAAAAGTTTCCTATGGCTTTTTCTTAACCTTGTTTATTTAAGATAATATAAAGCCTGATTTAAGATAATATAAAGCTGACTGGTCAAGAGGTGTTTTCCTTTTGAACTTTTGTGCTTATGCATAGTAAAACCTCTATGATCATCTTCTCCCGTGGGCGGTCAAACAATGTGACAAACCATATAAATCCATGTTGAATAAGAGTTATTTATATGGGTTTGCATAATCCAATGTGTAATGGGCTCCAAATAAATGAATTGAGAAATAGAGTACTTCCATGCCTGGTTTTTAGAGTTGATTAGGTTTGAAATTGGTTGTTGATGGTTAGGTGGTTAGCCCAAGTTGTAGGGGAAATGACCGAAGGGTTTGTTTGAACACCATTTATTAGTCCAGATTCTAAAATGTTGTACATTGATGATAATCCAAAAGCCCATCTTGGATTGATGGGTGATATTTTAGAATGAAATGCACACAACTGACACATTTGACAAGGGTCTTGCCTCCCCCAAGGATACATGATCTAAATACTTTTCATCATATTCACACACCAAGCAATTCTCTTCTTTTAATTAATATCCTCCATTCCAAATTGAGAAGATGGGCTTGATTAAAAAGCTTAAAGACTCCTAATTCCCAAACCACCTTGATCATTCATGGGAAGACATACCCTCACTCAATTAAGTTAAAAAATAATAATAATAATAATAATAATAACAATTAAAAAAAAATCCTTGATTGAATTCCATAAAGAGGGTCTTTGACTCCACTCAATTTCCAGCAACATCCTTCATGGAAGGATAAAGGTAACCATAAGATTATTAGGCATCCTGGCAATAAATAAAAAAATACTTAAGATTATTGGACTGACCATAGGTTCATAATTCTCACACCCAAATTCATTGGAAGACAGCTTTCTCTCAATTAACCTTATTTAAAGCAAAAAATCTGAATCTGAATTCCATAAGAAGGATCTTTAATTGACTCCACTCAATTTCCAGAAATATGCGTGACGGGAGAAAAAAAGGTAGCCACTGATGACTATAGGCATCCTAGCAAGAACAAATTTAATTAAGGTTATCTGGCTGACCAAATATTCCTAATTTCCAAACCATCCAAATTCATTGGAGGTCCTTGCTCTCAATTAACAAGAATTCTGGGGAAAATCTCCTTGATCTAAGTTCCATTAAAAGGATCTTTAATTCCACTCAATTTCTAAAAATATGCTTGATAGGAGAAGAAAGGTAGCAATAAGATGATTGGGTATCCCGGCAGCAAGAACAAATTTAATTAAGGTTATTCGACAGACAAAAGATTTCTAATTTCTTAACCACCCAAATTCATTGGCTATTATGATAAAGACCTCCTTTCTCTATACATATTTCTCTTTATAGATAACATATGCTAGAGAGCATTTGCTTAAAGCTTAAAAAATTAGGCTTCGCAATTACATATCAAGCCAAGAGAAAGAGGACATGGACAACATCCACCCCAACACATACGCATTTTCATGCGTCACACACCACCCTTCAACAAGAGAGGGTAGAAGGCTCGATCACAGGAAAAAGGATATTTGCAAACGACAGTTTTCAAAAAATTAAAGAGGGAGTATTTTGGTCTTAAAAGTGATAGTTTTCCCTATCTTGTGAATCAATTAGTGTAGATGGTATAGAGTGGACAATAGATGCATTCTTAGCATAACTGGGCCAAAAGAAGCTCAAATGACTGTGGAAGTAGTTCGTCAAAATTGGGCATGATCCTACGTAGGGCATGACGTAATTGAGTCCAAAACATGTCTAATTCAAAAATATTCATTTTAGACATGGAGAGATTGTTGTTCAAATTTTTTATTATATAAAGATGGATAACTTTTGATGCGGGCATCATTACGAATTGCATAACCTATCGATCTATGTAGTGGTGCATTTAGGGTTAATCGACTGGCTATGCCGATCATGGACAACCATTTCACAAGAAAATGTAGGGCCTTAAGATCAAAATTGAGATTTTAAATTTTATTTTTTAATAATTTATATTACCATTATATCCCACTATTTCTATAGTTTTAAGATTTTTATTTTTTAGAAGTTGTATGTAATGAAGTTAGGAATATTCTGGTAAGATTTTATTGACATTTTTATTTCTAACAAATTAACCTTTAGGAAGATTTTGCTATTCTGGATAACTTTTATTCGAATAAAAATTTTAGTCATTTTTATAAGTGGGGTAATCGAGAAATCTTAGAATTATTATTTAATGAAAAAAAAATGAGCTTTTTTCTCTAATTTCTCATGGACCCAAGAATTTGCCTCTTGGATTCAAAGTATTTAACTATTTCAAGAAGACGTTGATCTTCTTCTTCATTGTTTCACGTTCTTCCCTACATCAATACAAGAATACAAATTTCTTTTAAAAAATAAATTAATAAATAAAATAGGTATATATAATTAATTTAGAGAGTTTTAGTGGTTTACACTTTATTACTAAATAAGTTTAGGTGGTCAAAACTATTTCCTAAACTTGGTTATTTATAAATATATCAAATAGCTACAAGATGATAGGTTAGACAGCCTGCATGATGCTAGTTGCAAGCAAATCATTTTGAGTAGCAGCATTTCAAAGAAGTTATTGAGTTGACTCTCCATGTTTCAAGCTGACTCGTCAAGTTTTAGAATCATGAACCATAGTTCAAAAATTCCACCACCCGACCCACCCCCACAAAAAAAAAAAAAAAAAAAAAAGAAGAAGCCACAGACTCAAGGTCCAACTGATCGAGTCCAGTCGACTCAAAGACTTGACCGAGTCTTTACTTGACTCAACTTGATATATTATTAATAATTTTAGGTGACAGTTTATAATAAATAAATCATATTAAACACAGCTGAGGTGCTTGGAATGTATTTTATCAAAAAAAGCAGTTAAGTGGGGGAGTGACTTGGTTGAGTCGTGTGATGAAGTGGGCTCAAAATCTCATCGCGTCGGGTTGAGTTGACCAAGTTTCAAGTCGAGCCAGTGAGTTTGAAATCCATGTTTTGAACTCCTCTGATATTTTTTTGTGGTAAACTTCATTTTTAATTTTCTCATGGATTGATATTACAAATAAAATCAATTAAACATGTTAGAGAGATAGAGAAGGACGGTACCACTCAGTAATGGATTTGACTGGGGCCTCGGATCATGCATATTGAATTATTTTATTATTATTATTATTATTATTTTGGCTACGCCATGACATGGGCCATGCCAGCCAACCGTTGGATATGTTCAAAGCCATTTTCGCAATTTTTTAAACAAAAGGTGGGAGTTCACTTTAGTAAATAATCTTATATTAGTCAAAGGGTTTATCCCTTGGTACCAGCCCTTTCATAAAAATAATTATTTTCAAGGAATGATTGTTGAAATTACACATACTATGGAAGAATTATACGGTTCATCTCATCAATAAATGCAGAGACTGCCGATGCTCTTTGGGATGATGATTCAGTGATCTAGACCATCTATCAGATGGGCCTTACTGTGGATGGATCGAATGATTTGAAAACCTTTCAGACTAGAAATTCCAACCCTTTGATCGCTAGTCTACAAATAAATGGTTCACATTCAATGGGAAATATCCCAACAATCAAAGGCTAGGATTTGTTGATCTCTTAAGTTTTTTAGAGGGTCTGAAATCCACAGTGTGGAAAATCAGACCACCGGTTTAGATCATTGAAATGTAGCATCAAATGTTTGGAATCTTGCATTACAATTTGGTTATGGTTGTGCTTCATATATTTAGACCGTACCAACTACTCTCAGGAATTTTATATTGAGAATTTCAATGAAAACTGATGTTGTAGCATGTGCCCACCATTTCTCATACAGCAAATCAGACAGTTGGACAGACTACTTTAATTAAGCTGGAATTATTGAAGACAATACAAGACACAAAGGCATTGTCTATTCTATTTAAATGGGTGACACCTTAGTCACGTCTTGCATTTATTTTTATTAGACTAGGGGAAGTGGCACATGCAAAGCACTAAAAGAGATAAAAAGGCGGGAGAACCAGAAAGAGATAAAAATTGGAGAATTTTGTATAAAAGACGCAAACTATACATGGAGAGGGGAAGGAGAGAAGGCACCCTGTTGTTTTAAGTGAGTGGCCCATTTCCATACTTTCCTTTTTTGTGGCTTGCTTGAGTATTAGATTTGGCTTTGTTTTGGACAAATGTTGTAACATGATCTGGCATAATAAATGTACGGAATGGATTTTACAAACTCATCAAAGTGGGCTCCTAGAGCTTTTGTTTGTATGATCTATCTAATACCACAACACTTAATCCAAGCTATACGAAAGGACCATGAAAATTTTTAGTGAATCTAAAAGATAAATTTACTTAATTGCAGGTAAAACCTAATCCTTTGCAAGCTTTTTATGGTAAAATCTGAACAAGACGCCCATTGCATTTTATCATCTTCTAGTGGTGTGTCTATAAGACTTATATTTTGGTATTTTCACCCGTTTATTAAAATCAACTATTCACTATTATATGAAAATATCTAACCCTTTCAAGTCAATTTTGGACTATCCAATGATAATAAATTAACTATTAGGTGTCTGTATCCACTTGTATACACATTAAATTAATATTAGAATCCATTCATCTTATTCATCACTTATGAATATGCTTAATGTACCATTAAAATACCAATCTTAGTAACTCATACATGCGAACAATCACTTAAACTTACCAATGTATGTTCCCTACAAATGATCACAAAAAAACACATTATTTATCCGTTTACAAAATTAACCATACAATGATCCATTTACATGATTAAGTTTCTAACTATTTAACTACTTTAATTTTTGTCTATTATCTGACCATTTATCATACTTATATCTGCCAAACAATCTATCTAAACATCAAAGTAAACTGATTATTTCAAAACACATGATGTACAAATCAAAACAACCATCATTTTGCATGTAGGTCACGTACACATGTAACCTTGAATTACAGATACACAAAATTCACTTTTGTTCACTATAGACATGTCAGGTTTCAGATGAACCCTAATCTGAACATTTACACTAGTGAAATCATGCCAATCAAACATATGATGGATCGGATTGGGTCAAATTGAGACAGGTTAAGCCCAACACTTGCGGGTTTGGTTCAATTATGTGATGGACGATCCCTGAAGTACAGTGAATTATCATTTGCTTTCGATTTGCCTGACCGTGGCTTAAATTGGAAAGCTCATGGTAAGGGTTCACCTGCCCCTTCCAAGCTCGGGTTCAGAGGGATAAAACCTACTAAAATCTTATCCTTTTACCGTTACATGTCCCTCTTTAAATGTTTATTTAAAGTGATTTAGTACACTTAGAATAGAGACAAAAGGAAAAGAAAGAAAAGAAAACATTAGAAATATGGCTTCAAACATTAGAAATATGGCTTCAATTGCTTGGTGTGTCATCCAATCTTCGTTCTAACCAATCCAACCCATTCAACCTTGTGTGAGTGTTTTCCTTCACTTGGTGGATTGCATTTCTGTCTTTGTAATATTATGGGGGTCCACAAGTGAGCCACGCTATGAGACGGCATGCCCTGCACACTGTCGACTGCATGTACCACCTTGTATGGCCCACCATGACATTTATTTTCCATTTTACCAATATGTCACGTAGATCTGGATGATGGTAAAACACCCTGTGACGGCCCAAACTGATGAATGGACGGAGTGGATCGCCGACCCGATTGAGCCAGCATCATTTCTGCTCAGAAACTTTTGGACTCAAGTAGTGTGCGGGTAACACCCCCTTGGGTGTTAAGCAACGGCCCACTCGTGGGACCCACCTTGATGTATGTGTTTATTCCACGCTATCCACTTGACTGCCCGGACCATTTTAGGCCCTTGTCCCAAGAATGAAAAAGATACATGTGTGACAACCACAAAATTCGACACCTTAATATAAAGAGGACTTAGACCCCGAGTTCGAAGATATTAGATAAATAATGCTTCAAAATCATACATTGTTTCAAAAATGAAAAAAATCTATACGACGGGTGGACTGCATCGTAGAAAATAGTGGGATTCTCCGCACACCTTACCTATGACCACCATGTTGCTTATTTACCATAAATCGGGTCGGAGGTCACACGTGACCATTTCCCTTGCTACGTGCCAGGATGTCACAACCTTACAACCCATATAAAGCTTATGGATTTTAATTGGAAGAGCTAACTTTACCACGCATAGCAATAAGATCGAAGAGCGTGCACCATATAAGGGAGAATGTGGATACATCTACTCCATCAGGTGGACCACCAGAATTTCACTATGGATCTTGAAAAACACTCCAATCCAAGACTTAAGTGGGCCACACCATAGGAAATAGTGTAAAATCATGCCTTAAATTAAATTCTATATTCACATGGTGTGGCCCACATACCCCTAGGATGCCAAATTTTCAAGGAATCCATTCATCCTGGTGTGGCTCTAATGAGTGAATTGGATGGCATATACAAACTACGGTGGACCACACACAATTTGGATGATTTTAGTGGTGGAACCTCTCATGGTGTGGCCTAATGGAGTGTTGAATAGGCCTGATTTTTCATCTTTGGCCCAAGCAAAAGGTGGCTCAACTGATGAACGGGGTGGATCTCATCTATATGAAGTCCTCAATCGACATCAGCGAATAGTGAATCCCACATGACTCCAAGAGAATCTGGCTTGCAACCTTAATATATTTTGCACGCTCCCACCTAATTATCTTTACCCTGTCATATCTTAACATGTAGGATGTGTGACCGACAAAATCAACAATACTGATCCTCATTAACTTGGTGATTATTACTAGATTTGAGGCCCACCCTACCATAGCTCTTATGTGGATAGAAAATAATTACGAAGGTTTTATTGGCCGTCCCTTTTTTTCTATAACAAGAAAAAGAAAAATAAATACTTCAGTTAAACGGTTAGGATCATCTGATCCATGCACCTTTTGGTTTCTGGTCCATTGACTATAGGGCCACTACTGGATTAAGAGTTCGGATCTCATATATGCTTTGCAACATACACATGCATGCTCCACATCCAAGAGGATGGAATTGCGACATCCAAGCACTCTGCATGGTATGTGTTTGCCTAAATCCAGACCGTCCATATTTTAAGGTCAGAAACCAATCACAATTGATACCAAATGGATTGGAGGGCACGTTTGGTTTTTCAACTTCAGGTGTAAGTGAGTGTGATTCCCTATTACCTCAATGATAGCATGATATAATCATGATATCACCACACAATTACACGATGACTGATCATTACTTATTTCCAGCCAACTACCATTGTAAATCAACCAGGCCTTAATTGTTGGATGCAGATTGGCTACCACACACCACCTACTTGGCTGGTGTCAGTACGTGTCCTGCTGAGATGAGCTCTGACGCTCCTCGAGGAACGGTTTGATTCTCACGGGCAAAACATAAAAACATTAGTCAGGCTCACCATTAACGTTTATTTTCTATCCAATCGTTCGTAAGGTCATAAAGACCCAGATGAAGAGTAAAAGCAAAAACTTTTATGACCCCGTAAGGGTTTGGGTGTACACCAAGCCTAACTGCCTCTGCTCGGGCACTAGCTGACCCCAGTTCCAGCTCGAACTTGGCTCAGCTTGGTCCTCGAGCCTAACTAGCCGGCTTAGCTTGGTTCAGTCAACAGCTCGAGCCGGCTCAAGTCAAGTTCGAGTTGGGTTTATCTGTGTAACATTTTAACAAACACATGGATTGTACTCTTAAAATCTCACTATATGTAAAACAACAGCAGTAACTTTACAGGTATTTTATTAAACACCTAAATAACATAAAAATTAAGAAAAAAGAATATTTATTTTATATACATACTTTCCTTGCCATCATCACACTTGGTTAAGCCATTTCATTGAACACTTGGTAAGCAACATCAATATCAAAGTAACCAAGTCATCGAACTGGTTCATTGTGAGTTCGATTTAACTTGGGTTTGATCCTTCAAACCAAGTCAGATCGAGTGAGCTAACCAAGCTAGATCAGTTCATGCACACCTCTAGTTTTAATGGTAGACTTTCAATCCTTTGCAATTTCTTAGTATGTTCCACTTGATCTTTGGATCTGTTTTATTTTTGGGCTCAAGCCTTACCATGAGCTCTCCAAATGGATGGATAATTTAGATATAAGAGGTACCTCATGATGGGACCCATGGAACTTAGTGACATCGACACACCACCCAAATGGGTGGTGTGTGGTACACTAGCCAACCTGCTTCGTTAATTGTCTAGCTAGGTGGTACCCATCAAATGAATGGTTAAAATGAAAAAAAATTGAAAACTCAACTGTCCAAAGCCAAAGAATGACTTCCCATCAATCATAAGGCTTGCCTAACTGATTGTAAACTTTGAATCGACAAGAATGCATGAATGTATAGATAGCCATACCCTTTGGGATTTTAAGATTGCAAATGGGGCAGGGAGGCCAGGTCAAGGGTCAAGGAGACAGACTCGGCGCATTTAAAATTAGGTCTGGCATCACCCGACCCAACTCATTAAAATTTTGGTTAGGTCTAGTCAAATCAAAGTCGGATAAGTGAACCCATGCAATAAATGGCTTGTCATTTATCTGATAGTTTGGGGTTGGCTGATAGATAAAGTAGAGCTAGTGTGATTCAAGTAAAGATTAGCAACTTATTCAAATAGGTACAACGGATACCATCATTGATAGTCCGTTCCCAAAGGTTCCAACCCTAAGTATTTGGCCTTTCTTAGTTAAAGAGTGGAATAAAGGGATGTAAACAGATACATCATGGTGGGCCCACACACAGATCTGCCCGTTACTGGGTAGATACGGGTGGGGTAGGACGCACTGAGAAGTGGATTGCATCCTACCCTACCCATACAATAATCCATCCATATATGGGTTCATGTGGGTCCCACCATGATGTATCTGTTTATTCATTCTGTCCATTCATTTTCTGAGATCATTTTAAGATATGAGCCCAAAAATGAGACAGATCCAACGGTCAAGTAGACCACACTAGAGATTACTCTTGCATTTAGCACAATGCAAGCTCACTATTTGGTATGGTCCACTTGAGTTTTGCATCTACCTTTTCTTTGGGATCATATCTTAAAATGATCTTAGAAAATGAATAGACAGTATGAATAAATAGATACATAATGGTGGGCCCCACATGAACCCCTATATGGATGGATTATTGTTCGAGCCGGATGGGACGCAATCCACTTCCAATGTGAACCCATGCAATAAATGGTTTGTCATTTATCTCATGGATTGAAGATGGGCATAAAAGATAAAGTGGGTTACTGTTTCAAGTATAGATTAGCTACTTATCCTAATAGATACAATGGATCCCACCATTGATGGTCCGTTCACAAAGAATCCAACCCTAAGTGTTTGGCCTTTTCAGTTGGACATGATCCATTGCTATATTCCTTCTTAGCTGTGTATTTGGACACACGTCAAAAGTTTAGGATTTTCCAATCTACTCTGTTCATGGAATGTTTGCAGTAAGTCAGGTTCACTGAATCATAGATCATGTACGGCTGATAATCAGTGCAAGTTATAGAAATTCTGTTGTCATGCATTCTATGATATAATACTACTCCATGCAAATAGTTTTCAACGAGTACATGATCCATGTAAAGTAGTGGCCCACACCATGAAGTTCACCTAACATATTAGGTAGACCGGCCTAATTATCATGTAGGCTACACTGTGGAAATCAAAAGATTTGTCATGGTTCTACTCAACAAAAAGGTGTGACCCATTTAATGAGGGAATTAGTACAATTTTCAAGATAGGTGACATTGATATTAGGTTGCACTATTTATTATGGCATGAATGTATCAAATAAAAGTGGCGGGTTGGTAGGAAAGTTGGGGCTGCATTTTAAGTTTGTGCATTATAGGCCGATGGGATTGATTCAACAGGATAAAGAAAAAGAAGAATAACAACAAATACGATAAGAGATTTTATATAAAAGAAGAAGAGGAAGAGACTTTAATAGATAATATTTTCTTAATAATTTAGAAAACCCTAATAACTAAGTGTTAGGGGAACCGCAGAAGCACACAAAGATGAATAAGGATAGTTATCCAAAAGCACCAAGTAAAAGGGAAAAGAATACATCGATATAATGTGAAAAAACTCTTTCGAGAAAAAATCACAGCACAGAGCGACAGATGATCATTATGAAAGCAAAAATTATAAAGTATAAAACTTACTCGATTCGAATAACCTCGAATCTCACCCTTGTTACACCTCTTTGAAATCCTTGGACGATTTGAAAACCCTAGAACACCTGCATCTACTCCCAATTCCAATTGCACTCCAATATATAGCCTTTGGAGGAAACCCAATCAGAAAAGAAAACAAATCCCACAAATTCACAATTCTATGAAAATGTGCGCCAATCAGTTTAATGGCATTAAACACCCTTCAATGTCATCGAAACTTATCATTCAATGGCATTGAAGCTGAGTCGATGACATAGAACTAATACCCAAACAGTCTAGAGACAAAACCCAATTTTCTGAAATATCTAGATTGCATCAGGCCATGTTTTATGTCATCGAAGGTGCAATCGAGCATCCTTCTATAGCATCGAAAAAGTACCCAAATAGGTCAGTGACCAACTAGAGAAAATTCAGAAAATCTCAATAGGATCGAGCACTGTTCAATGTCATCGAAGGTGACATCGAATAGTCTGTCGATTGCATTAACAGGCCCAGTAACAGACTCGATTTAAGACATCTATTACAACAATCTCCACCATTTCAATCGTCAAACTTGTAACTTCTTGTCCTCTTCAGTTATCTGTCTTGCATCATAGCTCCATCATTCCTTCTCGTACATACTCAGTCTTCCTTTTACACCATCACCAAGTCCGAAGAAGTTGCACAGAACTTAAAGTTCTCTCCAGGAACCACCTTAATGAGCATAACCACCATATTCATGCCTCCTTCCTCAAGCACATGTCAGATAAAATAGTGATGAATATTAATACATTTAGTACGGGAGTGATAAACAATTTTTTTACAAATTGATAGCGTTCTCACTGTCACAATTAATTGGCATGGCCTCCTACTGAAGCCCCAACTGACTTATCACGCCTCTCAACCAAACACTTTGCTTAAATGCTTCCATCGCTGCCATACACTCAGCTTCAGTCATGAAAAGAGTCACCATGAACTGAAGCTTCAACATCCAACTAATCATTCTACCTTCTAGCACAAACGAGTAACCTAAAGTCTACTTTCTAGAATCCACACTACTTGCGTAGTCTAAATTCACTTACCCTACCAACTTTGCTCATGTCTTCTGAAAAATTAAAACGTAGTCTTTTATACCTCGAATGTATTGAAGTAGTCATTTCACTACTTTCCAATATTGCCTGTCGGGGTTTGACATGTCACTACCAAAAAATCGAGCAAAGGCTACGGATAAAAACCGTAGCCATAGGCTCTATGGCTACGGTTTTTATCCGTAGCGTGACCGTTGCCGTAGGTGCCATAACAATAGGTCCAAAACCTATGGCTACGGATTTAATCCGTAGCTATAGAGTACAATAGCTACAGTTAAATTCAGTAGTAATTTTATCTGTAGCGAACACTTCAGACTGCTACGAATATTATTTGTACCTAAAAGCCTGTTGCAATATGTCTAAATTGAAAAGGCTACACCTGTCAGATTCATGGCTATGGATATTATTCGTAGCTAAAGTCCGTAGCAATATGCCTCAATTGAAAAGGCTACACCTGTCAAATTAATGGCTACGGATATTATTTGTAATTGAATGTCCGTAGCAATATGCCTAAATTAAAAAGGCTACACCTGTCAGATTAATGGCTACGGTCAATAGCCGTAGCTATTTTGTACCTTACAAAATTATATATAATCATTTGTTCATTCAATTACTACCTGTACAACCATTTATTCATTCAATTACAATCACTCATTCATTCATTCAATTACAATCAAATTACAATCCTTCATTCAATCAATTACAATCAATTACAATCCAATTCATTCAATCAATTACAATTACAATTATAATTACAATAATGCTGAAAATACAAATGTTTGGCTTCATTAGAGAAATGTGCTCGACTTCACCCTAAAATTTCAACAGCTTCGTATATTCCATCATCCTACAAACAGTCATGTCATACATAAATTAGAAAGTTCATTGGAAAAAAGAAAGACAAAGTGAAAGAAGTGCATCATGTAAAGACAAAGAAAGACAAGGTTTTGGTTTTGGTTTAGGTTATAGGCTTTGGGATTGGAGAATGGGTTCGGGTTTAGGTCTTAGGTTTTGGTTTTGGTTTTGGTTATAGGTTATAGGTTTAGGATAAGCTTTAGGTTTAGGTTATAGGTTTTTGGATTTGAGAATGGGTTCGGGTTTAGGTTATTGGTTTTGGTTTAGGTTATAGGTTTTAGGATTTGAGAATCGGTTTGGGTTTAGGTTATAGGTTTTGGTTTTGGTTTTGGTTTAGGTTATAGGTTTTGGGATTGGAGAATGGGTTCGAGTTTAGGTCTTAGGTTTTGGTTTTGGTTTTGGTTTTGATTTAGGTTATAGGTAGGTAGGTTTTGGTTTTGGTTTTGGTTTTGGTTTAGGTTATAGGTTTTGGTTTAGGTTATAGGTTATAGGTTTAGGATAAGGTTTAGGTTATAGGTTTTTGGATTTGAGAATGGGTTCGGGTTTAGGTTATAGGTTATAGGTTTTGGTTTTGGTTTTAGTTTAGGTTATAGGTTTTGGGATTTGGTTTAGGTTATAGGTTTTGGTTTTGGTTTTGGTTATAGGTTTAGGATAAGGTTTAGGTTTAGGTTATAGGTTTTAGGATTTGAGAATGGGTTTGGGTTTTGATTTTGGTTTTGGTTTTGGTTATAGGTTTTGGGATTGAAAAATGGGTTCAGGTTTAGGTCTTAGGTTTTGGTTTTGGTTTAGGTTATAGGTTTTGGTTTAGGTTATAAGTTATAGGTTTAGGATAAGGTTTAGGTTTAGGTTTAGGTTATAGGTTTTGGGATTTGAGAATGGGTTCGGGTTTAGGTTATAGGTTATAGGTTTTAGTTTTGGTTTTAGTTTAGGTTATAGGTTTTGGGATTTGGTTTCAGTTATAGGTTTTGGTTTTGGTTTTAGTTTAGGTTATAGGTTTTGGGATTTGGTTTAGGTTATAGGTTTTGGTTTTGGTTTAGGTTATACGTTTTGCTTTAGGTTATAGGTTATAGGTTTCGGATAAGGTTTAAGTTTAGGTTATAGGTTTTAGGATTTGAGAATGGGTTCGGGTTTAGGTTATAGGTTTTGGTTTTGGTTTAGGTTTAGGTTATAGGTTTTGAGATTTGAGAATGGGTTCGGGTTTAGGTCATAGGTTTTGGGATTTGAGAATGGGTTCTAGTTTAGGTCATAGGTTTTAGTTTAGGTTTTAGGTTTTAAGATTTGAGAATCGGCTCGGGTTTAGGTTATAGGTTTTGGTTTTGGTTTTGGTTTAGGTTATAGGTTTTGGGATTGGAGAATGGGTTCGGGTTTAGGTCTTAGGTTTTGGTTTTAGTTTTAGTTTTGGTTTAAGTTATAGCTTTTGGTTTAGGTTATAGGTTATAGGTTTAGGATAAGGTTTAGGTTTAGGTTATAGGTTTTTGGATTTGAGAATGGATTCGGGTTTAGGTTATAGGTTTTGGGATTTGAGAATGGGTTCGGGTTTAAGTTATAGGTTTTGGTTTAGGTTTAGATTATAGGTTTTAGGATTTGAGAATGTGTTCGGGTTTAGTTCATAGGTTTTGGTTTTAGTTTAGGTTATAGGTTTTGGGATTTGAGAATGGGTTCGGGTTTAGGTCATAGGTTTTGGAATTTGAGAATGGGTTCGGGTTTAGGTCATAGGTTTTGGTTTCGGTTTAGGTTATAGGTTTTGGGATTTGAGAATGGGTTCGGGTTTAGGTCTTAGGTTTTGGTTTTGGTTTAGGTTATAGGTTTTGGTTTAGGATAAGGTTTAGGTTTAGGTTTAGGTTATCGGTTTTGGGATTCGAGAATGGGTTCGGGTTTAGGTTATAGGTTATAGGTTTTGGTTTTGGTTTTGGTTATATGTTTTAGGTTTTAAGTTTTAGGATTTGAGAATGGGTTCGGGTTTAGGTCATAGGTTTTGGTTTTGATTTAGGTTATAGGTTTTGGGATTGGAGAATGGGTTCGGGTGTAGGTCTTAGGTTTTGGTTTTGGTTTTGGTTTTGGTTTTGGTTATAGGTTTTGGTTTAGGTTATAGGTTATAGGTTTAGGATAAGGTTTAGGTTTATGTTTAGGTTATAGGTTTTGGGATTTGAGAATGGGTTCGGGTTTAGGTCATAGGTTTTGGGATTTGAGAATGGGTTCAGGTTTTGGTCTTAGGTTTTGGTTTTGATTTTGGTTTTGGTTTAAGTTATAGGTTTTGGTTTAGGTTATAGGTTATAAGTTTAGGATAAGGTTTAGGTTTAAGTTATATGTTTTTGGATTTGAGAATGGGTTCGGGTTTAGGTTATAGGTTTAGGATAAGGTTTAGGTTTAGGTTTAGGTTATAGGTTTTGGGATTTAAGAATGGGTTTGGGTTTAGGTTATAGGTTTTGGTTTAGGTTTAGGTTATAGGTTTTAGGATTTGAGAATGGGTTCGGGTTTAGTTCATAGGTTTTGGTTTTGGTTTAGGTTATAGGTTTTGAGATTTGATAATGGGTTCGGGTTTAGGTCATAGGTTTTGGGATTTGAGAATGGGTTCGGGTTTAGGTCATAAGTTTTGGTTTTGGTTTAGGTTATAGGTTTTGGTTTTGGTTTTGGTTTATGTTATAGGTTTTTGGGTTTGAGAATCAGTTCGGGTTTAGGTTAAGGGTATGGTACCTGCAAATACAAATATAAACATAGCCTGTCCAAATGGTCAGGCCCTTCTAATGCCGTCCATAGAAAATGGACAGCTTCATCATGGTCATAACAGCGGTTCTCACCTTCTAGGGACCCCCGCTCTTCCGAATAGATCCAACGCATATCCGGGTCTGCTCCATTAATCTCGAGCAAATACATAAACACGGCCTATCCAAATGCCCAAGCCCCTCCAATGCTGTCCATACGAAATGTACAACTTCATCATGGTCATAACAGCGGTTCCCACCTTCCAGGGACTCCCTCTCTTCCTGATAGCTCCGACGCACATCCAGGTCTGCTCTATCAATTTTGAGCAAATAAATAAGCACGGTCTGTCCAAATGGTCAGACCACTCCAACCATGTGCATTCTTGAGTCAAGAGACGTACTAGATGCTTGAATCTGAAATATGCATTTAAACATAAAATGGCATTAGGAATCGCTTCTCAAAACTGTAGACTATTTTCTTTTGAAACTCGTTCATCTCACCTGAAAACCTATCACATAATGAATAACTATAACTACAATGATAACTACACATGTGCGTTCTTGATAAGAGACTTACCAGATGCTTGAATCTGAAATAGGCAGCTCCAATCCTCCCATATGCAACATCCACATGAAAGAATGCGTATAACCGTCATGCTTGAGTAATCAATACAGAAATGTACAAGTAAAACCATAAAACCAGAGATACTCACTGCATTTTCAGGATCTCCTCCATAGTTAACGATCTCATTCTAAAGCCCTTCTCCCTCCTCCTTTACCCGGGCTTGGGACCGGCAATGCGAGGAGTTGCATTAGCGAAGTTAAAAAAGGGCTTAAGCTCCATTTGGTTTTTTAAAAAAAAATATTTTCATAAATACTAATGTGATGACCAAATGGAGCCTAAGACTATAAATATGTTCAAATATAGAGTACAAAATTCATTCAATATTTTAAAAATAATAATAATAAGTGCCAAATTAGTTCATAATTAGTTCAAAATGCACACTACACGCTCAAAATTAATTCAAAATGCACACACTACACATATTCAATTATAGAGTACCAACATTGTTCAAATTATAGGATTCTCAAAGCCTCTTTCCCCCATTGCACAAATGATCCTAGACCAGCCTCTCCACGTGTAGATGCGAACCCATCTTCTTTTCACAAAGGAGCGTGAGGTTGTATAACCTCAGTCAGAACAACAATAAAAGCTCCATCCTCTAATGGTTGGCATTGGACAGTTGTATTTGGATTAACTTCGTGTACTTCACCACAAGCAACTACACCACGTTTTTTAAAACCAAGCAAGTCGCATCTCTTACCGATATATATAATATTTGGCTACATTTACACATAAAATGGCATTAGTATTGTTAGCATTTATAATATAATTGAAAGCTCAATATAGTAAAAAATTTATATTTGCATACCGACGATGCCTGAGTAGATTTAACGACTGTTGGTGATGAGAGATTTCGAATACAGTATCCCTCTTTCTCCATATTGTCCAATGTTTTCTTCATCTCAACTATATCTTGAGTCATATCATCCAATTTTTTCTTCACCTGAAATAACTCTTGAGTTACGCTCTCTTTTTCTTTTGTCACATACTCTACTTTTAAATGAGCAGGGTCTGACTTCTTCAGTCCTAGTTTACTTATTGAGCAACCTAGACCCCATATTCGCCCTCTATTGTCAGAACCAACCAACTATAAAATATTGTAAATCAAGTTATTAGGATATTCATAATTACCATAAAACTTAAGTAATTTTTAAATTTTATTAGTACCTCTGTAAGGGCATCATCTATGCCGATCATCCTAGAAGCAAGATTGCTACTATAGAGCTCATCTACTTTTTTCTGTGAAAAAATACAAATGAATGCAATATAATTCAAAGTTATACATAGGCTTTTCATAAGGGTACTAGTTAGTGGTACGAGGGATGCACTTACAGCAAGGTCAGGATACTGGACAACTTTGTCCTTTCGGATATGGGCTCTTAAGAAGACTTCACATCTACTTATCTCGGCATCAGAGGTAAGATTCTTCTCCATCGCCTTTGCCACATTACATATCATTCAAATACACATCATTAATAGATTTAGATGAATGATAATTCAATTTTAAATTTAATTTTAAACTATAATATCTATTTTTAAATACATACCATCTTATGGCGAGTAACAGCCATGTTGTGCCCCCCAAGACACGCGGGTCCTTTTAGCTTGGCCCGATTGACTTTATTCCTTGCGCTTATCCTCTTGAATTTTTCAGTTCTACGTTGATCCACGAAGACCCTTCAATCCTCCATAGGGATACCTGGGGGGGCAGGACCATCTCTCACAGCAATAGGATCCTTGTTGTTAATATATTTTGCAGTCAATCTTCTCTTATAATTCCTCCACGCTTCATTGATGCGTTTTGTAACGTAATCAAGACTTATATCCCAACTTTGACCCTCAAACTCATAAAGCTGTGACAATCTTTCTGTGACCATATAAATTTGTTCATGAGGCACTTGGCGAAAGTCCGAGTATATGATCAGGATATGAGAACGGGTGAGGACACCGACATGCGATGCAAAGTCTCTGTGATCGGAACAGTCCTCATTTGGTTGCCCGAATTCATTCGTCTTTAGAACTTTTTTCCTATCAGGTTGCACAAGTAAAGAGACCCCCCTAGTAATGCCTCTCTTTTTGGATGAAGAAGATGCTAACACAATTACATAAAAAGAATAACAGTTATATATATACATCATTGATTACCGCTAATATATAAGAAAAAGAAAACTTACATATATAATTAAGGAGAAATATCTTATTACCTTTGGTGTTGCTTGAATTTGTACTCCCAAGCACCTGTGCCCCCAATACCTCTGGTTGTGAATCCATTTGCCTATTTCTTCCCTAATATGAAAAGAAAAAAAAAATAGCTAATGGTTAAGAAATTATTTAGATCACAGATAAAGTATAAAAAATTCACTATTATCTAAACCTTGATTAGATTTCCTTCAATAAATATCATTTTGTTACATGCTTAGAAAATACAAACAAATCAGTAGATTCTCTTTGATCGTTTTCTTTTCTTTGTTTTCTCGACCACAACACTGACATCTTCAGATTCATTGAATATCAACTCATCAACCATTGCCAATGAGGTGAGATCATGTCCTACATCGGCATTACTTATAGCCTTTAATCATTCCTATAGAACGCACGTCTCTTCTATAGAACGCACGTCTCTTCTTCGACAAAAAAAGTTTTTGGAACCTCCAAGACCACATGCCAGTCAGGATTTTTTGGATATCTGGAGTAGAAAACTTGCGTGGCATGCTCTGCAAGAATGAAGGGCTTGTCACCGACTTTGTCTGAACTGTAAAGACTAGACAAATTTACTAATCTCAAATTCGCTTCGACATTAAATGAAACACCATGATGTGTCACTTTCACCCAATCACACTTAAATAGGACAGGCTTGTACCCTGTTCAGTACTCCAATTGGATAATTCTACGAAGGACTCCGTAGTAAGGTTGATTTTCATCCACTGTATTGATATCCTTAACACTTGATCGGAAGGTTGTCATGCCCTCTGTCCTAACCCCACTATTTTGGTTCGTTTTATTCTCCTCATAGTCCTTAGTGACAAAGAGAAAATCATTAATACAATATTTATTATATTGCATAGAAAAAGCTAGAGGTCCTCTCACTACATCTTTAAATTCATTATCGTTAGATTCAATGAACTCTGGTTGCCTCTTCAACCAAGATATGAATTCGTCCTCGCTAGGCACCTTGTTGGTCCTCTTATAGCATCGCTGCAAGAAATCTTTATGTTTCCTGCGCAATATTCGATAACATTGTTATATTGAAATTGCATAAAATAAGGAAGATATATATATATATATATATATATATATATATATATATATATACATATATATATTAGCTTATTGTACATACCCTTCTCACTTGTCGTAGGTAGGATGACTCTTCAGTACCCATGTACGAGCTTGTTCGTATTCGATACCCACTAGGATAACACTTTGACCCAAACCTACTGGACCAACTTCGTCATCATTAAGGTCATCATCAACGATATCTTCCAACTTATGTAGTCCTGGAATGACTCCATTAAACTGTTTTTTGAGCTTTTTCAGTAGGCTTGTTTTCTGTTTTCCTTTATATTGGTTGCAGAATATAACTGTCTCCTCTTAGATGTACTGCTCTGCAATAGAACCCTCAGGTCGTGTCTTGTTATGGACATAGGCCTTGAATGTCTTCATGAACCTGACAAAGTTAATGATACATTATATATACATGCAAATGTAGATGGTAAGCCAATTTATTCTTATTAAGCTCATAGTGTACCGTTCGAATGGATACATCCATCGATAGTATACAGGACCACATATGCGAGCCTTGTAAGCCAAATGGATCGACAAATGCATCATAATGACAAATATCGATGGTGGGCATATAGTTTTAAGCTGACATAACGTCCTCGCCATGCCCCTCTCGAGAGTAAGGAGTGTTTGAAGGTCTACGGTTGTCGACCACAAGGTATTAAAGAATGTGGAAAAGCTTGTAATTATAGGACGAATGACCTTCCTATCCCTGAATGCATGCTGGATGAGAACTGGGAGCAAATGTTGCATCAATACATGGTAAGAATGAGACTTCATTCCCTTTAAATCCACGTAATCTTCCTTTACAATGGTCTTCCAATTCGCACTAAAATCGATCGGAACACATAGCTCATGCAAAGTCTGGATGAAAAGTTTTTTCTCTTCTTTTCTTAGACAAAAAGGACCTTATTTCTGAATCACCTTGTCATTGTTCATTTTCAGCCATAGACGCTTCTTAATTCCCAATTATTTCAGGTCCCTGCGAGCATTAGCGTCATCCTTGGTTTTGCCAGGTGTGTTCAACATCAAGGCAAGAAGGATTTCACATATATTTTTCTCAATATGCATGACATCAAGGTTGTGACGCACGGGAATATCTTTTCAATACTCCAGATCAAATAATATAAACCGTTTGAAGAACCACAGTGATTCAACATCATCCGCTAGCTCTTATCGGCCTCCATCAGTACCCCTTATATTATTCTTCTCAGTCTTCCTCCACTGCATATTCAAGTTTGTGGTTTGTCTTTTGACCTCAATCTCATCCAGACGAATTGGTTGATGTCATATCTCCACCTTCTTATTGAACGTGCCAGCACTTGTGTCCTTCCTAGCCTGTTCTGACATTGGCAACCATCGTCTGTGGCCCATATAAACATGTTTCTTTCCATATTTGAGTCGCAAAGAATCTGTGTTGGGACCACATACAGGACAACCAGAAACATTACCATATGCTGGAAAGTCATGGATTGTCCAAAGCAGAACAACACGCATGTCGAATTTATTTTCACGGTATGCATCGAACGTCGTGACCCCTTCTCGCCATAACTTTTGTAATTCATCAATCAATGACTATAAATAAACATCAATATCCTTTCTTGGTTGTTGCGGTCCCTCAATGGGCAAAGTCAACATAGTAAACTGAGGTTTCATGCAAAGCTTTTGTGGAAGGTTGTACGTCATACACATAACGGGCCATAAACTATGCGACATACTGAAAGTGCTGAATAGGTTAAACCCATCTGTAGCCAAACTCAATCGAACATTGCGAGGCTTAGATGAAAAATCTGTATACTTGTCATCAATATTCTTCCATGCAATAGAATCGGCCGGATGCTCCATCTTTTTATGTTGAAATTTTCTAGTTGAGTGCCAAGACATTTCTTTCGCCAACCATGGCACACTGAACATTCTTTGTAACCTTGGTGTTAATAGAAAATACCTTAACACCTTCTTAGGTATTTGAGATCATTTTTTCTCAGAATCTATTTTAGTCTTGTACCTAGGAGTTTTACAATTTGGACAAATGGTTTTCATCTCGTTCTCTCTCCAGTATAAGATGCAGTCATTTGGACAAGCATGAATTTTTACATAATCAAGACCCAACTTTGTAATGATCTTCTTTGCTTGGTAGGTATTAGTTGGGGCCTTGTTACCGGAAGGTTACACCTTTAGTAGTTGAAGGAGCTCTGTAAAGCTTTTTTCACTCCATCCATGATTCACCTTTAATTTGAAAAGTTGTACAATGAAAATCAGCACGGTGAAATCTTGGGCCCCAGTGTATAGGTCAGTCATTGCGTCTCGTAGATTTTCTTCAAAATCATTGGTTTCATTTTCTCCAAAGACACCTTCAACTACAGGGGTCACATTCGGCTCATCCTTTACAACTTCATCTAGGTTATTTCCAACAAGTTTTTGAACGATCATGTTGTGAACCTCATTTAAGTTCGGGACACTATGGTATTGTTGCGAACTTGATTCACGTATGGTACACTTAGGTGATACATGCTCCCCATGCATGTTCCAAACCGTATAGCTTAGGTCGAATCCATTTTTCATTAGATGTATTTCCATATCATCATAAGAAACCGGAAAACATGCACATCTGCAAGTGGTGCATGGACAAGGAACGGATTCTCTACTAGGAAGGTTTTCTTGTGCAAACTTTGAGAAACCTCTTATTCTAGAAATAAAACGTGGGTCTGGAAAACTTAGTGTCATCCACTCCCTATTTATTACAGTTAAATCTTGATTAACCAAGGGGTCCATTTTCAACCTGCACCTTACCAAAAATTAAAGTTGGAAATTAGCCTAATGCACCATCCAATTCAAAGTTGGAAATGAAGGAAGCACTATCAGATGATTGGACCCATACAGATATTATCTACGAAATACAATGTATTAAGGAGTTTGCAATCATTGTATTTTTACAATAAATTAATAATGTAATTTATAAGTAAAATCTTAAACCACTTGCATAGATGAAAAGTCTCGCATGCATTTCTAATATATCATGCTAAATGATGGATTGTACCAGTTAAAGACTTCACCACACAAGGGACACAGATTATACCAGCTTCCTTTCACTTTTTCTAATGTGTGTATCCCACACTGACTTTTCCACTTCTCATTGTAACCCACGTGAAGCATCTCATTAAAGAGACCATGCAAGAAACGCTTTGTGGGTCCACTGTGATGGATGTGACGTTTGCTCCATACATCTATTGTGTGACCTTTTCTTTCTCTATTCCTTGGTCCATGTGCATTGCACATGCCATACCCTTGGTTTCACATCATGCAACCTTTTAGTAGCAGCTTTCATGGATGAGACTCATGCAATAAACCTTAAACATTTTAAAGTACGATGACTAAGTGCTTGTTTATCTCCCTTACTTGCACAGAAGATACATATGCCTGGCAAAGGTCCACTAGTCCGATCCTTCTCATCCCCATGTGGCACATGTGCCAACCTAGCTATTTCATGGGTCCCACCATGAAGATGAAAGTACACCCATCAAGATTAGTGTATGTAGCTATATGCATGCTTAGACTAGATATGTAGATATCTATCAGGGAACACCCATATGCATATTCTACTATGTGTATCATAGTTATTTACATATGTAATACCTATATATAGATATAGTTGCATACATGATGCACCTAACAACATGAAAATTAGGCTGATCCATTCATCAAGTTGGCCACCCCAAGAATAGAATGGACAATTTTGGAGAAAAAAAAATGTCAAAATTCTGCAATCAGCATACCCATGTGGCCACTCCTGATGGATAAACCAGCCTGATTTTTGCTTTTGGTCTTCTTCATGGCGTACGCCACCATTATGCACTGCTTAGATGTTCCACACACTTTTCTTGTTGGCATGTGTTCTAGAAAAAAAATAAAAAACCCTCGAGGATCCACGAAGATTGATTGTAGAGGTTGAAACTTCTCACCAACTTCCCCTTGAAAGTGAATCATCCCCGACTTTTTAAGTCTCGAAAGTACTCTATATTGAAGGATAATCCCCCACTGATCAGTTTTTTACCCCCTCTCGTCCACCAATAGTATTTGGGGGCAGACATAGGATTGCCTTCAAGTTCAAAGACTAGTGTCTTTTCTCTACCTCTCGTAGGGTGCGTTTGGATGCACTATCAAACTGATTTGCAATATTAATCTTTTTTTTTCTATAAACATGAAACAATATCTATAGTCACACAAAAAAAAATTACAATGAAAAAAAGAAAAGAAAAAAATGATAATAATTTTCGTATATTTACAGGGTCACCTTGCACGCTATCTTCTTCGCCATGGTTTTCCTGGAGTATACCTTAAGGAGGATTGTATATTAATGTGAATAGTTTGTGGAGTCACACTGGTTAGTGGTGGAAGAGACTATGATGCCGTGAAGAGCATGCTCCTTGTAGGTTTAAGCCAATTCATTGATGCGGACAGCATTGTTGAAATTTACCGTGCTTCACTAAGCAATTCGGGGCAAACTCGGTTGCATCTTTTTCAAAAGTAGGTTGAGATCACCAAAAATTTTTGTGAAAATGCAAATGTTCGCTACGCTTGGCTTGGTGCTTCAAAAGACGCTTTAACAGGGATCATGCTTAATGGGTTTGGGCACAATGTAAAGGCAAAATTCAAGCCCGTCTATGGCACTGGCATTCATCTTATCCCGGTGAACTGCTCCAATGTCAGGTATTCTGATGTTGACGAAAACGGTATATGACATATGGTGTTGTGTCGTGTTATAATGGGGAACATGGAACTTGTTCATCCTGGATCTGAACAATTTCAGCCCAGTAGTGAAAACTTTGATAGCGGCGTACATAATCTTCAAAACCCAAAGCATTACATAATATGGAAAACTTATATGAATATGCACATATATCCAGAATATACTGTCAGTTCAAGAGCACCCAAGACTCCTAAATCACCTTGGATGCCTTTCCCTATGTTTTTTACTGCAATCTCAAGAAAAATTCCTCCTAAAGATATGAACTCGGTCAATCTTCACTATGATGAATTTAAGAGGAGAAAGATAAGCCGTGATGAGTTTATTAGGAAGCTGAGACAGATTATTGGGGACAAGTTATTGAGGTCTGCGATAGAGAGTCTTTAGTGTAAGGTAAGGTAGCTGAATATTAGGTTTACAATACTCTGTATTTGCATTACTGAGGTCTAACAATGGGTAGCTACCATACCTCTTTCCAGCTTCCTCAGCATTGGTTTCTTTTAATTTTGGTTTTCTATTTTCTAAACATGATCATGGGGGTTATGGGTTGGGATATTTTGTTTATTGGCTTCCATCTAATCTAACCATCTGTTAGACTATCAGAATCTTCAGCGGAAAATCCAAGAGCATCTGCACCAATTCTTCACTCCATCCATTCCGTTACTAATTCAAAATAATCCAGCTATTGGCGTAACTTTCTCCTACAAACGTGTAATTGATTGTATTTGTTTGTTTCCTTATTTTGCTCATATTTGTTTCCTTATTATATGCTTGACAGTTCTTAGTTGTATAGCTATAAATATAATGGAAAACTACATGGCTCCGCTGTGTTAGCCAAACCAAAGATATCCTCTATATTCATCTTTCTATTGAATTGTTAGTATTTTACATGGTATCAGAGCCTAACATCCTATAAGCTCACACTTTTCCAACCGATCCTTTCTCCATCTTCTGCATTCTCCAAATGGCCAACACCAATGACACTTCCATCCCTGAACCAATCCTTCCACCATCTTCCCTTCTACCCTCTTCCACTACTATTTCTGTTAAGCTAGATGGCTGCCACAATTATTTGGCATGGAAAATGTAGTTCCTTAATCTCCTCCGAGGACACGACTTAGTTGGCTTCATTGATGGTACTGAAACCTGTCCTCCAAAAAACCTTTCCTCTGGTTCATTCAATCCTGCCTATGTTGTTTGGTAGAAGAAAGATGGTTATCTCCTTGGATGGATCCTCGCATCTCTTTTGGAAAAACTTGTTTCCACATTGTATGGATTGGAAACGTCTAAGCAAGTCTGGACTGCCCTGCAGATTCGTTTCTCTTCTCAGTCTCGTTCCCGCATTTCCCATCTTAAACGTCAACTTCAAACGTTGATTCAAGGTAGCAAATCCTGTTCCGAGTATCTTGAAAATGCCAAGAATCTTATCGATCAATTAGCAGCAGCTGGTAAGCCTGTGGACGATCAAGACTTAATCTCCTTTCTTCTTGGTGGCCTGCAATCATCATACACACCGTTTGTCACCTCTTTTAATTTTGCTTCCCGTGAAACTGACTTCACCTTTGAAGACTTTCAAGCTGAATTGTTGGGCTATGAAAATCTTCTGGATGTCAATCGATCTGTTCCTGGTACAGATAATACTCACTTTGCTTTTGCTGCAAACAAATCTAAGGCCCCTACTTATGTGAAAAAAGAAAGGACCTCCACTCCCTCCCATAAAAATGCCGAATGCAATTTCCTCTAATTATCAGCCACACCAGCAGACCAGATCTACTCCTCCACAGCTTCCAAACAACCGCCCGGTTTGTCAAATTTGTGGTAAAGCTGGCCATACTGCTATTGATTGTTTTCACCGCTTTGATTATTCATATCAGGGTCGATTCCCTCCTCAAGATCTCGCCGTAATGGTGGTTGAGACTAATGCCACCTTTGAAAATCAAGTTTGGTACATGGACAGTGGTGCCAATGCCCATATTACATCAGATGCAACTAATCTCACTCATCAGCAGCCCTTTCGTGAATCAGAAACTGTAACTGTTGGAAATGGTTCAGGTTTGCAAGTTCTAAATACTGGTTCTACCACCTTTCACTTCGGCCAATCCAATTTTCGTCTAAACAAAATTCTCCATTGCCCCCAAGCAGCTACCAATCTTATCTCTATCAATCAATTTTGTTTAGATAATAATTGTTACTTTATATTAACTGCTAATGCTTTTATTGTGAAGGAGAACCTGACAGGCAGAATTCTACTTCAAGGTGTGGTTGAAAACTTCCTATATCCACTAGCTGGGTGCAAGACTTCTCATAAGAGCCTCACCTGTCTTTCGGCAACCATAGGGGTTTGAACTAATGCAGACACTTGGCACTCAAGACTAGGATATCCCTCTAGTTTCATTTTAGATAGTTTGTTTCATTCAAATAAACTCTCTGTCAAAGGTCCTTCAAATAAAATAGAGTTTTGCTCAGCTTGTCAACTTGGCAAAGCTAAGAAACTACCTTTCCCAGAGTCTAGTCGTCAGTCTTCTGTTCCTCTTGCTTTAATCCACTCTGATGTATGGGTTTCCCCTATACAATCAACTGGTGGTTGTTCCTACTATGTTTTGTTTATTGATGATTATTTGAGATATTCTTGGCTATATCCTTTGCACAAAAAATCTGATGTGTTAGCAACTTTTGTTAAATTTAAAACCATTGCAGAAAAAAAAATTTCAACATCAATATGTTATGTCTTGCACCAGTGAGTTGTTGGTTATCTATCACCTGTAATAAGAGTATCACATCCCTCTAATGTTCCAAATATCAAAATCTAAAAATAAAAAATGAAAAAAAAAAAGTCACCACAGATTTAATGGTGGGCATTCAATCACCACAGTAGTGAAATCCCACGGCCTGCATGTGTAGGGTGTGTGCGCATGTGGCATGAGTGTGTGGGGGTGTGTGTGCGTGTGTAAATTAAAAAAAATCACCACAGATTTCAGAAATAGAGAGAGAGAAAGAGAGAGAAACTTACCGTCGTCCTTCTCCTTCTCCTTCTCTTTCTCCTTCTTCTTTCCCTTCTTGCGGTGAAAGGGGGTTTTGACGACAGAGATGGGGGAATGCGGCCAATAGACAGGGAGAGAGGGTGAGGGAGAGCGGGAGATCGAGAGAGGGCAAGGGAAAGAGAGTGGCTGACTGCGAGAGAGAGATCGAGAGAGAGATTGAGAGAGAGATTGAGTGAGAGATGGGTTTCGAGTGCCGCGCGGGAGAAAATGGCGGACGGTCGGTTTGGGGAGGGATTTTTGAAGCAGATTGCATATGTACTAACTCAGTACACTTAGCGTACTGACTAAACTCTGTGGGTCCCACAGTATTTCTTCAATTTTATCCACTCCGTCCATACACTTTAGAAGATAATTTTAGATCTTTATCTTAAAAATGAAGCATATCTAAAGCTTAAATGTACCACACCACCGGAAACAGTGTGAATTCAACATTTAACATTGAAAATCTCGTGGTGGGCCATAGAAGTTTTAGATCAATATGATATTTGTGCTTTCACTTCTTCCATGTATTTGTGATATTATGAACAGGTTGGATGACAAATAAACATCAGGAGGGCCATAGAAATGTTTCAACGGTAGAAATCATTATTCTCATGGTTTCCTATGGTATATATTCACTTGAGTTTTATATATATCTCAATTTTGGTATCAACGGCTAAAATGATCTGAAAAAACAGGTGGAAGGAGTGGATTACACAATTACATTCACGGTGGGCCTAATTGACTTTAATCAGTACTATAAGTGTGTACTACACTGTATGTACGTTCCAAAACCCATTTCCCATTGGGCGCTGACAGATGGCCCCCCTGGGACTTGAATTTTAGGACCGTGGGGCCCACTGGATATGTATTTTACATATCCACTCCGTCCATTAATTTTAAATTATTATTTTAAATGTTGGTACAAAAAATGAGTCAGATCGAATTTGTAAGAAAACCACACAATATATTAACAGTAGATATTTAATTTTTATTATTTCTTATGGTGTGGTCCACTTAGACATTTAATTTATATAATTTTTGAGCTCATCTGCTAAAATTATATGTCAAAACTAATGGACGGCTTAGATGACCCCATGGAGCCCCATAAGTATCATCTATGTTTAATACAGTCTAGGTAAGGAGTTATGATTTAGCTACGGATCAGCTAGGATTTAGCTATGGAAAAAATCTGTAGTAAATTTGCTATGGATTTATTCCATAGCTAAATGCTTTCAACTTCCATAGCCTTTGCCCAATTTTTTGGTAGTGTGTATCTACTTACAATACTGAATAGTTTTGAAATATTCAGTCTCGTACAAACCATGGTATATCTTAAATTGCCAACTGCATTCGAATAAGCCATATGAGACATATCCTGTATTTTCTTCATTTATTTTAGGACGTTGTTTTGAGGAAAGCTTGAAGCGAGCTACATGGGGAACACTACTAGCTTTGCCTAGTCCACTCATACTTGATTAATACATTTTCAAGGTATTCTACCTATGATAACCAAAGCCAACTTCTCTTTCTATCTTTATGAATATATATGCCGAGAACCCTCTTTACAGCCTCCAGATCTTTCATCTCAAATGTCCATAATAATTAAGTCTTCAATACATCGATTTCAGACATGTCATGATTGGTGATCAACATATCATCAATATATAATACTAGAATGATGAATTTGTCATCACTCAGTGTCTTACAATAGACACAGTGATCGTATTCATTCCTGATAAATTTCTAACTCAACATGAAAGAATTAAATTTTTTATACTACTACCTAAGCGAATGTTTTAAGTCATACAACGACCTCATTAACTTATAAACTTTATCCTCTGCCCCTTTAACTTCGTAACCCTCTGGTTGCTTCATCTAGATCTGCTCTTCTAACTCCCGGTACAGGAACGCAGCCTTGACATCCATCTATTCTAACTTGAGATCGTATTGGGCAACTAGTGCTAATACAAATTTGATAAACATCTGCTTAACCACCTGTGCATATATATCTGTGAAGTCGATTTCTTCTTTTTTAGCATAACCCTTCGCTACCAGTCTCGCTTTATATATATCATATTTCCTTTTGAATAACCACTTACACTCGATCACTTTTCGGTCCACTAAAAGCTCCACTGGCTCCTATGTGTGTTTCTTATACAAAGAGTCTATATCGGCCTTCCACTTTTCTGCATCAAGCTCATCAAGAGGCTCCTGAATAGTAGACGGGTCTCCCTCATCTGTAATGAGGGCATATGCAATATTAGAGTCATCCATGTATGTTGTCGGTAACTTGCAATCTCGCTGTAGGTTTCTTCTCACAAGTGGCTAATCCACCTACTCCTGTATCTCTATCAGCATATCTATCTCAGCCTTCATGCCTTGCTCACTCATGTGGCTCAAACGAGCATGCCACATATGAACAAAAGTAGAATCCACTACAGCCACCACAACTCTATATGTTGAAGTGCTCCTGATCAACCTGTAAAGGTTTCTGAGCATCTGCGCTTTCATAATTACAAGTGCCCCCTTAGATACTTTAAGGGCACCATCAAATTCGGTGAACTTGCATCCTATTGCCTCAAGTGCACCGAGAGAAACCAAACTCTTCTTCATGTTGAGAAGGTGCCTCACCTTAGTCAGGTTATGCTCTATCACATCAAATATCTTAATGTGCACCATACCAACAGCCACAACGTTATAAGGAATATCATTGCCTATAAACACATGTCCACCATTACACTCTCTATAGTTGGCGAACCAACTCCGATGAGGAGTCATGTGATACGATGCCCTTAGGTCAAGGATCCACTCATCTCTACGATCATCGTATAAGTATCCGATCATGGACATAGAGAAGACATCACCTTCATATCCTCTCAGACATTCATCAGACGTGGCAATGTTGGCCTCCCTGGAAGAAGCCTCAGAGTCATCTCTCTTCGATTTAGAATTTGTATAATCTTTCTTCATGTATTCATTCATCCCACAGTTTTAGCACATAATTTGTATTTGCCCTTGCCCTTGGATTTGGATCTAGACCTTGAAAATCTTATACCTCGCTTAGTATTTCTGCCTCTCATAAGTAATGCACTAGAAGATGTCCATATGCTACCATTTATCTTTCTCATAACCTTCCCCTGAAGGGATAAGATAACGGTGTCCACACTCAAGGACTTGTTATTGGCGTACAATGAGTCCCTGAATGTCTCATATAAAGCTGGAAGAGAATACAGCCAAATACACACCTAATCTTTATCTTTAACCACTTCCTCCATGTTTAGCAATTTGTAAATTAACTTATTAAAACTACTGATATGTGCCTCCACATCTCCACCCTCTGTCATCCTGAAGTTGAACAACCGCAGCTTCAAGTGTAGGCAATTCTCAAAAGACTTCTTTGCATAAACACTCTCTAACTTCGCACACAAACTTGCTACAATTTTCTCCCTCAAAATGTTGTAGAGAACCTCATCCATAAAACACAATCGAATAGAGGATAAGACATTTTTATCAAGAGTATTACAATCTTCGTCACTCATAAATGGTTCTCTCCTTAAGAGCTCCATCTTCGCCTTACTTAGTTAATATGTTAATCATCTTAACCTTCCATAACTCAAAATTATTTTTGCTTGAGTACTTCTCAATATCATACTTAGCATTTCTCATTGATATTAATTCTTCATATTCAAGCGTGCACCCCAACATTAGCTCTGATACTACTTGTTGGGGGAACCGAGGAAGCACACAGAGATGAATCAACGATAACTATCTAAAAGCACTAAGCAAAAGGGAGAAGAACATGGTGATTTAATGTGAAAAAACCCTTTTGGAAAAAAAAAAACCATGGCACGAAGCAACAGATGATCAATATGAAAGAAAGAATTACAAAGTACAGAGCTCACCCGATTTGAACAACCTCAAATCTCACCCTTGCTACATAGCTTTAAAACCCTTGGATGATTTAGAAACCCTAGAACACTTGCATTTACTTCCAATTCCGATTGCACTCCAATATATAGCCTTTGGAGGAAACCCAATCAGAAATGGAAATAAATCTTGCAAATTCGTAACTCTGTGAAAATCTGCGCGGATAAGTTCGATGACATCGAACACCCTTCAATGTCATCGAAACTTATCCTTCGATGGCATCGAACTAACACCCAAACAGTCCATAGACAAAACCCAATTTTTTGACATATCTCGATTGCATCGAGCTATATTTGATGTCATCAAAGGTGCATCACCCTTCAATGGCATCGAAAAAGTGCCTAGATAGGTTAGTGACCAATTGGAGAAATTTTAAAAAATCTCGATGGGATCGAGCACTGTTCAATGTCATCGAAGGTGACATCCAACAGTCTATCAATTGCATCGACAGGCCTAGTAATAGACTCGATTTAAGACATCTATTACAATACTAATTACTAGTTTGATACACTAAAGTGACAAACCCTCACAAGTCCTCTTTTAAAATTTTGTGTTATGGTTATTCCATTATTTACAACTCTGTACAACATTTGAGTGAACTATATTTATAACTAATAATAATGACCTAAAGAATGAAATAGTGAACAAAAAAGGAAAGCTCAAGTATTGTCTTTAAAAATAATGTAAAATGGAGGTGATTACATAAGAGACAGTGCTTGACAAATGATAGAAGATAGCCTACATATAACGTATACCATTTCTTAAATGATGGATACATAGGCATATTGTAAGGCTTCAATTCGAATACCAAAATTTGATGTAAAACAGATCTCTTAATATAAGGAGTAAATGCCCTCTACTAATGTGCACCTAAAGAGGACTGCTTTATATAAGTTAAAAAGGGGTTGCTTAAGGTGATAAAGGAATGGTGGAATGAAGGGCTTAAAGGGAGTTACTGAAGGTATTAAGAAACGGTGGAATGAGGATCCTTCCTCTTGCCTGGGTGGTAGACTCTCGGGAGTTTCAACACCCGGTCAAGTCTTCGAGTATCCATAGGTGGTGAAAGCCCACTACGACGTGAGTGTGTGGGGGTGTGTGTGCGTATGTTAAAAAAAGGGGGTGGAATGAAGAGATTAAAGAGGGGATATTAGAGGTGATAAAGTAAGTGTGCAATGAAGGGCTTAAAGGGAGCTACTGAGTGAAAGATACCTCGTTTCAACACTGAGGTCTTGGTTTCGATTCCCTAGTGGGGGTGGCTAACAGTGAAGTGTGAACTAACGGTGGGTGTACTAACAAGCTAACAAAAAATAAAAGGAAATAATGGAATGAAGGGGCTTAGAGGGGCTGCTGAGGGGGGTAAAGGAAGGGTGGAATGTATGGCTTAAAGAGGTAATGTGGCAAGTTTATGAAGAATATTATGGAGCTTGAAGGTCAGCGGAGCTTGAAATTCAGTGGTTGAAGGTCTAATTAGTAACTTATGAGATGTAGAACTGAACAAGAAAACAATAGAAATAGAAGAAAAATAATGAAAAAAAAAAAAAAAAGAAGAAGTGGAGGATATACCTTAGGGGTCATTTGGATGCATGTCAACTCCTTGAGTTGTGAAGGAATTATAGGTGATCTGATTACAAAGGCTATTTGGATGCATGTATTTCTAGGCTGTAAACAAATTACAGCTTTTAGCTGTAATATAAACCTGGTTAAAAATCATGTTTCAAATTATAGGTAAAGTCTTTATAGCTAAAAAGGCATTATACATGCTAGAACATAATTGCTAATATACACTCATGATATGTGGAGCCCACATAATGTGTATGATACATTTAATCTATCCATCATGTACTTCCCTTGATGCTCTCCTATGGCCTTAAAAAACAACACATCCATTATCAAATGGACCACACGAGGGAAGGATGAGACGTCCTCCATTAAAAATTTCTAGCATTTGAGGCCCACTGTGATGGGTGGAAGACAACCAATCCGTTTAGTGTGTGCATGCTTTAATGATCTCTTAGATCCCTTTAAAAAAAATCAAGTCTTTCTTATGTAATTTGCATATTTTGGAAGGTTCACTGCCCAAAGCTCTGTGATATGAATCCCTACTTTATTCATTGTAAACACTTTACAAGCTAGCCAAACACAATCTATTTACATGTAAACTAATTACCACTTAAAAGCCAAACGAAATAAAATGTAAAGCGATTACACCTGAAACTCTTTTCAGGTGTAACATGTTTACAACTAAAAACAAAAAGTATAGGCATCCAACCTACCACCTTAAAGTTTCATTCAGGTTTACCAGGAGCCTTCTCTAAAATATCTTAATTAATGGAGTCTCAACAAAACTATTAATTCAACCTCAAATCTAGAATGATTTACCAACCACCATGACCTTATCCTTTTATAAATTCAATAGAACTTTCCTACATTAAATCAAGGACTGGTGAAACCTAAAAGATACATATACTCTAATTTCAAGAAGAATAAATGGCTTAGGAAAACTAAAGCTTTGGCCTAAAGAAAACTAATAAATGACAACACTTTTCTAAGAACATCCTTCTAAAACTCTACTTTCGAAACAATGACTCTCCAATTTCTTTGAGAACTCTTAAAGAGATGGAATTGTGCTATCTGATTGAGATGGAATTGTGCCATCTCGAGAACATGCATGGTCCGCCACTAGCTTTTGATGGTGAGCGTGGGTCGATCGAACCTCATCTCCTTGGAAACTGATTGATGGCCATCTCAAGCTGACCTTTGTCAGTGAATATCAGATGGAAAATGTGTATATGCACTGGCTCTTGAGGGTGCAAAACTTAGAAGGGTGCCACCATGCTAGTGTGTGCGGACCATTTTCAGCAGATTGGCCTTAGCCAAAATTCCCATATCATCCATAATCGTACCAGCCTTAGGTGATCTTGGCTGTCCATTCCACCTTTTGGACGGACTAGATGCTCTGGAGAGGTGACATGCCTACCCTTATAAAGAAACTGTTTTACGTGGAAGTTTGCATCCATCCTTACAGCTGAGACTAGTCTTTTTTCTTTCACTTTCTTCCTTCGAGTCATTTGATGGTGGGAAGAGTGAAAGCTACCCGCACAGAAATTTTAGTTGGCCCACATTAACTCAAATAAAGTAAAGCGGGAAATACTATAGATAGGTCATTTTTCCAAAATGGGATTGGTTGAACAATCTTAATCGTTGATATGTGGAGCTTTATTCATTGAATTTGGAATTCCATCAACTAAACCTGGGGATCACAATTTCAACGATTTAGATTAAGCAACTTGCTTGGCATGTGTACAATCTATTAGTATGCTACAGTGTGGAAGAGTATGAAAGATTTTCTCTCTATTGAGATGGGCCATCTGTCATTAATATACAAGAGATTGAAGAGATGATTAATGGAGGATGTGCCAACATGGCATGGTTTTTCAAGATCTAGTCCATCCATCATGTAAGAGACACAAGAAACCTGGCCATGAATTTAGGCCAAAATGGACGATCAAGAAAAATGATCAACGGTCTACATTCAATTTATACATGCGGCCAAATTAATGAGTGCACCATCTTTATTTTATGTTTATTTTTTTTTTGGGTCCTAGCATTTTCAAGCCCCTCACCAGATGGATGTCTCTGATCCGTTCACATATGCCAAGTTGGCACGTGTGCTATGAATTATTTCCTCAATCTCCCCACGTGCCAATCTGCTTAGCTTTTAGGGCTGCAACTTGGCTTCAGTTAACAGGAACCGACTGATCTGAAGTTCAGGTCAGGTTGGGTTGGGTTATCAAGGTTCTCAGTTTGGGTTTTGGTCTAAAAACGCCAACCTCAATCGAATTAGGGTTAGGTTTTTGTTGAGCAAATCCAAGTTGGTTTAGGTTAGTTTGGTAATACTCACTTGTATTTGGATTGGGATGAGTTGGGTTCGGTCAAGAGGACTTCATGTTAGGTTCAAGTTGGGTACTTGGGTTGAAATTTGGTCGGTTGCCCATTGTGCTCAGGTTGACCCTAGACTCGACCTAATTCCCTGAGTTACAGCCGCGTTATGATACTCCAGCAGTGTATGACACTTGATAAGTAGGCAATTGCAAAGGGTTGCTATGGTATACATGAACAGAAATTAGATGGGATAAATCGTAAAACCCATCATATCTCTAAGGGCTGTTTGATTTTCGACTCTCTTAAACATTAAGTAAAAGAGTAACAATGACTCTCCTATTTGCAAAAGATGAAAATTTCCACTTTGAAAATCAGTTTGGAAAAGTAATTGTTAAGTATATGACTTAAATTTGTGGGCCCCACCATCATGTATGTAACTTATCCACATCATCTATCTGTTCTACTATGACATTTTAGGGTATGAGTGAAACAATAAGACAAATCCAAAGCTTAAGTAGACCATGCCACGGAAACGATGGCCCTAAATACATATATTGTTGAAAGTTGTTAAAGAGCTTGTAATGATGTTTATTTGTCATCTAACCTATTCATTAAAGGTTACACAAACTTAAATAAAGGGAAAATACAAATATCAATTTAATCCTAAACTTATGGCCCCCAAGATGTTTTCAACGGTAAGGATTTAATTTCCCTATTGCTTGTGGTGTGATCCATTTAAGCTTTGGATTAGCCTCATTTTTTGACACAAGGATGAAGATGATAAGGTCGATCACTGTCTTCCTCAAGGATAACTACTCTGAATCCATGGAGCTTCTCTAGATTCTTCACAGATACTTTTCGAATCCATGAGAAAAGAAAGCAAGAAAAATATAAATAAATTCTATAAAATTCATAATTTGATTAATGAATGAAATAAACAAGTTCACAATCCTTTAAATAGGGATACCAAGCATTGAGAGAAATTTCAAAATCATGCTACAACTAAAACTCCTAGAATTCGTAACTTACTATAAATAGTAAACTTACTATTCTACTAGTGCGCAACGTTTTTTGCCAAAGATAGTAAGTGTCCTATTTGGCTTCACCATGTTGTTCTCCAAATTATTCTAAGCACTTTTCGTGTTAGGCACAACTCCTAAAGCCCAACGAATGAAGAGTTATAATCAAACTAAAACTTACTATTTATAGTAAAAATGAAATTAAAATAGGGAAACGACCGTCGATCTGGTGGTATTTCACAAATATAACTTGCACAACCTGGCATAGGGTGACTAAAGTAGCTCGTTTTACCCCAAAATCATATATTTTATGTCCAATAACTCATTTCGGATTGCAAGATACGCCCGATTTAAGGTCTGACAGTTTGGATCACTTGTCATCGGTCAGGCCTTTTCCAATCCATCTTGGCCATAAAACTGTCCATGACCTACTCTACATCATTTTTCAACTCAAGCCATAAAATAAGCTGGCAGAAGGGATGGACAATATGATAAGTTACATGTAAGACCCGTATCCTAGTCTGTACCGTTCCGAAGGCTTCCGCGGTCGTTCCGGTCGAATTTCGGCAACTCTCAACCCGTATTCGACGTTTGCGCGCGATCCTAAGCCGAGACTTGCATACTAAAGTCAACTTAACCCGAAATTGTATCTTAGCGACCACGCCGTCGCCGCGGTTCCAACGCTGCGACTCACGCACCGAACTGATACCCGGGTTAGAAGATGTGGGCCCACGTTCATTTCAAGGAAAACGTCATGTGTTGTAAACTTTGAAGAAATCTCTACAACATGTCGCATCAATCAATCAATCAATCAAGTCAAGTACAAGTCATACCCCAAGTACAACAACCATCTCTTCCCATTCTCAAAGTCAACTCTCTTTCTCTCCACCCATCACTTTCTTACAACCCCATCACTCCACCCATCACACCTCATCCCATCCCTTTTCACCCATCACTTCTCTCTCTCTCATTCCCTCTCTTCACTCCCAAGCAACAAGCATCACACGTCCAAGCCTCCCCAAATTCTCTTCCAAAAATAACAAGTGTGGCCCACCTTTCTACTCTTTCATCTCCCATCTCAACCCTCCAATCTCCATCAACCTCCATCAAAGTTGAAGGCAAGGAGCATACAAGTCTAAGGGAGCAAGAAGTAGGCCGACAAGTGGGTGATCCACCATTAATTTTGATTTTTGAGGGCACACTTATTGTGGGACCCACTTGATGAATGCATTGTATTTGGGAATGCCCAATAGTGGCGGGGTCCATCCCCTTCACGTGTATTTCTCTCTCTCTCTCTCTCTCTCTCTCTCTCTCTCTCTCTCTCTCTCTCTCTCTCTCTCTCTCTCTCTCTCTCTCTCTCCCCCCACCCTTAGAATTAAGTGGGCCCCACCGATATGTTAAATCTACTCCATCCATCATATGGTGTGGCCCACCACATCCTAGGGTGATCCATATTGTCCACTCTAGGGACGGTGGGAAGTTCCACACACTGGACTGATTATATATGATATATTATATTTGTATTATGTTAATATTATATTAATATATATACATGCATGGTGGACCACGTCCATGTGGGACCTACCATGATGCCTATGTTTATCTATGCCTTCCAGCGTCCTTGGACGCTGGACGTAGGGTCTGGCTAACATGGAGAGCATGTACTGGCATGGGTGTGTACTAACAAGCTAATATATATATATATATATATATATATATATATATATATATATATATATATATATATATATAAAATATAATATTTATATTTGAACTCTTTGGGTGGGCTGCTCATGCAGGCCCCACCTTGATGTATGAACCCAATCCACGTCTTCCATTCCATTCCCCAGCTCATTTTAGATATTGAGCTGAAAAATAATCCCAATCCAATTATTTGGCGGGCCATAGCATAGGAAATAGTATTTTCTACCGTTAAAACCTACCTGATGTTTCTACACACTAAAATACCTTGAATATTAGGCTTGTTTGGCCTGTCATGAACCATAGAATCCAACCAGTGGAGTGGATCTAGCTGATGTGGGCCCCCCTAGGAAAATCCCTAAGAATACAAAAATATAAAAATAAAAATAAAACAGGCAGCAGTGGCAGCTGCCTGTCAGAGGACGCCAGCGGCATCCTACTGCAACGGTGGCAGGGACCGTGGGTCCTATACATGGCCCCACCATGATGTGTGTTGTTCATCCACACCGTGCAATTGGGTGGGCCCCATTTAGGCAGTGGGTCCCCCCTTAAAAATCAACCGTATACAAACTCAGGTGGCCCACATCACATGCTACAGTGAGGATTAAACATCTTTCATAGGAACTCTACTGTTCCAGACGTTTTAGTGAAATATGAAATTTATTTCATTTATTTTATTTATTTTTTTTATGAGTCTGTGTGACCGTAACTGCAAATGGATGGAAAATAAACATTATGGTGGGCCCCACGTGGGACCCACTGATGTATGTGGTGTATCCATACCCTTTATCAATGTGGACCCCCACCATGAGGTTTGTGATTTATCTATGTTGTCCATCCCTATGGGACCCACTGAAATAGTGGTGAAGACCGCTTGAGTTGAAGTAGGAATATGCTAATATGTCCTAGAGGGGGGTGAATAGGATTATTTAAAATTTTATAATGTATTAAAAAAAATCTTATTGCATTAATCCTATCAGATATACAATTATCAGGATTACTCAAACGTAACTCTACTGGCTTCCAAGCCTAGTAGAGGGTCCAAACACAAACTATTTAAAAGATAGCAATATAGAACTTAGTTCATGCTAGATATGACTTTGTATATGTGTGAGGTGTGATCTCAAATATTCAGATATTGAAATAGTAAAGCAAATCACACAAACAAGGCAATTACAAACACAGTCATTTTTATAGTGGTCAACTACTTGTCTACTTCACTCCCGACTGTGGCACTCAACCCTTGAGTGTACCGGATTTCACTAAGGAGGTTTCTCAGGGTTCACCTCAAACCTAAGGTTTTAAATCAGGTTCACCTTCAACCTTTACACGGAGGTTTCTACTCGGTTCACCTCTAACCCTGGAGTTTTGTTGGTGCACTCATAACCAGATGTTTATGCCCGCATAGAGCAAGGGTCCACACAACGCACCCGGATGTTTATGCTCTCCACAGAGCAAGGGTCCACACAACTCACCCACAGCGTACACTCCCGTCGGAGGCCTCCTTTGAGGACTTCAAATGGTGAGGAACACTTAAGACCCAAACCTAGAAAGGAATGATCACAAGTGTCCTCTGGACTTTAGGTACTTACAGATAAGTTGATGAGTCCCTTTTAGCGTAGTGATGAAGATCTCCTTCTTGTTGATGAAGAGTCTTCAGCTTCCTTGATCCGCAACACAAAAGATGTACCAGTACTAGGCTTTGGGTCGGGTCAAGGTTAGGACGAAAATCTACTCTCTTGAAATTTTTCTATAAGGAACATAGAGTGGTTCCCGTCATATATTCATTCAAGGGATCCCAGCTTATTGATATGCTATTAAGATAGTTGCTGAAGGATCCTTGAATGTGGAAGTTCATTTTTCAATCCACTTTATTGAATATCAATGGTAAGAGTGTAACTGAAGATGAACTCCCATGAGAGAAAGGGCTTTGGGTATATGATCTGAGGGTAAGACACACAAAAGCACTCTCTTCTTTCTCTACCAGCAATAAAGACTAACCTCTTTATATATAGGCAAAAAGGTTTCAACGGATATAAAACGATCACATTTATGACAGAGTTCGATATTATCGAGCAGGGTCGATATCATCGAGCGTATACTCCCAATAGCATCGACTGACTGTTCGATGATACAAACTCAAATGTCATTTTCACTTTTGGAAGCCTTTTGCCAATTGATCGATGAGATCGAGACACACATCGATATTATTGAATTTCAAACTCTGATTCCATCGATAGAGAAATCGATCTATTAACAGGTGAAAACAAGAGAGACAAGCCTTGAAGAATTTCAGGTTCTAAAGATATGATCGAGGAACAGTCGATGTCATCAAAATTTGAATGTTGATGATATCGAGACCTTGTCGATAGGATCGATAAACCATATAAATTTACCTATAAGCACGCTGATCAGTTTATGCCAGACTCGATCTAATTGACCAGGACTCACTGACATCGACATAAGAATATCGATTTCCTCGAATGGCCCCCGATCAACGTTTAAAACAACCTGAAATATTTACTAGAGAAAATATGCGCCCACTATTGATATGATCGAATAACTTTCGATATGATCGATATTTGAATTTAGATTGAATCAGAACAGTCATCGATATATCAAAGCTTATAGTAGTTTTCTTTAGAAAAATAGGAGCGCCGTAAAACTGTCTGTCAATATTATCGATCCACTTTCGATGGGATCATATTCGAATATCGATGATATCGATTGAAACTTCAATATATCGATAAATCGTCCAGATGAATGTGCGGTTGTTGGACGCTTTTTGTCCTTACTCGATTGTATCGGTTGAGATGCCGAAGACATCGACAGAGTAGGTTGATCATATCGAAATGTGAATCGATACAATCGACAGGGTAAGAAAACTTGAAAATTTTCCTATTTGGTAAAAAATTTTCTTACAATAAAACCTTAAGGTGTTCTACTTAGTCTTAAGGTTTTAGTTACCTGATGTTTTGGGACATGGGATGTGAGGTTATAATTTACCTATGGTGAGCTTCCACACATCCAGTTGAGGCAGACACTTGAATTGATCTTCCTGTTAGGCGCTGTTGTTCGACTGACTCAACTTACACCGTAATTGACAAATAAGAGCACTAGTAGGTGCATTTACACCCACCATGATGCATGTGTTGCATTCAAACGGTCCAACCATTTTGAATGATAATTTTAAAGCTTGTGGCAAAGGAAAAATAAGACAGATGTAGGATCAGGTGGACCACATTTAAGGAAACGGTGGGTTTGAACGTCCACCATTAAAACCCTTGGATTACAAGGTTTGGACCAATATGATATTTGTTTTTCCCTCTTAATCTAGGTCTTTAAGACCTTATGTTTAGATTGGGTGGGAAATAAACCTTATGGTAGGCCCCTGTGAATTGTTTAAACAGTGAAAATTATCTCCACTATTACTTGGGGTATGGTCCAAATGATCCTTTTCTATGACTCTTTTTGGGTATGTGATGTGGCCCATCTTGATGTATTTATGGCCCGTCGTTGAGGCCCACCTTGATGTGTATGAGGCCCCTTGTCAAGGCCCACCTTAATATGTATGAGGCCATTTGTTGAGGCACACCTTGATGTGTATGAGGCCCATTGTCGAGGCCCACCTTAATGTGTATGAGACCCGTTGTTGAGGCCCACCTTAATATATATAAGGCCCATGTTATGAGGCCCATGAGTTATGGCCCATTGCAATGTATGTAAGGCCCAATTGGTGCGGCCTATTCAATATATATATAAGGTCCATGCAATTAGGCCCATCTTGAGGTATATTTTCTATGTAGGCCCCTGTCCATTTGTTTAGGACGTTGTAAGACCCGTATCCTATTCCGCACTGTTTCGTCGACTCTCTCGATCCTTCTCGTCAAAGTTCAGCAACCTACGATGTATAATAGATGTTTGCGTGCGACCCTAAGTCGTATCCTATAGATTTAAGTCAACTTAATTCGAGACTTGTACCATTACGACCGCACAGTCACCGCGGTTCCAACACCGCAACTCGCATACCGATCCGATACCCTGGCAGGGAGATGTGGACCCACATTTAGTTCGAGGAAAAACACCGCGCATTACAAATCTCAAAAGAATCTCTACAATATGTCCCATCAATCAATCAATCCATCCATCCATCAATCATCTCATGTCAAGTACAAGCAATCATTCCCCTCTTACATCACCCTTACCGAAAGTCAACTCTCTCCCTCTCTCTCTCTCTTACACATCCATACATGTTAAGTACATGTCCATCACCCCATCACTCACTTTCCATCACTCCTTACATCCCATCTCTCTCTCATTTCTCAACACATCCCAAGCAAGAGAAAGAGCTCACGTCCAAGCCTTCCCATTGAGAGAAAATGCATGTGTGAGGCCCACTTTCCACTCCAAAACCCATCATCCTAACCATCCATTTCTCATCCTCTCCATTAAAGTGAAGCATAAGGAGACCGGCTCTCCAACGGACCAAGAAGATCAAGTGGTGGGTGCTTGCATAGCTTAGTTTTTCATGTTTTTAAGATGGGCCAAGTGAGGCCTACCAATCAATGGTATGGATCTCACTTTGGACCCTAAGATGTGGCTGATGGCCCATCTTGATCATCAATATCATTCCATGATGTGGCCATTCTCCATGGACCCCATCATGATGTTTACCTTCCTAGCTTGTAAATGGGTCATCTAGACCGTCTGTTTTCATGGAGAAGAGATCTCCACCGTTAGATTTTAATTTTTTTTAGGGCCACATGTTATGGGACCCACTTGATTTATGTTGTAGATCATGGAAGGGAAGGCCCATAGTGTCGGGGTCCCTCCATGCACGTGTGTCCCTCTCTCTCTCTCTCTCTCTCTCTCTCTCTCTCTCTCTCTCTCTCTCTCTCTCTCTCTCTCTCTCTCTCTCTCTCTCTCCTTTTCATGTTTAGTGTGATGGAATGGCCGTGTGACCCACTTGGATGGACCCCACCATGAGGTATTGTATTGGGTCTAAGACATTCATAGGTGGGGCCCACTTTATGTGTTGAACCCACACCATCTGCCATCCGGTAGCCCACCTCGTGCACAAGAACACCCAACCCGTCCAGGGACACTGGAACGCTCCCTGGACGTTTTTAAAAAATACAAATATTAGCTTGTCTCAAAGCTTTGGAAGTGGGGCCACTTGTATAGGACCACCTTGATGTTTGTATCCAATCTAAGCCGTCCATCATTTTCCCCAACTCATTTTAGGCGTTGAGCTTTAAGATGAGGTTGATCGAAGTATCTAGTGGGCCATAGTGTTGAAAATAGCATTAATACCACTGAAATCTATCCAGATTTTTTTTACACGCTGAAAGAGGCCCGATATAGGACTCGTTGGATTTATTATGAGCTGTGGAATCCAATGGCTGGAGTGGATTCATTCGGAGCGGGCCCCGCATACAAAAACCTCAAAAAATAGGATTTTCAAAAAAAAATATAGAAGGAAAGCAGCAGGGCTGCTGCTGGCCAGAGGCGCAGGCAGCGCCTGCGCTAAGAGGGCGGGCTAACGCCAGGGCCCACGGCTCCTCATGTGGGCCCCACTTTGATATTTATTTGCCATCTAACCCGTCCATATGGTGGGCTCCTACCTAAAGCAGGCCCCACCTAAAAATCAGGCCCATCCAAGGCTCAGGTGGCCCACATCAGAGGAAACAGTGGTGATTTAAAGCCTACCATTGAAAACATTTTTGGGTCCACAGAAGTTTTGGATCAAGCTGAAATTTATTTTTCCTCTTCACCCAGGTCTATGTGACCCTATCAACAGTTTGGATGTAAAATAAATGTTATGGTGGGCCCCACGTGGGACCCATTGTCCACGTCCAGTCCGGTCGCTGGACTGGCGAACGGAGTGGAGATACCTTGTTTCAACACTTGAGGTCTTGGCACTGATCCCTGGTGGAGGTGGCTTGTATGGAGCGTGTGTACTGACGGGGTGGGACCCATCGCGATGTATGTGTTCTCTCCACACGGTCCATCTTTTTGGGACCCACCATGATGCATATGTTGCATCCAAACCGTCTATCCATTTTGGAAAGATCATTTTTTTATGAGCTTGAGAATAAGACAAATCTAGAGTCATGTGGACCACACCATAGAACAGTTTGGATTGAATATCCACCATTAAAACCTTTGGATTGCAAGGTTGGACTAGTATAAAATTTGCTTTCCCTCTAAATCCAGGTCCTTGTGACCTTATGAATAGATTGGTCAAGAAATAAATGTTATGGCGGGCCTTGGAAATTTTAATGGTGAAAATCATTGCCACCACCGCTATTTGGGATGCGGTCCAGTTGATCTTTTGATATGACTCGAGGCCCATTTGAGGAGGCCCATCTTGATTTACTTATGGCCATCCATTGAGGCCCACCATGGTATATATCTAGGGCCCATATGATTAGGCCCATTTGATATGCATAAGGCCCATAAGATTAGACCCATTTTGATGCATTTAAATGCTCATGGGATATGGCCCATTGCAATGTACATAAGGCCCATTGAAGCGGCCCACTTGATTTATATAAGGCTCATATAAGGCGACCCATTTGATGTATCTAAGGCCCATGGGTCGAGGCCCAACGAGATGTCCTTAGAGTCCATTGTAATGTGTGATTTTCCATGGTTCATTTAATGATATTTATGGCAGGTCGAGCCTAGGGAACAATGATGGCTTAATGTCCACATTGTAACTCTCCTTAGGGCCCATTGATAGGCTCATACTTGTTACTAATTCATCACTTTATAACATGCTTAGTATAGCCCCATGATTCATGCTCATACGCATCATATGTATGCTTGATATGAGGAATGTTTGATCATAGCATAAGCCGTTGGGCTGAGACACTTACGGGACTCCTTATGAGACGGAGTGCTCCCACATGAGTGCGTGGTACGCGTAGGATTGCTACATGATTTGATGATGTGACTCATGCATCCCGCGTATGTGTGACTTGATCACTGCGCGCCCCAGCGACATCAGGGCTGTGGCTCCACAGGCATATCGTGGAGGGCCATATCGGATACTGAAAATACTTTATTCTAACACTGTGGGCACTTAGGATGTCCTTGGGTAAAAGTTTCAGAACCTTTTTGGTACCAGAAGTTGCTCCAACATCTAGACCGAGTGGATACACTAGCACCTGAGTGCTGAATACCAGTAGGCCGCGTCTCTCACTGTGTCGTGGTCGGTTGGAAGAGGGTGTGGCCTTATCCGCCTAAGTGAGGGGGCTTTAAGATAGGCTGAGTTTGACCAGCTCGCAAATGAGTCTGTTATCGACGAGCCGGGTAGGTATTGGTAGACTACTGATCAGCGGATAGTGAGGTCTATTCCGCTTGCTTGACTGTGCAACTAGGGAGGTGGAAGTCACTGCGAAGTGTATTAGACCCCGGTGATATCCAGAGAGGAACTGTATTGATATGTGTACTTGATGAGTACTGTCATGCTTGCTTTACATCTCGCATATGACATTTGGCTACATAGGCCTCGCATCGCATGGCCTTGTTATGGCAGATAGCATTCATGCCTTACATCATATAGCTTTAGTACAACTGATAGCATTCATGGACTTACCACATACTTCCACATTACTCTGATATTGACTTGACATTTGCCTTGCACACACACTTACACCACCCTCTAAACTTTTGTAAGCTTATGTACGACCGTTGCGTGCAGGTAGTGTTGGACAGCAGCAGCACTAAGGCAGGAGTGCACATATGGCTATTTTAGAGTTTTTGATCACCTTGTATTTTTCTTTCCTATTGTACTTAAAGTTTTTGATATAGTGGATATATGGTATTATTGTTTTATGACTTGGTTATGCTTGTCGTTATGCTCCATTATAATAAAAAATCATTCTGAAAATCCTCCTTATAGGATCCCAGGATTGAAATCTGGCATATGATTGTCAAGAGCCGAGAATGGGGCACTACGGAGGCTGTCGACACCGGATTCGACAATCGGAATTCATGTGAATCAGATTTTCGGGTTTGGGGCGTGACAGGCGTAGCCCACCCCACACGTGTGGCACGTGTGAGAGTGGGACCCAACTTGATATATTTATTTTATATCCACACCACCCATGCATGGACGTGCTGTGGGACCCCCACCATTATATATGTGTTTAATTCAAGTAGTTCGTCCGTCCTGGATGAGTGGGACCCATATTGATGTGTCTTGTATCCCCACCATTCATTTGGACGGTGCTGAGTAAGGCCCACCCCGATGGCATATGTATATTCACACCATCCATGCATTTGACAGTGGTGGGGACTACCATGATGTATGTCTTATCCCTACTATCCGTCCATGGAATGCACCATGGCGTATCTATTTTATCATCGTCGTGTTGTATGTATTGTATATCTATGTCGGACCAGGTGATGCTGCCCACCTTGATGAATTTGGTGGCCCATTCAAGAGGCCCACTTTGATATACATGTGGCCCATCAGGATGTATCTTTGACCCATGAGCGGGGCCCACCTGTTACGTGTTTTGAGGCCCAGGTGCAAGGCCAACCTGTTGTGTATTTGAGGCCTGTGTGATGAGGCCAATGTGATGTATTCGAGGCCCATGGGCAAGGCCTGATGTAATGTATTTATGGCTCATATGATGGGACCCACCTGTTGCGTATTTGAAGCCTATGGGTTGTGGCCCATTGTGATGTATTTTCGGCTCATATGCCGTGGCCCATTGTGATGTATTTTCGGCCCATATGTTGTGGCCCATTGTGATATATTTTTGGCCCATGTGATTCGGCCCATTATGATGTATTTATGGCCCATGTGTCGAGGCCCATTGTCACATATTTGAAGCTCGTGGGTAAGGCCCATTGTGATATATTTGTGGCCTATGGGCAGGGCCCATTGTGATAGGTATTAGGCCCATGTCGCGTAGTCCATTTATTGTATATTAGGCCCTTGTTTGAGTCCATGGGTCCTTTTTATGTTTAGCTCTATGTGGGTCACTCCTTGGGAGCAATGATGGTTAAATGGCTACATCATTGGGCAATGATGGTTTAATATCTACATTGTGACCTTCCCTTAGGCCTTGTTCAGCCGATTTCGATTGTTAAGGCCGATTGTTGAGGCTGATTATCAGTGCCGGTTATCAATGCTGATTATCAATGCCAGTTATAAATACCGATTATGAGTATATAACAGTATAGCATTATGATACATGCCCATACGTATCATCTGCATGTTTGTTATGAAATGTGGTTGACTATTGCATATGTCATTAGGCAGGTTGTTATGAGACTCCCTGATAGGTGGAGATTGTCTCACATAAGCATAGGGTATGCGCAGGATTGATGCATGACTGGATTGTATGACTCATGCATCTGGCATTGTGTGTTTTGATTACTGTACTCCCTAGCGACATCAGGGTCGTAACCTCCACAAGCATATCATGAATAGACAGATGAGACACCGAAAATATGTTATTAGCATCGGGCTGTCATAGATGGTCCTGGGTGAAAATTCATAAACCCTCTTGGTACCAGAGGATGCCTCAACGTCGAGACCGAGTGGATTTATATGAGCGCATGAGGGCCGTATACCTATAGGCTACGTCTCCCACTGTATCATGGTCGGTTGGGAGAGGGTGTGGCCTTAGCCTCCTGAGGGAGTAGGCATAACTAGGCTGAGTTTAACCAGCTCATGAATGGGTCCGCTATCGATGTGCCGGGTAGATATTAACTGACTACTGGTCAGGCGGATAGTGAGGTCTCTTCCACTTATCCAGTTGTGCGCTTGATGGGGCGACAAGCTGGTGTAGAGTGTAATAGACCCCGATGATGATTCCAAAGATGAACAGTACTGATACGTGGACTTATTAGGTAGGAATTGCATATTCATTCATTCATTCACAATCCACTTGGGCTAGTGGTGAGCAATTATTTGTTACGTGTGCCTTCGCAATGGTCAGAATTTCGGTTAGAGTGTGCGACTAACTTGAGATCAGGAGTTTATCACATTGAGCCTGACTATCCAAATTTAGGTATGGGACTAGTTTGGATAAAAGTTTCTTGTGATGGACCTCATATCCTACGATGCTATGTACTATCATCCCAACTTCACACTCAGCATAGTTATTCCATTCGCATCGCATACTTCATTACATCCCCGGCATATGGCATTTTGGGTTACTGTGTTTCTGCATTTATATGGTCTAGATATACCTGACGGTATTGCTAAACTCATCAGGAATTGTATATTGCATTGCATTCTCGGCATTCGATATTTGGCTCTTTATGACTCATTTGCATAGCTGATCTATATTGCGTACTCTGATATTATTTGACTCATGGACTTGTCAGTATTTTCGCTTACTCTGATATCGTATGATTCATGATCTTACCAGTATTTCCAATATTGTATGATTATGGTATTATATTGAATACTTGGCACTAACCTTGTGCACACACTTACACCACCTTTTAAGCTTTCTATAAGGTTATGTACAATAAATGCGTGCAGGTGATGTTAGGTTGCAGCAGTGTGGAGCTTAGAGCATGTAACTGAATTCTAGAGCTTTGATTTTGACATATGTATTTCCTTTCAAGTATTGTACTCAAATAATTATATTAGTAGATATGTGGTGATGATGTAGTTCTTATGATTTGGGTATACTTGTGGTTATGCTTCTTATGAGACAAATTCATGTTGAAAATCCTCCTTGTAGGATCCTAGGATCAGAATCTAGCATATGAGTGCTGGAAGCCGAGAATGGGCTACTACGAAGACTGTCGGCACCGGATTCAATGATTAGAATTTCTGTGAATCTGGTTTCTGAGTTTGGAGCGTGACATCACATACATCTGAGTGGACCCCACAGTTTTTTTAACATTTTACATCATATGAAAAGTTTGCTTGTCAACTCAATGTTAGGAGTAGTACATTAATTAATAAATAGAAATAGAAATAATTAATACTCATTTGTGGTGAATTACAAATAAATTAAAAAAATCAAACAAGCCCTGAATTACATAATCAAAACTAAGATTGGATTAACAATCCTAACTAACTTCTGATCCATAGTTTTAAGGCCATTGGGTTTTGCTCATATTTAAGTTCAATAAATGTCCACTAATTAAGTAACCAAATAATCAAATAAGTGTAGCCTTTGATTTATGATATATTTAAGCCAGAATACATACTTCGAATGGTTTAATTTGAATGATGTATATGTCATCTACACAATATCTAAATAATTAATAAGTGTCTTCATATCATCCATCACACAATACTAAGCTAATAATACTTTTATTTTTATAGTCAGGAGTGTCGTTGGACCCAGGTGAATAGGTAAACATATCCCCGCTCTTCCCAAGTATAAAGTAGGCATATATACCCTCACCCATTAGGGCCTGTTTGGCCAGGCGAATCTCATGGGATTAGGAGGGATGGGATGGATTTTAAGGTAATGATGGTGGTGTCAGTGGATTGGTTTAAGATCCATGGGATTGCTATATCCAGGACAAGTTCACTAGGTCTGTTTGGCACGCCCGACATATCCCAGGATTTTACCTTCCAATCCGCCCAATGAGATTAATTTTAATGTAATGATGGTGATGTCGGTGGATTGTTTTAAGATCCATGGGATCACTTATATCCCACTACAAGTTCACTGGATCTGTTTGGCTCGTCATGCATATCCTGGGATATTGCAATCCCATCCCTCCTAATACTATGGGATTGGTCCGGCCAAACAGGCCCTTAGTGCTTTGGTGTATTCATATACCCTCACCCATTACCATTAGTGCTTTGGTGTATTCATTAGGTCCTGGGTGCTCATTTATTATCTTAGATTTGTAGGCACTTCACGTTAAACATGATTAAATCTCACCCCCAAACTTTAATGGGGTCTCAATCAAAACATATATATGACTAAAATCATGTCCTGAAGATAGCCATTGGGTCAGATCAACTGACCCTAGGGCATATAAGTGGCAAACTAAATGAGGGACCATGGTCTCTTGTGCACCCACAAAGCACCGTCAAATTTTTAAAAGGGGGCTATAAGCCTACAAATGTACATTTGAAAATCGTTCTAACAATAACAGATTTTCGAGGACCATTTTTGCATAAAGACGGTCCTTGAAAACTGTTTATGGGCCTCACTGCTCTAGCCAACAATCAGAGGTTGTTCCAAGCATCTGTATCCAGCACCGAATCACATTAATTCCATGAGCCCACCAATAGAGAACATTAGTTGGGTTTAGACCATCGTAGACAGGTTAGTTTTACCCTAATGATGACATGCCATAGTGGTAATTCTAAGAAGACCCTTTGCAAAGACAAAAAAAAAAAGTAATGAAAGCAATATGAAGGCGAAGGATAGCCAAGGAAGAGATAAATGTCACCAGATGGTTTGGTCGAAGAGATACGACTTTGTTCGAATCTGCTCATATGGCAACTAAGTTTCAATATTTCTAAAGCATCACGTACCTACCCTCCGCCCTCTCTAAGGTACTCATTTTGTTCGGTTCCCTTTGTAACACCCCGTACTTTTCAGTACTCGGGTGTTACCAAGTAACCTAACTTAGTACAAATACCAACTTGACTAGAACATTCATATTCATTACAGTTTAAATCCAACCATTGAAAACAGTCTCAATCCACATATTAAGCCATCCATCCACTAATGTTGAGATGAACCATCACATCATCAGTATAACCCATTTTAGGACTCCTTAGATAAACTATGAATCAATCACAATGTTCCATGGATCAATCCAATGATAAGTTCCCATAATCTGACCATCGGGTTAGCAGGAATCATTAGTCGGCCGTGAGATCACTAAGCATGGTCCATCTGAGTTTAGGATACACCTTATCCTTTGGGTCGGCACCAATTTGAGTTGACAAAACAGATGTGGATTAGTTTATTTAAACCTTGGATCACTGGATCCACCATCCATTTAATGTATAAGTAATATCAAATGATTTAACACTCCAATACTATAATTTAGTGGCCTGACAGATAGGAGTATTGTTGAGGATCATATGAACTAAATTAGGGACCACTCAAATCAAATGTAGGCTCGATCCAACCATCAGCTTAAATTGAAACAAACTAGCTCAATAGGACATTACCAGTTATGACTCTTATTAAAGGCAAGGCCTACAAATAAATAAATATAAGTATATATATATATATATATACACACACACACACACACACACACACACACACATATATGCACACACAAATAAATAAATAAAATAACTAATAATAATAATATATAGTTCATAATGAAGTAATTATGATCAAGATTAGCATTGATATTAACATTATTTAGTAAACCATTTGGAAAGAACTACCAACCGCCATTAGAAACCTGCTTAAATAACCCATAAAACCTTTTGACTGTTGGTGTTCAAAGGCAGTGCGATTTGGCCATCAGATCAATGAGACTCCATGGCTGAGAGCCAAAAACATAGGAGATTAGCACATCTGAGTTGCATATGGGACCCAGCCTCGACCTACAGTTGTAATAAGACCCTAGAAGTAGTATGGACAGCGAAGATTTACCAGAAACACCATTGTAGACCCCACCCGAATGTTGCATGCACACATTTCATGTGCACCCACTGTGCACCGGTCGGCCCATCACGGTCAAAGCAAGCTGACCCGCCATTTCCTTAAGCGGAGAGAGAATCTCTCTCTCCCGTTGTGCCAGCTGACGGACAGAGTCCGTTTTGGACCCACCATGGCCCACAACTAGGGACCCACCTTGATGATCCAGACTGTCCATCTGATAGAGGACGCACATGAGACCAAAACCCAAGTTTCACATCAGACTTTCATGCATGCATAGACACATAAACCTCGCTGTAAAATGGCCCTACAAAACTATATTTCCAAAAATGGCAACTGTCCTCCTTACCACGAGGGCAATCCGTGTGCTCTCTCCCCTCTCCAATCCCAGCCCTTTAATTCAGCGTATCCCAACCGTTTGTCTAGAAAAATCTCAGCCATCCATTTGCTTAGGGCGTTCCTTACAAAACCAGGGATAGTTTTGGTTCCCACCCACTGTTTGGGAGGTGGTTTTAGCCAGAGAAGATCCAGACCGTTTGCTGTTGATCCAATGGTCTAGAAAGGGTTAGGGCGAGCATTAAAGGGAACAGATATCGAGGGACAAGGGCACCCTCTCCATTTTTATAACTTCCTGAGAAAATCGTTTATCTCCTTGTCCTAGCCAACCCACCACATAAACCTTCCTTAAGCTCTGAAAAAGCTTGTCTAGGAGTTTTCTAGGACCCTTACGAATCATCTAAAGGAGGCGGATTGGAGGAAGAAGCTCCATTTTCAAAAATGTCATTGATGGTTGTCGTCTTCCTCGACGGTTTTCTTCTTTCAACGATGTTACTGGTGCCACTGGACCGAGTCCAGGATCATCTCTGCCATCTACAAAGAGGAAGAGTGAAGAAAGGAGGAAGCTAGGAAGAAGTAGAAAGAAGACGAGATGGGGTGGTGTGGCTGTTGCACCGCACCACCATGGCCGGCTCATCTGTAAGTGCTATGGTTTGAATCCTCTTTGGTTGTCAAATTTTGTGTGTCAAAACCTCTATATGTGTCTTGTGTTTATATCTTGTTAAATATGTTCGAGACACCACGTCAACACTTCGAGACAAGAAGATGAACTCCAATTTTGATGATATTAAAGAAGAGTTCAAGTTGAAGACTCTAGCTTAAGTTCAAGTTTAAGACTCAAAGTTCACGTATATTCAAGATCAAGACTCAAGCATAGTTAGGGAATTGAGCGCAACTCAAATTGACATTGACTTCAAAGCTTGTGAAGTGTTCAAGCTACATCAAGAAGAACTCAAGCTTCGTAAATTTTAAAGTCTAAGAAAATGAAGATTCAATGTCCTTACTTATTGAGGTTTGATTGACCTTAGGTTGACCTTTAGAGTATGTCACTTTGGATACATAATTCATATATCTTTTACAAGTGATTTTGGTATGTTTTAAGACTAGTCCTAGACCTTGTTTGACTAGTCCAAGCACTGGTTCGACCAGTCCAAGAAATTTCAAGACCAGTCGTAATTTTGTTGTAAATTATCAGACTTTTTCAGTTCGGCTACGACCAATCCTGGAGTCTACTCGACCGGTCGTGGGATGGTCTCGACTCGACCTTCGACCAGTCATACAGCTTCAACTCAAACTCCAGCAATTAAATCAAGTGTTGCACGACCAGTCATATAAGGGTCTCGACCGGTCGTGGACTGACTTCGACCAATCGTGGACTGCTCACTACCAGTCGTACAACGGTTTTATCTTATCGCGCCCGAAAATTGAAAAATCTATTTCTTCTTCGACCAGTCGTGGTGACCCTAGGACCAATCGAAGATGAATTTCTGCAGCTATAAAAAGCACACAAATTTTAGAGTTATTTATCGAAAATTAAGTAAATTTGAAGCTCCACTCTAAGATAAGTTTGTGTTTGTTCTTAAGTTATATTGTGCATAATTCTATTTCCTTTTGTTAGCTTTTTACTATTTAATTTTATTCTATATTCCGATCTGATTTGAAAAGAAGAAATATTATTTTCCTTCTTGGAATTTAAATCAAATAGAGCTAGGCCAATTTGATTTAATTTAAAATCAATTAGAACTTAGAACCATTATAAAGTGAGTATTAGACATTGAACTTTCATATTCGAATATCTACTCCAATTGGTTCTTCCGGGTTGCTACAAGAGGAAAAATTCAGGTATTTTTACAATTCTGTAAAATTTTTATTCTTTTGGTTTTTGTTTGGGATTCATCAGAAAAATTCCATTTGTATGGTTATCTGAGGAGAGCCAGAAAACTCAGAATAGTGTGGGTTTTTGAATTGTGTAAGCACAAGTTAAAAAGACACAATTGTGAAGGTTTTAGGTGAACCTGTGAAACCTATTTTGATAGTGAACGCTAATATCCCTGTGTGAGGATATTAGGAGTGGAGTAGCATTCTGTGTGGCTGTTGTGAAACAGTTGGTGTACACACAGGCGAACCACTATAACTCTTTGTCTTGTGGATTGAATGCTTACTTAATTTTTATATCTTTTATCATTCAAATTTGTGAAATGTATGTGTGGATGAGAATATTGTAAAGATTTACATTTCAAGCAAGTGTGGGAATGTTGTAATAAATTAGATTTAAATTTCTGTAATTTATTTCAATTCCTTGCTATTTATTTATTTCTATTCAGATTGAGTTCTTGATTCAAAAGACGTTTTAGAGATAAGGTTGTCCTACCATAAGCCCTTGTTTATTATGGTGTAAGGTTGTCCTTAGAACTGAATTTGTATCAACCTCTCAATGCTTGTTTATTGAGATTGATTTAATTTCAGCATTGTGAATTGATTTATTATTGTAATGTTATTTCTTTATTTTATTCTGCTGTATTTTATTTTAATTTGGCATAGTCCTATTCCCCCCCCCCCCCTCCCCCCCTCCTCTAGGATATATAGCTTGGCCATTTCATCATCCAGGCCGAGTTGGTAGGGCCCATTGCCGCTGTCAGGTCTATAACGGACAAAGGTGGAGATTGGGAATAGGAAGAAAAGAAAAAAAAAAGGGAGGGGGGAAAGATAGAAATCAGGAAGAGAAAATAGGGAGAGAAAGTGAGAGAGAGAGAGAGAGAGAGAGAGAGAGAGAGAGAGAGAGAGTGAGCAGGTTTAGGTAGCAACCCGACTTGTTGTTGAGTCGAGTTGGGCTCAAACCTGGCGCGTTTGTGGGTTGCTGGAGTTCCAGCGCGCACACACACACACACACACACACACACTCACTCAGAGAAAGGGACAGATGGAAGGATATGGAAGGGAGAAGGCGAAGAAAGACTATGAGAGAGGAAGAAGCTGTGTAATGACGTTGTTGCCGATGTTGTCACCGACACACCACGTCCAGTGGGTGGGCCGCACCTGAGATGCCACACCACAAATCTCTATGGTCCTTGTTCATTTGCTGGTGGGCCACATTTCAGATCTCAGTGGGCCACACCAAACATCGCCATGCCCAGCTCCAATTCGAGCCGAATCAGGCCCAGCCACCAAGATGGGCCAGGTTTGGGGCTGAAATCAGCCTTTACTTAGGCCTTAAATTGGGCTAAAACCAGGCCCAGTCCAGGCCACCAATGGACAGCTAGGTGTTGGGCCAAATCCGGCTAAAGTCAGGCCCAGCTCGGGCCTTGGTGTTGGGAAGTTTCTAGGCCACTTCTTGGGGTAAAAATTGAGTGGGCCTGACCACTCTAACACAGGCCCAAATAACCGTGTTCATGGGATCCTTCAAAACCCAACCTGTTGTCATGTCAACCAATGTGAGTTAATTTCTTCTCCTTATGTTAGTTTCATGATTTATCGTCATCATAAATATTACTATAGTTATTGCAATGTGGTTAACCATTAGTAGGTTACTTATGCTCTAGTTAATTAGGATAAAATAAAATTATAATTAGCAAATAGTAATCATTTAAATTATCTCTCTCAAATACTACCCTTATTAGCTGGTCCTAGTGATTATCATCATCATAACTATTATTATTACCATGGTAACTACTATTAATGCTAACAATTACTTTCTAATTATTAAATTAGCTTGACTTCCATTTCCATCCTCATCAGGATTTGCAAATATCAAGAATGCATGACCATTAGTAAATTATCTATCCTAATGATAGTTATTATATACAAGAAATTAAAACGATACCATTATTAAATGTTAATGCATTGTCTTATCATAAATAGTATATCATAATATTAATTATCATCATAATGATTATTAACTAATATTAACTATAATACTAATGTTAGTAAATATTTTATAATTATTAAATTGACATTATAAATAATTACACACCACTAGGGTTCAACCTTAAAGATCTAGCCTAAACTCTAAGATGAAAACCCTAATTCCACATTAAAGCCCTAAGGTAAATAATTCAAACCCTAAGCCATGATCTTAAACATAGGTAGTGCGTAGAACTTGGATCTAATGATACAAGTTCATGATTTATGGTAGGATACAATTCTAAGGGCGCAAGCATTTAGCAACACTAGAAGACGATTCAAAGTATAAGGTGATGATTCTTCCCCTTGAGCTTTTCACCTTCTCATTAGCTTAAGTTATAGTTTTTATTAAAAATTATAATTGATGTCTCTCTTATAATCACATGTGTTAGTTGGTGAAAATTGAATTGCTTATTAGCTGCTTAATGTTCACCCTGTATTTTTTTTCATACTTGTGGATTATTTGTATATTGCTTATGAACTTTAAACCGGTACATTAGTGGAAAACCCTCACTTATAAATGTACACCTATACTTAGGATGTAACCTGACTAGTTGTGATTAAAATGGACCTTCGACTTAGTGGTTATTGAGTGGTGGTCTAAATGGATCATTAATGTGGGCCTACCATCCAGGGTTGTTGTGTCCAATGATTTTCAAGGATGGTCTTTTATCGCATGGTTTTGATACTCACCCTAAGAGACCTATTTTGATAATTGTCTTATGTGGCTTGTTTGATATCGCCCTATGTGGCTTTGTTCTGATATTTTTTCTATAGGGTTCGATGTTTTATACCGTGCAATCATGCGATGGTAAGCCTCATATGCTGTAATATAATTGGCCATGAGTCGACGGGTTTTCATTAAACATCCTAAGATGATAGCCTCATGGGCCGACGATGGTGGTAATGGGACACTATACCCGAGTCGTCGGCCTACGATGGCTCATGTACTCCCCGTAGTGACCTTTGAGCTTATCTAAATTGGCTAGTTATAAATGGACTAATAATGACTTGGCTAATCATGCATACATGGCATGTATTGTTCCGACTGGATGATATTTTTCAGGTTCGATGATTCCGACTAGATGATGTTTCCCAGGTTCGATGATTGCATGGGTGACGACTCACTATCCACACGGATGAGCATCCCCGGGGCATGATTGCATTCACGCATCCATGCATCTAACAAAACCTGCATCATGTATTGTTTTGTATGCTTTGTTTTATAACTATGCTTACCTAATGCGGCAGTGTGTAATCTTGAGAGGAATTCACACTTAGTTAGCCACTCATCCATCACACTGAGTTGGTCACTCATCCATTAAATATACAACTGTACATGTAGTACAGGTCGCTTAAGTGATATGCATATTTAGACTCGATGAGGAGCAGGGTACGATTGCAAGGGATGCATGACTGTATTTACCTAGAGGAGCTATGTGATCTTGCGGCTTATATTTATATGCTTTCTGTTATTCTTCATGTATTAAATTCTTGTAAATCTTGTACTTGTTAAATTCAGAGACATTGGTTTGTACAAGTCATGATGGGCAGCTTCTTTTATATTTGGATGATAATGGAATTTTTCTTTATGTCGATTTGTCCGCACTACGCTCATTTACTTACTCTGATGAAAGAAAAAAATGTACACTCGAATTTAATCATCCTTTAAGGTTAACACTCGGGTTTTTGGGAAACGGATTGTGTACTCGGGTCCTGAAAAGTCAGGGCGTTACACCCTTGCTAGTCAAAGTCAAAGTAGAAGCAACTACAAAAGTCAATGAAGAGAGTTATAATCTGGATCATCCAACCATCTATTTTGACCAAAAATGGTGTGGCTTTTCTCTCTCACATTTGAAAATCAAGCCGTATTCCACTTTGAACATACCCTACACACCAATAACATATATACCCACTCACATCTTGTCTACTTTCATTTTCTTTAATATTTCACATACTTGGGTTCTAAAAAACTTGTGTAGTATGGCTTAATATTGTATATACACTGATGTTGCTTCTTGTTTCTTTACCTTGCCTAGCCCAGCCCTTAGGACATGGCATAATATGGCTTAACTATATTGATGTAGAGCGGGTCACGGACACTTTCATGTCTAAGATGGATCCGAGAATGCCCGATCAAAGGCAGAAGTCATCAAGACATTCAGAACCATAAAACAGGCATACCTTGCAAACCGGAATGAGTTACTCGATGTACCATATATGATTTCAGGGTAGGATGAGCTACTTTAGCCAGCCCATGCTGAATTTGCAAGATTCCATCATATTAATGGCTGAATTCCATGTTTAATTCCATTTTTACTATAAATAGTAAGTTTTAGTTTCATTTTAACTCTTCATCCGTTGGGATTTAGGAGTTGTGTCCAACATGAAAAATGTTTAGAAAAATTAGGAGAATAAAGTGGTTAAGCCAAATAGGACACTTACTATAAATAAAAAATTTACTATTTATAGTAAGTTACAAATTCTAAGAGTTTTAGTTATAGTTTGCTTCTAATTTCTCTCACATTGCTTAGTATCCCTATCTAAAGGGTTGTGAACTCGTTTATTTCATTAATTAATTAAATTTTAAATTTATTAGAATTTATTTCTATTTTCTTGCTCTCTTTTCTCGTGGATTCGAGAAGTATCTATGAGGAGTCCAGAGAAGCTCTGTAGATTCGAAGTAGTTATCCTTGAGGAAGACAGTGATCAATTTCATCACGTTCATACCTGCGTCAATTGGTATTAGAGCGAAGACTCCCCTCGGACCGATGGCAAACAATAAAGATATGGACCAAAATCTTGTATACATTGATCTAGGAATTCATTATCTTTTGAAAAGAATGGAAGTTTTCCACCGGGAGAGTCAGTTAACCATGCAAGGGCTGTCGAAAATCCTCGACCGTCTTGCAGATGCACTAATTCCGCCCCGAACCCTAGGTCATGCTCCACCACTCGCGGTTGTTGTACAGCACAACCCCAATTTCTATAGAGCACTACCAATGGCAAACCATAGGGATACACCAGATGATTCAAGTTCTAGTAACGAGGACCTTAATGAAAGCTTTGCCCAATGACCAATCCATGAAGGCAATCATCTAGATCGTGCCGAAAGATATTATCGAGATACATTCCTAACATGGTTGGACCATAAATTAATCATAACTTTTGATCTAGGTATCATTAAGGCACAGATCACTGAGTATTAAGAACCAAAGCAGCACGAGAACTCGAGGACAAGTTCTTTCGAAGTAGAGGGGACTAATGTAGAGCGGGTCGTGGACACTTTCATGTCCAAGATGGATCAGAGAAGGCCCGATCAAAGGCAGAAGTCATTAAGACCGTCAAAACCTTAAAACATGCATATCTCGCAAACCGAAATGAGTTACTCGACGTACTATATATGATTTTGGGGTAGGACGAGCTACTTTAGCCAGCTTATGTCGAATTTACAAGATTCCATCATATTTATGGCTGAATTCCATGTTTAATTCCGTTTTTACTATAAATAGTAAGTTTTAGTTTCATTATAACTTTCATCCATTAGGCTTTAGGAGTAATGTCCAACATGAAAAGTATTTAGAAAAATTAGCAGAATAACGTGGTTAAGCCACATAGGACACTTACTATAAATAGTAAATTTACTATTTATAATAAGTTGCGAATTCTAAGAGTTTTAGTTATAGTTTGCTTCTAATTTCTCTCACATTGCTTAGTATTCCTATTTCAAGGGTTGTGAACTCATTTATTTCATTAATTAATTAAATTTTAAATTTATTGGAATTTATTTCTATTTTCTTGCTTTCTTTCCTCGTGGATTCAAGAAGTCTCTATGAGGAGTCCAGAGAAGCTTCGTGGATTTGGAGTAGTTATCTTTGAGGAAGATGGTGATCAACTTCATCAAGTTCATACCTGCGTAAATTGGTATCAGAACGAAGACTCCCCTCGGGCCAATGGCAAACAATAAAGGTATGAACCAAAATCCTGTTGACGATGATCTAAGAATTCATTATCTTTCAGAAAGAATGGAAGTTTTCCACCGGAAGAGTCAATTAACCATGTAAAGGTTGCAGACAATCCTAGACCGTCTTGCATATGCGCTAATTCCACCCCGAGCCGTAGGTGATGCTCCACTACTTGCGGTTGTTGTATGGCACAACCCCGATTTCTTTAGAGTACTAGCAGTAGCAAACCATAGGGATACACCAGATGATTCAAGTTATAGCGATGAGGACATTAATAAAAGTTTTGTCCGATGACCAATCCGTGGAGGCAATTATCTAGATCGTCCCGAAAGAAACTATCGAGATACATTCCTAGAATGGTTGGACCAAAAGAAGGTGGACCATAAATTAATCATAACTTTTGATTCGGGTATCATAAAGGCACACAGCACCGAGTATCAAGAACTAAAGAAACACAAGAATTCGAGGAAGAGTTCTTTTAGAGTAGAGGGGACTAATGTAGAGCGGGTCACGGACACTTTCATGTCCAAGATGGATCAGAGAAGGCCCGATCAGAGGTAGAAGTCATTAAGACCATCAGAATCTTAAAACAAACATATCTCGCAAACCAAAATAAGTTACTCAACGTACCATTTGTGATTTTGGGGTAGGACGAGCTACTTTAGCTAACCAACCCGGCTATTCCAAGTTACCCATGCCAAATTTGTGAGATTCCATCATATTAAGAATCGAATTCCATGTTTAATTCCATTTTTACTATAAATAATAAGTTTTAGTTTGATTATAACTCTTCCTCCGTTGTGCTTTAAGAGTTGTGTCCAACATGAAAAGTGTTTAGAAAAATTAGGTGAATAACGTGATTAAGCCACGTTGGACACTTACTATAAATAATAAATTTACTATTTATAGTAAGTTGTGAATTCTAAGAGTTTTAGTTATAGTTTACTTCTGATTTCTCTCACATTGCTTGGTATCCCTATTTAAAGGGTTGTGAACTCATTTATTTCATTAATTAGTTAAATTTTAAATTTATTAGAATTTATTTTTATTTTCTTGCTTTCTTTCCTCGTGGAATCGAGAAGTCTCTGTGAGGAGTCCAGAGAAGCTTCATGGATTCAGAGTAGTTATCCTTGAGAAAGACGGTGATTAACCTCATCATGTTCATCCTTACGTCATGTATGATATGAGAAGTTACTCTAAATCTCTCAAAAAAATCGTATATTTTCGTAAAGTAGAAACCGTGCTTTCACAGGAAAAAAATTAATGATACCTAACCATTTTCTTTTTTTTTTTCTTTTTTTCTTTTTTTGTAACCAAGACCCTTGCCCAAAATCTATGGTGCAGACCGACACAAGAGTTACGACACAAGTTGAAAATTCTTCAAATTTCTCACTCTTTAGGCGATTGTACAAGTCCTAACCAATCGTAAATTCTAAAGCCTTGTCAAACGAATTTTTATACATAAGTGAATTCCGCATTTAAATCAAATTAAAACAAAATTGATAGACAAAGAAAGTCAAGAATGTGAGGACTTCACTCCGCAGGATCCACACACGGTGGAGGGCATTCATAAGATTAAAATATATGTTCAACTCATGTAATGACCAACTTAAAATTACTAGTGTTCCAATTAAATAAATGCATTGAATTTGTGTCACATGAAAGCATAACAACATTACTACAACCAGGATATGCACGCATGCTAGCGTTAGACGTGGACTTGTCAATGTGACAATAAGGACATGAGCCATGAATGCATACCACACATCTAATATGAATGAGAATCCTTTGTTTAGGATGGTCTCAAAATAGAACCGGTAGACGAAGAAAGCCAAGAACGTGAAGGCTTCACTTTGCAACGTCCATGCACATGAAGGGCATTTATAATGTATATAAATATATATATATATAAACTCATGTAATGACCAACTTAAAATTATTAGTATTCCAATTAAATAAATGCATGGAATTTGTGCCACATGAAAACATAACAGAATCACTGCAATTGGGATATGCGCACATTCTAGTGTTGAACACAGACCTGTCAATGTGACAATAAGGACATGCTCAATGAATACATCCCACACGTCCAATATGAATGAGAACCCTTTTTTATGATGGCCCCAAAATATAATGTATTTCACCTACTAAACATTACATATGGTAATTCATAATGAATACGTGGTTGTATATTCTACATATACATGTATAATTATATAACGGGTGAATACAGTACACATAAGTCTCTCTCTCTCTCTCTCTCTCTCTCTCTCTATATATATATATATATATATATTGCCCAGTAGCTAAAGGACAGCTCTCCGTAAGTCCCACTATGATGTAAATATTTTATCACTATTGTTCATCCTTTTTTTTTTCTTTTTTGAATCATATAAGAGCTTGAGCCAAGTGGTTCTTTTCTTTTATTTTCATATCATTTAAGTGCATGAGCCAAAAAATGAAGTTTATATCATGTGAACACCCACCATTGAAAACTTCCCGTGGATCACAAAAGTTTTGGATGAAGCTTACGTTTGTGTTTTCCCTTGTGACCTGAGGGTAGATGGCAAATAAACTTTATGATGGCCCCATGAAGTTTTTAATGTTGAAAATAATGTTGATTTTATAAATATATATTTATATAATATATATAAAATATTTGAAAAAAATGTTTGTAAAATACTTTTTTTTCATGTTTTTGATAATAGTCCCACATGGGAAAGGGAAGAGGAGAAAAAGATGTTTATATGAAAACAATGGAGTACCTTAATATTTGCTCCCATAGTCCATGGACCATAGGAACGCACTCGGCCTGGAGCTCGGTCTCGGTATCGGTGCGAGGGCGTGGGCATGTGAGGTAGTGTGGCTGTAGAGGCGCTAGTGGCGCACTTTGCACTTCGCACGTGCACATCATGTCGCAGAGGGTCGCTCACTTCGTGAACCGGAGCGAGACGGGTGCGAGCCGTGGTGCGACAAAGTGGTTAAGGCAGATGGATGGCTGGATGAAAATTAAAGGACTGAATGAGAGTCCCTCTGATTATATAGTAGCTGGAAATATAGCTGTTACACAAATGTGTAACAGCTATGGACTTAATTGCTAGAAACTGTTGCCAACAGTCATAAAACGACTAGCCCAACAGCTATAAACAGCTAGCCAGCTCTCTCACAACAGCCATAAAACGACCAGTTTCCAACAGCCATAAAACGGCTAGTAGGATTTATGTCCCTGGACCATAACTCCCAGCCATCTGAGCCTATAAAATGAGTGTCTGGATGGGTTTCCAAACCATCTCAACTCACTCCAGCAAACCCAAACGAACTGTGACAGTTAACCCTTCTCCATACATATATTTTAGTGTTTCCAGCAACATAGCAAGGATTGAACCTTAGCTTGAAGAATAGACCAGCGGTGTAGTCTAGGACGGTTCAACTGAACCAGTAGCTGAATATTTGAACTTACCAGTGCAGTGGTCAAAGAACTCTTTTTCTCTTCCTTTTCTTCTTTTGGGATTTTTCCCTCTTTTTGTAATTCTATCAGAAATTGTGTAATGGAGTTCCATTTAGTAGGCCTTCGTGTTTGCTAAACGCAGACCCACACCAGGTTCATCGTATCATAAAAGCGGTTTGCCTATAACCTATTAGCATACTTAATTCACTTGAGTAGGGGCAAATAACGCTTTAAGGACAGCGTTTCATACGTGCTTCAGCCTGTCCTTAAGTTCTGATCATAGTGATTTTTTGGTTTCCACATTATATAGATATTATCTTAATCTGTATAAATTTTTAAAAATCTTAAAGCATTATTTGAGATGGAAGCCGATGGTGTTTCGTCCATCAAGTTGATGAATCAGGACTTGATACGTCTTGATCGGTTCGATGGAACCAATTTTACGAGATGGCAAGACAAGCTGAAATTTCTCCTGACGGCGCTAAAGATCTACTACATACTAGATCCAAATTTGCAAGTGCTACCTGAAGCAACCGATAAAAACACACCAGAACAGATAGCTGCCCGCGCCAAACGAGCCGAAGACGAACTCTTATGTCGAGGACACATACTGAACGTGCTCTCTGACCATCTGTACGATCTGTACCAACAGACATTATCGGCAAAGGAAATCTGAGCTGCTCTGGAGTTCAAGTATAAAGCTGAAGAAGAAGGAACCAACAAATTTCTCATTGCCAGGTATTTTGACTTCAGCGTGGTAGATAATAAACCGCTGCTACCCCAAATCCAAGAACTGCAGCTAATAGTAAACAAAATCAAAGCGATTAAGATTGATCTTCCTAAATCATTCCAAGTTAGGGCTATAATCGCTAAATTGTCATCGATGTGGAAAGACTATAGAAAGAAGTTGCTGTATAAAATCGAGGACTACATACAAGAACAAATCCAAAAATACCTTAGGATTGAGGAAGAATCCCGTAACTGTGACAAAAAAAATGATAACGGGAATGCCCCGTCCAAGGTACATGCAGTAGAGAACACTAATAACAAGAATTTCAAGAAGGACGATTCCCTAAAACCCAATAATGAGAGATTTGAGAAAAATCTCAAAAGAAGAAAAGGAAAGTTTAAAGGCTCATGCCATGTTTATGGAAAAACCGGGCACTATGCTCGAGTATACTGATATCGCAAATCTAAAAAAGAGGCAAGTGCAGTAAAAGAAAGCGATATCGTGACTATGATCACTGAGGTGAATACCATTCAAGGCAAAGTTCTAGGATGGTGGTATGATACTGCCGCTATAGTACATGTGTGCTACAACAGATCAGCCTTCAAAACCTATGAGGAATTGACCGATAGTCAAGAAGTCCAAATGGGAAATGAAGTCCGATCGAAGGCCGTCGACAAAGGAACTGTCGAATTGATATTCACCTCTGGAAAGAAAGTGATTCTAATAAATGTACTACACGTCCCAGACATGAGGTAAAACTTAGTTTCTGGGGATCTTCTAGGAAAACCAAGTATAAGGGTAGTGTACGAGTCAGGAAAACTGATTCTGTCTAAGAATGGAAATTTTGTCAGAAAGGGATATGCTTGTAACAGAATAGTTAAGTTTTCTCTAAATGAAAGTAGCACTTCTGCGTATATGGTTGAATCCGCTGGACTGTGGCATGATAGACTAGCCCATATAGGGTATAATACCTTAAAGTTCATGGCTAAGAATGGTTTAATTTCATACACAGATAATGAAACCAATAAATGTGAAGTGTGCATACGATCCAAAATGACGAAGAAACTTCTTCCAAATGTTGATAGATCGTCTCAAATATTGGATCTTGTGTACAGTAATATCTGTGAGTTAAATGGTATTCTTACTCGTGGAGGTAGACGGTACTTCAGAATCTTTATAGATGATTGCTCTAGATATGTGTATGTTTATCTATTAAAAAGCAAAGATAAAGCATTGAACATGTTTAAAATATATAAAGCAGAAGTAGAGAATCAATTAAATAAAGAGATAAAAATTATCCGTAGTGATAGAGGAGGAGAATACTTCTCAAATAAATTCGATAACTTCTGTAAAGAACATGAACTGGTACATTAATGTACAGCGTCATACACACCTCAAAAAAATGGAATAACTAAAAAAAAGAATAGAACATTAGTAGAAATGGTCAACTCAATGCTAATAAAAGCAAAGTTGCCACTAAGTCTATGGGGTGAGGCATTGCTTACAGCATGCCATATTATAAACAAAATTCTGTCTAAAAAATATAAAATATCTCCATATGAAACATGGAGAGGTAGAAAACCTAACCTAAGATATCTTAAAGTGTGGGGGTATTTTGCATACTGCAGAACCCCTAATCCAAAAAGAATCAAGTTAGGACCAAGAGCTATTAAGTGCGTCTTCGTACGATATGCACAAAATAGTAAATCTTATAAACTTCTAGACATGGAGTCTAATACAATAATAGAATCAAGAGATGTTGAATTCTTTAAAAATTCACTATCCTTGGAGTCAATAGATAATGAAATCTAAACTCCTAATAGAGAACCAGATAGCACAGCTCCACAGATAGCAGAAGCTCCTATTAAACCTCGTAGGAGTCAAAGAACAAAAATAGAGAATAGTCTAAGAGATGACTACATAGACTCACAACGTATCATTTTTCATCTGGTGGAAGAAGATAGAGAAAATGTTATTAGACAAATACCTATAGTAATGACTATAGAAGATGATCCTAAAACATATAAATAGGTTGTATCATCTAGAGATTTAGTCTTCTGGAAAGCAGTTATAAATGATGAAATGGAATCCATACTATCAAATCAAACATAGGAACTAGTAAACTTACCTCCTGGTTCTAGACCCATAGGTTGCAAGTGGGTATTTAGGAAGAAATATCACACTGATGGGACTATCCAAACCTTTAAAGCTCGACTAGTAGCTAAGAATTTTAGACAAAAAGAAGGGATAGGTTATTTTGAGATATAAACACCTGTAGCTAGGTTAACATCCATTGGGATATTATTTACGCTGGCTTCTATGCATCATCTTCACATACACCAAATGGATGTAAAGACCGCATTCCTAAATGGTGACCTCAATGAGGAGGTATACGTGGAACAACCTGAAGGTTTCGTTCTACCGGGAATAGAAAACAAAGTATGTAGATTAGTCAAATCATTGTATGGATTAAAACAAGCACCAAAACAGTGGCATGAGAAGTTTGATTTTAAAATACTATCTCATGGTTTCATGCATAATGTAGCTGACAAATGCATATATTCTAAAGTAGATGGTAGTGATATTGTTATTATCTATCTGTATGTTGATAACATGTTAATAATAAGTAACAAAATGGAAGATGTGACTGAAACAAAGAGGTTTCTTTCTTCCGTATTTAAAATGAAGGATCTTTGACAAGTTGATACCATCCTAAGTATCAAAGTTAAAAAATATTGTAGGGGTTATGCTTTGTGTCAATCTCATTATATTGAGAAAATACTAAACAAGTTTAACCATCTAAATATAAAGAAAGCAAAAACCTCATTTGATCCAAGTATCAAGCTAAAAGAAAATACTGGAAGAACAGTTACACAATTAGAATATGCGAGTGTTATAGGAAATCTTGTGTATGCTATGCAATGCACTAGACCTGATATCGCATATGCTATGAGTAAACTTAGTAGGTTTACTAGTAACCCCAGCACTGAACACTGGAATGCAATCAATAGAGTCTTTGGTTACTTAAAAGCAATCAAAGACTTATGACTATTTTATTCAAAGTTTCCTGCCGTATTGGAAGGATATACCGATGCAAGCTGGATATCGAGTGCAGGGGACAACAAGTCTACTACAGGGTGGGTATTCACCCGAGGAGGTGCAGCTATATCTTGGGGATCCAAGAAACAGACTTGCATAACACACTCGATTATGGAGTCTAAATTCATAACCCTGGCTGCATCAGGCAAAGAGACTGAGTGACTAAGGGATCTTCTATTAGAAATTTCTTTATGTAAAGCCCATATCGGCTGTATCACTACATTGTGATAGTGAGGCCACATTAGCTAGAGCATATAACGGCACTTATAATGGTAAGTCTAGATATATCAGTCTTCGACATAATTATGTCAGACAGTTGATTCAAGATGGAATCATTACTATTTCCTGTGTAAAATCAAGCAATAACCCAGCAGATCCTTTTACTAAACCTCTACTGAGAGAGGTAGTAAAGGCTACATCTAGAGGAATAGGGTTGAAACTCTTCAACTAAAGTTCCACCAATGATGGTAACCCAACCTAAAGTCAAAAAATCTTCAATCTTGGGTTTAATGGGTAAGAACAAGTCACTGATATGTGAAAAAATTTTCAACACTAAATTATAAAACTTCATCCATAATAGATAAGTGTTGAGCGTTACGAAAGAAGATTGAGTCTTAAAACTCTTAATAAAATTCAGTCTTTAGGACAAATGTCTTATAGTAATAGAGACACTAGAAGGATTTCACCTATATGAACGTAGAGATGGTGCCGTCTCTCATGAGAGTTAAGAGTTTTCTCTCGGGATCGTTTATTAATTAGGATAAGCACATGGCCATTAACTGTGCTGAGTAAGATTGTGAGAACTCTAACAACACATAGCGAATATGTGTGTGGTTTCTCCAACTCTATTATTTAGGAATAACTGGTTCAAAGTTGCGGCTACCAGTCATTTCGACAGAGTTTTGAGATACTTACACTAAGAAAATTTTAAAATCGAAAGATATCTTTTTTTATGCATATAAGCTGATTATTCTAACAGAAATATTTAATCGAGAAAAATATTTTTTTATAAAAATCAAGTGGGGGATTGTTGAAAATATTGTTGATTTTATAAATATATATTTATATAATATATATATAATATTTTTAAAAAAATGTTTGTAAAATAGCTTTTTTCATGTTTTTGAGACTAGTCCCACATGGGAAAGAGAAGAGAAGAAAAAGATGTTTATATGAAAATAATGGAGTACCTTAATATTTGTTCCCATAATCCATGGACCATGGGACTTGCGTGTTCCAGTGCGAAGCACTAGAACACCGCGCACGCGCCCGGGCTTGGGCTCGGGCTCGGTCTCGATCTCGGTCTCGGTCTCGATCTCGGTCTCGGTCTCGGGCTCGGTCTCAAGCTCGGTACGAGGGCTTGGGCATGTGAGGTAGTGTGGCTGTAGAGATGCTAGTGGTGCACTTTGCACTTCGCACGTGTCGTAGAAGGTCGCTCATTTCGCGAACCGGAGTGAGACGGGTACGAGTCGCGGTGCGACAAAGTGGCTAAGGCAGATGGATGGGTGGACGAAAATTAGAAGATTGAATGAGAGTCCCTCTGATTATATAATGGCTGAAAATATAACTGTTATACAAATGTGTAACAACTATGGACTTAATTGCTAAAAACTGTTGCCAACAATCATAAAATGGCTAGCCCAACAGCTATAATCGACTAGTCAGCTCTCTCACAACAGCCATAAAATGGCTAGTAAGATTTATGTCCCTGGACCATAACTCCCAGCCATCCGAGCCTATAAAATGAATGTCTGAATGAATTTTCAAACCATCTCAACTCACTCCAACAAACTCAAACGAACTGAGACAGTCAGCCCTTCTCCACACATATATTATAGTGTTTCCAGCAACATAGCAAGGATTGAACCTTAGCTTGAAGAATAGACCAACGGTGTGGTCTAAGACGGTTCAACTGAACCAGTAGCTGAAGATTTGAACTAACCACTGCAGTGGTCGAAGAACTCTTTTTCTCTTCCTTTTCTTCTTTTGGGATTTTTCTCTCTTTTTATAATTCTGCCAGAAATTGTGTAATAGAGTTCCATTTAGTGGGCTTTCATGTTTGCTGAACGCAGACTCACACCAGGCTCGTCATATCCTAGAAGCGGTTTGCCTGTAACCTATCAGCATACTCAATTCACTTGAGTAGGGACAAATAACGCTTTAAGGACAATATTTCATACGTGCTTCAGCCTGTCCTTAAGTTATGATAATAATGATTTTTTAATTTCCACATTATATAGATATTATCTTAATCTGTATAAATTTCTAACATTTAATGGCGAGCATTCCATTACCACTATTTTCTTGTTGTTGACCCTACTAGATCTATCTTATTTTTGGCTTTCTATCTCACGGAGGAAATAGATGGATCACGTCAATAAAACAAATATATCATGTTCGGCCCATCTACCACTGTCCAGTGGCTAGCGTCAGTAGGCAATCCGCGTTCCGTAACTCCACATTTATTGGACACGGATTTCCTCCAAAAGCCACTAGCACTATGATATTTGTGAGAAATTAACCCTCCCTGTCTATTTTATAAGCTCATTTTAATACTCAAAATCAAAAGTGAGCAGAATCCGGGACTCAAATGGGCGTATTAAAGGAAAAAGCTATTTATCGAAATCCCTACCGTTGAAACCTTTACAGGTATACATGTATGCTATCCGTATGATTTATAACGTCATTCCTGGTTAGATCAACTAAAAATACAAATATCAGCATGATTCAAAGCTTCCGTGGTGGCCCCGTGAATATTTCACCTATCAACATTCAATTCTCCTGCTTTGAACTCATTTGTATTCGGTTCATTTCTGGCCTCATATCTTAAAATGAGCTCACAAAATGGACGGACATGATTGATTTCTCACAAACATCATGGGAGGCACGGTCCCCGTTTACTAGTGGGCCCCTACCGATACGGGCACCTGTTTTACCAGGTCCATAGGCCGAGGTGGGCCCGGTATCAGCGGGGCCCACCAGCCTGACACAACTATTTATAGCATAGGGTCACGTGAATATTATGAATGCATTTAATGCATTTTTGCTTTTTCCGGGTACCATTTCTTTTCCTGTTTCTTTTACTAACAAATTCACATGATCGACGGCACGTATAAGGATTATCCAGACCTTTCAAACGATCGGCCCCACCATGGATGGTAATAGAGAAGATCTAACCATTCATTTTATTAATTTTTATCATTTACCGTTGATTATTTTCTATTTCAAATTACCAGAAACCGAATGATTAAAATCATCCGCACGAAACGAGTTTTAATCTACCGTCTATCTATGATAAGGGTTGACTATTTAACGGTTGAGATCATATTTAAAGGGGTCGCAATAGCGAAAAGATTGATGATCGAACGGTGCACTCGAATTTATACGAAATGACGATAATGCCCCTCGTTCGGAGGACAGATTCGACGTAAACAGCTCATCCCCATCGTACGATGAGGGAGAGAAAATGACTTTTTCTTTTGTCATTTTCGTAAAAGTCGTATTTATTTTAGTAATTTCGGGGCAGAGCTGTCACTATACCTCGAGATTCCGCGGCCTTCCGGATCGGCGAGTTTTTCAAGAAAATCGCCCCCTCGTGCGAATACTCAATGGAGACTGACTCCGACAAAGAATTATATCATACTCTGGCACGTATAATTGCCTTGGCATGGACGCAGCGTTGTACACGTGGCACACGTATACTCAATCACTGTCCACATGGTGGGCCATGCTATGATGTAAAACTCAACTTACAGAACGGTTGCAGTGGCCCCGAAGTCGTATTAAGGTCCATCCAACGGATGAGATTGAATAGCTATTGGATGTACGGTGCATATGAGCCAACATTGTATACGAGATCCGGGCCATTCATCATCAGGTAAATCTACTGTGATCATGCACTGGCTCGAAGATCGTTGTGCTCTACGCATTAAATGGGTCACATCCTACGGTGATTACAAACCGTTAGTCTTTCTCTTTTCAACGTGAAACATTGAAAAAGTTAGCCGTGTGGAGCAAACCTTTTACAGGTTTTTTATTTTCCTGAACCGTTGAAAAGTTAAATTAGGAAAATGAATTTTTTAGGTACAGAAAAAGAGTTTTAGGCAAAAATAGCATTAATTTTCAGATAAAAATAATTGAAATATTAGAGATTTTTACGGTTTTATTGGGTGATTCTATAAATAAAAGCCTAGATTAGCAAAATAAGCTTGTTCGTCGAAAAAGATAAGTAGTGAAAGGACGCATTTATAGTAAAAAATTACTCTTAACAATTTCACAATAGGGATTGGGTAATACCCTCTCTAATCCCGAGATCTGCACAGGCAGGGTCATTGAGGGGCCACCATGATTTATGGGTTATATCTACACCGTCCATTCATTTTTACTTACCATTTTTTTTGCTACAAGTAGAAAAACGAGGTAGATCCAAAGCTCAAGTAGACCACACATTGTATATTGAATTCTCACCGTTGAAACCTTTTTAGGCTAAGTACAGTTTTGGACCAATCATCCTGCCTTGTGAACAGGTTGGATGGCAAAATAAACATGAGGGTGGGCCTTAAGAACGTTTCAACGGTGGGTATATTTATCACCCCTTCTTCCCGTGGTGGGGTCCACTTGAGCTTTTTTTAAGCTTATACCCTAAATGGCAAAATGGTTGGACGGTGTGGATAAAACCCATACATCACGCCTCCCATTTTCTCATGCGTGTGGCCCACCTGATGGATTGACCGGCATGATTTTTAACCTGAGCATGTATGTTCGCAGGCCCAACTGGCAAATGAGTGCCAGTAATCACCTCGTCCGAATGTTCACAGTCTGGATGGTCAGGATAGCTCCATTACTGTGTTTTACAGCGGGTTTCGTCCAATGCAAGTGGGATCCACAATATGGACGATCTGGATTAGTAATTACATGCCACGTGTATGGTGCAGGGATGAGTGAGTGCAATCCACTGTACTCTGCCAATCCACCATATATATTATGCGAGTCCTGACTCCTGACTCCTGACTCAGAAGCTCGGACTCGAAAGACTTCTACAACCGAGTTTTTAAGAAGGGCTCTGTTTCCTGCTCGTTTCCTGCTCCGCCTTGAAAATCCTCCATTCTCGAAGAAAGCGGAAAGAAGGAAAGGAAAGGAAGAGAGAGAGAGAGAGAATGTTGTTGCTATTTTTGTCTCTGGAGATGGAAACTTTCGATCATTTCTGGAGTTTCCATTGATTCTGACGTCCAGTTTTTGAATCCGCTGCTTTCCAGAAGGAAATCAAAGCTCTGTTCTTTCAAATCTCAGAAAAATCTGGAAAGAAACGATGGAAAATCACTAGCTAAGCGTCATCTGAGAAATGGGTTCTTCTCCTTCTGCTGGAATCTTTAATGGGTTTTTGCAGATTTTCGGTTTAAGTACCTGCGCTTTGGGTTGATTCTTTTTTTTTTTTATCTAGTCTTTTATTTAAAGCTCTGATTTTTCTTATTTTTCTGATTACAGATAGGTTGAGTTTTCCAGTCTGTTTAGAGTATGAGCTTTTTAGTTTTTGACGATTAGAAAACCCATTTCGGTCAGGTTTTCCGATTTTTCTTATTTTCACAGAATTCCAAAACCGAATACTGTAATGGGTTTAAGCTATCCTGCTGAAAAGTTTAAGAATCTGAGAGTTCGATCTTTCTAGTATTACAGAACCCATTTCTTCAAGTATGTATTTTTCTCGACGTTTGTGTTTTTCTGTTGAATTCTATAAAAGATCTAAGCTTTCTATGTTTTGAACCGACTGAAGTCCTTCTTGTTTTGGAGTCATTGCAACCTGATACAGTAATGGGTCTTTGCTCTTGAGATGAATCTTTTCTGGGTTTTTAGGATCCAAGCTTATCGTGTTTTGAAGATTAAAATGGCTTTTACAAAAACAAATTCGATCTTTTGAAATAGTGGGAAAAATGGATGTTAGGGTCTTTATTAGGCTCTAAGCTGTCAGTTTCTTGAATAATACAGAAACCATTCTAATCAAAGAAAGCTTTTTTTAATTTAGTTGAGAATTCATAAAAATTCAAGAACAGAATGCCAAGGCCAAATCGTGGTATTGAAGGTTTGGTCGGTGGACCCTGCAAGATCCGTAAACGTGGCTGCTCTTCGTCATCATCTTCGTCTTCTGTCCTACAAAATTACCGGTTCAAACGGGCAATTTTGGTTGGAAAGAGGGGAGGATCGAGCACGCCTGTTCCAACATGGAAGATGAGCTCAAGATCACCATCTCCCATGGCGGGTGTCCCTGAATCTCCTAAATACCAGCCGTCGCAAGCCGGTGGTAAAGCAAAGCAAGCTCCAATCTCTGCTCGGAAGCTTGCGGCCACGTTGTGGGAGTTGAATGAGATCCCATCGCCACAAGTGAAAGCAGATTTGCAGGAGAGAAGGGGTAAAAAAGAGACCAGAGGAAAAGAGCGGGTCGCAAGATCAGTTCAATCGGGTTCGCTCCCTCCACATCTATCGGATCCATCGCATAGCCCTGTTTCGGAGGTCAGTTTCGCTTCTCTTTTGAAATTTTTGATGAAGTTCATGGTTTGTAGATTTTCATTGGTACGCAATGGGCTTTCCTATTAAAATTTCCATGATGTGGGCTTGCAGTTCATGGAAATCAAGTTCATTTTCATCCAATGTTAGCTTGTTTAGCATGATTATGAAAAATTCGATGATTTGGGTTCGTGTTTGTTTGGATTTGACATTACTTTCGTTAACTCTCGTTTTGGAATTTTGATGATTTGAGTTGAATTCATTTGCATTCGTTGTTATCTGGCTTACCACTCCCATCAAATTTTGATGACTTTGGGTTCTAATTCATTCAGATTCGTGATTAGCTCTCCTCTAAGATCTTGATGAATTTGGAGTTGTATTTATTTGCTTTTGGATTAGCTCACTTCTTGTATGAAAGTGTTGATTATTTAGGTTGAATCCGCTTGCGTTCGCCATTAGTTTTCATGGATTTCCTATGAAATATTCGTTGATTCCAGTTCGAATATGTTTGTATGCGTCATTACCTCAGTTACTCACCTATGAAGATTGTGATGATTTGGGTTTGTGGGTTGTAGAAATTGAAGTCTGTTCGCATGAAATATTGTCTTGCTTCATTGCTTCAATCTGCTTGATATAATATTTCTTCATCTGTGAAAATCTTTATTGAAGCTTCTTTCTTCATACTTGGTTTTCCAATTTGGTAGGCGATGGATCGGTCGACAGCCAGTAGCCTTAGGAGAAGAATGTCGATGGTTTCTCAGAGACTTAGGCCTAATGACCGCACCAGTGGAGGTTTGGATTCTATGAGCAATGCCAGTTTAATGGAGGTAGCACAAATTCTACTCCTTTCTCCTTATGCCACTACCATCTTAATTAATATTTGATTTTCCATTAATATTGTTGATTTGGACTTGAAATTGAATTTGACCTTGTATGAATTATCTTTGATATGATGGTTTTTCCTGTTTGGAGTGATCAATGCTTTAAAACCCAGACTGGACCTTGATCATCTTTTGTGGGCAGTTCGATCCAACCATTCAGACCCGCTTGACCCTTCTGGAACTAGAAATTTAGTTTGTTTAGAATTATAGAAAACAGAGATAATTAACAGATAATTTGCTGTTAGCCTGGTGGTTGGACTGTTTGTGGACAGTTGTAGCTTTTTTTTAACAAAACAGTTAGGCCCATAACTGACCAGATATTAGGGTGGCCCACCGTGTTCTGGGTTTTAAAACATCGTGAATATCGTGGTGGTCTAATTGCTTATAAATATCATCTTCTGAAATTGAAATTTTGAATAATTTTAGCTTGAAAGTTTCAGGATAGCCTCAGATTTCCTTGGGATTTAACAAGGCCCCAAGATCTTGATCTTTCATAAACAAATTCCCTTTTTGCATGCTCTTGTGTATGATGCTTTGGATGGATTTGAAATGAGAAAGAAAAGAACTGTCTTCTTTTCTTTTTCCTTTTTTTCTTCTTTTTTTTTTTTCAGAAATTAGGTTTTGGTGGTGGTTATGGGTTTCAGTAGAAAGTTTTTCTGTTCTCACATTCACCTCTACACATGGCTGTACATGTCAACCTGGTTGATCATGTCTGTCCCACCATGAATGACTTGTTACAAAAATCAGGCTGATTTCATCAGATGGGCTAGTCATGTAAGTTTGCCCACCATTGGCAACTTCTTATTTACATCATCCTTTGTTTTGCAACCAAGTCGACCAGCATGATTGTTGGGCCAGGTTACCCATGGTGGAACACACCTGATGCACGGCTCAGATGTCCAACGCATGTGCGAGCTTGGCACATGTGGGAGCTGTGTGCCAAATTGCATGGTATTAGCAAAGCTCTTTCCAAGAATTGTGTGGGCAATTTAATTTCATTTTCGTATGAAAGATTATTCACAGATGATCCCAAATACAATCTCTTCAACACATTGCAGATCGAAACACGTTCCCGAGGGCTTACTCCTTCAGGTTCCGTCACTGGAGGGAAGAGCCGTTTAAGGGAGCTTAGCAATGGTTTGACAACATCCAAAGAGCTTTTGAAGATACTCAATCGCATCTGGGGTGTCGAGGAGCAGCATTCATCAAGCATGTCCCTCGTTTCAGCCCTGAGGGGCGAGCTCGAACGGGCCCGTGTCCAGGTTGATCAGCTGATCCAAGAACAGAAGTCCGACCGGGACGAAATCAATTACCTGATGAAGCGGTTCGCTGAAGAGAAGGCAGCATGGAAGAGCAAGGAGAGGGAGAAAATCACAGCTGCTGTGCAATCCATTGTTGCGGACCTTGAAAAGGAGAGAAAGCAGAGAAAACGGACCGAAAATGTGAATGCAAAGCTTAGTAGAGAGTTAGCTGAGACAAAGGCCATGCTCTCAAAGGCATTGAAAGAACTCGAAAGCGAGAGGAGAGAGAAAGAGATAATGGAACAGGTGTGTGATGAATTAGCTAGAGGGATTGGAGAGGACAAGGCGGAGGTCGAAGAGCTCAAGAGAGAGTCAGCAAAGGTCCGCGAAGAGGTTGAGAAGGAGAGAGAAATGCTTCAGCTTGCAGATGTGTGGCGTGAGGAGAGAGTCCAAATGAAGCTCTCGGAGGCGAAGTTTCAGTTTGAGGAGAAAAATGCCGCTGTTGACAAGCTGAGGAATGAACTCGAAGCGTATCTTAGGACCAAAAGGATGAAAGAAACACGAAGTGGGCATCGGAGTCATTTGGTGGATGATGAGGATCTACCGCAGCTGATCAATTTAAGCAAGAAGGCCCCTTTGGGCAATGATGGGACTGATGAGGAAGGGGAGGTAGAAGATGGAGAAGAAACCAAAGAAGATGTATGTGAAGACGACGATGATTCAGCTGAAAGTGATCTCCATTCGATCGAACTGAACATGGATAATAACAGCAAAAGCTATAAATGGAGTTATGCGAATGGAAATTCCCAAGAAGATGCAAAAAGAGCTTCTTTTGAGGAAGAAACAAAGGGGAGAAAGTCAGCATCCGAGAGGATTCCAAGGGGCAGTGCAATCTCTCTCGATCGAAGCTTGTCAGAAGGAATTGAGTGGGACTTTAGTACCGAAAACCATCGGCATCGGAGTGATGGGTCAGATCAAGGAAGATTCTCCGAGAGTCACAAAAAGCACACCTCGAAAGAAGACTACAACGAAGAAGCACATCGATATAAATCGGTAAAGGGTCTTCGAGACCACATATTGTCTGGTTCAAGGATCACATCTGCTCAAGGTTTTGCCAGTCCCACTAGGCAGTGGTCCCCGCAGTGGCCTTCATATGATCCCATTGACATGGTCCGTGAAAGATCGAAGGCTGGTGAGAAGGTGAGAGGGGTGAGTGGTTCGAAGGCAAAAGGGGAAGGCCAAAATTCAAGACATAAGCAGTCACAGTTCATTCCCAAACAGTAAGAATCTCCTCATTACATAAACTGATATCTTTCTGTGTTTTTTAATGAGCTGAGTGGACTCGCTCCATTGTCTGCCTCATTTACATGGGTTGGATATTGGATCCTTGAGCATTAAGGCTATTGTCTATAGATTTTGCTCGTAATCACTTGAGCGGTGAAACAGACAACGAAGCGTATTGCCTTGTACAAAAACACTCAGTATTACGGAGCAATGAAAATCATGTTTCAAGTACAAGATTTCACAGTTTTACTAATTCTAGTTATTACCTACTTACATTTACAGAAATTGCGGTTCATCTCAGGCATATCTGTATTACTAGAGTTCAAAAAATCATCGCCATGTGTAGAGAACTCACTGAGTCGACTCAACTTGAACTGGAAATCATGTTGAGAGTCGAGTTATTAACCCAAACTTTTTCAAAATGGCTTGATCTTAGTACTCGAGAACCCAAAAAAAAATTTAAAAAAAAAAAAACCGAACTAGAACATAGCCTTTTAGAGCTCAAAGAACTCAATTGAGTAGCAGACCACTTTATGGATTTTATTCGTCATGAAACAACAGCTTCCTTGTCGTGTTCCGGTTGACCTGAGCACAATGCACCCAGTTTATCAAGTTGATGGGTTCCGTTAAATATTCATCGAGTTGACTCGAATGGGTTCTGAGTTTAAGGGTTCATTTGATTTTATTTATTTTTGTAAAACCCAAGTCGATCGAATGCTTGAGAAGTTGGGATTACTCACACTACAACTTAGTTTAAACTCAAATAAAAATCTCAAGTTGGCTCTGTCTCGAATCAAGTAATGGACTGAGTTCTGAGTTGACTCAGTCTCAGGCCTTCATTGTGTTTGAAGTGAAGATGTATCATAGTACCAAAGAGCTTGGAGTTAAAACTCCTATGATAGTCCACCACCATTTTAAAAGCAGTGATGATTCTTCAACTGTCCACATGGTGTGGTTGCTAGGTAATCTAGACCATCCAAATCACTGACTTGATTTTTTATTTTTATTTTTTGTTTAACACACGCACGCACACCCCCACACACTCACACCACAGTAGGATTTCACCACCTATGGGTGCTCGAACCCTTGACCAGGTGTTGAAACTAATGAGAGTCTACCACCCGAGCAAAGAGTAAGGACCCAAACCACTGACTTGATTAAAGATTAAGCATAACCCCAAAATTACACCGAGAATATGATAGTAACCATCTGAGTTTTGCCCCTCCAATGTTGATCTCTCACTATTACTTTTAACCATTCATTTTTATTTTATTTTTTTGAACTTTTTTTAATTTACACACTCACACCCACACACACCAAAATGTGCACTGGAACTCATGACCTCAGTGTTGAAACTCAGTCTACCATTGAGAGCCATGAGTAGGACCCTTTACCCATTTATTTGATAGCCATCTATTGGACGGATAGGATTGCTTGATCTGTGTGATTTTAGATGGTCCGTATAGCTGTAAGTGGGTGGCATGTGTGAGGAGGACGAGTCACCACCACATTTGGAAATCAGCCGTGGACTATCATTGTAGGAGTCTGGCCCAAGAAATTGTGATCAGTTCTGTGAAAATCTTCATGGGATTCCTTTTTATTCTTTTGCTGGCATTGTACAGCACTGCCTTTGAATGCATATGGTTGTTTTAGGGAGAGAGAGAGAGAGAGAGAGAGAGAGAGAGAGAGAGTACAGTGATTTTCACAGTACAAACAAAAGTAGCAATCATACCATGTTAGCTTTCCTTGTTTAGTGGGGTCATTTTGAGCACGGAAGCAAGTGGGGTCATGCCTTTGTACCCCTTTTCTTTGAATCTTAAATTTCAAGGAACATGATCACATGAATGAGGTCCCTAGACATGTGGACCACCCCCATATAATCATTACTTCAAATATAGATGATATTTCAACCCCCAAATGTTACTTCTAACACCCCAAAAGGCAATTTGGTCATTGTGGGATTGTAATTAGTCAAAAGTGAAAACTTACTATCATCAAATGGGAGATGCTCTAGTGCTCCACTTGGACTGTCCAATTGATTGATCTAGATTGTCTATTAGGTCCAACTCACATTTCATGGGCTACCTTATAAATATCATACATATCCAACAATCTTAATCATCTGATCAATGGCCTCAAAAATGGACGGCCAAGATCATTTGTGCAAAAATAGGTCCATTACACAATTTAAAGAATCACTTCTGTTAGACAATCCTAACCATCCTGCCATGGGTTGAAAAAAAGGATGGTTTGAAAATCAGTCTTTTCTTGCATGGCAGCCCTTGAAATATGTTCTGAAGTTAATGAACGGTTCAGATCAATCCATTGGAATGTAAAAGTTACAAGATGCAACGAAGAGCACAATAGCCTCTCTCATCGAATTACTCTAGTAAGGTGAGGGAAATAATAACTTTTAAAGAAATCTTAAATTAAAAGGGGGAAGATTGCATGCCACCCTTGATGTTGTAATCATCATTGTAAGTGCTCTAAAGTCAGCCATTCCTAAAAAAGGTAAATAAATAAATAAAAGGAGTAATGTTTGCATGCGGGTAGTGACAAACGAGTCTAGTGATTGGAACCGTTCTTCTTCTGGGACCACTGGTTGATGGCCCATATATCAAAAAAGCAAGGTGCTCATGCTGTTATAGCCATCTGATTAGTGAAACGGTTAAAGCAACGGTCCACATTTAACCAGTAAAAGTGATAACAAGTGGTGGGAAACGAACTCAAGATCCCTGACACATGAGATATTGTGCCTACCAACAGCTCTATGTTGCTTTAATCATTGAATTATAATTTAATTATTAAATATCAAGCCGAGTCAAATGTTATCTTTGAGTCGATCCGACCCAGCTAGATATTGAGTCAAGTGGTCCTGGTAACAAAATCAAAATAAAAAACAGATATAATAATGGAATTAGAGGCCAGAGTCAACAATCATGCCATGGCTTTTTTATTGGGCGACTCGGCCTGAGTCAATCAGGAATCACTGAGGTAACACAGTTCTAAAACTCACTGAGTGGGCTCAAAACTCAGCCAAGTTAACTAGACTTGTCGACATTTCAAGTCGAGTCATTGGGAAACTTGGCCCTGTGCCTGACTCAACTGTGACTCTTTGAGCCGAGTCGCTGGTAAGATCGGTCATGGGTCTGGCTTAACTGCAACTCGAGACAACTTGTTATTTTGCCACAAGTGGAGTTGTACACGAACTGAGTTAGTTTGGTTAACTCTCTTGACTCAACTTAGAAAAGCTCGATTTGACTCGGCTTAAAACTGGATTCGAGCTGAGTTGAGCTGATGTTTTTAGCTCGAAAAAGTTTTGAGCTAAGTTTGAGTTAGACTGAACTCGACTCAACTCGACTCGAAACTTGACTCGGTTTGAATCGATTTGACTCCGATCATGTTTACTTTTTATATTTTTATATTTAAATAAAGTATATATTACATATGATTTATATTATATATATTTAAAGTTATAAAGCCTAAACTCAAACTCGGCTTGTAGGCTCGGCTCAAGTTGGCCTAAAGCTAATCCAGCAAGCTCGGCTCAAGTTGGCCTAAGCTAATCGAATCAAACCGAGTTATCCAATCAAGCTCAAAGATCAAGCCAAGCCAAGTTCAAGCTGAGTAGCCTGATGGCTGAGCTGAACCGAGTTGAGCCACGCTCGACTCAATTCCACTCGTGTAAAGCTCTAGCCACGAGGAGAGGGCAACCTAACTAGGACATTATTCAATAGTTTGATATTTTATTTTATCTTAGTTGCATATAATTTTAATGGGATACTTCCACTATTCAATCTATTGATCATGACTGTTCATTAGGTCCAACATATGTTTCATGGGCAACCATTCAAGCATCACACTAATCTAAAGAATTTTAACCATTCAATAAAGGCCTTTAATATGGACGGTCAAGATCATTTATATAAAATAGATCTAATCATAGTTCCATCAATGGCTTAAAAAACGAATAGCTATAGAAAATAAGACCAAACCAATAATGGATTTGACTACTGAATTAGGGTGATCTTTACTCGGTAGCCTTGGAAATGTGATTTGGACTTAATGGACGGTTCAGATCAATTGATTGGACTGTCTAACTAAAATGATGCAACTATCCGAGCATTTCCTTCTTTGACTTTAATATATTATTAAATTATAGGAGCCGACAAGCTAAATACCCGTAACGCAGTTGAAAAGGAAATCAACAATTTCGAATGCATTACAAAGAAATTGAGGGCCCATTTGGACGAGTGGATTGGAAAGGATTGAACGGTATTAGGGTGGATGGCATAGTTTTCAAGGCAATGATGGTGTTGTCAGTGGATTGCCTTAAGATCCATGGGATTGCTATATTAAGTCTGTTTGGCTTGCCTGGCCAATCCCAAGATTAAACCTTCTCATCCCTTCCAATCCCTCAAACCAAACACATCCTAGTGAACTTAACTCAAACTAGTGGACTTAACTCAAACTCAACGATGATCAGCTAAGTTTGTAAGGAAAATTTGAACGGATTAGGGTGGATTGGATGGGATTTAAAGGTATTGATGGTGTTGTCAATGGATTGTCTTAGGATCAATGGGATTGCTATATCTCGGGATCAGATCACCCTGCACGCCTGGCCAATCCTGGAATTTAACTTTCAATCCCTTCGAATAACATTTAATCTCTTCCAATCCACCCAGCCAAACAGGCCTGAATGGTTTTGACGTGTTTGGCTGAATATGTTGGTGGGGTAGCTTTATTTTGAGCCTAGGAAAGATGAGGCCATGCAATTTAAGCCAGTGTAATATTAATTTGGCTGGAAAGCTTTCCATTACAAGGCATGTTTGGATACCACTAAAGGTGCATTCCAATGCATTATACCAACAGCAAGGAGATTTGGACCACTGTATACAACGGACATGAAATTTCACCACTATGTTTTTGTGACATTGGATTTAATGACATTTCAGATTTTCAAAAGAAAAAAAAAAAAAACTCATATTTTAACACGTTTTGTCGGGTAGATTTTAGTCCATATAAAATCAAGTTAATTTAAAATCATAGCTTTGAATTTGGGAGTTCAAAATGACTTCTTAGGAGGATTTGGATTCAAATCCAAATTCCTCTAATTTCTTACCACCAAACAAAGAAAAAAAAAACAACAAATCCACACAAATACCTCTGATTCCATGCCTCAAGATAGTCCCAGAAAAAAAAAAAAAAAACACCCTGGCAATCTAAGCTTGTGAATGAATGTAGAGCAGTGCCGGTCCTAATGAAATTACCTTATTGCAAAGACCAAAGACTTTGATACTCTGGCAGAATGTGATAAATGATGCACATGCAGTTAGAAATTACTTAAAAACTTTACACTTTCCACACAAGTAATTCAAACTAAACCATCCAAATTATGTGTACCATTTCTAGTGCAGCAAGACTCAAAAATTACACTTATTTAATTATCTCAACATTTATTGGACGGTTACGAATGAGAATTTTTAATGTGTCCACCAATCAGAGAAAAGGATTGTTGAACCCACATGATTTTTGGACTATACCTTAAAAAACAGTTCCCATAACTTAAGTCTGTTTAATGTGATTTAATGTACTTGGTCCAAATGATCCTGACAACTGGTCAAATATATAAATACAAAGGAACGGACAGCAAAGCTGTCCCACTTGGTAGTTGAACCATGCCACTCAACCGATTTCCTCTACAAAATAAACATGTTTTCTAGTGAGTTGGGTGTGTGGGCAGTGTCCACATCAGCCAGCTGTATGATCTGGCTCAGGTTTTCAGACCTTTGATTGTGACCACTTGCCAAAATATTTCGGACGCATCTATGAGTCCAAAAAGCCGTTGTCTCAGGGTTTTCGTTTGTATGGACCATTTGGGTACACTTCTATAAAAAGGGATTTTACATTGGTTTTTGTCGCACCGGATTTTGTGCATGTTATAATCAGGTCAATTCAACCAAAATAATTGGTTTTGGTTGATTAGGCCTTTCACTGCTTAGTTGCATCCTAACAAAGAGCATGAATGAGTGTTTTGCGCAAAACGCCACTTAGTGATTAAACACTTCTTTTTCAAGGGTGAGCATTTGCGTAAACAGTCCCTCATGTTGAATGTTAAGAGCTTATTTTTTGAAAAATAATAAAAATGAAATGAATAGAAAAGGAATTTGTGTGGTAAATTTTCTCTAAAATGACAGAAAAGTGCTTTTGGGGGGTGGAATTACTGTATGCTCACTGTACATATTCTTGTTAGAAAGTGGTAAATTGGAGAATTGTGAGGTCCACTTGATATTTTTATCATATTAAACCCATCCAATATACATGACGTGATGTTCGAAAGAACAAAAAAAATTAGTCACCACATCATTAAATATAATATACATCACTTAAAAACATGAAAATGCATGTATAGTTTGTTGCAAATCTGATAGGCTGGATGTCATGCACATACCACTGTACCATAATTTCATGACTTTATTACCTTTTAAAGAAAATAATTTCATTGGGGTACTCTAGCAATTTCTCTTCTTAAAAAGAACTTCTCATGCATTGTGATTCATGAAGGAATTATTTTGATAAATTTAAAGTTTACAATGAATTTTTCTATAAAAATTTATTTTAAAAAATAAAACAAAAGGAGTGGAAAAAAAAAAAAAAAAGATACTAAGTGCCAACGTAGGAAATGTGTGAGAGAAATGAAGACTATGGACCACATTTGTACTCCTAAAATTTTAAAAATAACAAAATCAATACTTATTAAAATAAAATGTTTTGAACTCAAACACAATTTTGACGTAGAAAATGATCTTTTTTAAGAAATTTCTTAGAACTAATCAATTACATTAGTTGTCATGCCACAGGACTCATGGATGGATAGCTTTCCAATGGCATTCTACACACAAATTGAATAATTGGACACAAAGTTATGGCCATTGGAAGTTATGATATGTTTGAGCCCTTTTCACCCTGGATCAAGTTTTTCGACCTGATTTCTTTTGAACCCAGTCCTCCGTGAAGTCATCTGCAACCTATTTTAAATAAAAAGGGGTGGAGAGTGAGAGTAGGCTACATGTGTGTGGGAACTGAAATAATAAAATGCATTAACTGAAGGGCTGGCTACATCCCATTTTAAAATTTTAAAATCAAAAGTTTACAACCCTCCTTGAAACTAATTGTATGGGTAAAATTGGCCAAATCTACGTGTGTTATATGTGTAAAGATTATACCTAATTAATTTGTACATTGTAGCCACATAAGGAGCCAATTAGACTTATTTTTTGGCTAGAAATTTCCAACAATGCGACAACCATTAAATAAATCATATCATGGTCCTTACCCTCGCTCCGATGGTAGATTCTTAAAAAGTTTCAACACCAGATCCAGGGTTTGAGTACCCACAAGTGGTGAAATTTCACTATTGCGTGAGTGTACGGAGGTATGTGTGCGCGCATTATATATATACACACACATGGGAAAAGGTTCTATGCTGCCAGCTCATGGGAACTTTCCATGTGGTTGAGTGGTGTGGGCTCACCGTGATGCGTGTTGAACATATATCCCATTAGATAGATGCACCATTCCATGGTGGGCCTTGCACTTAACAATCAAGTCAATCTGTGACTTGTGTGGGCATAGCACATACAAAAGTTGAGAGGGGTTACTCTCCATTAAAACATTCATAATCATTTGTTGGGCCCACCAAAGTATGTCTCACAAATTCAGCTCATCCATTATATGTGATCCACTTGGATGAGGGGTCAGATCAAGTTTCAGGGGCATTCAAATTTCAGGTTAGACCCACCGAGTGCTTTTATATGTTTTACGATGTCTTCACATGATTTTAGATAGTATGGCCCACTTAAGTTCCGTGTACGGCTGATTTTTGACATATCTCATAATTTAAAGGAGGCTCATCAAATACACGGTGTTGATGTTCGACATACATCACAATGGAGCCCACACATCTCAACCTCATAGGAAGTTGGCACACATATGCTTGTATGTTAATGGACGGCCTCTACAAACGTGTTCACTTAATAGACCTCTTCTCTACTGAACGTAACATGAAGAGTTAGGAACAATCTTATCGACTCAATTAGTCTTAGCCATAATCATTTAGGTCATCATCATTTATCCTCACATGGCTCATTTACAACTAAGGGCCTGTTTGGCTGGGCAGATTGGATGGGATTGAAAGGGATTTGAAGATAGATCCTGGGATTGGCCAGGTGTGCCAAACAGACACACAATCCTGATCCCAATCCTAAGATATAGTAATATAATGGATCTTAAGACAATCACCATCATTACCTTTAATTCCCATCCAATCCACCCTAATCCCTTTAAAATTACTTGGGACATGTTTGGTTTGAGGGATTGAAAGAGATTAAAATGTTTAATCCGGAGATTGGCCAGGCTGCCAAAAAGACCAGATATAGCAATCCAGGATATAGCAACTCAAATAGATCTTGCACCAATCCACTGATATAGCTATCAGTACTATGAAATCCGTGCAATTTACTTTAATACCATCCAATTCCATCCAATCTGCCTTGCAGAACGGCCTAGTCCTTCCAGAGCATGGATTTGGAATTCAAACTTTTTATTTTGTCAGGATCATACCCGGCCCATCGACAACTAGCCAGAGGTCTTGGTCAATCAAGTCAACTAATGACTTGGTGGATAATCTAGTTCATCTTGGACCTGACTTTGGGCCTATCGGTTCAGATCTGAGTCTAGGGTCTGCCATCTGACCAACAATCAAGATGGATTTAGGCCGACCAAGGTGGAACCACATTTACTGTGATAATATGACAACATAAAGGCGTAACTGCTATAACAGTCGATGTCAACAGGACGTTGGGGATGGCTGCAGTATCACAGTGAAGCCCTCAATGTTGTGGAAACGGATTAACTACTCCCCTGCCACCAGCCAATGGCTGATGGTCGGTGCTCTGTGGGCCCCCCATGATGTATGTGTTTCATCCATGCCGTCCATCTATTTTTCTAGATTATTTTATTGTACAAAAGGAAAATTGAGGTACATATCAATCTCAAGTGGACCACATTACAGGAAACAGTGTTGAATGAACGTCAACCATTAAACACTTTTTGAGGCTATAACAGTTTTGGATCAAGCTGATCTTTGTTTTTTCCCTTCATCTGGATCTGTATGACCTAATCAACATATTGGATGTCAAATAAACAATACAGTGGGCCTCAGAATGATTTTAATGGTGGATATCTAATCGGTTTTGTTTTCCTGTGGTGTGGTTCAAATAAGATTTATATCCCTCTAATATTTGGAATAAAGCTATAAAATAATCTGCAAAAATGGATGAACGGAATGGATGAAACACATACATCATGGTGGGGCCCACAGAGCACCGACCATCAGCCACCGGGCTGGTGGCAGGGGGCGTAGCCAATCGGTTTCCCAATGTTGTACCGTTTGGCCACTGTGGCAGGCCCTTTAGGTGGTGGGCCCATCTCTGAAACAGTTATGAAAGCCCATAATACAAGCCATGGGTGGGCCCACTTAGCCCAAGACGTGGGCCCTCCTACTTCCAGTTGCATGTTGGGATGCTGTATTTGGGCCATAGATCTTACTTTCCAGTGGGTTGGTAAGCCCACACGCTTGTCTAAGGCAGCCCATCTACATGCCAACGTGGCATAGACGCCAGAGATCTAAACCGTCTATCAGGAGAGCCCCACAATGAAAATTCCCCGTCCAAAAAATGCTGCCAGATCACACATCAAGTTGGCCAGGGGTTTAATAAAAGATGGACGGTTAACAGAAACATTGTCGAGTTTTTTTTTAGGCCCTTGTTTTGTTTTGAACGTGTGATCTTCAACCCGAAGGATGTGTTAGATCTTCAACCCGTGTACCAGGTTGGAAGAGCGTGTAGATTGGCTGGCTTATACACACGTATGGGCTTTTCCAAGCCCATACAAGGATCTTGTGGTAGCTATTGAGGCTTTCCATGTGGGCCCACTTCCATGTCATGTTGTTGGAGAATGAAGATATGCAGCAGTCTCTCTTATTAAAATAAATAAATAAAAAAAATAAAAACAAACATAAATGGCCTTAAATGCCTGGCAGGAACACCCATCAATGTTGGATTTTGGTTAGGCAAGGTTGTCAGCCTAGTGTTTAGGCCCTTTTACCGAAGGGAAATACCATTCAATACATTTATACCTGTTTGGATCGGTGGAGGGACACCGTAAATACGCCCAGCTTGATTTTTCTAGGAGCTGGAGCCATTAGTAGATGTTGTATCGGTGTTTATCAAGAGCTCGTTTGGCCACCGGAGTAGCATTAAATGTATGTGTAAGGTGTTGTCTCTGGATTGAGCCTATCTCATGCCCTTTAATGGTATATTTGGAAGATACGAGAGTAACTTCTATTCAGTAAGAATAGAGTCAAAGATAAATCATGGGATTGCAAATGTATAAATCATTTCTATATATTTTTTTGTGTCACCATCAAGGTGGGCTCCATTTGGACAATTCAACCCATTCGCCAAGTAGGTTAGCTCGAGCGGGTCTTATGGATCCTAACTTTGACTGGTTTGGATGATCAGGGATCCCACAGAGAGCCTTGAAAGGTTTCAATAGCAGGAGTTCATTTCCCTTTGTGTGGCCACTTGAAACTTGAATCTGTCTCGTTTTTTGGCCCATGGCCTAAAATGATATGGATAAACCGGTGTACAGTGTAGATATATCATATACATCAAGTTGAGACCCACAGGTGGAGGCCCCACCCTTCCCTTACAACTCGTGGAGGTGGAATTCGGAGAATCAATGATGGATGGCAAAATCTCACCCATAAGCACAGTGTTTGGGCACCAATCTTAAAATGATTTTCATCCTATATTCCAAACACGTCAACCAAATGTATTAGATGGGATTATGAATACCATCCCATCTAATACCACCTAAGGGCCTGTTTGGCCGGGCAGATCCCATGGTATTAGGAGGGATGGGATCAATTTTAAGGTAATGATGGTGGTGTCAGTGGATTGTCTCAAGATCCATGGGATTGCTATATCCCAGACAAGTTCACTGGGTCTGTTTGGCACGCCCGCATATCCCATGATTTTACCTTCCAATCCATCCAACCAAGGGGCAGGATCAATTTTAAGGTAATGATAGTGATGTCAGTGGATTGTCTTAAGATCCATGGGATTGCTTACATCCCGGTGACAATTCACCAGATTTGTTTGGCTTGTCATGCTATCCTAGGATATTGCCGATCCCATCCCTCCTAATACCGTGGGATCTGCCCGGCCAAACAGGCCCTAAGGGCTTGTTTGGGCAAGCAAATCCCACGGTATTAGGAGGGATGGGATTAGAAATATCCTTGGATAGGCATGATGAGCCAAACAGATCCGGTGAACTTGTCCCGGGATATAAACCATCCCATGGATCATGAGACAATCCATTGACATCACCATCATTACCTTAAAATTGATCCTATCCATTGGTTGAATGGATTGGAAGGTAAAATCCCGGGATATGCGGGGCGTGCCAAACAGACCCAGTGAACTTATCCCGGGATATAAGCAATCCCATGGATCTTAAGACAATCCACTGACACCACCATCATTACCTTAAAATTGATCCCATCCCTCGTAATACCATGGGATCTGCCCTGCCAAATAGGCCCTAATGCACCTGGCCAAACAGGCCCTTAACATTTCCCTCGTTTACCCGTGCCAAGATAGGCGGGGAAAATTTCATTTCCATAGATTTTCTTAGGGAAGTATATTTTCCTATCCCCTTAAAAGATTTCCACCCTTTCTAAGAGATACCTACACTTTTTTAACATTGGCCACATTCATTGAAATTATGTATTCAAAACAAACAAGTTATATAAGGATTTTATTTTGTTTATCCTTAGGTTTAATGTGATGTTTTCCTTTGGCAACCTAATTTTTTTGCTTCCACCGATACAAACAAGCCCTTTGGGCCTTAGTGATGTAATGGCCAATCTTAAACTATTTAAAGGTGTTCGGTGCTGAGTTTTATATTTTTTGGTAAAGTAACTACCTTTCTTTTATATATATATATATATATATATATATATATATTAGTTCATACATTTTTGTTGGATTTTACATTCTCTAAATTTTACTAAAATATCGGGGAATAGAAAACCTAGAGAATTTAGACTTTTCTTAAGTTTCTCTAAAAACCTAATGATGAACGAAACAACATTTTATCATTCCCTCAGAAAATGCTAGGCACACACAAAAAGCACCTACAAAATAGATGATATTTTAAGATAAGAAAGATTCACATATTGTGATCATGTTTTACAAGATTTAGATTGTTCTACTTAGCCCATAGCTAATAAACCTTACTTTACACACCCACACATACATAGCCGACCATTGTTTGCATGGAGTTGGTGAAAACTTTTTTGAGAACTCATCATACGTTATGTGACTCTAAAATTTGAACGGTGCATGTGAAACAATACTTCATGAAACCCTCGGTCCCAATATTTACTTCCATCTAAAACTTTGGTAGGCCATGAAAAATGAAAATAGTTTCCTCTATTTGCATTTCTCTTTGCTATGGCCCACCAAAATTTTATATCACTATGAAAATTTGTCCCTTAGAGTTTCATGGGATTCTGCATCACATGTACTTTTCGAATTAAACGCTCATGACATGTGTGCAAAGGTATGCATGTACATAGGTGCGCAGGTGAGCATGACTCTCTCTCTCTCTCTCTCTCTCTCTCTCTCTCTCTCTCTCTCTCTCTCTCTCTCTCTCTCTCTCTCTCTCTATATATATATATATATATATATATATATAATAACTAAGAGCTTACAAGGATGGCAACATACTAGGTTTGCCAAGCCTAGGTATGCATGAACCCAGGCTTAAAGCTCTAGCCAAGAACAAACTCTATATGCCTAAACCTCAAAGCCCAGCCCAAGCAAAAGAAAGCATCCAAGAGTCATGGGTGCTCTGGAACATGTGTCAAAAGTACTAAAATAGATAAAATCAGGTCTCGATTTAGATTTTGGACCATATTAATTAATCACCGAGTTGAATTTAGGCCCAACAATTTAGAGATCAAGGTCTGACTAAGGTATCCAAATATATATATATATATATATATATATATATATATATATATATATATATATATATATATATATATATATATTAGCTTCATCCTTTAGTCAATCTATACAATAAATGTACATAGAGAAGCTAGTCAAAATTTACACTCTTTTTTGGATTACTAAAAATATACATTGTTAAATACCATGGAAAGGGATTCAAACCAAAATAAAAGGCATCTAGGTAATTGTAAGGTGAAGCCATCTGCTTGGAGACTACTTTATCTAGGCTAGACTCCATACTCCATTTTCTAGAAACCCGTACCCAATTTAACACCTGTAGAGGCTGTAAAGGTTGGTCGTAGTTAGGGGTGCATGTGGAACTGATAGAACTGGTAAACTGGAACATAACCGACTAAACTGCATGATTTGGTCTAGTTTTGAAGTACACTGGTTTCAGTTCCGATTTCAAAATTCACTCAACCGGTTGGTTTGGTTCAGTTCTCGGTTTAGGGTTCTATAAATTTGAACTAGACTGTAGAACCGAACCCTCAAACAAAACTTGGAACAGGATCCCTTGGTCAATAAATGTTTGAATTTAAAATTTATTTTAAAAACTAATAAATAAAAAATAAAAAAAAACTAGACCTTTCATCAAATGGATCACAACACAAGTAGACATCGGCAACAAAATCATTTTAAGAATATGAGAGGGTCATTAAAACAAATCATGACAAGATTACTCTCCGTGAAAATTTCTAGTAGAGGAGCTTGGGCTGAATTATTTATAATAAAAAAATTAAAAAAAAAAAAAAACCATGCAATTGGGATGGATTTTAAAAACAAACCATAAAATTGGCCTGGATTATAAAAAGCCCAGATCTGCAGAATTGAACCAAAACCAAGCCAACTTTTTACAATCCAGTTCCAATTCGGTTCTAGCGCGCAAATGGTCTAATTCTGATTGTAGTTTTCTTAGAACTATTGGGAACGATTTAGCTCCAACTTCAACCCATAACCACCGAATGAGCGCCCCTAGCTGTAGTCACTACTTATAAAGGTTGTTATTGCATTAGAAATCAGGGTTAGGTTTTTTATATTTGCACAGCTTTTATTTATAATAAAATAAAATTTAAAAATGATGGTACATAGTACCACTAAATAAGGTACACCAGCACGCTATTCTATAATCTCAGCAATGGCAAAAGCGAATGAATTAGAATTCCAATTCAAACTAAATATACAAACCCAAATCCCATGTCCCAGTCACATTTTGAATCCCAAAACCCAGTACCTTTTGTCTGGTACATTTACCGGGTTTGCATGTGGTACACTGAATCAGACCCAAACCAACCAACCTGGCATGCATGTGACGTGAGAGAGAGAGAGCAAAATATCCCTTACTGGCCCTAAAATCTAGGTTGGGTGAGTTAGGGGTAGTTTGTCTAGGGAAATAGTGGGTAGTAGGACTGCCAGCGGTTGGAATAGGGGTCAGGTCCTATAGTGCAGTAAATTAGGGATAGTTTGTCTAGGGCAATAATGGACAGTAGGGCTGTCAGTATTAGGGTCAGATCCCATAGTACCCAAGCCCAGGTTTTGCTGGGTCTGGGCTTGCAATCTTGGTCTGGTTCTTGACGGCCTGGACCAGGATCCAACCGGATTTAGGTACCAGTTGGATACCTTGCCATGTTTGGAATCTAGGATTAAATGTTGTTGAATTGGATGAGACGGTATTAACACTATTATTATATAATGGTTATATGTCTGAAAATATAATGATATTTTGACTATCCACATTTGGTATTAAATTCTTCTTTTAGTAAAACTAGTGTGTGAAGTGAAATTTATATTTGTTGGAATATGGAATTGTAATTAACATACTAGATTTCACAACTAATGTCAATCACCTGAATTCATATGCATCTCGATTGCCATGTGTAAAGGCGCATATGTATGAATGGGGTGGATAAAACACATGCATCAACATGAGGCCCACATATATAATGAATTTTGAAATCTACTAGAAATCTTATAATATTTTGTACAATATAATGCCTGGATTAATCTAATTATTTTCATCTTTTCCAAACACTATATGGAACTTAAATGCAATTTCATACCACCTAATACCATATCTTAAATAGTCTAAAGGCCTTTGGGTGTATGATGTAGGGATGAACACGATAAGATCGATCACCGTCTTCCTCAAGGATGACTACTCCAAATCCACGGAGCTTCTTTGAACTCCTCGGAAAGATTTCTCATATTCACAAAGAAAAAGTAAGAAAAATATAAATAAATTCTATAAAATTTATTATTTGATTGATGAATGGAATAATTGAGTTAACAACCTTTTAAATAAGAATACTAAGCGATAAGAGAAATTTCAGAATCAAACTACAACTAAAACCCCTAGAAATTGCAAGTTACTATAAATAGTGAAATTACTATTTATAAACCGTCGTGATTTCCACTAGTGTGCAAGGTTTTTGGCCAACAATAGTGTTCTATTTGGCTTCACTCTAAGCACTTTTCATGTTGTGCGCAACTCTAAAGCCCAACGGATGAAGAGTAATAATCAAACTAAAACTTAATTTATAGTAAAAACGGAATTAAAATGGGGAAACGATCATCGATCTAATGGTATTTCACAAAAATTCGGCTTGTGCAACCACGTCCGATAACTCATTCCGCATTGCAAGATGCGCCCAATTTAAGGTATGACCGTCCAGATCACTTCTATGTCGATCAGGCCTTTTCTAATCCATCTTGTCCATGAAATTTTTCATGACCCGCTCTACATCAGTGTAGGATTTTAAGTTGGAGATAAACAAGAGCATTTAAATAGTTAGGCTCACCTGGTGGAGGGACTAGATCACAAACACATGTACCACTTGACATGTGCATGATCTTTAAACCGACTCTCTTACATGTGTGTGGATTGGTAAACCTTATTTCTTTTGCTAGAAAAACAACATATATTAAATATGGGTAACTTTACAATAAAAACTAACTGGACCTAACTAATCTGCCCCACCTGACTTTAACCAGGTCCATCAAATGGACCCGACCGGAACCCAACTAGACCCAATTTTCAACTGGCTCATAATTGGGTTATCAAATCAAGCCGCAGCCCAACCTATTCAGTAATTTGGCATTTAAATTTAGGTTCAAGCCTCATCAACATCATAGATTTCTAGCCATTGGATCCAGCAACTAATGCATCCAATGGCTTAGAGTGCTTGCATGTAAGTGATCATTTCTCCATGAGCAGATATCTGCTCTAGAGATTTTTGGCCTTAATGGAAAGCTATGCAGAACCAACACTCAACCCGAACTGTTTATTACTGGGACTTCAACATAGACCCACACCCCACCAAAGGCCTATCTTACAGGCCAGAGCCTGACCCAAGTAAGCCTAGCGGTGGCCTCTTACATGCTTTTTCAGCATTTATATACAATACAAACATATGAGAACCAAAGACCTGAATATTAGGCTATGCTTTATTTGGGTTAATTTTTTCTTTTAAACCCAAATAGTCAGGCTCGTACTCAACCAGTGAGGCCCACTTAGTGGACCCAATCCCAAAAGATTGATGGGTTTTTTTACTAAGTGACTTCATGGTTGGCCAACTGGATCATCTGCAATCTTGTATTATTATGACTATTGATTTAGTGGACCACGACTTGGATTTATATAGTTAAGTCTTATACTTAGATCCAGGGGGTGTTAAATGCATTCATTGTGGCACTTACCAACATGGTAGAAGTGATCATTGAGCATGCCCCATGTAGATTTCCTGTAACAAGGGCCATATGATAATTAAGGCCAGGTTGGGCTATCAGGCTCATGGGCGTTTTTAAATGGAGCTAGGCTTGGATGCAGAGCTGTACACAAGTTTAACTGAGTCAAACTTGGCATAGCTCGGCTCGGCTTGGCTAGTAGCTAACCCCAGCTTGAACTTGGTTTAGTCCTCGAGCCTAATAAGCCTTGGCTCGGTTTGATTAGCAGCTCGGTCTACTTCAAGCTTATGCGACATTTTCTCAAACACATAAAGTGCATCTTCAATTTTTCAAAGAATATAAAATAATAACAACAGTTTATAGGTATTTTATCAAATATTGGGTGAGTAGCATCAAAATCAAGATAAAACTAGGTTCCACGGTGGATTTAAGATAAAGATCTTACCATCATGGAAGTGATGCTTGGCGCATGATGGGATGATGGAATTCATAGTAGTGGATTCAGGTAAGATTGTGACCAGCTCAGGCTCAACTGGGTTTAGGCTGGACTATATAAGCCCATAACGGGCCCAAGCCAGGTATGTACTTACACTAACTATATAAAACAGTAACAACAGTTTATAGGTTTTTTATAGGTAGTTTACAATTTTATTTGTAGTGATTTGTTTCATATTCATTCATTCCTCACCACCAACCGATCCCATGGAGAATGTACGCACTTTAAACAACACTTTGTTGAGTCACTTCATCAAACGCCCAACAAGCAACATCAATATCAAAATAACCAAACCACCAAACTAATTCTATCCGAGTCAAGTCGAGCTTGGGCAAGCTCAAACTCGGCTCGAATTTTTTTCGAGCTCCAAAAACCAACTCGACTCAATTCGAATCCAATTTTGAGCTGAGGCAAGTTGAGTCAAGCGAGCTAACCGAGCTAACTCGACTCATGTACAGCTCTAATTGGATGTATATGTTCCAGGCCCAGCCCAATACCTCCCCCTCTCTCTCTCAAAATCAACCCCAAAAGTTTCTCTTTTCTCTCCAAATTCATAATATCTCATTTCAAATCTCCCTCCAAATCACACAAAAGCCCATCTCACATTCAATCCCAATTCCAGATTCCAGTGCATTTCACTTCATCTCTTCAATCCTCTAAAACCCAAAAGCCCTTCTCTCCGCCTCTCCCATTACAGCAGCCACATCATATCTCTTTTCACTGGCATTGTGGAAGAGATGGGCTAAATCAAGCAACTGAGTTTTACCGTGGACGATGGATTCAAGATGAAGATCTTACCATCGGGGAAGAGATGCTTGGTGCATGAAGATAGGATGTTGGAATTCAAAGTAGTGGATTTCGTAAGACCGTGACCAACTCAGACTCAGCTGGGCTTAGGCTGGACTATATAAGCCCATCATGGGCCCAGGCCGGGTTTATACTTTTTTTCTTTTTTTCTTTTTTATTTCTTGATGGGTAAAATTAAGATAATGATTTTATTTATTTTCTTTCAGAAAAAGTCAAATAAATAATTGTTGGGTCCACATGGTATGTGTATAACATCCAGTTTATTGTCCTGATCACATAAACGAAAATTTTTGCTGCCATGCATAAATTTGGATATTTTTGAGTGATTTATATACTGTATGGTCAGGCCCATCTTATGATTGGATCAGCCAAACACAGGCCACATGGGGCCCACATTCCTATTCACCATTTCTCAAAAATAATAAAAATGGAGGCATTAATGTATGGATCGTTTTGGAGGGTGAATCCGGTGTGAATTGATGGTAATTAGGATGTGTTGGGAGAAGTGTATTTTATTTGAATTGGAATCCAATTCAAATCAAATATACTTATGGGTCATTTGGGAGAGCCTATTTGATAATAATGGGTGTGAATCTTATTGGGAGAGAGTGTTTGGTTTGAATTGGAATCTAATTCACACTAAATACACCAAAATCTATTATTTTAAAATTACACTAAGACCATATGATTTCAATTCACATCAATTCCAATTTACATGGATTTCAATGCATATAAAATACATGTAAAATCAAGTGATTTCATTTTACATGCATTCTTATTATCACCTATTCTAAGTCACTATCATATCTCTCCCCTTGAATGCAGGTTGTTGGATTGTCAAACCAAGGATTCTATTATAATCGTCGATGCATATCAAATACATGTTCCCAAATGACCCTAATTTCTCACCTAAAGAAGCGTGAACTGGAATTTAGGTTCCTCCGAGCATTATTTGAGAAAAATCAAGTTCTTAATAAATTTTGTTGTAAAAAACTCAATCATTATCTTTCCTTGTTTAATAATTAATTTATTCTTTTATACTTTTTATCATCAAATTACTTAGTTCTCTCATATGCAATCATATTTATATTTTTCCTTTTGATAATTAATTTAGATTTTTCCTTTTCTTTTTCTTTTTTATAATCAATTTATATTCTTTTTCATCTTTTATAGATAATTGTGAAATAGTTTTACTTATATAAATTCTCAACAAAAAAAAAAAAAAAAGAAACAGCTTTGTTCATACCGCAACCATTGACTCTTATTGTGTCTAGGTCCCCATCTACCTTTCGACATCTGATTTCTAAGAAAAGACTGCAGTAATGATTTTGACTCTCTATTTATCTAGGCCCCCATGCAGTATTGGATTTCTGATTTTTAAGAAAATAAGGTCGTAGGTCTGTGATGGCCAAGCTAAAAAACCAAATCATCAATCAAAATTCGATAAAAATGAAGAAGATGACATTGGCCTGCTAACTTTTAACAAACTTTTTTATCTACTTTGGTATACTGAGTTTTTTTTTTTCTTGTGAAATTTAGATGTAAACTTACTCATCACATTACATATCCATGAAGAAGCTTACATCAATGCCCAAATCATTTTAATGGCTTGCTATTAGCTTCACTAACATGTTGTAGGTGCCATAATGTTGTGGTCTGCCTTAGCATTTGATCTCCCTATTCTCCTTTTTGTTTTCCAAGTTAATAAGTGCCTTTCAAAGAAAGTACACTAACAAAACAGATGGCAATCTGTATATGGACACAAATCAATGTGAGCCCCAATCCATTACAAGGGTTATAATTAAAAACCTCCTAAAGGGGGGGATGTTATATCCAAATGAGAGGGGATTTTAATTTAAAATAGTAAACTCAAGTTTCAAAAAACATTTATTATTCCTAGACCAATGCATTCTTCTTACAGTTTTATGAATTTAAAAGAATAGTTTCTGTGTTCATGTAGGTTACTAGTCTTGCTGTTTGTTCTTTCTTCTTGATTTATTTTATTTCTACACTAAATCTATTCCATATAAGCAATTCCAATCACTGGTTGCCCTCAACCATTTTGGACTCAGCTGTTAGGCTTTTAAGAAGAGAATCCAATTCGGCCCGGTTCAAATGGTAGGCTCCAGGGATCCTAATTGCACGCTTCCATTCTTCAAGCGCCAAATACAAACGCTTCCCGTGTGCAATAGTGGCACTAATCGAGATCCGCCACTTTTATAAGACATGCCTCCACTACTAGGGGTCCACATGGTTCAATTCAATCCATTCCCAACAATTTCAGGAAAATTAGAACTGGAATTGGACCGTTTGTACCTTAGAATCGAACGGAACCTGTAAAAAACTGATTTGGTTCTATTCGATTCCACGTTTCTGGGCTTTTTATAAGCATGTCTAATTGCATGATATATTTTTATAACTTAGTTCAATTGTATGGTTTTCTAGAATTGAGGTGAAATAAGAATTGAACCATTCTCAACAATTCCAAGAAAATTAGAACCAGAATTGAACCGTTTGCACCATAGAATCAAACCCAACTAGACAAATTAGAACTGGAATTGAACTGTTTGCACCCTAGAATCAAACCCAACCAGACAAATTAAAACCGGAATTGAACCATTTGCACCCTAGAATCAAACCCAACCAGACCATAAAAAACTAATTGGGTTCTGCTTCGGTTCTACATTCCTGGCTTTTTATCAGCCCGTGTAATTGCATGATTTATTTTTATAATTTACCTTAATTGTATGGTTTTTTTAGAAATGGGGTGAAACAAGAATTGAACTGTTCCCAACAATTCCAAAAAAATAAAGACGGTCCCGTTTGCACCTTAGAATCGAATGGAACCACACAGTAAAAAACCGATTTGGTTCTGATTTCGATTCTACATTTATGGAATTTTATAAGCCTGTCTAATTGCATAATTTATTTTTATAATTTGTATGAATTTTTTTTATAATATAATTCAATTGCACAATTCTTGAAAGACGGAGAGGTCCTGAAAAAAGAAAAGAATAAAGAAAATTAAGTATTTTTTTGCTTATTATGTTTTAAAAAAATAATTTTAAAATATTTATTAACTAAGGGATCGGTTCTAAGTTTAGATATATGGTTCGGTTCTACGGTCGGGTTCGGTTCTACATTACCTTGAATAGAGAACTAAACCGCACTAACCAGTTCTTTAATCTTTGAAATCAAAATCGAAACCAGTGTGCTTTGGAGCTGAACCCAAGCATGCGGTCTGATCGGTTCTGATCCAGTTTCACCTATCCGTGTGCACCCCTACCTACCGAGTATATCCTTTATTTAAACACTGTTTGCTAACCCATCAGGTGAGAGATGCTTTCGTTGAATGTGGACCGCCTGTATCATTTCCTGACCATCCATTCATCCAAAAAACGGGCCCACCTGATTTTGTGCCTTAGAAATCTTCACCAAGGGGACCACAGTCTGAACGTCTTAGGTCCTTCACACATGTGCAAATTACGCACGTACAGTGTGTTACTTATCTAGCGCTTGAAGTTGTTGACTTTGGATCTAGCACTCCCCTTCTTCCCGGGCGCGGATTGCGTACTAACCCGCCATCAGGAGCTAGCTAGAGACGGCCGGATCTGTGAGGCCCACCGTGATTAATATATAGGTTTACGTCACATTATGAACAGGTTTGGATGGCAAATAAACATTACGATGGGACTTTGGAATTTTTCAACGGTAGAAATTCAATCCCCATTGCTTCCTTTGGTGTAGTCCACTTGAGCCTTCAATCTTCCTCATTTTTAGAGTTGTTGCCTAAAATGATATATTAAAATGTATGGACGGCGTGGATAAAACATATACACCACGTTGGACCCATGGATCCCAAAGAACGTCCTTCTCTACTTGGATCATGATAGGGTCACTAGCCAATGAGGAGTGGTCGGTGCTCTATGGGCCACCATGATTTATGTGTTTCATCCATGCCTTCCATATATATTTTTATATCATTTTAGGGTATGATCCCAAAAATGAGATATATCTCAATCTCAAGTAGACTACGTTATAGGAAACAATGTTGTTAGGAGCCATAAAAGTTTTGAACCAAGCTGATCTTTTTTTATTCTTTCATCTAGGTCCGTAAGACCTAATCAACACATTGGATGTCAAATAAAAAATAGAATGGCCCTGGAGGATTTTAATGGTGGACATTCAATCACTATTGTTTTCTTTTGATGTGGTACACCTGATGTTTATAACACCTTCAATTTTGAAATTAAGCTTACAATTATCTATAGAAATGGATGGACCGCGTGGATAAAACACATATATAACACACCATAGCCACTGGGCTAGTGCAGGGACACTAGCCAAGCAGCGTACGGGCAGAACGCAGTCCCGTTGCGGATGGCGACTTCCCCTGACATCTGCCAATGGCGGGTGGTTGGTGCTCCGTGGACCTATCACGATTTATATTTTTCATTCATTCCGTACATATATTTTTACAGTTTATTTTACAATATGAGAGTAAAAATGAGTATATCTCAACTCTAATTAAACCACATTACATGAAATAGTGTTGAATGAGCGTCCATCATTAAAAAATATTCTGTAGCCATAAAAGTTTTGGATCAAGATGATTTTTGTCTTTTCCTTTCATCTGGGCCTGTATGACTTAATCAAAATATTAGAGGTCAAATAAACAGTACAGTGGGCCTTAGAAGGATTTTAATGATGGATATCCAACCACTATTGTTTTCATGTGGTGTAGTCCACCTGATATATATATATATACCTCTCATTTTTGTGGTAAAATAATAAAATGATCTGTAAAAATGGATGAACGGAATGGATGAAAAATATACGTCATGGTGGGGCCCACAGAGCACCGACCACCAGCCCCGGGGCTGATGTCAGGGGGCGTAGCCAACCCGTTTCCTACCCCAGACCGCGCCCTGCTCCCCTAACTGATGAAACGACAAGAGCTGTGCCACGTCAGCCTTCGCGCCAAAATCTTCCCGCCAAAAAGCAACCCCCTTCCCTCCATACCCCAGTCGCAGAGAACCTCAAAACCCTAACCTCAGAAACAGAGCACGCCAGACTCCGCGAAACGAGAAATTCGTCGAGAAGATATCGTCTCCGCAGATCTGAAACATGGTTAGTCTTCTTCACCACGCTCTCTCTCATTTCCCTATTTCTCAGATCCCGATATCTCACGAACCGTTTTTTCTCTAATGCCGCTACATTTCGCACCGAACAGGACGATTCGGAGAACCCATCAACGCCCGGTTCGCCCACCTCAGCCGGGTTCAGCACGGACCGGCTCCCTCCAAACACGAGCCACGCCTCCGACTCCTCTTCCGACGACGAGGCTGCCGTTGATCCCGAGATTGTACGCGATGAGCCTGATGACGCTGATGATGAGGAAGAAGGAGAAGATCTCTACAACGACAATTACATGGAGTCAGATTTTCTTCCCCTTTTTTCGTTTTCGATGGATTGATTTTGGGGATTTTTTTTTTGAATTTTTGGGTTTTTTTAAATTTTGGCGCAGAGATTACCGTCGGATGGATGAGCATGATCAGTACGAATCGGTGGGCCTGGACGATTCGATGGAGGATGAGAGGGATATTGATCAGATCATGGAGGATCGGAGGGCAGCAGAGGTGGAGCTCGATGCAAAAGAAGGGAACATGGGACCGGTGAGTCGGAAGCTCCCTCGCCTTCTACATGATCAAGGTAATGAGATTTTAAGGGAAAAAATATGAACCGATTTTTTCTCTTTTTTCTTTTTAGCAAAGGATTTAGTTTTTTTTTTTTACTGCTTATGATTATGCATTTAGTGTAATGTTCAACATTCTTGTTAATAAAATCAGGTGGAGCCCACATTTCGGTGACCCAGACTGACAATTGGTGGGCCCCACATGAGTTGCTGGACAGGCCCTAAAATTATCCCCATCTGGAATTGTCATCAACAAGATCGGTGTATTATGATCCCTGTTAATTATGGACTGTCGAATATATGGGCCATTGGTTAAGACCATGGTTTTTACAGTGTTCCTGTCTGTAATGGAGCTCACCAGATGAATGCTCTTGATTGTTTTGAATTGATGAGTGATGCTATGGCAAGAAAAGAGCTCCTTTGGATATATTAGATGCATCTCAATGTGGACTGATTTGATTCTTTTCCAATAACTGATTGGTATTGCCCCAAATCATGTTAAGATCGTCAAAGTAGATGTCAATTTTCATTATATCAAAAACAAGGTGTCAAAGAGTGATTCTTTTAACCCCAGTGATTCCTAGAAATGATTAGTGGAGTTAAAAGAATAGCAGTCCATTTTCGTCAAATAGATCTTTTTTCTACAAGAGACAATGTCCATCCAAGAGATCTCTTATAATTCCATTGTGTTCACTGGCATGGATGCTGTATGGCAACCGTCATTGTGCAATTTGATCTATATTTGCTAATGTTATCTAATTGAAATCCTGTGATTTGACTTGAACAGTATTGAAATTATTCGTGGTAGCTTGAATCCTATTTGAATTTAGGTAAACTTGTTGTAGAAATTCACTCAATAACCAAAAAGTGACAGTTCATGAAGCTGTAGGATTTTTTAGATTTTTCTCATGGATTTAAAGGGAGTTGAGATAGAATTGCACTAACAGTCTGAAGTGGGCCTTTTTCCTATTATGATTCTGGATGTCACAACTGAAATTTGATCTTGGTTTGTTAGAATATTGTTGGTTGATGCATATTCTATATTTCCAGGTCTCTTAATTATTCATTTTGTATTAATTCCAAAATAAGTTATAGATCTTGTGATTTGCTGACCATTTAATCTGGCCTTCTTAATGTTACAGCCTAATCTAAACGTGTAAATATCGATATTACCTAATCTTTCAAATTCTTTACATCAGTTCAGCTTTGAATTCATGGGGCAATTTGACTTGGTAGCATGTTGATTATTAAGCACCAGATCATTGACATCCTAGGATTTGGTTGCAGACACAGATGATGAAATTAATTACAGGCACCCAAAGAGGTCTAGAGCTGATTTCAGGCCGCCAAGAGGACCAAGAAGCTATGATGATACTGATGGCGGAACACCAAGTTCACCTGGAAGATCACAGAGAGGACATTCAAGAGACGATGTGCCAATGACTGATCAAACTGACGATGAGCCTTATGAGGTTCTGAATTCTCAAATGCATAGGAAAGAAACTCATTTTCTGTATTCTGCTGCAACAAATAGTACTGCATTGCATATTCATTTGAGCCATCGAAATCTTTCTTTTAACTGAGTAGGCATGGATTTGACAGGAAGAAGACGATGATGAAGGAGAGTTTGAAATGTATCGTGTCCAAGGAACTTTGAGGGAGTGGGTTACCAGAGATGAAGTGCGCCGGTTCATTGCTAAGAAATTTAAGGAATTCTTGCTTACGTATGTAAATCCAAAGAATGAACAAGGAGATTTCGAATATGTTCGGCTGATTAATGAGATGGTCTTAGGTAAAAACTTCTCTATGCTTAGCTCCTTTCTCTATGTGACCCACACAATCCTGCTCTCCATTAATATTATCAAGGTTCTGCTTACATCTGACTTTTCTCTGTGAGCCAAAGACCCTGTATGGTCACTCACAAGCTACATCTAAACCATACTAGATGTGTATTTTTCTTGCCTTCATTTTTCTCATTTTGGGTTTATCCATGCTTACATTAATATCAATTCTGCAGCTAATAAATGTAGCTTGGAGATAGATTACAAGCAATTCATCTATATACTTCCAAATATTGCCATCTGGCTGGCTGATGCACCCCAATCGGTGCTTGAGGTCATGGAAGAGGTTGCCAAGAACGTCGTCTTTGATTTCCACAAGAACTACAAAAATATTCATCAAAAAATCTATGTGCGGATAACCAACCTACCAGTTTATGATCAGATACGCAACATAAGGTAGGAATGAGATCTTCAATTCCTTGTGTTTCACATGTTTGAACTCTTTTCCTTTGTTCCAAATGACTTTATACTATGGTGCTCCTCAGGCAAATCCATCTGAACACCATGATCCGCATAGGAGGTGTTGTGACTCGACGATCTGGGGTTTTCCCTCAGTTGCAACAGGTGAAGTATGACTGCAACAAATGTGGGATGGTTCTTGGGCCATTCTTCCAGAACTCCTATTCAGAAGTCAAGGTGGGGTCTTGCCCCGAATGTCAATCGAAAGGGCCTTTCACTGTCAACATCGAGCAGGTAAGTTCAAAGCTCTTCACATACTTGTAGGAAAATTTAATTCCTTTGTTCTTTTCTAATCATTCCTCCTTTCAGACAATTTACAGGAACTACCAGAAACTCACACTTCAGGAGAGTCCAGGAATCGTCCCAGCTGGTCGACTTCCGAGATACAAAGAAGTGATACTCCTAAATGATCTAATCGATTGTGCTCGTCCTGGAGAAGAAATTGTAAATATCCCATCTCATACTTGCATTTTAATGAGACAAGATTGGGCGATTCCCCCTAATATTTTCTTGGATAATATCTATCTCAGGAGGTCACAGGCATATACACGAACAACTTTGATTTATCGTTGAATACGAAAAATGGGTTTCCTGTCTTTGCAACCGTGGTTGAAGCGAACTACGTCACAAAGAAGCAGGACCTCTTCTCCGCTTACAAGCTCACCGAGGAGGACAAGGCAGAAATTGAGAAGTTGTCCAAAGACCCAAGGATTGGAGAAAGGGTCTGTTATCCAGGAAACTCTTGTATTCACTTCCACAATGGAGTAAATTTCCTTAAGCCTTTCACCATTTAATAATTCACGACTTAATCTGCAGATTGTTAAGTCCATAGCCCCATCAATCTATGGTCATGAAGACATCAAAACTGCAATAGCTCTTGCTATGTTTGGAGGCCAGGAAAAGAATGTTAAAGGAAAGCATCGTTTGAGAGGGGACATAAATGTTCTCCTCCTCGGCGATCCAGGTACAGCCAAGTCACAGTTCCTCAAGTAAGGACAACACCACTTGAAACCTAATGCATGTTCCAGTTTATTATTGATTTTTGTTAAGCCCACATGAACTTCTCCAAGTGCACCTTTATGCATGTGTGCAGGACATCCTATCCTTGCATCAGTGGGCTGCACAATGTAGATGACTGTGCCTAAGAATTGGGCTGGTCAGCTCATCAGGTGAGCTAGATGTGTATGAAATACTGAAGACCTCCATATTTAACATTCACATGCGGCCTGACTGATGACTGGATCATCCTGAGTATTGGGCTAGGACATCTACGTGGTCGGGCCACCTGATGCATGGCTTGGACGTTCTACACATGCCATGTTGGCACATTGCATGTAGAGGTGCACATGGGCTTAGAGAAACTCTAGGCAATCCTCTAAGCATGTATATTACTTTGTAGGTACGTTGAGAAGACAGGGCAAAGGGCTGTTTATACGACTGGAAAAGGAGCTTCTGCTGTTGGGCTCACAGCAGCAGTGCACAAGGACCCTGTTACAAGGGAATGGACTCTTGAAGGAGGGGCCCTTGTCCTAGCCGATAGAGGCATCTGCCTAATTGATGAGTTCGACAAAATGAATGATCAGGACAGGTGAGAAGTCTTGTATTCTCAGCTCAATCACCACCATCTTTTTCTTCAGTATCCTATTAAGAGTGAGAAATCTGTGATCAGAGTGAGTATCCATGAAGCCATGGAGCAACAGAGCATTAGCATTTCGAAGGCTGGTATTGTCACATCTCTCCAAGCTCGTTGTTCTGTCATTGCTGCTGCAAATCCAGTTGGAGGAAGGTACACGAATAGAGAAACTTTGATACTCTGGCAAAGTGTGATAGATGATACACAGGCACTTAGAGATTGCCAACGAAGGATACAATTAATTCAAAATTAAACCATTCTAGTCATGGGTCCCGTTCAGATGTACCATGAACCAAAAATTTCATTTATTTTGTTATCTTATCGTCGGATTGCAAGACATTTATTGGACGCCTAAAAATTAAGAGCATCCAATTTTCCTATTTCCATAAGCATCTACAAATCAGAGGTAAGGATCATTAAACCAATCTGATGTTGGGAATTTGACTAGCAACAGTGGGTTCGACAATTTTGTCAGCTTAACTTGAGTTAATGTATGGCGGGGTGTTTTTCAACATTGAGGTCTCACGTTCGAGCCCAATTTACCTATCAAAAAAACTAGGACAAGAAAAAAGAAAGAAAACTTAAGTTAGTGTATTGCACATGTACAATTTCTGAGTGCCTGCATGTCAAGGGTCATATGCAGCCTGAGTATCATATAACTCGCACATGAATATTGATGGAATTTCTTTTAGCTGCTTGAATGCAATGTTGGTTCTATGAGTATCATATTCATGTTCACTCAGGTACGATTCTTCAAAGACTTTCTCACAAAATGTGGAGCTGACGGATCCGATTATTTCTCGTTTTGACGTCCTCTGCGTTGTTAAGGTCATTTCTCTCTTTGGCACTTTCATCTATTGTGGGGTTTTCCTAATAACTACTTATAGTTAGAAAATTAATTTCATGCAGGACATAGTTGATCCCGTCACAGATGAAATGCTTGCGAAATTTGTTGTGGATAGTCACTTTAAGTCACAACCCAAAGGAGCCAATCTGGATGACAAATCCGTCGGCAATTCTCAAGATGATTTGCCAGCCTCTGCCATGCCAGTCGATCCTGAGGTATCGAACTCTACCACTCTTGTGACTCTTGCAACTCAATGCAATCTTCCTTCTGTAATCTTTTTAAGAGAACCATTTGTCTTATCAGATACTTTCTCAAGATATGCTCAAGAAGTATATAACATATGCAAAGTTGAACATATTCCCTAAACTGCATGATGCCGATTTGGATAAACTCACACATGTTTATGCGGAGCTACGGAGAGAGTCCTCTGTAAGATTTCCTTCTACCTTTCTTTTCTTCATGGCATCAACAGGAATCCCTTTATGCTGAAATAATTGCATGAACGTTGTTTATTTTATGATGCATGAAATGATGTGCTCAATAATTGGTGCAGCATGGTCAAGGAGTTCCAATCGCAGTAAGGCACATAGAGTCGATGATACGAATGTCAGAAGCCCATGCAAGAATGCATTTAAGAAATTACGTATCTCAAGAAGATGTGGACATGGCAATTCGAGTCCTTCTGGATTCATTTATCTCAACCCAGAAGTTTGGGGTCCAAAAGGCTTTACAAAAGGTAAAATTTTGCAACTGTTCTTGGCATCATTTGCAATCTGTTTATGACTATGTTTTGAGTACCATTTATTAAATGGTATCAACCCTGCAACCCTCCATTGGTGTACTTCAAATGTTATCCAGGTGTCCAATTAGACAAGTTCTTGTATGAGCCATATCACATAAATCACTTGATCTTAGCCGAAGGGCTAAGAAAGGTGTATTTGATCATTTGACCATACGAGTCATGCTGACTGGATGCTCATAACTACCCAATCGATCAGCCATGTTTGGAGGGTCAAGTAAGTCTAGAGAATGATCCAGGAAATAGAATTATGAAGTTATCCTTCAAAAAAAAAAAAAACAAGAATTATGAAGTTCGTCTCTTCAAGCACATTGACCACCCATCCATGAGGTAGCCTTTTAGTTAGTCTGGATTTACCAACACATTTGTCAAACATTGGAGTTACTGATGCCATTTACTAATCTGACATTTTTTTAGATGTATGGTGTAACAATCACCAGAAATTCAGAAACAACTCTGAAGGTTTCGAAAGTGGAAAATCACTCTTTTTAAGAGCCCAAGTTTATATATATTTGTAACTTGTCAAGTGCTCACTCAAATAATTTAAGCCTATGATCTTGCCTCGACAGTTCTTTCAAAAACACAAGTCATACTCTCAACTATCCAACTCTTGGGGGCCGTTTGCATGTAAAGTCGACTGTGGGAGGGTACAACAATTGTCATTTCACACAAAATGAAGATTTATCGGCTAAATTATCTGGTGGCTCCCAAACCAGAGATTGTGGGTGTGATCCAAACATCCCGCAAAATGAGGGTTTTTAATTGAAACAATGGTTTCGTCTCCAAACCTGGATTTTGTTAGTTGGTCCAAATTTTGAAGTCATGCTTGCTGCTGATCACTAGCGCTGAATCGTTTTTTATCACTTTGGGAGCACATGAAACTGATCCAAATGTCTTGTTGCAGAGCTTCAAGAAGTACATGACATTCAAGAAGGATTACAATGAGCTCCTCCTCCATCTTTTGCGTGGGCTTGTCAAGGATGCCTTGCACTTCGAAGAAGTCATGTCGGGTTCAACCTCAAGGCTCAACCACATCGAGGTGAAGGTGGAAGAACTTCGAAACAAGGTAAGCAAGTGGAAACTTCATGTTTTATTTACTTCCATCACATGAGATCTCGTTTGATTTTGATATTGGTTTGGTGCAGGCACAAGAGTATGAAATTTATGATCTGCAGCCATTCTTCACCAGCACCCAGTTCTCCAAAGCAAACTTTGTGCTGGATGAGGAACGTGGGCTGATTCGGCATCCCATTCCGAGGAATTTGGACTGATTCGAGGTGGGCTGATTTGGTATCCCTTGCGAGATGAGGAAGATGGATTTTTCTCACAAATGGAGCATACACTAGTGATGGATTCTGTAATAGACGAAGCTTTGTGATCATGAAATGACTTAAATAGTAATGTGTTTATTATACAAAAAGCTAGAGCTGTACGGTTCAAAAACTTGTGGGTTATTTGGATTTGGAGATGGGGACAGAAAGCAAGACCGAGAGCCTGAATCATCCTTCTGTGGATGTTGTGCTTGCTACATTCTCAAGTAGAATTAGTTGGCTTACAGCCGCCCCTGCGTATCAGATAACTATGTTGTCTGCAGGTTTCTGTGCATGTGGGCCCACTGATTCGGTGGCCCAAGCTGCCTTCCCATTGATGGAGGATGCCCTAGTAATTCTGGAGATTGGATGATTGCTTCCCTGCAGCATTTAACCTTTTACCATTGTATGGAATGGTTGCTGAATTTCCGTTCATGTGACACCTTGTATGTGATATGCATTGCTATCTTAATCCCAATTACAGTGGAATCAATCATTTGGAATCAATTTTGTTTGGGAGCCTGTAATTTGAATGCAACGTGGATTTGGAAATGCAGTGAAATTATGTGCTGAGGAACCTGAATTTGATTAAGCAAATCACCTTGATTACCCCAAAATAGCATATATTTGTGAATTTTAGATATCCATTGTAACAAGCCCACTTTGACTAAAATCTAGGTAAATTTTGAACGTCAGGTTGGCTGTAAAAGTGTGCTTGCTAATCCCAACATGAGCCAATTTGAGTTTAAAAGCATATATTCAGCCACCATATGATGCTTGATACGCAGGCACTCATATTGTGCAATTTCTGAATAATTACAAAGTGCTTGCGCGTCATCCATCACTTTGCCAGGTATCAAAGTTTTGTTTTTTATCAACAATAAGGAAAAAAAAAAAGGGAGCTTTGAACTATAATAAGAGGAGAGAGCTTTGAACTATAATAATAGAGCTTTGAACTATAATGAGAGAGAGAGAGAGATCTCTTCCAGTTCATTTCCCTCCAACGAGATGGCCTGTGTTGCAATCCATACCAGGATATTCTTGGCATGTTGCAAACCATAGGACATTATTTACCCTATGTTATGTGTATTTTAAAAATTATAAAGAAAGGAAGTTTGGAAAAGCAAAAGTAACTCTATCTTTGTTGTCTTTAGTGAAAATCTATATTGGATTGAATGGGTTATTGTGAATAAGTTCATAAATATTTTACTCATTAGATTCTTATGAATTGTGTTAAGTTACGTTCAAGCCTATATGCCTTTTAATTAGTTGTATAGGTCCGTACACACCTCCTATACTCGCGTGTGCGAAATGTGCCTCTTAACCCGTGATGCATCTATATAACATTATGATAGTTTTTCTCTTAATAGGTCTTTTCGCATCTAGGCTAATTATTTTTTTATAAAAGGGACTAAGAGTGATTGTTTTTTAAATTAGAGAAATCGAAATTTCTTCAATGCTCTCCTACCCTTTGTCTTATGTTTTTAGCTTGTTGGTAGTGAGATTTATACAGCTTGTGCACACTGTGTACATCTATTTGTTGGGGCACTGTATCCTGAGAGAGAGGGTGCCAACGACTTTCTATGCATGTTCAATACATTAAGAGATGTGAACCATCTTAAAAATAGTGACCACATACACGCCTCGACCTAGACGCTTTATCGAATCATTACTAATTATGCTATTGTCGCTATCACATATCTCCAATACAAGTGTGGAGTTCCATTATAATATTTCATTATATTGTTAAAATTTTCATTTCAATAATTTTGAAATATTTATGCCCAGGTCTTCGAGAAATTCTAGTGAGAAATCTATCATTTCTGAAATATTTTATTGTCAACACTTTAATATGTGGAAGCAAAAATTATCCTACGTTATAACCTTTAAAGTAGCATATGCCATCGATTAACTACGACCGTTAGGAAGTATATACCTCTAAACCTAGATTCGATCATCGTTTGGAAGCACCAAACCAAACCCATCTACCGTTGAAATCAAATTACTCAAAGCTTATGTGTCAACAGAACACCAACCCTCCGTGACAAGGATCTTTGAAAACCACAAGGAAGCTTGATAGACTATAACCCCTCCTAAACGTGAAAATCAATTCATAGCGAATATATATATATATATATATATATATATATATATATATATATAGAGAGAGAGAGAGAGAGAGAGAGAGAGAGAGAGTTTGAGTTGACTCACCAGCCGAGTCAAGGCCAAGTTGGGCTGAAATCAAGCCGAGCCGTGTCGATGATCATAAATGAGTTGTCTCATGCAGGTTTTCACACTATAATATAATATTATGTTTTCAATTCAATTTCATGGTGATAAGGGTGTTAAATTGCATTTCTCATTTTATCATGTTAGCGCATGAATTTAAAATCTATAATTACATGACTTATTATGCCTTGCTCTTGAATTTCGATCATTTATTGTTAATTACATTTTAAATTAAAAAATCATACATTTGTCAAAGATTTGATTGTGTTTTGATGCCTAGAATGGGTTAGAAAGTTGAATATATCATACTATGTTTTCAATTCAATTTCATGGTGATAAGAGTATTAAATTACATTTCTCGTTTTATCACATTAGCGCGTGAATTTAAAATCTATAATTTGTGACTTATTATGCCTTGTTCTTGAATTTCAATGATTTATTGTTAATTACGTTTTAAATTAAAAATCCATACATTTGTCAAAGATTTGATTGTGTTTTGATGCCTCCGAAGGGCTAGAAAGTGGAGTGCTTGTTGAGTCTCTACTCATGGCTTAGTTGTAGACTGATAAGAGTTTCAACACAGAAGTCATGAGTTCGAGTACCCATCGTAGTGTGGGTAGGCGTGAGTGTGTGTAAAAAAAAATAAAAAAAATTTAGTGCGTGCAACAGCCGTCCCGGTGAACTTCATGCATTCCACGAGTGAGAACTACAATTCATACCTTTGGGTAGGCGTCCAAGTATGTGTAAGAGACTTTGTAAATATCTTCGAGTAAGGCCCAAGTGTGTGCAACAGCCGCCCCGGTGAACTTCTTTAGTTGAGCACCCAAGTGTGCTCAATAGACCGGATGCTCCATCAGTTGTAGCCGATTGGGTGAGCACCTAGGTGTGTGTAAGAAACCACCATGCAAGCCGGTAGATATTCTGTCCATTGCCACCTAGGTGTGTGTAAGAAACCACTATGCAAGCCGGTAGATATTCCGCCAATTGTGGCGAGCACCAAGGTGTATGCAAGAGACCATTATGCAGATTGACAGTATTGGTTGTGACTGGTTGGGTAAGCACCTAGGTTTGTTCAAGAGAACACTGAGATTTATTAACAATATAGGCCCAAGTGAATTAAGTTAGCTCTAAATGTTCTACTAATAATCATATGGAGACAATTAAAATATACATGTATATCATGAATGGTTTGCATGTTTTAAAGGCATGGTTTATAATGTAAATTTTAATTTAATTACTCCTTACTAATACTTCATGAAAATCTATTTACGAAGCTATCTCATTGGACTTGGTGAGGGATATGACTGCTCTAATGACAGTTTTGCATATACATAATATTTCTTTGAACCATTGCTTAAGGATTGTTTAGATTGATAGTAGAAAACTCAAGGGAACAAGAAATCAGAGGTTACAATCATTTTACTGGGTGGGTTTGGAGATTGAAGAATTTGGCTCGTTTCGATTGCTTTCTTCTTAACAGCGGGTTGAACAGAGGTCTGGATTTATCCAAACCTCATGGTCTCCCGAGGTTATTGACATATATATAGAAAAAGGAAGAAAACGATTACAAGAGGTAAGTAGTTTGTGATCTTAGCAACATGTGGCTTCAACGTTCTTTGATGATTTGTGGCTTCGATTTTGATCAAGATTTCTTCTCTTTGTAAGGATTCAGATCAGTGTGCTCAAAAACTAAGTTTGATAAATGTTTGGATTATAATGTTCATGAAGAGATTGGGAGAATCCAGATTGTTGGATTATGGATCCACTTCTATGGTGTTTGTCTAAAAAGGAGAAGAAATGGGGAAGGAGAAGGTTTCATAGAGACCCTACAACAAATGCCTCGGGTCCCCATGTGGTCAAGTCAATCGAAGTGGTTGTAGGCCCACCTGTTGTAAGGTTTGGATCATTGGAAGCTGATTTTTACTGGTAATTTTTAACCAGATAGAAGAGGTTTGGTTGAAATGTAACCTGCTTTATTTTTCATGGAATGTTAACCATTTCCTACTTTCACCATCCAACTACACCTATACGTACCACAAAGGCAAGAGTACCACAAGAAGAGCAGTAAGGTGTGAATATTTCTAAGACAACAATAAAAAAGGAATGGAGAACACTTGGCAGAGCAAAACAACATTTGTTTGCTTGACCTAAGAACAATAAATAGGGTGTTTTGCATATTTACATGCAGCTAATTCATGGATAAAATAAATTGCTAACTTCTGCACATTGTATGTTCAAAAATCAACAAAACTTGATATTTGCAAACATTGCCAACCAAGTTTAGAGAGGGCAAAAAAAAAGTTAAAAGTTAATACCTAGTAAACCAACCCCCACAAGTCATAAAATGGGCAACATCCAAGCAATTCATGGTATTGGCCTACCACATCCTCTAGACCAAAACTCATGTCAACTAGCTCAACAGCTCCATAGTTAAATGCATATGACACTGCACAACACGCATAGAGAGAGGAAGGGAGAGAGATGGGAAGGAAATTGAGTGTGATTTGGCACACTTGTTTTCAAATATGACTTTGATTTGGATTCACAACATAACACAAGTCACCACAACTAATGGAGAACATTAACATCACAAAGATAGCACAATAGGCCTCACAAGGCTTTTTATCACATGGTCCCTATGTACTTCGCATCATGTGCAAACTACTTACAAAGAGAAGAAAAAGTTACAAGTGACTATCATTTAAAACCATAACAAATACATATATAATATAGATGAAATGTAGACTTTAATCATCATGAGATGAAATATCAACCAACCCTTGCTTTTCGTAGAACAAATACAATGCATTGCCAAGTACCATTTTCAGCAAGTGCACACACACACACACAAGAAACAACATCAACACCCACATGAAATGAAAGGGTGGATGAAGACCATTTACTCTACTATGGATAACAGATTTGTTTAAACATCCAACAAAACGGCTGTTCCTAAAATATTAAATCAGTGGCTTCAAGTGGATGGTAAAATGTCCAAACAGTTCATCTGCAATTCAGGCAAATATAATGTTTAGGACTATCCAATTACTTTCACCTTGGAACCATGGGGCATCAAACACACCATTCCAAACAAGGTAGCAGGTTAATGCACAACATCATTTCTTGGCATACACACATACCACACATTGGTGTTCCAAAAAAAAAAGGGATAAATGTATAAAGCAACAACAGCAAAACCATTAACCTAAAGAAACTTCATTGATGGAGATCTGATGATAACATCTACTGCATCCTTTTGCTGAAGCACATACATCTATACCTCAACAGTGAGATTACTATATTTACAAAATACTCAAAAAAGAAAAGAAAGCAGCAAAGACCATCCCAACACCAAAACCAAAAAACAGTATCCAGCATCAGCAAAACACATCAAAAAGCATTCATCCCAACCCAATCAATCCTTTTTAGGAGATTTTGAAGCTTCCTCAGACTTCCCTTTCTCAGTCTTCTTAGGCAAGAGAACAGAATTTATGTTTGGTAAAACACCACCGCTTGAAATCGTCACACCAGCTAGCAATTTCCCAAGCTCCTCATCATTTCTCACAGCCAAAAGAACATGCCTTGGAATGATGCGGGACTTCTTATTGTCTCTAGCAGCATTCCCAGCCAGCTCCAAAACCTTTAAAAGAAAAGAAAAGAACACACACATCAGATATAGATAAATATACATAGAGAGAGAGAGAGAGAATAGTGTAGTTAAGGAGTTGTTTCACTACATTTTATCAGATTTAGGGCATATCCAAAACCCCAAAATCAGAGGACAGAGACAAGACCTCACAGGGATTCTTTCTCTATACTGATTTTTGCAACATTTCAAGTCAAATCAAAACACACCCACAAATCCAAAACAGCAGAAATCATCAATTTTCGGGTTTTTGCAGCACTTTAAATATAATCAAAGCATACCCAAAAACCCAAATCATCAAAAGAGTGAAAGAATGAAAAAGATGTTTGATTTTTCAGGATTTTTACCTCAGCTGCCAAGTACTCAAGAACAGCAGCCAAATAGACAGGAGCGCCAGTTCCAACCCGCCTCGCATATCTTCCTTGCTTCAAGAACCTTGCAATCCTTCCAACAGGAAACTGAAGGCCTGCTTTCACAGATTTCGTTACTGCCGCCTTTCGCTTTGCAGAGCCTTTCCTCCCTCCTGCTGCCTTCGTCGTCTTTCCTCCTTCCATCTCTCTCTCTCTCTCTCTCTCTCTCTCTCTGTTTTTTGAATAGGAGATTGGGGTCTTCGGCGGAGTCTACAAAAATGAAGGGTGTATTTATAGAGGGATGTCGATCCGCGTGAGGATGAATGTGGACGGTTGAGATCTGAGATAGCTTTGGCGATCCGTGTGTTTACGTCTCCGCCAATAGGATTCATTTATTCATAGACACCCGGCTTTAATGCTGGAATTGTTTGATACTCAGGCAGCGTATGAGGCTCGATACTCAGGCACTCGAACATCCAAAACACTGTTACCAACTCACGGTGCTGGAAGCAGGGAGTGGCTTCGGTGGATCACCGGATCTACCGAGGTGGGTGAATCCCTCGCTTTGGGGCCCACTTTGATGTATGTACCTTACATCCATGCCATCCGTCCATTTTTACAGCTCATTTTAGAGCATGATCTTAAAAATGAAGCAGATCTAAATCTTAGGTAGACCACACCATAGGAAACAGTGGCGATTGACCATTAAAAACTTATTGTGGGTATTCAATCACCACTGTTTCTTGTTTGTGTGGTCCATCTATGATTTATATCTGCTTCATGTTTTGGATAATACCCTAAAATGATCATTCAAAACAGATTAACTGCGTGGATTTAAAGTAAATAAATTACGGTGGGCTGCATAGTCAGGGATCCACCAGAGCAGCCACCCGTTGAGCAATCCTACGGGGGTAGCAGGTGATGCGTGTATCTTATCTACACCGTCCATACGTTTTACAAGCTTATTTTAGCCCATGATTCTAAAATTGAAGAATATCCAAAGCTCAAGTGGACCACACCACATGAAACTGTGGGGACAGTGACGTCCACAGTTAAAACCTTCCTAAGCCCATAGTGATGTTTATTTATCATCCAACCTATTCGGTGTCGTCTGACGATTTGGTGGATTTGAGGGGATCCAAGGAGATTTCAAATTCAGTGAGCTAAGATTACACATATGAAATCCTTTTAAGAGTTGCACATGTAATATGTGTGTAATTAGACCATTATTCTATTGGGTACATTGCCCACTAATGATATTCCAAAATAATTAGATTCTCAATAACAACACTATAATTATTTTAATATGATGATCAACATGGTCCAAACATTGTTCATGTAAATTAACAATGTAAATCAAGGGATAAAAATTGTTGGTTAGCCACTCAGATTTGATCTCATGCTTTTGGCCCATCCGAGACATGGAATTTCTCCGTTTTGGAGCAAAACATTTATTTCAATGGGCTTATAACAACCATAATGCATGTCCAACGGTACATATGTTCACTAATTAAAGATGATTTAGCAATAAAATTCAAACCCTATAAATATACTATACATAGCTGCTTATGTGCTAAAGTTGATACCCAATCTAAGGTAATAAAGACAATAAGAGGATTTCAAGTCGTGTGGGTTTCAAATCCAAGGGTTTCAAATCCAAAGGGTTTCAAATCAAAGCTCCAGAGATAGATGAAGGAAACAAACAATATTAGATTGATCCAAAACTTTTGTAGCTATTATGTGTTTTCAACAATAGGCGTTCAATTCCCAATGCTTCCTATGACGTGGTGTGGTCCATTCGAGCTTTGAATATGTTTCAATTTTGAGCTCATGCACCAAAATGAGTTAGGAAAAATGGATGCACGGCATGGATAAATCACAAACATGATGGTGGGCCTCACATAGTTTACTTAGTAGCATGGATAAGTCACAAATAAGATGGTGGGCCTTGCATACTTTACTTGCTACACAATTCGAAATTTGCTCTCCTAATAAAGGGGAGGGGATTACATGCTGTTTTAAGAGATCATTTAAGGGCATGAACACAATACCGTGGCATATCCAAATCTCACATGTAGGGGTGTACATTTAACCGGTGGAACCATGAAATCGGACCAGAACCGTTGGATCGGTCCGGTTTGGTCAGGTTCTAGACAGCACCGGTTCCAGTTCTAAAATTGCAAGAACCGTTGGATACAGTTTGGTTTCAGTTTAGGGGCATGTAGAACCGAACCGAACCGAACCGTTAACCGAACCATGGACCCGAACTGTGGAACCGAACCACTGAACCGTGGCCCAGAACCGATCTGTTGAACCATGGCCTAGATCCGTTAATAGCTTGTGAAAAGGAGATCGGGAAAAATTTTCTAAAAATATTTAAATCAATATAATAGTAGAGTTTTTGTTTTAAGATGTAATTTGATGATTTGAAGAGTTTTTGGCTGTTGGATTTATTTTTTTCACCTTTTTTTTTGTTGAATTTTCTAAAAATCCAGAGTCGTGGAACCGATCCGGAACCGAACTAGTTTTCACAGTTCGGTTCTGATTCGGTTTTGGTGTACTAATGGTCTGATTCCGATTCTGAAAATCTCAAAACCGTTAGGAACCGTTCAGTTCTATTTTTACCTCAAAATCGAACCGAACCGACCCATGTGCACCCCTACTCTTGTGGACCTAGCATAAGAAACAGTGGTGATAAGTTGTTCAAAATTTCTTATGAGCCACGAAAGTTTTAAATCGAACCCATATTTTTTTTGTCCCTTTATCTTAGTTTAAAAAAAAAGAAAACCTTGCCAGCAGATTATGTGGCAAATAAACATTATAATGGGCCTACTAAGTTTTTAACAATTGGATGTTTAATCACTAGTGTTTCCTATGATATGGTCCACGTAGGATTTGGATCTACTTCAATTTTTATCTCATGCCCTAAAATAATCTGGCAAAACAAATGAATGGAATAGATTTAGAATGCATAAGTCAGAGTGAGCCACACAAAAAGGGTCATACTTTCTTAGGTGAGGCCAGGGCAACACCTAATCCACTTCCCTGATAAAAAGATTTTAATCTTACTTAGGTGTGTGCCACATGCAGCAAATAAGTAATTTTTGAGTATTGGCCTATTTAACCATCACTCCTTTTTAGAGTTGGGCAATTCTGGCTTGATTCGACTAGATCTGACCCAATTCGAATCGAACCGATGACATAAATCGGTACAGTTCAGGTAGGATCAGGCAAATCCAACCATTTATCGGATTGGGCTCAAATCAATGTCAATTCGGATCGGACCAATCTGAAATCCAATCCGATTGGATCCGATCCAGGGCATATATGGTGTGTATTTTATAGTTTCTAATAAATTTTATTTTATATATGTATGAACATTGATAAACTAATTCTTAATAGCATACTTTCTTTAGAGAAAATAAATAAATACATTATTATTCTAAAGAGTTGGACATGACTGAAATAAGAAGTACAATTGAAAATGAAAAAAAAAAAGGGAGTTGATAAGAACTTACATAGGTTTTGAGTTGGTATGCTGAAAATCATGATGCTTTTGCCATGAGAGTTGCAGAGAAGAAAGAGAGAAAGAGGTGCAGTTTGTTACTTCTTGCTTGATATGCAAGGCAAACAGTTAAAATGTTCAAGTGAGCAGTAGACAGGAAGCGAGTTGGCTGGCGTACCTCACACTAGATATATAGCTGCTATATTGACGTCAATAAGATCTACGGGTCTGATATCAAAACTATTCATCCATTTGGCGAGCTCATTTTAAGGCTTGAGACAAAAAATAAGACAAATCTAACGATCAACTAGACCGCACTGCAAAAAATAGTGGGAGATTAAATGTCTACCATTGAAACCCTTTTTAGGTCACAGAAGTTTTGGAGCAATATGAAATTTGTTTTTCCTCTTCATTCAGGTACTTGTGACGTTATGAACAGATTGAATGTATAATAAATGTTATGGTGGGCCATACAAAAATTTTAATAGTGAAAATCATTATCTCCGCTGCTATTTATGGTGTGGTCCAGATGATCTTTGGATATGATTCATTTTTTGGATAATGCTTTAAAATGGTCACTAAAAATAGATGAATGGTGTAGATATAATAAATACATCACTGTAGGGCCCATTTAACTTTGATCTCCTTTGAACCATTCGTACAACTCAAAGCTCAAGGAGCATCAGTGCCTGTCTTCGCATGACACATACCTAGAGCAGCTATATAGTTGGTATTAACTACAGACAACAGTACTTGATGGGAATTACAAAGCTTCTTCAAGAAGCTATATACCCAGTGTGAGCTATAGATAGCAGTACGTTTTTATCCTAATGAGTAAACTATGTGGGGCCTGTCTTGAATTTTTTTGATTTATTCACATCGTCCATTAATTTTTTCAGATCATTTTAGGGGTTGATGCTAAAATTTAAGTATATTCAATAATCAAGTAGATCGCACTATAGGAAACAGTGAAAATAATAATTTCCACATCATTGAAAAAAATGAATGATCTGAACCTTGCCCAATTCGATCCGACTCAGTTTTCTTGACCGAGTTGGACTCGAATCGGTTCAGGCAGTAGGGGTTCGGATCGGTTCAAGTTAGATGATCCGAACTCGGTCCTGGATCGAATCGAGTTCAAGTCAGGCCCTGCAAATTTCAAACTAAGTTGACTTGGACCCAATCCGATCTGACTCGGTCCAATACCCAACTCTACCCTTTTTCAAAGAATCAAAGTTTTCTCAACGCATGGTAGATTTTTTTTTCTTTTTTTTTTTTCCTTTTTCCGTTAGGAGTTTGATTAATTGCTTCTATGGAAGGGAAGGCATTTTTGTGAGTCTAGATCCTACCATAGATACTACTACATTCTAGGATGATGATGGCATTGATTTTGGAAGCGGATTGGCTGGTGTACCTCCCACCAGCTATATAGCTATTGCATTGATGTCAACAAGTTTTGTGGGTTCAATCATGAGGTATGTATTATATCCAAATTGTCCATCCAATTGGCGAGCTTGTCTTAAGGCTTGATATGAAAAATAAGACCGATCTAACTATCAAGTAGACCAAACTGCAAAAAGCAATGGGAGATTGAACGTCTACCATTGAAACCCTTTTTATGGTCACAAAGTTTTGGATCTATATTGAATTTGTTTTTCCTCTTAATTAAGGTCTTTTTGACCTTATGAGCAGATTGTATGGAAAAAAAAATGTTATGGTGGGCCCTACAAATTGTTTAATGGTGAAAATCATAATCTCCGCTACTATTTGTGGTGTGGTCCAAATGATCCTTAGATATGATTCCTTTTTTGGATAAATCTCTAATATGATATCTAAAAATAGATTAATGGTTTTGATATAATAAATACATCACTGTGGGGGCTTATATAGCTTTGATCTCCTTTGAACTGTTCGTACAACTCGGAGCTCGAGGAGCGTCGGTGCTCGTCTTCACGGGACACGTTGGTGTGTGGTATACCAGCCAATCCACTTCCATTGATTTTAGAATTCAATGGATCCCTGGCTGTAGCGCCCCCTGTGATGTATGTACCTGACATCCATGTTGGACATCCATTTTAACATTTCATTTTAAGCCATGATCTGATCCAAATCTCATGTAGATGACACCATAGGAAAAGGTGGTGATTAACTATTAAAAAGTTATTGTGGGCCACAAAAGTTTTGGATCAAGTTGATATTAACGCAACCCTTTCATTATGATCTCGTGATCTTATTAGCAGGTTGGATGTCCAATAAATATTATGGTGGCCCCTAAGAAGTTTTTAATGGCAGGTATCTTCTTATGGTATAGTTCACTTGAGATTTGGATTTGCTTCAAATTTTTTTTTAATCATTCCCTTAAATGCATTATCAAGGTATATGAGTGAGCGGCATGGATGTAAGTTACATACATCTCAATGAGACCCATATTCAAGGATCCAATGACCTTGGTGGATTCAGGGATTCATCCAAGCAGCGTCCGCATATTGCCTAATGACCCCAACACCATCCAGTTAGGTGATGTGGGGGACTTGATGGGATTTGATTGAACCATGTGCTGCTAATAGATAATGGCTCATTGAGCACTTGCACCACCTAGCAACTTTAAATCATACTTTGTGTGGCTCATTTATGACAATGGCACATGTCCCAATCAAATCAGCCATGGCCCAACATGCACAATCAGCTACATAACACCATGCAGTCTTGTTAGACAATGGGAGGCAGAAGTGGTCAAGGAGGATCCTTGGTGGGGGAGCCATCGTGATGTACGTGTTTTATTCACACCATTCATCCATTTTTCCCTATTTGTTTTAGGGCATGAGCCCAATAATGAAGTAATTAGATTAAAAGCTCAAGTGGACCACACCAAATGATATGTGAGGTACTTGGAGGTGTTCAAGTACAAATGCACGATCCATCTATCAAATTAATGGGCAGATTGCAGTCCATCGAATAGAGATGTGCGGTGTTGGATATATGCATAACTATTGCATCCCTTTTTGATTTCTATAAACCGTAGGGTCCATTGGATTATTCCTGGATGATATAAGGGCTTCAAAAATAAGTCTTGACATGTTCCGATATAGAATATGAACTAAGTAAATTTCTCAGGAGTCATCTATGGAAGGTAATGATAGTGTCTGTATAATTTTCGAGCGAGTCATCCAACAAATATAATGAAAATCTCGATTGATGGTAAATCCTGTGAGTCATATGTCGAGATTAGCAATTTACAGTTCGAATGGGTTAATCAAGCATTGATTAAATTTTTATTGTGATGAACTCCTATTAATGTTTTTTTTTTTTTTTTTGTAAAATGGTGTAGGATAAAAACATATATACTGTAAAAATCCTAGATGATCAATGGACGAACCTTTGGGCATTAGAATTAAAATTCAACAATCAAATGTAATTATGCAAGGGTGAGGAATTGAGTGGATGGTTTAAATTCACAAATAAACGGGTCTAAGTGTGGTTTGGATGATCTTTGAAAAAGTTTGCCATGGTGGAATAGTTTGATAATAAAGTGATTAAATTAAAATTTAATTAAGTATTTATATAGTTGATTCGGTGAATGACTATATATATGAGAAGATGTGAAAGTTGATGAATGAATGGCATAGGGTTAATGATGGAATTGGAGTATTTGTACACCTTGGTTAAGGGTAAGAATCAAGGCATTGATCCATCTTCTAGATTATATTATTTTATATGGATTAAGTACATTATCACATGATTCAAATGGCTTATCTAAGTCATGGGTTCAACATTCATTAGTGATATAAAATTATGGTAGAAATTATGAGTTAATCAAAGGCAAATTAATCTCTAACTTTATTAGTTTTTCATAAGTCAACATAACTCAAGATTGTACAGTTTAAATTATATTGATTGGGTATACATGTGAATCTTCTATTTAAAAAGATTTTAAGTGTAATCACAATATCATAATTGAGTGGTTTTGACTCTTGATCGATTTAAGGCATCTTCCATGGTCAAATTATAATTAATTTTATATAATTATAAAAACACGCACACAAAAAATCATATAATTGATATCACATAAGTTAATGTTCATATTAAAGAGATCAATCACATATATCAATGGTCGCAACTTACATTGCTATATCAATTAATGTGTGGATGTTGCTTAGATTGCGGTCAATCACAAATCATATAATGTATGTATGGATGTGTGGATGTTGCTTAGATGCTTAGATGAATGCAAGTATACTTTAATAAACATGGATGCATGTGCACCTAAATCCCCATTCATTAGGCCTTTTGTTATCATCTATTTATTAGACCATGAAAGAGTCCATTGGATATCTAATTGGTGAAATCTTTTGCTGGCAACACTGCCCATCCACAGTGGAATGCATGAGAGAAAAAAATCATTGGACTAAGGATGAGTATGCCAATTTTGGTACCGTAACAATAATAGGTTTTGTCTCATACTTTATAAAAAAAATATTATTTGAGATAATATTCCAAGTAAATATATCAATTTATCAATTTTTAAACATTTATATTTTGTGTTTACCAAACAAGTTATTGTGGAAAAAAGTGTTTATTTTCATATATTTGGATTTTTTTCAAACAAATAAACAAACAGATTTTTCTATACTTATAAGTATTAAAATTTAGCACATTCTGATTTTAGTACTTTATTTAAATTTTAAACCATATTTTTTAGTTTACCAAACAACACCTAAGTATTTAACACTTAATCTTTGGAAGTTATTTTTTTAGTTTATCAAACAATATCTTATCAATTTTAAATCACATATTTTTGTGGGAATGATCTCGTAATAGCTGCATTAAGTTTTTGAAAATATTAATATTTGTCCACAAACAATATCAAGTTTTTATGGATTTTTGTAAATATATTTTAAAACTATATGTATTATGTTTTTATTTTAAAAGGAATTTAATAGATATTTACGATAATCATGTAAACTAAGATAAGCTAAAACTTGGATTATTAAGTGTTGGCAAAGTTATCCCTTAATAATCAAATACTTTTGAAAAGATAACATCATTCCAACTAGTCCCATACTTATAATTATTATAATTATAGCTAACTTTATATTATTTTTTATTATATGAGTTAGATGAATAATCTAAATTGTGCTTGTCTTACAATACAATTGAGTGATAGATGTTGGATATAAGTATATTGGGCTAAGTTGTGGGCAACAATTAATAGGTGGTCCCATACATTTCCCCACAAATCCCTTGTTTAATTCTCTCATATTTAAAATTAAAATTAAAATTTAAAGAGGATTTGGATATAAAAAAGAGGTTGGATGTAATAGAGATAACTCTGCAGCAACCAATTACTATTTAAAAAATAAAAACACATTAAAGAAAGGGAGGGATGATAAAAGTGTAAGGGCTTGTTTGTTTACACTTAAATTTTATATTTAATGTGGAAAGTGCTCAACGTTTAGTGATGTCTACCTTAGTGGTGAATCTAAAATGCACCGGTGGACACTTTTTTAAAAATCCAAAACTGCCCCGAGGGAGATTTTTTCATTTGTGTAATATACAACCTAACATTTAACATGTGGCAACACTTCTTTAGGCCCACCATAATTTATGTGTTGAATCCACACCATCCATCAATTTTTCTATATTGTTTTGGAGCATGATCCCGAAAAAGAGGCACATTGAAAGCTCAAGTCCACCACAACACCAAAAGTAGGGGAATTGAATGACTACCATTAAAACCTTCATAGGGTCCACTATGAAGTTTATTTGCCATCTAAACTCTTCGTAAGGTCACACAAACCTAGATGAAGGAAAAACACAAAAATCAGCTTGATCTTAGCCTTTTGCAGTCCCAAAAAAATTTCAATGGCAAGCACCCAATTCACACTATTTCTCGTAATATGACCCATTTGAGCCTTAGATTTGCCTTGGCTTTGGTCTTATCCCTTAAAATGATGGGAAAAATGAATGAACAGTATAGATAAAACACATACATCACAGTAGGCCCCAAAGAGTCCTTTGACATACTGTCAGTCTCCAATTAGACCTGGGCGGGACAGTACCTAATCCCCGCCCCAATTTGGGAGGAGCGGATTAGGTGTGACCTTGGATCCGCTTAGGTGGGTGAGACCCCAGACTATTCAGGACCACTGTGATGTATGCGACTACCTCCACATGGTCCATCCATATTGAAAGCTCATTCCAGGGCATGATCCAAAAAAATGAAACCACTCCATATCCTGGATGGACCATGGTATAAGAAACAGTGGAAATTGACAAACTTTGAGCTACAAGAGCTTTGGATCGAGATGGTATTTGTGTGGTCTGTTCATCTAGGTGTTTGTGACTTTATTAATAAGTTGGATGACAAATAAATATTTTAGTGGAAATCATAAAGTTTTTAATGGTGAGGATTAAATCACAACTATTTCCTAGGGTGTGGTCCGCCTAAAATTTATGTCAGCTTTATTTTTAAAATAATGCCCTAAAATGTACTTTTAAAATGGTTGGACATTGTGAAATTAAGGTACACACATCACTATGGGCTCCACGGTAAGGGATCTCACCCAGGTCGGTTCGGGGTTTTAGCTAATTTACTCCCATTTTTGGGGGAACGGATTGGGTGGTGTGCCACATGCCACCGACCTTGGCTCATACCGTGGGGCCCATCTTTATATGTGTATTGTATATCTACTTAGCTCATCCTATTTTTCAAATCATTTTGAAGGTTTATACAAAAACTGAAGTAAATCTAATTAGCCAGTGGGCCATATTATAAGAAACAGTGGTGATTGATCATTAATGGGCCAAGAAAGTTCTTGGCCACATGAGATTTGGATCATCCTCATTTTTGGATCATTCCCTAAAATAATTAAGAAAAATATATGGACGGCATAGATAAAACACAAACATCATGATGGGGGCCACACAACACCGTCCAATATCCAGGGTTACTACATGGTCAATGTGCAATTTAGATCCATCCAAGTTGGTGAGACCCAAAACTATGGGGCTCATTGTGCTCTAGCATCCATATTGCAAGCTCATTTTTGGGCTTGATCTAAAAAATAAGCAGATCTAAACCTCAAATAGACCATAGTATAGAAAACCATGGTAAATGACTGTTAAAAAGTTCATGTGGGCTACAAAAGCTTTGGATTAAGATGATGTTTTCGGGTTGGATATAAAATAAACATTCCTGTCAAATCCATGAAGTTTTTAATGGTAGGGCTTCAATCACAACTGTTTTACAAAAGCAAATGTGTCAAATTAACATATCTGAAATATTTCAAATGTCAATTAACAAACATGTTATTTTAAATTCGATACTGGTTTTTCGCTTATCCAAACTTTAGATTATCTCCTCAAGAGGGAATGTATCCGATCCAAAAGAGAATTTAATAGAATGCCAGTGGAGGTTGTAGCTACCATTCCAGGACTGATTCCCACTGATGGATGGCCAACGTGTCAAAAATCTCAGCCATTCGGTAGTATACATAATACCATATTCTCTGCCAACTTTGGATCATTTAAAGTTTTTTAACCGTCCACTGAACTCTTATAAGTTTTACATGACTGATCAGCAAACCAACACCATTTTTTGTCCAGGGAATATTACACTAGAGGCTGTGAGATGAACATCTCGGACACACGTGTGCCATCTAATCTCACGCCCATCCTAACATATGGGGACTTTAGCTTCTGAATATAGGTAATTTTTCAATGATCCGATCACAGGAAGTTCCTGAATCCGGTTTGGGTGTATCCCTAACTGTGGGGCCCACTTTGATGTGTGTGCCTTGCATTTACGCTTTTAGGGCATATCTCAAAAAATGAAATAGATCCAAATAATAGATGCACCATACCATAGGAAACAATGGTAATTGAATCCCCACAATTACAAACTTTGTAGGATGACCGGAATGTTTATTGCCATCCAACTTATTGATAAGGTCGCAAAAACATGGATGGAGAGACCACACAAATATTTACTTATACAAAAGGATCAAAACTTTTGCGACTCATTCAAAATTTTGGATAGTCTAGTACCACTGTTTCCTATATTATGGTTCACCTGATATTTGAATCTGCTTCATTTTTGGATCATGCCTTAAAAATGAGTTATAAAAATGAATGAAAGGTGCAAATATAAGTCACACGTACTATGGCAGGCCCCACGGTGAAGATCCCACCCACATAGGTGGATATGGGGATCACCAAAGCCGCACGGGATACTGGACACTTATTGCCTACTGGCGCAACTAGGAGGTACTCTATATGCCTCACCACGATATGTGTTTTATCTAAACCATTTATTTATTTTATTTTTTTAGATCATTTTAAGGTATGGGTGAAAAATTGAGACAGATCAAAATCGCAAGTGGACCACCTCACAATAAAATAGTGGTGATTTAGTGCACCATTAACAAATTCTCCAGCATTTTGTATTTTTCATCCAACGTGTTGATTAGGTTGGAAAACACAAATACTAGCTTCATCCAAAACTTTTGTGGGCCATTAAGTTTTTAATAGAGGGCATTTAGTCACCACTATTTCATGTGATGTGGTTAACATGAAATTTGGGCTTCTCATTTTAGACTCATATCGTACAATGATATGGAAAAAGGGATGGACGGTGTGATTAAACACAAACATCGTGGTGGTCACCTTCAAGTAGACATTGGCTGTTATTGATTGTGTCACTAGGCAATTGTCATCCTCATCTAGTTGGAGGCTGTGTGGGGCCCACATAGATGTCTTTACAAATCTACACTGTCCATCAGATCTGCAACACCACCATGGAACATGAGTCTAAAAATCAGGCAGATACAAAACTCATGTAGGCTATAACACAGGAACAATAGAGATTGAACATCCACCATCAAAAGCTTTGTGTGGCCATAGAAGTTTGTATCAGAATGATATTTGTGTCTACAGTTTTATCTAAGTGGTACTAACACTATGGACAGTTTGGATGGCATATAAGCATCATGGTCACCTCGAGTAAGGTTTCAATGATGGACATTTGCGTTTCCACATATTCTTTTGGTGTGGACCACTTGATTCATAGAAATGCTGGATTCCTATGCTATCGAGGTCTTGTAAAACTGATGGACGGAGTCGATTTGTCACCGGCATATCTGTATGCCCTGCACAACTTCCAATAGCAGAGGCACATAGATATTACAGTGCTGCACGGGTAATCTGAAGCAGATTTCCTATAAAAGACCCTGTTTGGGAGCCTCAAGTCAGAACTTTTGGATTTGAACCCTGGAATTTGAAGTCCTTGATGGCACAAAAGTAACCATGCATAGTATATTTACGGGAGTTTCAATTTAATTAATAAATTAACTTTAATATCTCTAATTAGTGAACATATGTAATATTTGATAGAATGGTTATAATAAGCCACCTGAAATATACACTTTGCTCAAAAATAATGAAATTTCAAGTCTCAAATGGGCCACAAGCACAATATCATGTGACTAATGATTTTTAGCCGTTGATTTATATGGACAATTTTTAAACAGTGTTGATCGTCATATTAAAGTAATTATAGTGGTGCAATTGATAATCTAATTATTTTGGGTATCATTAGTGGGGCATGTGTCAAATAGAATAATAGTTTAAGTAACACACATGTTACACGGACAATTCTTTGAAGAATTGTAGGTGTAATCCAAGCTTTAATAGTGTATTTCAAACCAAAAAAGGGATTTTAAACCCCCTATTACTTTAGTGGCACCTTAGATTTGAGGGGATTTCAAATCCCCTGATTGTTTGGCACTATAAGGTGATGGGGTGTTTCAAATCTATGGGGTTTCAAATACACGTTGCAAAGCTTGGATTACATTTAAATTCCTTCCGAGAGTTGCATATGTAACACGTGTGTCACTTAACTATTTATCTATTGGACACATGCCTCACTAATGATACCCCAAAATAATTAGATTATCAATTGCATCACTATAATTACTTTAATATGATGATCAACGCTGTCTAAACATTGTCCATGTAAATCAACGGTTAAAAATTGTTAGTTACGTAATCTTGTGCTTGTGGTCTATTTGAGACTTGAAAATTCATCGTTTTTGAACAAAGTGTATATTTCAGTAAGCTTATTACAACCATTGTGATCAAACATTACATACATTCAATAATTAGAGATATTAAAGTTGATTTAGTAATTAAATTCAAACCCCCACAAATATAATAAATATACTATGCAAAGCTAATTTTGGATTAAAGCTATTCTTAATCAAAGGTGCCAAATACAATAGAAGGATTTCAAATACCAAGGATTTCAAATCCACGCTCCCAAACAGGCCCTTAGGGTGCCAAACAATAAGGGCATTTTATATCCACTTGAATCCAGGGTGCCAAACGGCCCCTTATCATGAAGTTCCTGCTAGGGGATGCTTAATTGGGGCTCACAGTGATGTCATGAGAAATTTGCCTCATTTTTTTATTTTGATAGCTCATTTTAAGACATGTGACAAAAACACAAGGGATGACCATGGGAATGAAAAAAATGGAGAAAGATATGTCTACAGTTGAAACCTTTGGGACTCTATCTAGATACTTATTTGACATCCAATCCATTTATAAGGTCATTCTAACTCCTGGTATTTATATGCCATCCAATCTGTTTATAAGGTCATTTTAATTGAGACGAAGAAAGCATACAAAAAACTTTAATATAATATAAAACATTTGTAGCCATATGAATGTTTCAACCGTGGTTATTGAATCCCCACCTTTTCCTCTAGACGGTCGCACTTAAAATTTGGATGCCCTCATATTTTGTTACATGTCGGAAAGTGAGCTCCTAAAAGAATGGACGGATGTATTTCTCACAAACATTGTGGTGGGCCCCACCTAGCACATCTATTGACTATAGGACGTGGAGTGTACTCGGAGTTCTAAATGGCATGCAATTGGACTCAACGCAGTAGACGGCATCTAACAAAGGAACTATTGGAATAATTAGGATACTCCAGCTTCACATCTCAACCGTCGATTTAACCTTTTTATGATGAATATGAACTCCCACGTTTATGGTTACTTTGTGGCCCATTGATTTGAAAGCTTGAGATTTTCTGATACTGAAGACTTTGACGCAGCCCCCTTTAGGCATCCAGCTGATGCACGTACCGTATATCCACGCAGTCCATCCATTTTGCCCAAAAATTAAGCAAATTGGAATCTCAAGTGGACCACACCACATGAAATGGTGGTGATTGACCATTGAAAACTTCCTGTGGGCCAAAAAAGTTTTGGATCAACACTACTAAGGTGAGCCTAGGAAAATTTTGAATGATAGACATTCAATCCCCACTGTTTCCTATGGTGTGGTTCACTTAAGATTTGGACTTGCTTTGATTTGTGCTCTAAAATTATACTGTAAAAATGATAAATGTGGCAGATATATAGTACACACATCAAGGTGACCCACAGACTAAGGGCCATACCTTGCTGGTAGGGCGGGGCCTTGTAAGTCGAGGTAGGGCCTAAGAAAGTGGATTGCCTAACCGAATCGAGCTTAGCATAGTTTGACTTGGCTCAGCCACTAGTTGACCTTAATTCAAACTCGACTTAGTCCTTGAGCTTGACTGGCCAACTCGGCTCGGCTCGATTAGCAACTCAAGCTAGTTCGAATTGAGCTCAAGTCAAGATAAGCCTACGTGACATTTTCACAAACACATGGAACGCATTTTCAATTTCTTACGGAATGTAAAATAACAATAATTTACAGGTATTTCACCAACACTTTTTAAGCAACATTAAAGTTAAGAAAAAATAGTATTTGTTCATATACATGCCTTCATTGTCACTAATCGACACTTCCTTGAGTCATTTCATCAAAAACTCGTTCAACAACATCAATATCAAAGTAATCGAGTCACCGAATTGGTTCAATTCAAGTTCAATTTAAATTGGGGTTCTATCTGAGTTGAGTCAAGCTCGACCAAACTTGAACTCAGTTTGAAAATTTTTCAAGCTAAAAGAACTAGCTCGACTTAGCTTGAACTCAGTTTCGAGCCAAGTTAAATTGAGCTTTTTCGAGTTGAGTTGAGCGTGCTAACTCGGTTCATATACAACTCTACCTATGGAAAAACCTTATAGTTGAGCTAGTAAAAAAACCCTATAGCCCCACCGTGGATGTATGCGCCTTATGGACACCAATGGTCCATTTTCCATCTCATTTCAATGCAAGGATTAAAATTGAACATATGCAAAGCTCAAGTGGACCACACATAATTGGAAATGTCGGACATAACGACATTAACCATTAAATCTTCCTAGCGCCTAGGACGATGTTTATTTATCCTCCTAGTTATTAAGTCACACATATCATGATAAAGGGAAAACACAAATATTACCTTACGTGGCTCCCAAAAGGCCTTCAATTCCCATTGTTTCCTCAGGTATGGCATATTAGAGCTTTGGAAATACTTTAATTTTGGGCTATGTCCTAAAAATGAGAGGGTAAAACAGTTTGATGTCCGCTTCCCGGCCGCACCTACTCTGCTCCGTCCCCCTCAGCGTTGTATTTCGCCAAACCAACGGCCTGGATCATAGACACGGCGTCCGATGCAATCGCATCCATTCCCAGTAATACGTTAGGATGTGTTCGATCCAAGCAACAATATAGTGTGACACATAAGGGGTACCCAAAATATTGTAAAACAAAATATTGTAAAACAAGATAATAATGACATTCATTCTTACATAATGATGGATATAACTTATGATTTATTGAGGGGCAAAAGAGTCAAACTATCTAAATCAGTCACCAACGCAGTGGTTCGTGTCATATTGATGACGTGTCACCATTTCATTGGTTAGATAAACGTGGCGCATGATATCATTGGTCGAAGCTATTCAGAAGCCGTCTTTTTATTACGCTCTCTCCAGCCAGCAACAGAAGGCTACATCTCGATCGACACTCGCTTTGCGGAGCTTCACGTCTCGACCGTCGATATCTCGGTGAGATCTCGATCATGCACCGTTAAATCTTCGCTATTCACGGCTATGCTTTCCCTTCTTCCCAACTCGTGACCTGTTCTTCCATTTCTGAAATGGCAGATCGGCAGAGCTAGGGTTAGGGTTTTTGGAGGATTTTAACATTTCTTTAGGGTTTTGATCTTGACGTTGTTTCATTCTAGGTTCACGAGATCTCGATCTGAATGATGGTAGGGAAGCGGATCCCCCTCCAGTTTCTTCTGGTTTTGATCTCTTGCTTCGCATTCAAGCTCCGTGCATCTGATACAGTGAGTTTTTTTAATTATTTATTTAATTTTGGAATTTTTATTTCATGTTAGTGATTTTTCAGTTTCTTTCCTTTTGATTCCGAAAATGCAATGTTTTCTCAGCCGTTTTATGAGTCCTTCGATGAGTCATTTGAGGGGCGATGGATCGCATCTGAGAAAGATGATTACAAAGGTATGATTTCAGATCTGAGGATATTGGAATTCCTTTTATTGCATTTCCTCATTGATTTTTACTAAATTTGCTTTGCTTATCAGTGGCTATTTTAGATGATGTTTGGAGTTGTAATCTTAGATCGGGAAAACAGAAATTCAGATAGTAAAATTGAATTATCTGACTTCCTGGTTTACTATGTAGTAGGTTTTCAACGGATCTTATGTATACTGACATGTTAATTGAGCTTGATCCCCGTAAGGCAATGTCAGCAACACATCCCTTGTATCTGTGAAAGAAGAGTATGCCAATCTAGACTGTATTGTCGGCCACTCAGATTGAGCATAGCGCATAACTCATGCTGACTGGTCAATCTTGTTGATTTGATTTCACCCATGGAATTTGGATAAGTGGGCCTTTTCATTTTAGCTGTCTGTTTGATGGTGACTGAATGGACAGTGAGGATTGCTGGATTGGTTTCCTTTTCGGCCATCATTGCCTGCTACGGGGCCAAAATTTGAATGATCAGGATTGATGCATTCCTATGCTGCATGTACCATGGAAATGATACTAATGGCCCCTTAGGTGTGGCAAACATGCTATCATCCAGCCCAGTTTTAATATTATGGCTTTGAGTGGACTGAAATTTGAAAATGGTTATTGGGTTGCATTTTGATATGTAAACATTGTTCAATATATGAGTGGATGCTTATACACACACACATGGAAACGCTCACCTGCGAACCAGTTCGCACGGACTACCTACGAACTTTTTTGAGAACTCATCATACGTGATGAGTCTTGAAAATCTGAACGGTCCACATGAAGTAGAGCCTCATTAAACCCCTTGGTACCAATTTTTACTTCGAACCATAACTTCGGTGGGCCATGAAAAATGCAAACAGTTTCTTCCCTTAATTTGCATTTCTCTTTGCTATGGCCCACCAGAATCTTAGATCAGGGTGAAAATTCACCCCTTGGGGTTTCATGAAATTCCTCTTCTTATAGACCGTTCGGATTCGAATCCTATGACATGTGTGCAAAGGTGCGCATGTGCGTAGGTGCGTAGGTGAGCATGCCTCTATATATATATGCCTCTCTCTCTATATATATATAAAACTGATGTGTCACGTTTTTCGCTTGCATTGATTCTTTTGTTTTGGACCAATGGTTTAACTGAAGGTATGACCCTTGATAGAGCGGATTGGTGGAACATGATTCATGTAGCTGGCCCTAATTAATTGGGATATGACTTGGATGATGATTGATTGATTGATTGATTGATTATTTTGGTGATGTTTTGGTATATATTGGCAGCATGTTAATAAATTAGTAAGAACACCATATGGGCCACTATATTACTGTGCATTGGCTGCTATGTGGTGTGTATCGGCTGTTATATACCAATATGTACCTTGTTGGGGGCCGGCTGATGCTGACTCCAGTACTGACGAAGCAAATCGAATCTTGAAAATTCAGTTTGAGACAAAATCTAATGATGTGTTGTGGTATTCATAATGAGACGTGAGTGGTTAAGCATCAAATTGCAGTTATGTTCCTTCTTCACCAACTTGGATTTTTTCTTTTCTTTTCTATTTTTTTCTGTCTTCTTTTTCTTCTTCTTCTTCTTGTTCTTTTTTTTTTTTTTTTTTTTTTGTTTTTTTTGAAAATTGACTATTTTATTCACTAAGCAAGAAGAAACAGTAGAAAATAAGGGCATGGCCCAATTTGAAAGTAACACGAATCTGAAGCTTAGTCTCTCAATATACATGTAGAGAAGACGATTTGGTTATTTCCACTTTATTTGATTATATGTTGCAATTCAATTTGATAGTGAATCCAAGTACATCCTAAGCATATGATGGGGAAATGTGGGTTCTGATGGTGCGTATGCTTTTGCTTGGTTTATCATGCCCCCTAAGAAAATTGGAGTTGCCTTAATTAAAGGACAAGAAAAAAGTTAGAAGGCAATGGAAAACTGAATGATGATGTAAGGTGGTAATATGTAGATTAGCTTCCCAATAAACCCAGTGAATGGTTCTAAAACATGGGTTGTACATTCAGTTCTGTGCATTGTTTTCTAAGGTAATTTGTTTCAGAGGATAAATAATTAAATCTTGGGAATTTATGCTTTTGCATGGTTTCTTACGTCCATATTTTCTTGTTGATTATATATGGCATGATTCTGGTTGGCTGATTCTTTTGTACAGCCTCTATTTCATTTGTCTTTGGCTAGAAAATAACCAAAAAGTTTATATACTATTGCATCATGAAAAATAATTATAGGAGAAATATCTCAACTTGTTAACTCATGTTTTGCTTGGTTAACTCAACCTGCTTTGTTATTTTCTCCACTATAAAATTTAGCTGCTTTCTTATATGCTTACTCGATAAGCTCTTGCTCTCTCTCATTTGTTAGGTTTGCACAGAATCTGTAACCTTAATGTTTGCATGAGTGCATTCTAACCTTTTGAACATGAGGCTTGGCTCCGATATTTGATTTTTATTAGTACAGAGAGGTCTGATATGTGTCCCAGCTTGCCACCTAGCTTTAGTCTGCCTAGAGTTTGGTTGATCTTTTATGTGCTTATCTACAGGATTCTTGTTTCTTCCCCATTTCTTGGTGTGCACATCATGTGTAAAATGGCATAGAAACTGTGACCTGATTATTTTTAGTGTTGTATCCTAACCTTTTCAACAGGGTTATTGCCCCCAACCCCCATTTTTTGGCTTTTTCATTAACACCGGTTGCTCTGCTTCGTTCTTTCACTTAGGCGTATGGAAGTACTCAAAGAGTGAGGGTCACGACGATTATGGTCTTCTTGTGAGTGAGAAGGCAAAGAAGTATGCAATAGTGAAAGAACTTGAGGAGCCTGTGAATCTCAAGGATGGAACAGTTGTGCTGCAATTTGAGACCCGTCTCCAGAATGGGCTTGAATGTGGAGGGGCTTATTTGAAATACCTTCGACCCCAGGAGGCTGGATGGAAGCCCAAGGAATTCGACAATGAGTCGCCATACTCTATCATGTTTGGACCTGATAAGTGTGGATCAACGAACAAAGTCCATTTCATCCTCAAGCACAAGAACCCCAAGACCGGGGAGTATGTTGAGCACCATCTTAAGTACCCTCCCTCTGTCCCGTCAGACAAGCTGTCTCATGTGTACACTGCGATATTGAAACCCGATAACGAGTTGCGGATTTTGATAGATGGGGAAGAGAAGAAAAAGACTACTTTTCTCTCTTCTGATGATTTTGAGCCTCCACTCATCCCTGCCAAGACAATCCCGGATCCAGATGATAAGAAGCCTGAGGACTGGGATGAGAGGGCTAAGATTCCGGACTCTGCTGCAGTAAAGCCTGAAGATTGGGATGAGGATGCTCCAATGGAGATCGAAGATGAGGAAGCTAAGAAGCCAGAGGGATGGCTGGATGATGAGCCTGAGGAAATTGATGATCCTGAAGCCACGAAGCCCGAAGATTGGGATGATGAAGAGGATGGTGAATGGGAGGCTCCAAAGATTGATAACCCGAAGTGTGAGGCAGCCTCTGGCTGTGGGGAGTGGAAGAAGCCAATGAAGAGAAACCCGGCTTACAAGGGAAAATGGCATGCCCCACTGATTGATAATCCTAACTACAAGGGCATTTGGAAGCCACAAGAGATTCCAAATCCTGATCACTTTGAACTTGAGAAACCTGACTTTGAGCCTATTGCAGCTATCGGCATTGAGATTTGGACAATGCAAGATGGGATCCTGTTCGACAATATTTTGATAGCAAGTGATGAGAAGGTTGCTGCATCATACAGGGAGACGAAATGGAAGCCTAAGTTTGAAGTTGAGAAAGAAAAGCAGAAAGCAGAGGAAGCAGCAGCGGCTGCTTCAGATGGGCTTACAGGCATCCAGGTGATCTTTCTGTTACATGTTTATTCGTCCTCCTTGTTATTCTTTAGTCATAAATTTTGGTTTTGATTCTGACCATTCTTTTGCGGTCTTCAGAAGAAGGTATTTGACGTCCTCTACCGGATAGCAGACATACCCTTCTTGGAAGCTTACAAGATCAATATAATTGTAAGTGTACTCCCTGGCTTGTTCAGTCCTGCACCTTTTGTCTCGCTGATCCATTAGATTCTAGTGAAGTGTTAATGTTTTGCTAGCTTTTATGTCTCTCTTGAAATTCAGTCTGTCGTCTTTTTTAAAGGGTTTTCTGCTACATAATTATGTCATCTCAAGATTTTCCCAATATCTTTATTCATCTTAATTGAGGTTTTATCATCAAGAGATTTCTTACAGTGTCATACCTTGTTGTGCAGGATGTCATTGAAAAGGGAGAAAAACAGCCTAATCTGACAATTGGCGTTCTCATCTCTATTTTGGTGGTGATCCTAACGATTTTCTTTAGGATTCTTTTCGGTGGGAAGAAGCCAGCTGTAAGTGTTTAATCTATACCAATTCCCTCTCTAACATATCATTATTTCTTGTCGTCATTGTCGTGTGTTTTTTATTTTTTATTTTTAAAGGTTGTGCTGTTTATGGTTTGAGGAGAATTCAGAACATTGTCTTAAGATTGTTATCTTCTGTATAGGCTGCTGCAAAGGTCGTCAAGGAAACAGAGAATGCTGCTGCTGCAGAGACTGACAATCAAGGAAGCAGTGGTGAAAAGGAGGATGGAAATGAGAAAGAAGATGCTGCTGCCCCTCGGCCGCGGAGGTCTAGGCGGGAAACTTGAGTGGGACTAGAATTTTTGAACTGTGGTATTCTAGCTGAATATGATCTTTCCCTACTGTTAGATTTTGAAAAACTGGTAGGATTTTGGTGTAAATGAGATATTCTGGTTCTCACAATCTGATTCTTGTCAGCTTGAAGAGACGGATTTCCTTTGTGTTCATCAATGACATGTAGGGAATAGCTCGGGGAAAACCAGTTTCAGATTATGCTCTTCTATTAACAATGTGATCATTTGTCTCTTTGTGCAATTCAATACTCACCCACTGCTCTCACAATTTCTTATTCTGTCATTAAGCTATAGCTGTGTTTTCTTACTTTTTTGATGGTGCACATACGTCCCTTTTATGAGTTTTAAGAATTCTGTCTGCCTTGAGTATCATACCAATGGTTCTTTGATCCAGAACATTGTTCTCTCGGGCTCCATAAAATCCCATCTTGGAGATCCAAGCCTTTCGTTTAGTAGCCTGGATAGAAACTTGAGAAGATACATGCAGCAACAGTCCAGTCCACTCCACTCAAATAGGCGCAAGATCAGTGGTTAGCATCTCTACTAATCTGGGATATTTTTAGAGAAAATTGTCCATCAAAGGTAGGTCCCAATGGACAAATGATCTGGGCTCACTGAGGTAGGTATGGGCCTAAATGTACAAAAACTGAAAACCTAGTGTTTTTTTTTTCTTCATATTTAAAATCTACGCACCTGTTCAATGAATAGGTACCACCAACCCTAGTGTGGATGTCTTGTTCTGCATACGTATCTGTTTTTGCTTGCATCTACGTTTGCTTGGTATGGAATTATGGCTGGCTGGTCCATGTTCATGCACAGCGCAGTCCTTGTCCATGTTTAATCTGCCCCTTGCTGTTTTATGGTAAACAAACATCCTGATTTGCTTTCTTCACTGTTACATCCTTCTTGTGTTGGTACTAACCAAATCATGGCCACGTTCTCTTATCCTGTCCATTTGTTTTTAACATTGTGGCCCACCTAATAAGTAGAAGACAGCTTATTTTTTGGTCAGTGCTGCTATGTGGTGGAACCCTACCTGATGGATGCTTGGATCTAGCGCCATTATCCCCATCTTGGCAAATGTCCAATGTTTATTCTGTCTGAATGAATGTCTTCAGGTTTGTTTTCAATTTCAAAGACCATGGGAGAGTTCCAGGTATACTGATAGTTTTTAATCTCCTTTTCCAGCTCAATTCATGGCTTTCTATCAAAATCATTTTTGGTTATTGGATCGATTTCTAAGTGCCTCTATGCATTCTATTGCTAGTGAATGTCGACCATCTATCCTAAACAATGGCATCATCCTTGCCATTTCCATCCATAGAGTAGTTGTATGGTTTGTGGTCTATGTATAATTCCATACCGGTTTGGACTCGTATAAGTGGTGCCTATGCTTTGGTACTCCTTACCATTGTTATGTCGTGTTGCACTGCGGATGGAGCATGCCTCTAAAAGCTTGGAGGTTGTACCCATCTCAGCTGGCATGGTTCGAAAACCCAAAATCTTGATCAATGAGGTGTTCAGCTGGGTCAGGTCTATGAGATGAATTAGTCTTCGTATTTTACGGATCTACCGTGGCACATTTATAGTTGAAGAATGTACGTTATTGCACTTTGACTAATGCATGGTATTGCATTTTTTTTTTTTTTTAAAAACTTTCCTCTAGGGACGGCAAGGTCGGGTTTGGGTTGGGCTCTGGTTTGCATCATTGAAGAGCATGGTGTTGCAGTGTATTTTTTCTATGTTCCTCTAGTGGTGGCAAATGAGTCTGGTTCAGGTCAGCTCAGGGTCACTCTGTTCTGACCCATTGACCAATCAGGCCAAAATTTCCGGCCATAACTTGACCCTCGACACATTGCCCTGTGTCTGATCTGACCAACTTAGAATTCATCAATCCTAAGCACAACCTGGCCCATTTCATTGAAATCCGGTTGAGCTCTACGAACATGACTAAGCCTGACTTTGAGAATAGAAAATGGAGCCAAGGGTATGCCTAGTTCTACTCGATTACAGGATAATACCAACATGCATATCAACCCTCGATTCAGCCTCGAGTTCACATGACCTGTGATGACTCGAAGCAATTCACCTGTGCATTGTTATTCAACTTGGAAAAAAAGAAACTTAAAAAAGGTCAGGTTTCAAACCCACAACTTCAGTGAAAGTAGAGTTGTATACTTCAGCTATTTTATATGCGTACAAAATCTATTTATGTAGTTCAACGATGCGGGCCACACATCATCTACTTCGTTTTATCAATGAGGGTAGTGTAGAAAGTGCTGCCTCGATCGTAACCTTGGTGAATGCGTGTAGAACGGTGTTTTGCTTTTATTAACTAAGACAGTGTTTGGTTGCACCAAATATCATGATTAATTAATCTAACTTGGTGTAAAATATTATGAAAATTGATCATATTTGGTACAACCAAACGTGGACTAAAAAAAATCTAATAGCATGGAAATGATTTGAATGCGCAAGCAAATGGACTTTTAGTTACCAATGCAGCAAGATAGAAATAATGAAGCAATAATTTCGTTGAATTAATATTGCAGGTCTTGGGTTGAAATTACACGTGTGTTGGGCTTATTCAAAATTTTGATTTTTCTTTGTGTGGACATGGGCCATTGACTTGCCGTAATAATGAGTTGGATTTGGTGCACATGGTGTTGAAAAAAATAACAATCTAAAACATAAAGAGGATAAAGGAAAAATATAATGAGACAATCTGATCTATCAGGTTCAAGGCTCGACTTGAGTAGTCAATTTCTCAAGAAAGATTTGTTGCCCTTTTTCTGATAGTTCCAGCAAGTACAAACGAAGGGAATTTACAAATTGTCTTCAGGATACAATAAACTCGCAAATGAAGGAAATCTGCAAATTGTCTTCAGAATACAATGAACTCTCAATCCAAATTTCAACATGAAAAATTTGCACATTTAAGTGTTGAACAAATCTCTAGTTTTGACACTGATATGCTTTCTGGATTATAATATCCAGGATTTATAGCAATTGAATGGTCATGTAATTCTTCCTTAGAGATACCAAAATGCTTTTTATGAAAGGATATGACTATTTGTCCTATGACAGTTATTTTTTTACATTTTTAGACAAAAAAAGGTCATCCAACAATTTAAAATTGTTGCCACGTGAGCGATACGTGGCATATCCACGGACGGTACAAAGCACCTTGAGGAGATTTGAAACTTGGTTGTAGAAGTAAAAACTCCTTCTCTTACCGACTGATATACACACTATTTATGAAAAGTTAAATAATTAATATATTTATTTACTTTCTAAAAATAACTTTTATTTTTAAAATTTATTTTTATTACAAAAACACAACACATGGGGCCATGGTTACATCACTCATGCTAATGATATTAAGCCTCATTTCATGGCTCAGCTATAAACAGACTCTGTTTCAACATTAAGAGTAGGGATCAAGTGCCCATGTCATGTAAGTGGGTACGTGAGTGTGTAAAAAAAAGGCCTCACTTTCAATGGGGGGATACCCAAAAATTGAGAGGGATTCCCTAGTAATTTACTAGATCGAAATATTGTGACCCTTTAATTATTGGACTTTTACTAGTTAAATGCTAACTATCGCCGATTACTTGTCTTAACCATGTGCATTTGAGGCCCCAAAATCAAAATGCTTGGACTTCAAATTGGTTAGACCTACAAGGAATCTTCTATCGATGGTAAGGCTCATTGTATGAAGGGATCAAGATAAAATTATATATGAAATGAGAGGCTAGAGAGTCATTCCGATGGTGAGGCTTATTCTATGAAGGGATTGAGATAAAATTATATATGAAATGAGAGGCTAGAGAGTCATTCCGATGGTGAGGCTTATTCTATGAAGGGATCAAGATAAAATTATATATGAAATGAGAGGCTAGAGAGTAATTCCCTTGGTTCATACTGATTGATGAGAATTTTACTCCAAGAGAAATTCAACAAAAAGCTATTGAATTGGCCTATTTCTTAAAAATACCAATTGAAGTATTTTAAAATGAATGCTTTCTTAGAATGAGGTAAGGAGCTCAGGAATCCCCTCTAAGAGTGGGATGGTCACTCTCTTTTGATAAAGTAAGCCTATCTATAATCAAAATAAAAGGGGGCTTCAATGACTAATCCTTCTCTAATTGCTAGTGTTAAGTTAAAAAAAAATGTAGTATCCACTAACTTGCAAGGCAAAATGGAAGTTACTTGAAAGCTTTGCTTGCTTACAAAGTGGCGAGAGATTATTATTTTTTTTTTAAAATTTCATTTTTGTCTAATTGACGTTTACATACATTAACTCAAAAGAAAGGCGAAGTGGCTGAGTCCATCAGGACTCACCTGACTCAACTCATTGTTGGAAGTCCTACCAAGTCCAAACAGGTGTAAACTTTGTCAAGAGTCCTTATTCATGCCTGAGTGGTAGATTCACAAGAGTTTGAACACAAGGTTGGGTTTGAGTACCCATTGTGGTGAAATTCCACTGCAGTGTGAGTGTGTGGGTGTGTGTGGGGTGTTAGTGTGTTTTTTTAAAAAAACCCACAAGGATTAGAAGAGAAAGGGGTTAGGCATGATCTTTTGTCAGCACACTATGTAGTTTATACTTTATGGGATATTTGACTTGTAAGAGAATTTATTTTTGCAACAATGTTATATATCTAGCCATACTTTACGTAGTCTTTTAAGATATCCGGGGCATGTGAAATAATGGAAATCCTAGTCTTGTTTTGGAGAGTCAAGAAACTTTAGGCAAACAAATACGATAGATAAAAATATGCATATAAACATAATAAATAAGAATGTGAATGATGATAATGATATGTTAGGATTGTGTTCTAAGCTTGACTGAGATGTGAGAAAGAAAAAGAAAAACTAGACACCCTTTTTGTTTAAAAGGATGGTAAGACGTCCTTGATTCTGACCCTACTTCTGATCCGACTGACTTTCTTGGATGAGTGGACTTTTCAAGTGCTGGTCTTTAAATTGTGAAGGGTCTTGGCATTGGCATGGGGTTTTCTTTGGGTGTTCCTAATAGGGAGATCCACCCTGATTTGTTCATCTGGCCATCCCTTGAGCCTTTATTGTTTCCTTCCTCATATCCCTTATTTCTCTCTTCTCTTTATTCTCTCTCTTCCTTGGGAAATTCCTTTGACCTCCCCCCATTGATTGTTGGGGTCGAATTTATAGAGTGGAATCGTCAGCTCGTGGTGGACCGACGGTGGACCCTTGCCATTTTTTCAGTGATGTGAGATATGTCAGAGGAGATCTACTTCTTTAGTTGGTGAAAAGAGCACTAGGTGGCCAGTAGCTCACTTCCTTCACTTTCTTTGCTTCCATTACGTTCAACGATCCTTCTTTCTCTTCGAGGGTCTGTTTCTTGGCTTATTCCAGTTTTACAAGGTTTGTCATCTTGTGATCAGAGTAGATCACTATCTCATAGTGACACTCAAGTCCTATTCTCATTTCTTAGATTGGCTTGTAGCGTTTCCTTTAGTAGGGTGGTGCAATTTGATCGAGATACTACTTGGGTATGGATTTTGGCAGGTGTTGCTTATTAGCTTTTAACTATGGGGCCAAGGATTGGAAATCTCTTGATTGAGTCCGGTGACTTTGTTTACGATGAGCCGGGGATCCCACCTCTCAATTTTATTAGGTGTCCAATGTGGATTAAGGGACCTATGTGCGATTTTATCAAGGTATAGCTAGACAGAGTAATATTTCGTGGTTTCAGTAGGGTGTCTACATTCCGTCATGCCTTAAAATGAGTTAGCAAAATGGATGGAGGGCATGGATAAAATACATACATCATGGTGGGGCCCATTGAATTTGGTTATGTCATCAATTATGATTGGAAGCAGATTGCTTACTAACATTGTTGGTAGCATCCACTGTTAGACCATGCTCTATGGGCCCTACCATGATGTATGTGTTTTTTCCATGCCATCCATCCATTTTCTAAATCTTTTTAGGCCATGATCCAAAAAATGATGACACAAAAGTTTTGGATGAAGTTGATATTTGTGTTTTCCCTTCATCCAGGTCTTTGTGACCTAATTAACATGTTCGATGACAAATAAACATTGCAGCGGGCCCTCACCACAACAACCAATTAATCTCTACAATGCAACGTTGCCTATCTTAATTTCGACTTAGATATTCCACTTCTATCTAGTGTTGTTGCAACAAGACCAGAATCCTTAGTTTAGTTCAGATCCATTACTATCTAGCGTTATCACTATAGTTTGCTTTAAAAGTAGATTAATATTCAACGACCTTAGTTGTTGGTTTATGAATGTTGGATCGTGGGTAGTTCATGTTCAGGGGTGCCTTTTTCAGGGGACATGTGGATTTGTTTGAGGCCTAGGGGTAATTAATTAACTTGAAGTTGCCACTAGCCAGTTACTCTACTTCTACAGTTGGTTAGACCATGTAAAAATGTTAGGAGAGAATCCAAAGGTTATCTATCCTAAAATAACTCGTTAATCTACGACCGAAAATTCAGGGTAAGGGACTACAAATACAGAGGGAAGATATAGGCACCCACTTTGCCTGTACAATAGTGTGGTCTTTACTTCATAAGACTAACAGAGTTTCAGAATGTATGTTAGTTCTTGTGTGCTGATAATGTAAGTGAGTGGCATGCAATGATAATTTGATGCCTATAACAAGTAGTGGCCGGGGTAAGATATATTTACCTTGACTCACCTACTTGATGAAGCAGTTGAATAACCAATCGATCTAAGTTTTTTATGGGCATAATTTGATATGTTGGCAAGTTGCAGAACATACACTCGAATAGCTGGGTGCTTAGATGTAATGTATGCAGTGTATGATGTTGATGGCAAAGTAAAAAGAGGGTTGAGGAGGGATCGAATGTTGCATGATGATGATGTGAGAATAAACGAAACTGATCGAAGTTGGACGAATGGGTAAACGATTTTGTTGCAAGGCTCGTATCGAGTGGCTTGGATTGGTGTTTTTGATCGCTTAAGTGAGTAGGGTTGGGATACTTCGGCTAGACTCCTCTCCGTCTAATATCTCATCTCATTGGCGGAGGGACGAGACTGACAATAGATGGCTATGGGGAAGGGAAAGGCTTTGATGGATGCTTAGAAGCTTTCTTCAATGATTATAATGGGAGAGGAGGGGGCTATTTATAACCACTTGGACTAATTTTTTGGTAATTGTTGGGAAGTTTAGGGGTAGAAGACCACTCGTGTGAATGAGGGCCTGGATAGGAAGTGTGTGTGTATTGTTGTTGATGTCTCAAATCTTTTAGCAACAGGGTCTATCAATGCCATCAATAGACCATTCAATTCCATCGATAGCTATTTGATGCCATTGAACAAGCTACTTGATGCCATCAAACAAATTTAGAAATCCCATGTTGGTTGCTGGACACTTTGTGGCGTCCTGCTCGATGCCAACGAAGGAGTTCGATACCATCGATGGGTCATCAATACCATAAAAAAAAATCTAAAAAACCCAAGTTTAGTCGCTAAATTTTTTTAGTGTTCTACTCAATGACATTGAGGGTGTTCGATGCCATCGACAGTTTGTCGATGTCATCGAAGGTGCCATCAAACGTGCCTGTAAAATTTCATGAGTGTAGGATTTGTTTCCGATTTCAATTGTGATTCTTATATATGCTATATATATGGGTGTAATTGGAATTTGGAATGAGTAATAGAGATGTTCTAGATTTTCTAAATTTGTTCATAAGGGTTTCAAGGGCATAACTCGGAGAGATTTGAAACTTGTTCAAATCGAGTAATCTCTATCTCTTGTAATTTTTTGCTTTTCTAGTGCATTATTGTCGCTTTGTGCCGTGATTTTTTTTCAGTAAGGATTTTTTCATGTTAAATTCAGAGTGTTTGTGATTGGACTTGATTGTGCAATTGGAATGCTTTGCTTGACTCATCTGTGTGCTTTCGCGGTTCTCCAACATGTGTGTATGATTGCGCGGGCATACTAGAGTCTACTCGATCGATCGACTTAAGGATATTTACTAAATTAGTTGATACCCGTGCATCGAGATCGGAACCCAGAGTTCTCTCGATCACCAACTTGTTAACTTGATGCACGCCGTACTCAGGCGATTTGAGCAAGGGAAGGGGTTAGCTCTTACGAATGAGTTCTTTTTCTCTTGTACTAGTGTGATTATGAAATCGGCCAGTTTAAGGACTTTTTATTTCACTAGTGCTTTGATGTGATATTTCACAATTAAAGTAAGAGATTTGTATAGAATAAAATAAAGACCAGCATAAACACAATTGATCTTTATTAATGTAATGACTTTGTTACAACCATTGTGCTTTATAATATAATTGAAGTAAAAAATAAGATAAATACCTTATGCATCTATCAGAACAAACGATCAAGACAGATGATTGTCAGGATGTGATCGAGGTATGAACAATTAAATTGGAACTCAGATAGATATATGGAAAAAATAACTTAAGGTTGTATATATTTAATATACTCTTAAAATAAACATAATGTAGCGGGAGCCGCTGGACAGTAGTGAATTAGGCTAGGCTAGGATAAATAAAATAGACATGAATGTAAGATAGATATGTAGATAGATGTGTTTGGCATGGGGCCTTGCGCTCTTTTTTGGGTGCAAACTTTTTGGATACACAATCTCTTCCTTAGGAAAAAAAGACTTGCCTTGGAAAGAAAAGGCTTCGGACTTACTGACTTATAGGATCTACTTCTCATAGCTAATCCATTGCGAAGATCTTCATTGCCTACTAAAGATCTGACGTGAGAATGCCAATGTTCCTCTAATGAAGACAACCAGACCAAGCTTTGGGGACCTCAAGGGCTGATCTCTAATGAACATGACCACCTATCGCCTCTTGATGACCCACCTTGTCAACTTCCAAGTGATGGATGCTCCGGGCCAAACCACATCCTTCATTTAATCACCTTAAACAGTGATGATTTAGAGCATTCCAGAGGGATATGACTCCTGATACTGATATGTCATTTGGATAGATCAGGTCTCCCATTTTCTTTATTTCGGTCACCGTGTAGAATGAGACTTGACATAGGTTCACGACTCCCCTATGGTTCGGGCCTAGGGTCGCGTCCAGGTTGGCTTAGGCAACGGTTTACTCCATTGGTCTCTAGAATCTTCTAGGTCACTATTGGTTTTAAAAATGTTTCTGGAAAAATTTCCCATTTTAGAAGAATTGCGAGAGACACTCTTACGAATGAGATCATATTCAATTGCGGGATACGATATACTCGCTTGACGGGTCTTTTTATAACCATGCCAAGCACGTCCCTCATTTAATGGGCATGTTAATCATGATCACTTGCATGCAATAGTTCCTCTCCTTAGAGGGTTTAATTGGAGCCTGTAATGTTCTTTTCCATGTGCGAGTATGATTTTGACTATACAAAACACGTAATCTACCTATTAGTTCATGTCAGGGCATCTAAAAATAAGGGTAACACTATCAAAAAGTCAAATTTCAACTGTGCCAATATTTGTCTAAGCCTAACCACCAAAGTAAAAACCAGATAGGCTTGAGTGCGCACTAGGATGATTATGCATGGCCAGGCCTATTCATTGGTAACGTTAATAGCAACAACTTTTGTCAGGACACATTGATAGTGCAGGACTCGGATTGCGTACAAACCCTGCCGTCCCTAGCTCTGAACGGGCAGGTCGGTGGGCAGGCCCACTGTAATGTATCTGTACATTCAAATCATCAATCCCTTTTCTCATATTATTTTAAAGTACGAACACAAAAATAAGTTATATCCAACGCTCAAATGGACCACATCAAATAATAAGCTTGGTTGCATTAAAATGCTCAAAGCATTAAATGTAAGTTGCATTAAATGCAAGAGTCATATGTGGTGGGATCCATTTGATCGTTGGATCTGACTCATTTTTATTTTAATGCCTTAAAATAATCTGAGAAAAGGGACGGATAGTTTGGATGTAAAAATACATCACAGTGGGCCCATCCACAAAACTGCTTGTTCGGAGCTAGGGACGAGCGGGGGTAGTATGCAATCCGCATCCCACGGTGCAAACCATCTAACGAAGTTTGGGACGTGTGTCATCTCACAGTGGTAACCACACCCCCATGAGTTATCTTCAATGCGGCTGCGGCCCGCATTCTAACGCAACCACAAACAACGTTATAGTGACACATAAGGGTACCCTAAAGATGATAAATGAAGACACTTAAGACTGAGGATGTCAACTGGCTGAGTTAGGGTTAGGCCAAAGTTCTATTCAAAATCCAGCCTACATTATTCAACATAAGCTCAATCCAAACACAAAATGCTTATACAAAGCTTAAACCTGAGCCCTAAGTTTAGTCCGGTTAGAGCATATATGGAGAGAGATGAGATGGGTGGTTGGACTTAGTAAGATTAGGAGTAAATAGCGATTTTTTATGTGCCGGGTATATTATAAAATGGCCTTTCAAACTACAATGGGCTAGGCTGATGGGCTATTGAATACGGTTTGAGCTGACTTAATTGATAAATGGGCTTGAATTTTAAACCCAACCCCAGCCTTCAGGCCTGATGTTTCAGCCCAAGCTTGTCTAGAGAAAGACAAGGGGCGTTTCAGCCCAAGCTTGTCCCGTGCAATTCCCTCCAACATTTGGAGAGGATGGGAAATGTTGGGATTAGGTGGAATGGAATTGCATTTAGTCTCATGGAATTGCATTTGGTCCCATGTATGATTTTTGTGGATTTTGAAATCCACTACACATGTGGGTCCCACATTAATGCGTGCATTTATCCATGCCATCCATCCATATATGCAGTTTATGCGTGACATTTTGGTTATATATGTGTACAAGTGAACGACATCCATTATAATTTTGGTTTATTGATTACAATTCCATGGCCCACCGAACATGATTTTACTTAATCCGGTGTTTTCTCGTAGCAAAGTTTTTATCCCAAACATAAAATTGGATGGCTAGAATACTATAGTATTTCTTGACATACAATTATTGTGCAATAATAATGTTATTCATAGAATTCAATACCATCCAATTCGAAAGAACAAACACACCCTTAATTTAAGCCCAACCCTAGCCTTCGGGCCTGACATTTCAGCCCAAACTTGACCGGAGAAGGGCCAGGCCCTAAAGACGGACGGGCTATACTGGCTCGGGGAAATGAATTATGATTCAGAGAGGGGTAAAAGAGTCCAACCGTGAATTTTGATGACGTGTCATCTTTTAATTGGCTTGATAAACGTGGCGCATGTTATCATTGGTCGAAGCTACTTTGTAGCTGTCTTTTTATTACGCTCTCTCCAACCAGCAGCAGAAGAATACCTCAAGATCGGCGATCGCTTCTTATTCGACCGTCGATTTCTCGGTAAGATCTCTATTATCCACCGTCAAAACTTCAACGCCTTTCCTTTCTACCTCACCTCCCGGCCTCTTCTTCCATTTCTGAAATTGCAGATCGACAGAGCTTGGTTAGGGTTTTGGAGGATTTCCAATCTTTTTACCAGTGTTTTGATCTTGACCGTTGGTTTTCTTTCTAGGTTTACGAGATCTCGATCTGAATGATGGAACGGAAACGGATCCCGCTCCAGTTTCTTCTGGTTTTGATTTCTTGCCTCGCATTTAAGCTGTGCGCTTCTGATAGAGTGAGTGTTTTTATTTTTTTCTTTTCTTTCAATTTTATTTCATGTTAGCGATTTGGTTGTGGTTTTTCCCTCATGATTCTGAAAATGGAATGTTTCCTCAGCTCTTTTATGAGCCGTTCGCTGAATCATTTGAGGGGAAATGGATCGTATCGGAGAAAGATGAGTACAAAGGTACGATCTCAGATCTGGGGATACTGGAATTCCTTTTTATTGCGTTTTGTTGATGATTTTTACTAGATTTGCTTTGCTTACCAGTGGTTGGTTTAGATGATGTTTGGAGTCGTCGTCTTAGATCTGAATTTCAGATAGTAAAACTGTATTTCCTTACTTCCTGGTTTACTATGCGATAGGGTTGCAATGGATCTTATGTATGCCAGCATTTCAAGTGAGTTTGATACCCATTAGGTAGTGACAGTAACACATCCCTTGTATCTGACGCAGAAGAGGTTGCACATCTATACCGTCCTTATTGTGGGGCCCATTGTTGGCTTATTGGTTGATCTTACCGATCTAATTTACTATGTACGAGGATTTGCTATGTATTAGGGTTTTCAACGGTTTTTTTTTTTTTTTATAAATGTATGTCAGCATTTTTAGTGAGTTTGATACGTGTAACGTTGGGTCAGCAACGCATTATGCATCCCTTATATCTGTGGTAGAAGAGTATGCCAAACTAGACTGCCCTTATTGTGGGCTGCATTGTGGGAACAAGCATAACCTTTAACTTACATTGATTGGTCGATCTGACTGTTCTGATTTCACCCATGGAGTTTGGACCATTGGCCCTTTTGTTTTAGCTCTGTTTGATGGTGACTGAATGGATGGTGAGGATTTTCGGATCGGTTTCTTTTTGGACCATGCTCTTTCTGCTTTTGTTTCAAAATTTGGACTATCTGGATTGATGCACTTGTATGGTGCATGTACTATGGACAATTGGACATGATGCTAACGGACCCTTAGGTTTGGCAAACCCATGATATTATACAGCCCAAATTTTGTATTATTGTTTTCGGTAGGTGAAAATTTGAAAATGGTTTCTCTGTTGCATTTTGATGTTTGCGAATGGTTAAAAAATGGTCACCTGCGCGCACCTTTGCACAGTGTCATGGGCACAAAATCTGAATGGTCCATGTGATGTGGCACCCCTTGAAACCCCATGGGCCCAACTTTCAGACTGATCCAAAACTTTGGTGGGCCATGGCTAAAGGAAATAGTTTCCTCCCTTGATTTGTATCTCTCTTTGCCATGGCCCACCAGAGTTTTGGATCAGGCTGAAAGTTGGGCCCGTGAGGTTTCCAAGGGGTGCCGCACAATGCTCTGTCAAACTGCATGCATATGTGGTTTTGTGTGATCGGATATGCCTGTGCGCATATGCGATCGCACAATCGCATATGCGGTTGCATATTTTTTATTTTTGAAAATAAAATAAAACAAAAAATAAGGATAAAAATTGAAAAAAAAATGTAGAAAAATATAAGAACTTAGGAGAAGCTTCCCGAAGTCAATAGATAACTAATATAGTAATTTTACATCTATAAAATTAGTTTATGACTTGTTAGAAAAATGAATGAATTACATCAAATTCAACATTCAACAACATAGTTAAGTAACAAAACAATCAATAAGCTATTTATTGTACTAATACAATTTGAAGTTACATCTTAATGTTTATTATTTATACATTATAACACTAACACTACTTACAAGTTACAATTTACAACTTAGTTACAATAAGTTACACTACAATAAGTTACAACTTAGTTACACTAACACTAAGTTACATTCAACAATATACTTACACAACTTATAGTTACAAGTTACACTACTAACGAAAGTTTTATTTTTTGCAAAAATAAAAAAAAATAAATAAAATAATGTGCCAACAGTTGGCAGATATGCGATCGCATGCATCCCATATGTACTGTGATGGCATATGTGATATGCATATGGGAATTCGCATATGCGAATATGCAGTCGCATTTAACAACACTGGTGTTGTGATTTTTTTTTTTTTTGCAAAAAAACACTGGTGGTGCATTTAAAAACCTATGTGATCCATTTTCGCATGTATTAATTTTTTTGGTTGCTACTTTGGTATATATTGATGAAACCTCACCAAATTGGTAAAAATTCATGCCCATAGGCCATTTGTTAGTGTCCATTACCTGCTATGTAGTTGATGTAACCAAATCAAATAAAGTATGAATTTGGATACATACTTTTTTCTTTCTCGTTTTGTGTGCGTGTATTTCTTTTTTAACTATTAGAGGTAATGGAAATTTATCAAAAAGAGCACCAAAGGCTCAAGGCAACGAAACAATATTTACATTTCGGACAAAAAATGACCAATCACTTAAGTCGAAGTATTTGGAACAATAAATTGACCCACTTCCATCCAATTTACCCATCTTATAAACAATCACCTCCATCTTGCGGACTTAGAACAAGAAACCCACCCATACTCTTTCTTGAATGTCAAATTATTAAATTTCTTCGCCGACTTGATGAAAAGATAAAAATAAGGGTTGCGGAATAGTATCCAACAACCTACCAGCCACTATGCTAGTAATTGCAGTCAACCCCCGCTCTTCTTCTACAGTAGACAACACATGCCAATGGGAAAGCACCACATGCTATAGCTTGAGAAAAATATATATTTTTTCTCTCCATCATAATTCCTTAGAAAAGAGTTTTTACATATATACACGATCTTTCTTAAAGCAAGAGAAAATCCTAATATAATCCTAACGATCTATTACTTTTAATACTAATCATATATTTCATTAAAATATTAAAAATAACTAAAATACCCTCGAATCCCTCCACAACCCAATAGAGTATATAAATTGGCCATAGCTCACTTAAATGGTATCAGAATCTCAAGATCTTGGGCTTTGTGAAAAGCTAGCTCAGGCTTTCAATTGAAACCAATTTCATGTCATTCAAATATCATTTGATACTTGTAAAGTGGCTAACCAAATATGTGACAAAAATAATAAAAGAGAATTGGTTCAACCAAATTCTAATTTTAATAACTAAGCAGACAACTAGTATTATGTTCCATGACATAATTTGATACATGTAAAGTGGCTTACCAAATATGTGACAAAAATAATAAAAGAAAATTGGTTTAACCAAATTCTAATTCTAATAACTAAGCAGACAACTAGTATTATGGTTGATGGCACACATTAGGACCATTGGTCTTCCATTAGATCAATCTAGACCCTCAAAGTTGTTCAAATCTCAATGTAGACGGTTGGATGATCTAGATCTTCCTTGATCACGACCATTAGATGTGTCAGATATTTGACTGGCCCACTTGTGTGGCCTGGATTGTTGAGAAAGGACCAAAGCACCCATAACAACTTGGATATTCTCCCTAGAATTCACTGATGCGATTGTTGAGCAGCCTTTGGGTGAACTTGACGCTTGAGTCTTCCATTGTTTCATCCTACAATTCACATTCATCAATTCTTATTGATTTATCTATTAATCAGTCCATCTGATCCCACTGTTAATCCATCAATAAGGCTATTTGTGGATCCATTGATCAATCTAATGGCTGATTCCTCATGAGCATCACCTTGGATTGGGACTTTGTCACTAGTAACCTCTTCCTTTGTAGTTTCAAGTGTTGCTTCCTTAGGATTCACACTTGGTTTGCATCCTTCTCTTCTTTTGTCGGTTATTTCTTTTCCACTTTTGAAGATTTGGAAGATCTCTAGAGCTCAAATGGGACCAATTTCATATCATCCAGACATCATTTGATGCCCCAACTGTGGTGCACCAAGTATCTGACGAAACTAATAAAAGAAAATTGGTTCAACCAAACTCAACTCTAACAACTAAATAGACGACTACTAATGTGGACCATATCACACACTATTACTATTGGTCTTCTATTAGATCAATTTAGACCCTCAAAGTTCAAATCTCAATGTAGTTAATTGGATGGTTTGGATCCTCCTTGATCATGACCATTGGATGGGTTGGATCTTCTTCTTTTTGACCAGCCAGCTTGTGTGGCCTGGATGTATGCTAGTGTTTATACACCGATATGTACTTATATGTATTGGGTTTGGGGCCATTTTGATGTGGGCTCCAATTCTGATTTTCAACTTTGTGCACATGTGAATTGAATTGTGAAATTTCAGTTCACCCAGAGGGAATGACAATTTATTAATGCATTCATCACCATTCAAGAAAAAAAGAAGAAAGAAAAGATGCATCCTAGTATTCATAGTGAGACATGAGCTGATAACCCTCAAATTGCATTGTGTGTTCCTTAAAGTCCCAACTTGAAGGTAATGTAAATTTGAAGCTCCACTAAATATAGACGCAAAGAAGACAATCTTGTTATTATATGTTCATTGCAGTTTAATTTGGTAGGGAATCCTAGCATTTCCTAAGCATATATGGGGAAATGTTGTTTCCAACAATGCTTATGCTTTTGCATGGTTTATCATGTCCTCTTAGGCCCTGTTTGGTAGATGCCTAAAATGAATTCCTCTCATTTTAGTTAGCAGTAATTATGTGCTGGAAATTTTGATCTCTAATACATAATGGTTTATGTTAAAAGTGGTTATGTATTGTAGGTCAAGATCTCTAATACATAACTTCTGTTAAGTAAAATGAGCTAAGATCATTTTTAGGTGCAGAAAGGAACAAGGTAGAAAGGAATTAAAAAGTGAATGATGAAATAAGGTAATTTGTGTACTAGTTTTTAATGGTTCTGGAACTGGGGTTTTACATTCACTTTCTGTGCATTTTTTTACCATGGTAATTTGTTTCACAGGATAAATATTTATTAATATTGATTTTATTTTTAAAGATATCTTGAGAACTTATGCTTTTGCGTGGTTTATTATGTTCATATTTTCTTGTTGATTATATATGGCATGATTCCGTTTAGCTGATTTTCTAATGCAAGCTCTATTTAACATGTCTTTGGCTAGAGTATACGTGTATAACCCACAAGCTTATACACTACTTCCAACAGGAAAAATAATTATAGAAAGGAGAAACATCTCAACTTGTCTACTAATTTTCTGCTCTTAATAAATTTCTTACCTTTCAAAAATAAAAAAAATAAAATAAAACATTCTGCTTGGTCGATTCAGCCAGCATTGTTAGTTTGGCCAATATTTGGATTTAGCTGCTTCATGTGTAATGTTGCACGGTATCTGGCACCTTAATGTTTGCATGAGTGCATTTTAACATTTTGAAGATGAGGCTTGATCCCACCATTTGGCATTTCAATTAGTACAGAGTGGTCTGGTATGTGTCACAGCCCGCAAAGCTGGTTCATATACCTTGGGCCTGCCTTGTGTTCGGTTGATTTTTTATATGCTTAATCTGCAAGATTCCTTTTTCTTCCCCCCCTTTTTGGTGTTCACGTATAGAAACTATGACCTGATTTTGGCTTTTTTGCTAACACTGGATGCTCTGCTTCGTTCTTTCAATTTAGGCGTATGGAAGTACTCAAAGAGTGAGGGTCACGACGATTATGGTCTTCTTGTGAGTGAGAAGGCAAAGAAGTATGCAATAGTTAAAGAACTTGAGGAGCCTGTGAATCTCAAGGATGGAACAGTTGTGCTGCAATTTGAGACCCGTCTCCAGAATGGGCTTGAATGTGGAGGGGCTTATTTGAAATACCTTCGACCCCAGGAGGCTGGATGGAAGTCCAAGGAATTCGACAATGAGTCGCCATACTCTATCATGTTTGGACCCGATAAGTGTGGATCAACGAACAAAGTCCATTTCATCCTCAAGCACAAGAATCCCAAGACTGGGGAGTATGTTGAGCACCATCTTAAGTACCCTCCCTCTGTCCCATCAGACAAGCTGTCTCATGTGTACACTGCGATATTGAAACCCGATAACGAGGTGCAGATTTTGATAGATGGGGAAGAGAAGAAAAAGGCTAATTTTCTTTCTTCCGATGATTTTGAGCCTCCACTCATTCCTGCCAAGACAATCCCGGATCCAGATGATAAGAAGCCTGAGGACTGGGATGAGAGGGTTAAGGTTCCGGACTCTGCTGCAGTAAAGCCTGAAGATTGGGATGAGGATGCTCCAATGGAGATCGAAGATGAGGAAGCTGAGAAGCCAGAGGGATGGCTGGATGGTGAGCCTGAGGAAATTGATGATCCTGATGCCACGAAGCCCGAAGATTGGGATGATGAAGAGGATGGTGAATGGGAGGCTCCAAAGATCGATAACCCGAAGTGTGAGGCAGCCCCTGGCTGTGGGGAGTGGAAGAAGCCAATGAAGAGAAACCCGGCTTACAAGGGAAAATGGCATGCCCCACTGATTGATAATCCCAACTACAAGGGCATTTGGAAGCCACAACAGATTCCAAATCCTGATTACTTTGAACTTGAGAAACCTGACTTTGAGCCTGTTGCAGCCATTGGCATTGAGATTTGGACAATGCAAGACGGGATCCTGTTTGACAATATTTTGATAGCAAGTGATGAGAAGGTTGCTGAATCAGTCAGGGAGACGTCATGGAAGCCTAAGTTCGAAGTTGAGAAAGAAAACCAGAAAGCAGAGGAAGCAGCAGCGGCTGCTTCAGATGGGCTTGCAGGCATCCAGGTGATGTTTCTGTTACATGTTTATTGGCCCTCCTTGTTATTTTTTGGTTGTAATTTTTGGTTACGATCCTGACATTGCTTTTGGGGGTCTTGCAGAAGAAGGTATTTGATGTCCTCTACCGGATAGCAGACATTCCCTTCTTGGAAGCATATAAGATCAAGATCATTGTAAGTGCTCTGATTGTTCAGTCCTGCATCATTGATTGCTGCAATTCATTAGGTTATTGTGAAGTGTGAATGTTTTGCTAGCTTCTCTGTCTTGAATTTCTGTCGGTCTTGTCGGAAGGGTTTTCTGCTACATAATTATTCAATATTCAACATCCCTAGTTTCTTTCAATCAAGGTTTTACTTAAAGAGATTACCCAAAGCATTGAACCTTGTTTTGCAGGATGTCATCGAGAAAGGAGAGAAGCAGCCTAATTTGACAATTGGCATTCTCATCTCTATTTTGGTGGTGATTGTAACAGTCTTTTTTAGGATTCTTTTCGGTGGGAAGAAGCCAGCTGTGAGTGTTTAAACTATGCTGTATCTCTCTCCATCATGTCATTATTTCTCTCTATTTTATTTTTTGTAAATAAATTGTGCTGTATGGTTAAAAGGAGAATTCAAAACATGTCTTAAGAACGTCATCATCTTATGTTTAGGCTGCTCCAAAGGTCGTCAAGGAAACAAAGAACTCTGCAGCTTCGGAGGCTGACAATCAAGGAAGCAGTGGTGAAAAGGAGGATGAAAATGAGAAAGAAGACACTGCTGCCCCTCGGCCGCGGAGGTCTAGGCGGGAAACTTAGTTGAGTAAGACTTGAAATTTTGAACTGAGTGGTTATTGTAGCTGAATATGCTTTTTCCCTACGCTTAGATTTTGAAATGCTAATGGGATTTTAGTGTAAATGAGATAATCTGATTCTCGCAATCTGAATCTTGTCAGCCTGAAGAGACGGATTTTCTGTGTGTTCTTCAATTATTTCTTCATGTTTTCAACTAACATGATATGTATGGATCAGCTTGAGGGAAAGCAGTTTTACATTACTCCCTTTTATGGACCATGTGCTCTCTTTATTACTTACCCACTGTCTGAATCATCTTAGCTGTGTTTTCTTATGTTTACAAGTCTCTTTTTTGTAGCATTTGGAAGTCGGTCTGATCTGAATATTTTGCTGATGGTTCTTTGATCTAGAACATTGATCTGTCAGGCCCTACCGTGGATGGACCATTCCATAAAATCACCCAGGTTTGAAGATCCTAGCCTTTCATGTTGTAGACTGGTAATACATACATGAGAGTACAACTACAGTCCATACATTACTGAAAGAGGCCCAAGAAGTACTCTTTTAAAGTTATGTTGTCCAGGGAGCAATGGAGCACCTCTCTTTAGGTTCTGCAATTCAATAGCGGATTAGGTGCGATCCCGGCCATGGGGTCCACCTTGATGTATGTAATATGTATCCATGCTGTTCATTGGTTTTTCCAGATCATTATAGGGCATTATACAAAAAATGAAGCAGATCCAATTATCAGTTGGACCATACCATAATAAACAGTGGTGATTGACCGCCCTACCATTAAAAACTTCTTAGGGCACGTTAATATTTCCAGCGTTAAAACTTGTGGCCCATTAATGGTCAATCAACACTGTTTTCTATGGTATGGTCCACCTGATAATTGGATCTGCTTAATTTTTGGGACAATGCCCTAAAATATTCCGAAAAAAAAAAAAAACCGGATATACAAAGTGGATGCATAACACGTACATAAAGGTGGGCCCCACAGTAACACTGCGGTAAGGGGGTGAGGCCGGGGTCTCACCAAATGAGCTCTCCTGCAATTCCTGTTGAATACGACCAATCTTGGTGAGGACATCTTGCTCTGTATTCCGATTCTACTTTCGTCCGTAGCCATCTGCTTTTGATTTGTATGGAATAAATGGCTGGATGGCTAATGTTCAGGCACTGCGCAGGCCTCCAACATGTTTAGATCTGGGCCATGCTTGTTGTTTTGTGGTAAACAATACCTATTGATTTGCATTCTTCACTGTTACATCATTCACATTTTTGTAATTTATTTTTTGCTTACATATGGTGCAACCAAACTCAACCCAAAAAAACTCTTTAACAGCATGGAAATGATTTGGATGCGCAACTACAATAAAATTTCAATGAAACAATAGTTTAATTCATGTTGAGGATCTTAGGGCTCGAAATTCCACTAACTCTACATTCAAGTTGGAATCAAAAGATCACAACTATGACTTGACAGCTGCAATTTTCTCAAATTTTCTCTTTTATGTTTTTAAATTTTGCAAAGCTTTACAGAGTGTTTGATTGGTGAAATAACATGATTTAAAAGATATAGTTTAAATTAACTCTCGAATTAAATGATTATTGATGTTCTAATCGATGTTAGCATCTCCAGTCATCTTGACCAGTGAATAATGTGATCCCAGGCCACATGATAAATGGTCTATATTAGACCTTTCTCCCACAAAGAATATCAGACATCCATTTCATGGTAATTGATCGAATGCTAAGGATGTTTTGATCCTAAGGATTCTTAGGAAACATAAAATTAATAAGTAGGCCCGGGATCCATGATGGACGCTTCCCATTGTAGATCTAATCAATTTTCTACTATCAATATGGATGATCTATTTTTTTTTAGCAATTGATTGAATGGTTAAGATAATCCAACCAAAGGAATTTTTGAGAAAAACGTGCAATTAAATGTGGGGCCTATATGATGAATGGTCCAGAATGATGATTAGATTATTTTCCTTCGATCAAGTATGACTGTCCATGTTCTTATCAATTGATTAGATGGTTAGGATGAAGCAATCAAAGTGATTTGAACAGTTGCACATGGAAGATGGTCTAGATTGATGATCAGATGTTGTTTCCTAAAATCATCATGCCTTCCAGTTTCCAAGCAATCGGTCGGTATGGCTACGACTATCGTATCAAAGAGATTCTTGAGGAAGACACGAAATCAAAGGCATGACCCACATCTATGATAAGTTCCATTGTCCTACAATCATCTGAATCATCCATTTTCCATGCAATCAATTGGATGGTTAGGATGATCCAATCAAAGGGACTCTTTAGACACGCATGGAACTAGAGGTGGGGCCCATGAGATGGACAGTGCAGATTGATGATTACATCCATTCTTGTGCAATCAATACCATTTACTAGCGTTTGATCGGATGGTTAAAATGGTCTGATCAAAGCAATTCTTAAGAAAGACATGTAATCAAAAGTGGGGTCCACATGATGGAAGATTTAGATTGATGATTTGACTCATTTTCCTAAAAATTTAAACACCATCTCTATAGTATTTGATTAGATGGCTATGATGGTCCAATCAAAATGGCTCTTGAGGATCACATGCAGTCAAAAGTGGAGCGACAAGATGGACAGTCCAAATTGATGGTTCTACAAATTATATCAACCATCCATTTTTCCACCTCATTTTAGTACATGGTTCAAAAAATGAGGCAGATGGAAATCTCAGGTGGACCCCATCACAGGAAAGAAAACATTGGTGATTGAACACCCACCATTAAAAACTTCCTGAGGCCCACAGTAATTTTTTTTTTTTTTTTTCGAAGGCCCACTGTAATGTTTATATGCCATCAAACCTGTTGATAAGGTCACACGGACTTGGATGAAAGGATCACACAACAATCTTCTTGATCCAATTTTTTTTTTTTTACTAAACAAAATTTGTACTTAAATAAATACTAAAATTCAGTGCTTCAACTTTTCCATACTTAAATTAATTTTCAGACTTTATTTTTCAGTTTACCAAATGCCACTTAAGAAAATCCTAGGCCATTGACCGGATGACCTAATCACCTTTAGTTCTTGGGGCTCTCCAAAGAGAAAACTGGTGGTGGAGCAACAGTTGCAGGGCTTTCATCTTTGTCTTGGAATTTGATAGCAAAGAAATTCCTCTTGCAGTAGCTTGTACAAGATAGCTTTTGCTGCTTCTTTAGCTCTAACAATGGAAACTTCTGATGCTAGGATAGCTGAACTTTTTCTCTCTCTCCCCCCGTACTGTAGCATCTCAATAATTTCACTTAATTTTGGACAAGGAGATATGTCCCATATCCTATGTCGCATACACTTCACACCCAAACCAGTACCAACTTCATCAACTGAATTCAAGATATTCTCATTCAGAGTATCCATCTCCTCAAGAATCTCGTTGAGATTCATTTTCCTGAGATTTCTGAGCATTATCCCACATGACAGAGTCGCAACTACAAGGATCTGACTGCCGAGGTGATATGATGCTAGAAATGGATCGACTATCTGCAAATCCAGCCAAAATAAAGAAAGTAATCGAGACATGCACAACCGACGGAATTACGAGATAAATTATACCTTGACATGAACAACACTGTCAATTAAAATGCGGACATCGTCCTTCGTAATTGCACACTGATTTGGAATTAGGAACACCCTCTTTCTTCAAGGAATGGACGTAGGCGATCCTATCGACCACTGGTATCAGGAGGTGGATGCCGGAATAGAGGGTCTTCTGGTACCCTCCCAACCGTTCGACAACGTAGGCCTGATTTTCAGGGACCATCACGATGCCCCAGTTGGCGGGTGGAGGTATCTCGTCGAGGAATGGAGGTATATTGTAGTGGAAGTTGGGTTCCTCGCGGGGGCGGCACGTATTGATGAATCGGACGGCGGATGCTGAAGGGAGTGGAGATGATGATGATGATGATGATGATGATAGGTGGGACAGGGAGAAGGACCGGTGAAAGGACGGTTGGTTGTGGGATTTTGAGGTGAGAAGGTGGGGCAGGGATCTCAAGGGGTGGATAGATTTCAGCCTCGACATCATCAGCATTTCGCTAGGGTTATTGGATTCTTTGATTTTTCTTGAAGAGGGGTTTTTATCCTTTCGTCGCCTTACCTAGGGTTATTGGATCCTCTGATTTTTCTTGGAGAGGGGTTTTTATCCTTTCGTTGCCTTGGGCAGAGGGACACCCGGTTTAGATTGAACGCGGATTTCAGTTCCTGCGTGAGGATTCTGTGTGGGACCACTGTGATGTTTGTGAGAAATCCAACCCGTCCATCCGTTTTTCGAGCTCATTTTAGGACATTATACCTAAAATGTTGAGGATCCAAAACTCATGATACAGTGGGGAAAGGAATTCCTACCGTTGGAACCTTCCCAGGATGCACATTGATGTGTATATTTCATCCAAACCGTTTATAAGGTCATTTTTTTTGAGATGAAGTGAAAAAACTAAGAAATTAAACTGATACAAAACTTTTGTAGCCATATAATTGTTTCAAAGGTGGTCACTAAATCCACGCTGTTTCCTCTATTGTGGCCCACTTGAGTTTTTGATCCTCTTCATTTTTTGGTCGCATCTCCTCAGATGAACTCGAAAAACAAATAGACGGAGTGGCTTTCTCACAAACATCATAGTGGGCCCCACCCAGGTATCTTGCGCAGAACTTCATGCGAAAAGGCTTTGGCAGGAAACCGCGTCCGTTTAAATCGGAAGCGGCTTCAGTGTATCCAGGACCCACCTCATTGTAATTTCCTTATATCCTGCCGTCCATCCGTTTTATCTGCTCATTTTAGGGCATGATTCAAAAAAATGAAGCAGATCCAAATCTCAGATGGACCACACTACAGGTAATAGTGGTGATTGAATGCTTACCATTAAAAACTTTTTCAGGGCCACCGGAACGTTTATTTTCCATCCAACCTGTTGACAGGGTCACACATACTTGGATGAAGGGATCAAAAAACGATCTGCTTGATCCAAAACTTTTGTGGCCCACAAAAAGTTTTTGTTGGTCAATCACCACTCTTTCCAGTGGTGTGGTCCACCTGAGATTTGGATCTGCTGAATTTTTTATCTCATCAACTGAAATGAGCTAGTGAAACGGATGGACAGCGTGGATATAAGTAAAATACATTATGGTGGGCCCCACAATCAGGGATCCACCGGGGTGCCCATTTAAATTCATTATATAAAAATAGTCTAATCATCAATTTGGACAGTCCATCGTGTGGGCCACACTTTTTATTGGGTTTTCCTTGCTTCCTTTGATCGGATCAGCCTTACCATCCGGTCAATTATTAGGAAAATGGATAATCATATTTATTGTGGGAAAATGGTTCTAACCATCAATCTGAGCTGTCCATCTTTCAAGCCGCACTTTTAATTGTATGTGATCCTCAACAATTGCTTTTGATCGGACGTCATAATATCTTAACCATCTGATTAATTGCTAAGAAAATGAATGGTCCATAATGATAGTAGGGAAATGGATAATCATCAATCTATAACCTCCACTAGGTGGACTCCATATTTGACTGCAACGTGTTCGTCAAGAATCCCTTTGATCAGACCATCCTAGCCATCATATCAATTGCTACTAAAATGGACGGTCCAAATTATTTGTAAAAAAAGTGGTCTAATCGTTAATCTGGACCAGCCATCATGTAGGCTCCACTTTTGATTGCCTTTGATCCTCGAGAATCGTTCTGATCAGACCACCCTAACCATCCATCACTTCCTGGGGAAATGGATGTTCCATATTGCTTACAGGAAAATGGTTCAAATAATCAATATAGACCACTCATCTGGTGGGCCTACTTTTATTGCAAGTGATCCACAAAATTTGCTATCAATGGGCATCCTAGCGGTTCGATCAATTGCTACAAAAATAGATGGCCACAATTTTTGTAGTAAAATTGGTCCATTCATCAATCTCGACCATCTGTCATGTAGGCTCACTATGATTGGACCATCCTAGCCATTCGATCAATTCCTAGGAAAATGGATGGACCGCATTGTTTGTAGAAAAATGGGTCTACCCATCAATCCATATTCTTCTTCTTGTGACCCCCACTTCTAATTCCTCGACTTCCTCGGGAATTACTATAATCAAACCATCCACTCAATCATTACAAAAATGATCGATCCAGATTACTTTTATAAAAAAAAGGGACTATTCACATCATCATAAATCATTCATCAAGTCGGCCAACTTTTGATTGATGTATTGCATGACAATCTCCTCGAACAAACCATCCTAACCATCTTACAATTATTAGGAAATAATAATCTAAGTCTTCATCTCAATTAATTAAGTTCAGCTACACAAATTCTGTTATGTCATTTCACTCTACCAAAGGCCATACCTTTAGGGGGCATTTGGCGCAAGGTATTAGATGGGATTAGGAGGGATAGAAATGCTTTTGATCCCGTGCAATTCCATTCAGCATTTGGAGAGGATGGAAAACGTTAGGATTATGTGGGATGAAATTGCATTTAGTGCCACGTAGCGAAATTGACGCTTTATGAGAAAGTTGGCAAAGTTTCTATGGTGTTCTACCTTTGCGTAGTCTCGGTCCATAGTGGAAGGCTCCGCTGATTAGGCTCCGCAGATTCTTGTCACCATTTGTTCCATTATCTCATCGAATAACGAATTGGTATTTACAAAGAAGGAACAACCTTTAATTTTTGATGAATGGGAGATCCTATAAAATGACAAGTGTTTCGTAAACAAATCAGTGTTTTGTTTGAATCGAGAATAGCAATTCCAAGACATGGCTCAACTCGTGTGTGAAAGGCTGGCTTTGACTAGATCGAATCACGCATCATTTTTAGATTCACTTCACCCATACTACTCCCATGCAGTATTTCAGTAAATTTCGAAATCTACTACACATGTGGGCCCCACATTGATGGATGTGTTTATCCATGCTGTCCATCCATATACATTGCTTACATGTGACATTCTAGTTATACATGTGTACAAGTAGTGAACCATATCCTTTGTGAATTTGGTCCATTGATTACAACTCCATGGTCCACCAAACATGATTTTGCTTAATCCCGTGTATTCCCATGGCAAATATTTTATCCCAAATATGGGATTGGGTGGCTATAATACCATGGTATTTCCAAACATGCAATCATTGAGCAATAATGATGTTAATCCCATCTAATACAATTCAATACCAATCAATTCCACAAACCAAAGTCACAAGTCATCAAGTCAGTATATGGAAAGATGACCTTTAATGCTTGCAAGTTACATTATTACAAAAACATTACATATGTATGAAAAGAACTAGGATTAAAACCAACACATACATCATTATACATACTTGAATAGTTTCTTGTACCAAATATCTAAAACTTTAATTATTGTTCTGATAGTCAAAGTATCACAACTTAATCTATAATCACATCTAAGTTATTCGATACCTCATAATTTTCCGAGAGCAATCCCAGTTCCTCAATACTCGATGATTCTGTGGGATTTGTATCAGTTGCATGATCTTCATCAGGAACCCTATGTGGGGAAGAATGAAAAGGCTTGGCTGGCATTTGCAGAAGTTCCACATTACCTTCTAGCATCTCTATAACTTTACTCATGGAAGGACGGTTTGCAGGTTTCATCTGTATACACCACAGTGCAACTATAACCATTTTCTTTGCAATTTCCTTTTCATCCTCAGCAGCATCTTCCATTCCCATCTCCCCATCTTGATCGAGCTTGTCATATACCCACAACGGGAAGTAAATTTGGCTTGAGTTTGCAGATGGATTCACGTTCTTTCTTCTACCAGCCATTTCCATTAAAAGCATTCCGAAACTGTAAACATCAGACTTGTATGAGACCTGCCTGCTGGTATTTTTATAAAATAGTTCAGGAGCCATATATCCTAGAGTTCCTCCTACAGCTGTGACCGATAAATGGCTTTCATCTGTTGGGTAGAACTTTGCGAGCCCAAAGTCGGCAACTTTTGGGTTGAAGTTGTCATCGAGGAGAATGTTGTGAGGCTTGATGTCAAAATGTAGAATCTTCATGTCACAACCTTGATGAAGATATTCAATCCCGCGTGCTATCCCCAATGCAATCTGGTACATCTTCTCCCAACTCAAAGGGCTGCTGTTACCTTCATGGGAATATATATATTTTTCTAGAGAGCCATTAGGCATGAATTCGTAGATAAGAGCTCTTTTTGATCCCTCTGCACAAAATCCAATGAGTCGGACAACATTGACATGATGAATCCTTCCAATGGTTGCAACCTCGTTGATGAATTCTTGCCCATTGCCTTTTGACTTACTAGACAACATCTTGATCGCAACAGGTGGTCCATTTCTGAGCTTTCCTTTGTAAACGGAGCCAAAACCTCCTTGGCCTAATTTCTCTTTAAAACGCATGGTCATCCTTCGAATATCCCAATAAGAGTACCTTGCAGGCGTTTGGCATCTGTACTTGCTCAAGAACTCTTCTACTGTGGTGTCCATCCATATATGTCTCCTTCGTAATTTATATACCAGTAAGGCGATAAGGCACACTATTCCGATGAATGTTCTCCCCATTAAAACTATTTGGCATAGAGAAAAACATGGAAATTGTAGTAGGTTAGTAAGTACCCCAGTTTTTTTACTGTATTTGAAATGTTTAGACGGTGTTACTAGTATTCTAGATAATAGCTTGATGGTCCGGTACAGGTCATAATTCAGAAACTTAGAGAACTCGACTTGATTCACTGTTATGGTTGGGTCAGATTGACTTGAAGACTTAACCCAACTCATACTCAATATTTGAAAATATTAGAATTTTTTGTAGATATTTAAAATAGTTAAATTTAGTATAAGTAATATAGAACACATATAACACAAAGCAACTACATCATGTATACTTCGGGGGTAGAAGTCGCTGCTTCCCTTGGTTAACACTGGGTGTTTGAATCTAATCCCACATGCTACCTCATAAGGCAAGCGACCCAGTCATGCCAAATCATGCCAAGTCGACCGAGTAATCGAGTCAGCTCGAGTTTCTAGTGACTCGGCTCGAAATCCCACCCAGTCGAGTCAGTGAGTTTGAGAACTATATATGGTACCAGCCATAACATAAGCAAACAAAAGTGAAGAATTTTGTAGCCAAGACTCAAAGAGTATGGTGGATTACATGAATGCAACAAACCCATTGTGCATGGGGCATAAACTTGATCCGACCTATCCAAAATGTGGGCTCTGCAGTGGATGGGGTTTTACTGAAAAATAGAGATATTGAGTATTGTCATCATCAATTGCCTGTCAAATGCAAGTGCAAATTCTGCTGATTGGGCAACCAAGGATCACTCAGTAGATCCCTCATTTTGAGATTTTAGTGCACATTCAAGGTTTTCATTAGGATACAAAATACTCAATGGATGTGTCACATAACTCCTGGCTTAAATATGGATGAAAATGACTCAAAACATCCCATGAAAACGTCTTTGGAAAAGGGGGTTAAGGATTTACCAAGGATACAGAAATATATGAGATATTGATATGTGATCCAAATTTCCCTTATGTTATCAAAAAAGCCTGCATTGTCCAACAAGAAATTATATCAGGATGTGAAAATGATAGATCCCTTCAAGTTAGAGGCAGTAAACAACAAAATTAACTGCAGTAAAAAAGAAATTGACCAGTGCAATCACTATGAACAAGTCAGCATTTTATTTGTTTATATAGCAAACCCAGGCGATGCCTGGGCCACACATGGAGAGAGCAGGGTTTTGAGTTTAAACCACAAAATTCCCGGGGCAGACAGTGGATGGATCTCCGTCTCAAAAATAACATTGGTCAAGTATCTCTCTTCTTTGAGGGTGAAACAAAGGATGGAAAATAAGATTAAAGAAGAAAATACACCCATTTGAATTTCTGCAAGACCCAAATTCCAAAATCGATAAATAGATTTTGATTATATTAATTTGCAGAGAACCCACAAGCTATGAAAATTCTATGAATGCTTTAAAGCAGGATTTGATGAACACTTTAAACAAAAACAAATACAAAATGATGAGAAACTCAAATTGAATTAAATGATGAATCGATAAGATTCAGGACATCCATTTCTTGAATGTTCGGTGTTCTATTATTTTTCCCTTCTTGGTACTTAGATTGATGTCGGTTCTAAAATTTGGAAGATTCTTGTGAGAGAGTTTAAAAAAAGATAAAAAAGTTTAGATTTAAACCAGATAGGGATGAATTTTCAAGAGATTTGGTAGTTGTAGAGGAAGTGGGAAATGCATTGATAACGGTTGAGAAATTACAAGAGTTTTTTTGAGGTTTGTTAACTTGTAAAGAAAATGAGACATATTTGATATGGGCTTAGTTTTCACTAACAATTGTGTCAGACATATGTCTGATTGGGGCCTTTTTATGGTATGAACTGCTAGATGATTCGCTGTAAGAATCTAAACCTAAACAGAGGATTGTGGCCATCATTATCTGTAGATGAATTTAGAAACAACATAACAAAATTGAAGGTTATTGGCCACACTACAAGGAATAATGGGGATAGGATGACATCCATGGGTTTGTTTGTTGGGCTATCATGGTGTGTATCTTTCATCAAACCCATTAATCAAGTACGATTCATAAGGATGAAGTGAAAATTCAAAAATCAACTAGATTCAATATTAAGCAGGCACGTAAATACCAAAAAATAGGCAGCTCCAACGTTCAAGCGGACCACACAGTGAAGATCAAACAGTTACCGTCGAAATCTTTTTAGGGGCCATAGAAGTTTTGGATGAAGCTGATATTTCTGTTTTCGCTTCATCCAGGTCTATGTGACCTCATGAACAGGTTGAATGGCAATTAACCATCACGTTGGGCCATAGGAAGGTTTCATTGGTGGGTGTCATTACCACCGCTGCTTCCTGTGGCGCGGTCCACAAAAGGCATGGTTCTGCTATAGTTTTGGGCTTTTACCTTAAAATGATATGGAAAAAAAAAAAAGAAAAAGGATGGACGGTGTGGATAAAACCCATACATCACAGTGGCCCCTCCTAGCTAGGGACGGGTGGGTAAGTATTAAGAACTTACAATGCCAAGATTCGTAGAATTTCTTGCAACCACTAGAACAGCTGCACGCAACGTATGAAACACCGCCTGGTTCCTTTTTCAGCGAACAGGATACGTGGCTTCCATTCGTACAGTAGTGGCGAGATGCGAGAGAACGACCCCAAGTTAATTGAAAACCTTTCATCAATCTATCATGAATTTCTTTATAATTAGACTCTTTGATTCTCTCCTCTTTTGGCATTCCAAAGGCATTGCCTATGATTTTGCAAGATGGATGGAGCTCAGACACCATCATCGAACGCCCAAGTACATAGATATATGCCCCAGATGTGGTATTGAAGCAACTCGTTGTAGCTATGTATGAATCAAGATCATCATTGCCCATCTGAGAGGAACAATTTACGAATACGGTATTCTCTGGAGGGTCCGACGAAATGTAATCATATGTGTATGTGTAGAAGGGGTAAATGTCTTGTATTGTCAGGGAGTTGCGAGGGATAGAGGAGCAGTCACTTTGTAGACTGGAATCAACCAGTAGGATGCTCTGTTTCTTATACTCAATCGCCTCGACCCAGAATTTCTTAGGATGGATATACAATACAGCTCGATTTCTTTCGCAAGAAAGTTGGTATTCGGGGTAGCCGCAGTTGGGAGGATCGTCTTCCAAGCGGAAGGGGAAGCTGATGTTGGAGATGTTACCACATGAAGAATGGCAACCTCTGATATTTTGGGCTTTGCAAGCTACGAAAACGGCTGCCAAAAGAAGCGGTTGCAACACCATAAGAAGGATCCTCTTTTCCATGTTATTCCACGAAAAATAAAAAACAGAAAAATAAAAAAGTAACGATTTCCAGAATTAAATCTTTCAAGAGATTATGTAACCAAGGTATATATAGCGCAAACGGATTACGTGGTGTGACAAACACTACCTACCTCCACAGTGTGTTTACGAAACTAAGCTACGTAGGCCCACCATGATGTATATGTTATATCCTCACAGTCCATGCATCATAGGAGATCATTTTAATGATCGGTACCAAAAATGAGGCAGATCCTAATCTCAAATGAACCACGTCATACAAAGCATTGAGGATTGAACATCTGTCATTGAAAACTTCTCAAAGGCCACGGAAGTTTTGAATCAATCTATTTTATTATTATTATTATTATTTAAAATTATCTCCATCCAGGTATGCATTACCTCAATTATATGACAAATAAACTTCACTAGACACATGAAGGTTTCAATGGTGAGAATCATTGTCCCCACTGAGTTACGTGGTTTGGTCCACCTGATCTTTAAATCTATGATGTAGAGCATCATATCACATGACCTTGCATCGGAATTCGGGATTGTGGTAAGATGTTTATGGACAATGATGTTGCTAGTAAGGTTGTTGTAATTGGATTAGTACACATCAGGATGTTTATTTGAAAGAAATATATTATGATATATGTAAGACAACCTATAGAAGAATCGATATATCTAAGAGCTCTTGAGGCAATAGGGTACAAATTCAACGATTTTGATTGTGTCTTAAAAGTTTCAAAGGGGACACTTATGGTGATGAAGGCACAATGTAGCGGTAACCTTTACAGGTTGATCAATAATACTATATCGGGTGAAGTTGCAACATTTATAGTAGAGTCTACATCAACATGTTTGTGGTATGCATGTGTAGGCTATATGAGCGAGCGTTGTATGAAGATATTTTCTGATAATTCCTTAATTCTTGCATTTAAAAGTTTTAATTTTGATATATGTAAGCATTGTTTATATGGTAAACAATCATGATTATCTTTTAAATCTGGAAAGCATGTTAGTAAGGGTACTCATGATTATGTGTATTTTGATGTATGGGGGTCATCACTCGTAGTTTTTGGAGGGAGTCATCATTCTTTGTATTATTCATAGATGACTATTCTAGAAATGTTTGGGTGTACTTTATGAGTACAAATCAGATACTTTCGCTACTTTCAAAGTATGGAAGGCAGTGATAGAAAAACATTTAGGGCAAATGTAGAAAATTCTGAGAACAAACAATGAGAGTAAATTCACTTCAAAAGAATTCAACTAATTTTGTAAAGATGAATGGATCGTATGACACAACACAATCAAGCACACACGAGAGCAAAATTGTGTGACAAAATAGACAAATAAGACTCTCTTGGAGAGAGCCCAGAGTACGTTGATCAATAATGTTGGATTAAGTAAAGAGTTATGGACTAAAGTCGTTAACACGACTTGTTACTTAGTGAATCGGTCCAATTTACGTCGATTATGTGTAAAATTTTAGAAGAAGTGTGGAGTGGTCATGATGTTGATTACTCGGGGTTGCGAGTATTTGATTGTGATGCTTACTCTCATGTACCATCAATTGAGAGAGATAAGATAGACCAAATGGCTAGAAGTATATCTTTTTTGGTTATGGCGATGGTATGAAGAGATACAGGTTGTATGACTAGGTCACATGGAAGATCACAATTAGCAGTGACGTCAAGTTTTATGAAGATTCTTTGTTTTGTAAGGAAGAACACAAGAAATCAGAAAAATTAACGGTGATAGACGTTGAAATTAACAAGGGTGAAACACAGGTTGAAGTTGAACATCAGTAATTGGTATAGGAACAGGTGGAGTAGCTACATTTTATGAGAAATCGACTTAGAGATCACAAAAGCAACTTTGGATGGAACAGATGGGCCTACAGATGGATGTTAAAATTGCTTTCCGATATGGAGAGTTGGAAGAGTAGATCTACATAAAGCAACTAGAAGGGTTAGAAATATAAGTGCAGATACTAAGTTTTGCAGGTTAAGGAGGTTATATACATTATGATGGGCCTACAGGCTAAAACAAATGTTTTATACCACTCAGGTCAGTGTAAAAGTGTTTTTTATTTTTATTTTTTATTTTTTTAAGAAGACGACTTTCATTTCATCCTCAACAGTGAGGTACACCATTTACAATATTTCGGGCTTTCGCAAAGAAAAAAAAGACCAAGCGGAAGCCTATCATAAGAGGCTAAAACACAGGAAACAAAAAATTGAAAGACAACAGTAGCTCTCGTTGAGCACCCAAAGAAAAAACAGACTCTACCCCTAGTGGAGCTGCTCTACACTTAACCTGAAGCAGAAAATTTCCTGAGCAAGCATAATCCTGCTTTGTCCAAGAGGAAAACACCCTTAATAAGGCGAGGAAAGGCCGAGACATCGGAGAAGAAAATGTCAGACTAATTTCTGCTTCCCTCTTTGGCTAAACCATCAGCTACCCCGTTCGCTTCCCTAGGAATAGGGGAGAGGCGAAAGGAGCCTCTTGAGCTAAGCCTCTTAATCCTATATATCCAGTACTTCCATTTCCAGGCACAAGAGGACTTCTCTAGCAAGCTATCCACCACCCACTTAGAGTCTGATTCGATTTGAACATTCCCCATCCCATGTTCTAAACATAACCACATTCCATCATAGGCTGTTCGAATTTTAACCCCATTGTTTGATGAAGCTCCATACCCTCTGACGAATGTAAAAATCATGTTTCCATGGTGGTCCCTGCATATACCACCCCCACCAGCTGGCCCTGGATTTAAGAGAGATGAGTCGTCAATGTTTAACTTACTCCAGCCCTCTCTTAGCTTGATCCATTTCACTATGAAGAAACTTTGGGGAAGGGGACCCTGATGGGGTTGATGAAGGAGAAACGGGTGGGGGGAGGCTTCTAACTGGAAGAGAGAGGACTGAGCTTGAGGGAAGCACAATTCTAGCTACCATTTGATTTTGACGAACACTCCTTAGATTGAAAAAGCCCGGCCTTCACATCTAGCTCCATTCCTGACCATCCAAGTTTCCCACAGCAAGAAAGCGAGAGCTAAACGGAGAGCAATAAGGGTATGTCTGAGGGGGAGATTCTGCTCCCACCACCAGACCAGCCACCCCCGTACTGAGAGATGGAATGTCAAGGACACCCCGAAAAAAGTAGCCAGCATCTTCCACAACTTATTTGCCAGATTCCTAGACAAAAAAAGGTGAGACAACGTTTCCCTACTTGGAGGGGGCACCCGGTTGTCCTCGCAGCACTCACACTTAGAAGCAATGCATATCCCCTTCTTCTAGATGACTATGTCGATAGGCAAAGCTTGTTGTAGAAGCCTCCACAAAAATGTAGAAATTTTAGGAGGAATATTTGGGTGCCACATCTTCTTCACCTAAGAAATTTTCTGAGCTGCCTCTCTCCCCACTTCCTAGGCCGATTTAACTGAGAATTTACCTGCTGGATCACATGGCCAAAAAGGGGAGTCTTCACCATCCGAGGTGTAGATACCTCTGAGTATAATCTGATCCTTGAGCCAACTTGGAAGGGCGAGAGGGGCTTTCGTCTTAGGCCCATCCTTCCCTATGAAATCTGAAACTTGCAGCTCCAACATATCATGTGGGATATCCAGGGAAGCGTGAGAGATCAGTGGCCCCAGTCCAGACCAATTACTCCGCTACATGTTACAGTTCCCATGGCCCACTTCCCATTGGATGTTGCTGTCCAAGGTGGGGAAAAGCCCTACCAAGGCCCTCCAAATCGGCGAGGCATTTGTAGGAAGGGGATTAGAACTAACTGATGCTCCATTATGCTTATACTTAAAGCACATGAACTTCACCCAGAGGCTTCCTTCCTTCCCAAATTTGATTCCCCAAGTCAGAGTAGCAGTATGATTCTAATAGTCGTATAGAGTAGCAGTATGATTCTAATAGTCGTATATGCTTAGATTTACTGGAGTAAGGATTGTGTTGTTCTTTTAGGGCCTGTTTGGAAATTACCAAGTTACCTTTTCTACTTATAGTAGTAGATAAGTAACTTATTTAAGATAAGCTTGGTTTAAGATTAATTATAAGTAACTTTTTTTTTAAAAAAAGTTAAAGTTAATTAATCACATTAACTTAATAATTTAAAACCAAGATAAGCAACTTAAGGCATATGTAACTTAAGATCCAAAGTCTCCCTAGGGTCTGTTTGGATAATAAGTTGCTTAAGATAAGTTATTTATGGCACAAATAATTGATCTTAGTTTCTATTTAATAAGAATTAAATATATTTGGTAATTAACAACATACTTATATGCTTCTCTTCTTCTTATTCCTTTTTATTTTTATTTTATTTTTTATTTTTTTTATCTGTCCTGTCCTCTGCCTTTTTTCAACAACCTATAAAAAGTAGAAAAGCTGAAAAAAAAAACTAAGATGATTAAATACTTTTAAGTAAAAAAGTTATAACTAATCATAAACCAAGCATATCTATCTTAACTAGGTTACTTATCTACTGCTATAAATAGAAAAAGTAACTTATTTGGTGGTATCCAAACGGGCCCATTGTGGCATCTGCATGTGCAGTCACCAATCTGACAGTTAAGTAACAAGTCATAAGCCAGTAGTGTGAGTTGACCAACTTAGTGAGCTAACTTGGTTGGGGGTTAAGCCACAAGTCCCCAGCTTCGGAAGAGCAAATTAGGTGTGCACCCTGGCCTCACCTAAGACAGTTCGGCCCTTATTGTGGGCCTGCCTTTATGTATCTAATCTACATCCATGCGGTCTTCTCATTTTTCATCTAATATTAGGGCACGAGCGAGAAAATGAAGTAAATCCAAATCTCATATGGACTATATTGTAGGAAATAGTGCTTGTTGGATGCACACTAAAAAATTCTTCCTAGGGCCTACTTAAGGTTCATGTTTACTTGCCATTCCAATCTATTGATAAGGTCACGCATAATAAAGAGAAAAAAAACAAATATCATCTTGATCCCAAAAAATTGTGGCCCACAAGAAGTTTTAAATGGTCAATCTCTACCGTTTCTTATGGCATGGTCCACCAAAAATTTGGATCACTTCATTTTTGGGCTCATGCCATAAAATGATCAAGCAAAAATTGATGAATAACGTGGAATAAATACATCAAGGTCTACCCCACGGAAAGGGCTGCGGGGTATTGGGTAAGACCAGGGCGCATCTAATCCTTTTCCCAATTTTACTATGCAGATACGGTACATCCCTCTAGCTTCGTAGGTCACACCATGATATGTGTGTTTTATCCACACCATCCATCCATTTTCCAGCTCAATTTAGTGCATGATCAAAATACGAGGCAGATCCAAATTTCGGGTGAACCATGCAATAGGAAACAGCGGTGATTGATTGCGCACCTTTAAAAATTTATTGTGGGCTACCGAAGTTTTGGATCCAGCTGATATTTACGTTTTCCCTTGACGAGCTATGCCTTTATGAACAGGTTTTATAGAAATTGAACATCCTTTCAAGTCTTAGGAAGTTCCGACACGTGGTGACGGCATTATTCCCAGCCACATTTTCCCCACTGGTGATGAGGTATGGTTGATATGAGCTCTTTGAATTTGTCTCATTTTTTTACTAATGCCCTAAATTGAGTTGAAAAATAACCGGCCAACATGAATAAAATACATAGATTATAGAACCAGTACCACAACCGAGTCCCTATTTCAATGATTGCATGTCTAGCTCAAGTAGTGGCAGACTGAGTGAAGATACCTTGCTGAAGGTCTTGGGTATCAATTCCCTAGTGGGGTGGCTAATTCACAGTGACATGTGAACTGACAGTGGGGTGTGTACTGACCAGCTAAGGCAAAAAAAAAGAAGAAGAAGCATTTAATCTCATGTTTGAGATTAAATTCCATATTTGAAAAAATATTATATTAAGCAAAACTCATCTTTGGTGGACCATGGAATTCTAATTAATAGGATAGTTTCACAATTGTTGTGGGTCTTAATGTCGGTCAATTGCACATGAACGGGCATATAGATGGATGCCATAGATATAACACATGCATCAATGGGGCCCACACATACACAGGCATATAGATGGACGGTGTGTATAAAACACATGCATCAATGGGGCCACATATGCATTGGATTCCAAAATCCACCTAAACTCCCATGTGGAACCAAATGAAATTTGATTCTAGTTCGTCCCCTCGTCTCCGAGCATTCATCGGATGGAATTTGCACGGGACCAAATGCCGTTCCGCCCCACCTAATCTCACCTAAGCCCTCCCTCGTGCCAAACAGGCCACGCCTCTCAACAATTAGACTTTTCCTAGTATCTTAGTAAGAAGGCTACAAAGCTTCAACTCCTGCAGACTTATCTGACCTGGGCATATGGAGGGTCCCGGGCTGAACTGGCGCCTCCGATATCTTTCCTTATTTTCCATTAAATAACAGGTAATCCGGATAGCAGGAGGTGAGATAGGATCAACTATATTTTCGCATCAACAATATAAATAGGCAAGCTGTGTAAGTCAGGCAAATTGATGGGTGGGGAGGGCCGAAGTCCTCATTTTTCGGCGGATTCAGTGAGTTAATGAGTTCAAGACCTATGAATAGGTTCCAAGGGCCCTAATAATTTTCCAAATACTCGATAAATACATTGTAAATAAATAATAATTACTTACATAAGTACCATTCCATGCTGAGGTACTTTTGGAACACTAAAATGACTGACAAGTGTAAAATGAATGTGGGGCACAGTGTGATGTATGTGGCTTATCCACACCGTTCATTTGCTATGCGGACTGATTTGAGATTATGAACTAGAAAAAGAGGGAGATCTAAAGCTCAATTGGACCACACCATAGGAAGCAAAGGGAATTCAACGCTTATAGTTGAAAACATCTTGGGCCCATAGAAGTTTTGGATCAACATGATATTTTTGTTTTACCCTTATCCGTGTCTTTGTGAACTACTGAATAGGTTAGATGACAAATAAACATTAATGTGGGACCAGTGAAAGAAACAACTTTCAAGGGTGGATATTTTAAGGCCTCTCTTTCTTTTAGTGTGGGCCAATTGAGCTTTGGATCTGCCTTATTTCTCGGCTAACGCCCCAAAAAATGTTTTGTTAAAACGAATGGACGGCATGGATATGGCAGGAATATTTTGGATGAGCCCACGTATTTAAGTCAATGCTTTTGAACCAGTTTTGGAGGCAGAAACAAGGTCACAATGGTAATAATTATTTATTTACATCATATTTATAAAGGAATTGGAAAATGAAACAGCAATTACTCGTAACCATTTTTCTCTAAATCACTCCAATGGGTTGGTTGAAGGTCTTGTTCCTCCTGTCCGTCTTCCGCTTCCTAACCATTGTATCTTGCAACTCCAATGAATTTTCACCAAATTACGATTGCCCAACAACCAATTGCTCACGCCATGGCCCTGACATCCGATTCCCTTTCCGAAAACAAGGCTTCAACCAGCAAGCTGGATGGTGCGGCTACCCGGGCTTTGAGCTTTCATGCAAGGGCAACCAGACTGTCCTACACCTTCCATCTACAGGAGAAGTTGAAGTGAGACGCATCGACTACGCCTCTCAGACGATCAGCATCGTCGGCTCCAATGGTTGCGTTGAGGGACTACTCTTCCACCATCTCAATCTCTCCTCTTCTCCTTTCTACTACGCTGAGGAAATGACCAACGTGACGTTTGTCAACTGTTCGGTGGGTGTTGATTTTCTATATGGTGAAAAAATTGCTTGCATGAGCGACTCGGAACATGATGTTTTCCTTTTACGTTCTGATACGAAGGTGGGAAGTTTGCCCTCGACTTGCCAGCCCACAGAGACAGTTGAAGTTCCATATTGGTATTGGTATTGGTACTATGGATATGGTGATGGTCTTCTTGATCTGAAGTGGGACATGCCCGGATGCAAAGGCAAGACTCAATCTAATTAGACTACATGTTACTATAATAAGTGCAATGAAGGTATTTTAATGAAAGAGAAATGCTCGACTGTTCTCAGATAACCAAAAGTTGTAGTTGCATAGCTTCACCTGGAAGCTCCAATTGTTCAATCTCAACTCTCCATTATTTTCCAAACACATTTCCTGACCTTCCATGAAAAAATAAAAATAGACTGATCGAATCACCTAATCCATCCCCAATTCAGAATTATTTTCTATGCCCATCATTTTTCTAAACCATGGGTGGGAAATGTGTGTTAGACCTGATGAACAGTCCAAATCGATGGATTGGGCGGTCTATATGTCCTAATGCAACTATGAACACTATAGCTTATTGTTCTCTGATAGCTCTGGCGCATTTCTCTTAATAACAACTCCCATTTCTCTTCCTTCCATAATAATAATATAAATCTTCTTCGTATATGTGCCCCTGTTTTCTTGTTATGATTAGACTTTTCAGCCAAATTTTCAACATCATAAATCTATTCATTCTTTTATATCCTATTGAAGATGCACACCTGTTGTCCGGATCATAGTGACTAATCCCATCTTGGCAATTTCTTAGTGCAGGAATTTTCAGATTTCGATTATTTTTTTTTGGGAATATTATTGAGAAAAAGTCAACAAAAATTAAACAATTTAAAAGATATTTACCGTAAATTAATAAAATTATTAATTTAGAATATATATGTAGAGAATGAATTTTGCATTAAAATAATGATATTCTCTGCATAGAATCACAATAAATAAATAAATAATTACTGATGAGTTTTAAAAAAATTCACTGTACTAATATGATAATATTGTCCCCACCCCCCCTTTTTTTTTTTTTTTCTGTTTTTTGTTTGTTTGTTTGTTTGGGGTTTGTCACTTGGGTACAGAAACATGGAGAGTCCATTGATATATTTATTATATTTATGAGGCCCACTCATCATGGGCCATCCAACCAAAATGGAACTTAGCTGAAACTACTAACCCTCTGATCAGTGGATTCCAGAACGGAAAATCCAAGTAAGTTGTAACAGAAAAACCTTATATATCATGGAAGAAGGTAGTCTCTCTGGCGAGCCCCAGCATCTATTGCTTTGTTTCTCAAGACTGATTTGGTGATCATAACAGTCCAATAGATGTCTCAGGAAATGGATGGTTACAAGAGATCAGCGACATTTTTTTCACATAGCTAGGGTCACTTAAGCTGGATTTTGACATGGCAGTGGTGAAATTAACAGTTACCAGAGAAATCCTCATAGTCTATATGAAGGAAGGTGATAAAGAACTGTCCAGATCTCAAACAATGCATTGATGAGGAGAGTCTAATCAATGGGATGTTTGCTTTTAATTTGACAGCTAACTGTTTTTGTTTTCCGTTTTCACTAGATCTAATGGCCATAGATTAGATGGATAGGATTGTATAATAAGTAAACCATCCATACTAGGGCCTTACATATGGGCAGACCCAATTTGCACATCACACTGCACCATGTGCTGTAGAGAGATGGCTCTACCATATGCCGATTCTTCCATTGCTATATCTGATCTGGGGTTAATGCCTGACACCTTTGCACCAACGGAATTCACAACTGCAATGGAGCTAACTTCGTGCGCTCATTTTTGCAGGTCCATCGAAAAAGCATGTTTACGTAATTATAGGTAAAACCACTGCTCCTTTTGTTCTTATGGACTACATGAACAAGAATATATATACACTGCATATATGGACTGAAGGAGAGTATATATTTAGGAAATTAATATTTACACCCATTTTGGCTTATAAACTATTCTACTTTTGATATTAAAATAATACAAATTGATAATATTGGGAATAGGATTCGCAATTGGTTGGGTTGGGGCTAGCCCAAGACCCATCTATTTAGTAAACATGACCCTATCTGATGACCTTTGCTATTGATCAATAACTGTGAAATGTTTGGTTAGGTCGAATTTGGTCCAACCTTCCATCTTTCAGGCTCTTGATCTAACTATTGCCCCTGGGCTTTGTGTGATTAATGATCACTAACTTTCAAGCTTTATAACATTCAGAAATGGGATTGTTGTCCAATGCCAAAGGACTTTACAATAGAACTATCAGCTGATAGCTGAGATTTTTACATGGTGGCTGATTGTCCGGACCCTTTCCATCTACCTATGCAAATTTTTTCTTGACACTGAGAAATGATCAAACGCTTCCCGGGCACTGTATATTGTAATGCTCCCAGTTGGGTAGGGGAAAGTGGACAGTCCAACCAAAAGATCTCAACAGTCCATTGGATCCATCCCACACTTTATGGGCCACTAATAAAAAGACAGAAGTGTATGATGTACTTAAGATTTAATTGTGAAATTAATTACCATCTAGACTACCAATTTGGTCCAGCCCATTCATGGTGGGTCACCATGAAAAAATCACAACCACATGATTATCAGATCAATTACTTGCAAAATGTTCAGAAACACGCTGATTGGATGAGGTAACTATCCAATCGAAGTTCTTGTACAAGGCTGCAATAGATCAGATAGTAAAAGGGAGTTCAGACGACCCTGACATTGTCCATTTGGTGTGATTTTATAACTGTAGCCTATCCTCAATGTGGCCAACTTTATCAATTGTTCACTTGGTACATGCATGCGACATCTCAATACAGTTCCACATGTTTTAGGAAGTAATTTCCATGCTTATGTGTGCAGGTGCGAGCCTAGGCTCCTTCGTTATCTTAGTAGCATCGTTGATTAGCCTGAAGTTCTACCACTCACGGAAGTTAGAAAGGGAGAAAGATAGAGAGAACCGGCTCAAGGTTGAAAAATTTCTGGAGGATTATAAATCTCTGAAGCCCACAAGATACTCTTATGCTGATCTGAAAAGGATGACCGATCAATTCAAAGAAAAATTAGGTCAAGGAGGTTATGGAAGTGTTTACAAAGGAATGCTTGCGAACGGAGATCTGGTTGCGGTGAAGATCCTACAAAAGTCAGGGGGAGATGGAGAAGACTTCATTAATGAAGTGGGTACCATTGGTAGGATTCACCACATTAATGTGGTTCGTCTTCTGGGCTTCTGCACTGACAACTTGAAGCGTGCACTCATCTATGAATTCATGCCAAACGAATCATTAGAAAAATTCATTTTCTCAGCAGACGCCAAAAACCCTTTGCTAAGTTGGGAAAAGCTTAAAGTTATTGCAATTGGCATTGCTAGAGGGATAGAGTATCTTCACCAAGGATGCGACCAACGCATCCTTCATTTTGATATCAAGCCTCACAATATATTGCTAGATCATAACTTTAATCCCAAGATATCTGATTTTGGGCTAGCAAAGTTATGCTCGAAGGGACAGAGTATTGTATCAATGACCGCTGCCAGAGGAACCATGGGTTACATTGCACCTGAAGTGTTCTCTAGGAACTTTGGAAATGTTTCCTACAAGTCCGATATTTACAGTTTCGGAATGTTGTTGCTAGAAATGGTTGGAGGAAGGAAGAACATTGATGTTAGGGTGGAAAACACCAGTCAAGTGTACTTTCCTGAATGGATTTATAATCGTCTACATCATGGGGAAGAGCTGGGACTCAACATCGTTGCAGTTGAAGACGCAAATATAGCAAAGAAACTAACTACTGTGGCACTCTGGTGCATACAGTGGTACCCGGGTGATCGCCCTGCTATAAAAAGTGTGGTCCAAATGCTAGAAGGAAGCATGGAAAGCTTGATGATGCCACCAAATCCTTTTGCCACCTCTGCTCCACCAAATGTTGACACAACTACCCCTGAGATAACCCATGTCGCAAATTTAACAACTATAGCAGAACTCGAAGAAGGGAAAGAAGATGATATTTCTTGACATCAACCACCAAATTTATGTCATTAAGGATGTTTGCTATATTATATGTTTGCGATGGTCTCCAATTCTGTCTTTGTTATCCATTAAATTGGAGTCCATTAGAATAAGCACAATGTGCCTTCGCTTTGGATTTCAAAATTGAACTCCTTTTATCTATGTCACTGTCTATGTGAATTGAGCTCCTTTTATCTATGTTGTGTATATTTTTACTTGGCATCTATAGTGATTAGATTGCTCTTACCTTTGCATACTTTCTCACTTTGTTGTTTTCATATTTATATAGACCAAAGCAATATGCAGTGTATTTACTGCTTGGTATACAACTGTGGGTGCAGCTGTAAGATGAATGCATGTCTTCTTCTCAACCAGTATATTCTATACATACTTTACATGGTCATGCAAATTTTACCCATAACTACATAAATAGATGACACAGGGATAGACTGGATTCCTCAGAGAGATTCCTCAAATCCACGATGAGAAATAAAAGCTAGAAATAAATTCTAATAAATTCGAAAATAGCTTGATTGATGATAAAAATGAATTTATAATCCTTTAAATAGTGATACCAAAGCTAGGAAGAAGTTTCAGAATCAAATTCTAACTCAAAACTCCTTAAAATCTGCGACTTACTTATAATAGTAAACTTACTATTTATAGATGGTCATGATTCCTACTAGACTTCATGGTTTTTGGCCAAAAATAGTAAGTGTCCTATTTGGCCTAACCATGTTATTCTCCTAAATTTTCTAAGTCCTTTTCATGTTGGGCACAACTCCTAAAGCTCAAAGGATGAAGAGTTATGATCGAATTAAAAATTAATATAAATAATAAAAACAAAATTAAAAAGGATTTTCGACTGTCGATCTGATGGAATCTCGCAAATTCGGCTTGGACAACCTGGCATAGGCAGTTGGATGGCTAAAGTAGCTTCTCCTACCCCAAAATCATATATGATATGTTGAATAACTCATTCCGGTTTGCGAGATGTGCTTGTTTTAGGGTTCTGACGGTCTTGATCACTTCCGCCTCCAATCGGGCCTTCTCTGGTCCATCTTGGACACGAAAGTGTCTGCGACAGGCTCTACATCAATAGACTACCTAAGCTAGACTTGGGTTGTACCTGGCCTGCCTATGCCTTGATTTTCATGGTATACTAGAAAAGGGGCTTTATTGAATCCAATCTTCGGTGTAATCTCTTTGAGAAATTTTGGCTATTGAATCCAGCTGATTACACCTACTATTATATCTCGTTGTTCATGTTTGTCGATGTCCCGATCTTGGCCCATTTGAGTGATGGATTTCAGAGATTTAACAGAGGAATGCTGTATTTGGTCCTAGGGGAGAGCGGTTTATGGGCCCCATGGGCCTACACCTAGATTCTCTCTCTGTTTTTTTTTTTTTTTTTTTCACCATACACCTAGATTCTCTCGCATACCAAAAAGACCAAAAGATGTGTCAATCTCCTCCAGTTTTTGAGTCATTTCTAGACAATGTGCTGTAAACGCTAAAGATATGCATGGCAACAGGATCAAGAGTGCCGATGCCTTGTGGAGATCAAAGACAACGTCTATCATCTACTATTGCCGAGCCACATATGCACTCCTGATTCATTCGATGTCAAGTACTTAATGCTTTATCATGAAGATTCTGCAAATGATAGAGATGGTGGTAGCTTGAGCTCGAGCACTCTCCGACTAAGGCATACCTGGAGCATCGGGAGAAGGCCACATCGGGCTACACTCAATGGGGCATTACTAGAGGCAGGCAGTGTGCACAAATAGGAGTCTATGACCGAAACGCAGAGTAACTATTTCCATATTCCAACAGCAAAACAGAAATCGGATTGAGTAAACTCTGTTGGGTCCACTGTGAATTCATGTGGTTTATCCATGCCGTCCATCCTTTTTTCAGATCATTTTAGGGGTTGAGCCCAAAATTGAACTATATCAAAAGCTCAAGTAGACCATACCATAGGAAACAGTGGACGTATTGATTTCCATAGTTGAAACCTTTCTAAGGCCCCAGTGATGTTTATTTGTCATCCAAACTGTTCATAAGATCACATGGACATGGATGAAGGGAAAACACAAATATCAGCTTGATCTAAAACTTCTGTGGGTCCCCAAGAACTTTTCAACAGTAGACTTCAATTCACACTGCTTCAAGTGGTATATGCTTAATATTTGGGCTAAAGCGGTAAATTTATATGATAAAATGGATGGACGAAGTTGATACAATGCATGAATGACACTGGGCCCACAGAGTTTACTCAGTACGCTTAGCATACTGAGTTTCTCGGTACACAATCCGCTTCCAGCAAAACAACAACATATGATTGAAGCGTAAGGTTAAGATTGCTGAAAGATGGAACAGTTCACTGCCTGTTTCGGGCTATTTTCTATTATTTGTTGATTTGAGCCAGAATTCGGTTGTATTCTATTAATTTTCTGTTCTAGGTTGTTCGGTTAGTGTCTTGTTAACTAATCAAATATCTTTAGCATTTATGATCCACATAATGACGTCCACATGCCATAGTTTAATTACAGGGTTAGGATTTTCAAAGGAACATGGAAACTTTGGCATGTGTGGCAACATGTATGGGCACGTGTGGAGAAGTTTTGTGCACTTGCTAAAGCTCTAGATGGATGCGTCACTTGCTTGACTGACTTAGTGATTCATGAAAGGTTCCTGTACCTTAGTCTTCTCCATCAAAGATGCGTTTGGAATGACTTGACTCAGCGGTAGAGAGTGTCTTTTAAGTCTTTTAAGTCGTTTGGAATGACTTGACTCAGCGTTTGGAATGACTGACTTAGTGATTCATGAAAGGTTCCTGTACCTTATCAATGACTTGACTCAAGAGTCAAAGAAGTATGATGCACGAAGCATCTGCACCCATCAGATTGAGACCATCTGACATGGCTGTAGAAATACCATCGAGTGCTTGCACCACAAGATAGGAAAAAAAAAAACCAGCCTTAATGCACATAACTTGTTCCATCTTGAGTCAAATCTTGATAAAGGACTACCATTTATGATATCTGCACAAAGGACTACAATTTATGATACCATACAAAGGACTACCAATTATGATACCTGCAAAGAAAAAAAAAGAGTAATAAGTTTTACTGAAAAAAAAAAAGAAGAGTAGCTTTTTCATGCCGACAGGGAATAGCTACCGCGTAAGACATGTCATTCTCAGTTGGAAAGTTAGGTAAATGTGCTTGTCTATGTCATGCAAGTCTCTTTCATTGGAGCCCACCAAACAGCCTGGCTTAGTGATAGAAAGTAAGAATGGAAAGCTAGATAAATGTGCTTGACTATATCATGCAAGTCTCTCTCATTGAAGCCCATCAAACGGCCCTATCTTTAGTGATAGAAAGTGAGAGTGGGAACTACGGTTAAAAGACTAAGACTTGTTCCATCTTGAGTCAAATCTTGAGCTGACTCGAGATTCTCCTCAGTCAAGGCTGGGTTAAATAACTAGAGTTTTTATTGGGCCACATAAGGTTTACATGCAATTTGTTAACCAAGTCAAACAAATGTGCTTGACTGTCGGCAGAGCCCATTTAACAATGACCTGTGGCATTGGGCCATGTCCGTAACAGCTTTGGGTTATTTCTTTATTAGGCTAGAAATAAATTTAGTCCTGTGATTAAGGAAGGCAATGGGTGAGGTCAGCCTGCAGTTAACTGGCATGACTTGCTTTCAGTACATGTTTGGGCTTAAGCTGAATAGGTTGTGGGTGGGCTTGGGCTAGAGAATGTGACCCATTTACGTAGGTGGGTCAAGCTTGGTCTGAACCCTACCCAACACGACCTGAAAATATAGCATAACAATGGGCCAGGCCAAATACCTGAATGATCCACCTAACAAGCCAACCTCTGGAACTCTAAAGATGCAAATATAGCAAAGAAACTAACTACTGTGGCACTCTGGTGCATATAGTGGTACCCTGTTGATTTCTCCGCTATGAGAAGTGTTGTTCAAATTCTAGAAGGAAGCATGGAAAGCTTGATGATGCCACCTAATCCTTTTCCCAATGGAATAAGAGCAATGTGCTTTTGCTTTGGATTTCAAAAACTGTCTATGTGAATTGAACTCCTAGTATCTATGTTTTGTATATTTTTCCTTTACTTTGAATCTATAATGATTAGATTGCTCTTACCTTTTGGATAATTTCATTGATACTTTCTCACTTTGTTGCTTTCTTATGTATATAGAACAAAGTAATATGAAGTGTGTATGTATAGCTTCGTATGACAACTCTGGGCGCAGCTGTATGACTGTATAATCTTTATAGCTTTGTAATATATGGGTGCACACACGTTAAGATGAATGCGTATGTCTTTTTCTTAACCAGTACATTCTATACATACTATACATAGTCATGCAAGTTGTTCCCATAGCTATATAAATAGACTACCTAGGCCAGACTTGGGCTGTACCTGGCCTGGCCTAAAACCTAGATTTTCATATTTTACATCTTTAAATTATCTCTTTGAGAAATTTCGGCTATTGAATCCATCTGGTTCCACCTATTATCATATCTCATTGTTCAGGTATGTCAATGTCACGATCTTGGCCCATTGAGTGATGGATTTCAGAGATTCAACAGAGGAATGTCGTCTTTGATCCCAAGGGACAGTGGTGCCTTTTTGTTATGGCCCCCACGGACTTCTTGATACTCTCACTCACCAGAAAAACCAAAAGATACATCTTTCTCCTCAACATTTTGAGTCATATCTAGACACACCAAATTAACTCTAGAGATATGCATGGAAAGAGGACCAAAAGTGATGGACATTTTGAGAAGAGTCTTCCAATCCAGGACATTTTGAGAGAATGGTCCATTGAAGGTGGGTACTGATGGACAAATGGTATGGGACTGCTAAATTGTTACGCTCCAAAATTCGAGTACAGAGTGTGCACCCTCAGACCCGAGTTTCGGCCCATGATAGGTACACTGAATGTACTAATTTCGCTCAATTATACACTTATTTATCTACCTAATTGATCTACCGTAGATTTACATTCCATTCATACTCAACAACATCTCAAAAAATAAGAAACGATCATTTGTTCCAATAATCAATCATAAATATAACTAAGGACCCTCTCATTTGGAGTATTATGAAATGAAATAAACATATTCAACAACTTAAAATAATTGTTCAACAATAAAAAAAAATCAAATATAATTAAAGTAAAAATATCATGATTAGTATAAGGCAGCAACTTCTTCCTCTGTCAAATAGGATCACGTGTCCCTTAAGTTCTTTCCGACTCAACCACGTATTCATGTTCTTGATCCACTAGCTCATCTTCATTCACATTTGTACAGTTTTTCCATCAATAAAAAAGATAAGCTGGTCAGGCCTAGTGAGAATTCCCGACATGATTCTTTACATCAAATTATAATAGAATGCCAATAATAATACATAATATAAATTTTAAAGAAAAATGTAAATGCAATGCATCAATGCATCAAGTGGGAATCCGTCCACTTGCTTAAGTTGGAAATCCGTCAACCCGCATCTGCCCCTTGACAGACTTCTACCGTTTGGTAGGCATAGCCAAGGCTTGCATCTAGTCCTTGAGTAAGCTTCCACTAGTATAGTGGGCTTTTGGTAACGATTCTACCAGAATATACCATCCAGGGAGGTCCCCCAGGAATCTAACACATGTTGTGCATGCAATTAATAGTTGCATCATGCAATCATGAATCATGTATTGCATAGATTATTTATCACATTTGAATCAACATGGTTTAACATCTTAATCAAATCATATCATTATTAATACAAAAATCACACAGTTCTTTAAATCAACTAAGAGTACATGGTAATTAAATAAAGATATATGGTAATTAAATAAAGATAATAATACAACACATCAAACAATCCATCTATTTTAACTTGATGGATGAGAAACACATCGGGATCACTCACCTTGATGTGGTAGAGATGATTCTGTGAACCAACGGTTTGAATTGAATTAGAACTTCTTAAAATCACATAAGAATTTTCTTTAATCTTATAATTATACATAATGAATAAAACGTATGATTTCTTATTTATCATTTATTCAGATCGATATTGCTCATCCAATGGTCTAATCAATCCAAAATCTGAGGCCTTGATATATCTTAACCTTAGGAATCATATGGTCAACATGGATTTAATTTAATTTAACTAGTCAATCTCACACCAATCTCTATAGCAAGAGATTTCGCCTAAGATTTACTATTTTCATAGTATGTATCAATAGGCCGATGTGATGAACATGTGGTCAATCCAACTCGTTCATTGCATAGATCTTAAAGAGATATTCTAAATTATGAAAAAATAAAATTAAAATATCTATCACTAACCTGTATCAAAGACGACTTAAGGTTTCCTCATTTCTCTCTTATCTTTCCGCTAAGAAGCATTTTAAAAATGGGTGATTTTAATTAAGCTTCGGATCCAATTCTTGAAGTTTCATTAGCAACCAAAGATATAGCATGGATTTGATGATACCAAGTGGTTAGGATTCGACTCTTCCAAGTACAATTCCAAGTTATCGCTTGAAATAACCAATCAACTAGAAAACATACGTAAAGACTGCCTAAGGATGTAATTTGATTTAATTAGGGTCCAGAGACGATGGAGAACATTCCATATGGAGGGTTGAGATTTGATGAATGAGTTTAACCAAATAGACAGTTATAATTAACTAATGAATGGATCAGGTTAAACAACAGGATTATCTCCCAAAGACAAAGGAGAGTCTATCTTGAATAGGGGGGGGGGGGGGGGGGGGGGGGGGGGGGAATAGGTTTCCGTTTCAAACTTTGTTTGTGCTGGATAAAAGTATTTTTTAGGGAATTTATTTCAAAGGAATTCTTTCATACTTACACGTGTCTGTCAATTGATGACATTCACTAACATGTTATGAGAAATCCACTCCGCCCATTCACTTTGCCTTATCATGTTAGTATATGAGTCCAAAAATAAACTAAAACTAGTACTCAAGTGGCCCACTTGATTATAAACCGTGAGCAAGAAGAACAACCATTGAAACTTCTCTCCTTCTTACTATTATTATTCATTTTTATTTTATTTATATTTTATATTTTATTTTTACGATTGTACTTTACACGTGTGTGCACACGTGTGAAGGATGAAGACATTAGGTGACGTGTGTGTATGAAACGATGGAAACGTTTCCTACTACGAACGTTCTCCCCATTTTTCTCTCCCTTTTTTTTTTAAAAAAAAATTATTATTGTACTAAAATCAAAATGTTTATCTTTTTTTTTTTTTTTTTAGATGTGGGGCCTACAACGATATGGACCAAAATCCACCCCATTCATCAGTTTTGTTATATTACGTTGGGCCATTGGCCCGAATATATTATAGATTCGAATTTTAAGTAGGCCACATATTATATAATATGGATGATGGTTTAACATGTAGAGATAGTTTCCAATTTTTTTTAAACATCTCAATCTCTGTACGTAGAGACCTCTCTGAGTGAATGACCATCTCACTTTCTTATTTTCCACCTAAAACTTTAGTCTTGCCATCCTAATTATGGACTAAGTTGGCATTGTATCAACATATTGTACATTTTCATTGCATAGCCATCAAGTTATAATATGTAAAGAAAATGTTACATATTTAGGGAAAGAACTCAGCTTAAAAAAAATGCATTGATAATTATAAATGAAGAGTTTCTTGTCCCATACAGATTCCAATTTTTCTAGACATATCTAAAATTTGCATTGGTTTGATAGTCTAATTGCCACTACTTATTCCATAATGACATTTACGATATTTGATTCTGCATAATTTCCTGAAAGCGATCCCAGCTCGTGAATACCCGATGATTGTGTGGGATTTGTATCAGTTGCATGATCTTCATCAGGAAACCTTTGTGGGGAAGAATGAAAAGGCTTGGCTGGCATTTGCAGAAGTTCCACATTACCTTCTAGCATCTCTATAACTTTACTCATGGAAGGACGGTTTGCAGGTTTCATCTGTATACACCACAGTGCAACTATAACCATTTTCTTTGCAATCTCCTATTCATCCTCAGCAGCATCCTCCTTTCCCATGTCCCCATCTTGATCGAGCTTGTCATATATCCACAACGGGATGTAAATTTGGCTTGAGTTTGCAGATGGATTCACGTTCTTTCTTCTACCAGCCATTTCCATTAAAAGCATTCCGAAACTGTAAACATCAGACTTGTATGAGACCTGCCTGGTATTTTTATAAAATAGTTCAGGAGCCATATATCCTAGAGTTCCTCCAACAGCTGTGACTGATAGATGGCTTTCATCTGTTGGGTAAAATTTTGCGAGCCCAAAGTTGGTAACTTTTGAAGTTGTCATCGAGGAGAATGTTGTGAGGCTTGATGTCAAAATGTAGAATTTTCATGTCACAACCTTGATGAAGATATTCAATCCCGCGTGCTATCCCCAATGCAATCTGGTACATCTTCTCCCAACTCAAAGGGTTGCTCTTACCTTCATGGGAATATATATGTTTTCTAGAGAGCCATTAGGCATGAATTCATAGATGAGAGCCCTTTTTGAACCCTCCGCACAAAATCCAATGAGTCGGACCACATTGACATGATGAATCCTTCCGATGGAAGCAACTTCGTTGATGAATTCTTGCCCATTGCCTTTTGATTTACTAGACAACATCTTGATCGCAACATGTGGGCCATTTCTAAGCTTTCCTTTGTAAACAGAGCCAAAACCTCCTTGGCCTAATTTCTCTTTAAAACGCATGGTCATCCTTCGAATATCCCAATAAGAGTACCTTGCAGGCGTTTGGCATCTGTACTTGCTCAAGAACTCTTCTACTGTGGTGTCCATCCATATATGTCTCCTTCATAAGTTATATACCAGTAAGGCGATAAGGCACACTATTCTGATGAATGTTCTCCCCATCATTAAAACTACTTGGCATAGAGAAAAACATGGAAATTGTATTAGGTTAGTAAGTACTCCAGTTTTGTTACTGTACTTGCAATGTTTAGATGGTGTTACTAGTATACTAGATAATAGCTTGATGGTCTGGTACTGACTCAACATTTAATTATTCAAACTGAAAATATTAGAATTTTTTGTATATATTTAAAATAGTAAAATTTAGTATAAGTAATATATAACATAACACAAAGCAACTATATCATGTATACGTTCAGCGCGGTTGAAGTCGCTGCTTCCCTTGGTTAACACTGGGTGTTTGAATCTAATCCCACATCCCGCCACATAAGGCAAGCAACTCAATCATGCCAAGTCGTGCCATGTTGACTGAGTAATCAAGTCAACTCGAGTTTCCTAGTGACTCGGCTCGAAATCTCACCCAGTCGAGTCAGCGAGTTTGAGAACTATGGTACCAGCCATAACATATCAAACAAAAGTGAAGAATTTTGTAGTCAAGAATATGGAGGATTACATGAATGCAACAAACCCATTGTGCATGGAGCACAAACTTGATCCGACCCATCCAAAATGTGGGGTCTGAAGTGGATGGGGTGTTACCCAAAAATAGAGATATTGAGTATTGTCACCATCAATTGCCTGTCAAATGCAAGCGCAAATGACAGCTACCAGTCCAAATTCAACACACAAATTTCGTTGATTGTGCAACCAAGGATCACTCAGTAGAGCCCACATTCTGAGATTTTAGTGCACATTCAAGGTTTTCATTAGGATACAAAATACTCAATGGATGTGTCACGTAACTCCTGGCTTAAATATGGATGAAAATGACTCAAAACTTCCCAGGAAAACGTCTTTGGAGAAAAGGGGCCAAGGATTTACCAATCATACAGAAATATATGAGAGTGCCATATGTGAAGTAAAATATCCTTATGGTATTAAAAAAACCTGCATTGTCCAACAATTAATAACATGAGGATGTGAAAATAATGGATCCCTTCAAGTTAAAGGCAGTAAACAACAAAATTAACTGCAATAAAAAAGAAATTGACCAGTGCAATCACTATGAACAAGTCAGCATTTTATTTGTTTATATAGCAAACCCAGGCGATGCCCAGGCCACGCATGGGGAGAGGACGGTTTTGAGTTTAAACCACACAATTCCTGGGGCAGACTGGATGGATCTCTGTCTCCAAAATATCCCTGCGACTCCTTTTTCCACTTCACCCGCTTCCCGCTGGGGGGGCCAATCCTGACTTGGCGTGACTTTGGGCCACCGAGGCTGCTACCGGAGATAGCCCAGAATAGGGGGAGACTGAGCACTTTCTTTCCTCTGGTGCTCTGTGGGTCAAATGTGTCCGCTATGCCTTTGATCCACCTATACCCCGGAACAACATAGATTGGTTCGATAGGTGCGTGGGAAGGTATTTACCGGCTCATAGTGCCCTTCCAGAATTTCCTATTCATTTCAGTAGGATTGGAACGGTGGAAGCCGAAACCTAGAAGGATCTTAAGGCAATGACTTTCACATCTCTCACTATCTATAGATATCTAGAGAGAGAGATCTACTGCATGAGGTCTAAGTATCTCTCTTCTTTGAGGGTGAAACAAAAGATGGAAAATAGATTAAAGAAGAAAATACACCCATTTGAATTTCTGCAAGACCCAAATTCCAAAATTGATAAATAGATTTTGATTATATTAATTTGCAAAGAACCCATATGCTATGAAAATTCTATGAATGCTTTAAAGCAGGATTTGATGAACACTTTAAACAAAAACAAATACAAAATGATGAGAAACTCAAATTGAATTAAATGATGAATTGATAAGATTCAGGACATCCATTTCTTGAATGTTCGGTGTTCTATTATTTTTCCCTTCTTGGTACTTAAATTGATGTCGGTACTAAAATTTGGAAGATTCTTGTGAGAGACACTACACCAAAATCGCCTTACTGGTACGGTTGGCATTTTGGTTCAGAAACGGTAGTCCACCATACTGTAATAGCTGCTGTTGAACGTTGTTTATTCCACTGTTTTGTTGGTGTGTTTATATTGAGTGGTGGATCTTCTTATTTATTATTATTATATTTTATTGTATTATTTTGAAATAGATGGACGGAATGGATTCTATTAGAACCCTCTAAGTGGACCCCACATGGCTCGAGAGTCACGTTTATGTAAATCTACTGCAGACTACTAGATTATTTTCATCCTCAAAATGCCCTAATCCCTTCAAAATGACCAAAACGCTTGCCTCTCCCTCTCCCGATCTCCCTCTCCCTCTTTCGATCTCCCTCTCCCGATCTCAACCCTCTCTCCCGATCTCCCTCTCACTCTCCCTCCCTCTCCCGATCTATGGTGAGTGTTTGATTTGTACTGCAGAGGCCGAACGGCATAAGAAGGAAGATGCGGAGCGGAAAGCCAAGCTGGATGAGATCGCTGAGAGGCAAAGGCAGAGGGAGAAGGAATTAGAAGAGAAGGAGAGGTTGAGGAGAGAAGCTCTCCTAGGAAGGACATCGGAGCCGTTCACACGGTCTGTGATTTTAGGTAAGTCTTGTGATGTGGGAGTCCTAAATGATGATTGTTTAAGTTTAACCAGAGCTGGAGTAACACATCTGTAATGGGATCATTGATGTTGTTTTTGCTGAGGTTATATGTGCAGGCAAAGATCTGGCAACTAAACAAACTGCGAGCCAGATGACTAATCTCCTGAGGCAGCTTCAGCAGACATTGCCACCTTCGGCCCTTGCATCGACCTGGTCTTCCTTGCAGCCCCAGCAGCAGCTTGCATTGCAATCCATCTTGTCATCCTAAGGATCTTGTCTTGAAACTGTCTGGTTGGTTTGTCTATTTTCTGTTCTTTACCCATTCTTTATATATGCATCTCTTCCTTGCGTGGTCCTACAATGTGGTTGTTGAGGCATGAAAGCTATACCATGCCAATCCAATGGTATAGCAACGAGTGGTAGGGGTTGTAAAAGAATGCAGGACCCTTGACAACTGGTCAGCTATACCATGTGGGGCCATCCGAGATGGAGGTAACTCGTGTAGGTGATCCGTGCTGTCTATCCATTTCATTCCTAATAGTTTATTTTATTTATTAAATTTACTTATTTTTTTATGAGAGGCATTCAATGTAATATTGGGTCATGCATTAAGTGGGTCCCACTTGGAACATAGCCCGCTGTAATATTTAGACCGGTCACTGATCATAGGGACCATCAATATATATATGAAGTGTGTTTTAAATAGCGGTAGCGTGTTGCGTAGCATTCAACCCTTCGTAGCATGTAGCGAAATAGCATAGCGTGTAGCGTAAGCTACACAATACTTCTATTTTTTAATTTATTTATATATATATATATATATATATATATATATATATATATATATATATATATATATATGATAAATATTAAATAGTAAAAAGTTGATGGATAGGGTTTTATTATTTTTAAGTTAATACATGTCTCATGTACAATTTTTTAAGGGCCGGAATTAGGTGGGACTCGGATTGTGAAGTGTAGCACACAAAGTGTCAAAGTTTTTTGGGCCCCACCGTGATAAATGTGTTATATCCACACCGTCCATCCATTTTGCCAAATAATTTTAGGGCATGAGCTCAAAAATGAGGCAAATCCAAAGTTCGGGTGGACCGCACCATAAAGAAACAACAATAATTAAACGTCCACCATTAAAAATTTATTGGAAGCTACAAAAGTTTTGGATCAAGCTGACATGTGTGTTTTCCCTTCATCCATGTCAATGTGACCCAATTAACAGGTTAGATGGAAAATAAACATTGCAGCGGACCATGTAACAAAATAGTGCAAGTGCACTGTTCAACGTGCACCGCAAAACACAAAATAATAATAATAATAATAAGTGTGTGGCTGTGAAATAGCCACGCAGTCTATTCCGGAAATGAAAAAGAAGAGAGGGGGAAACCGAAAGAAAAGAGGGAAAGAAGAGAGAGAGAGAGAGAGAGAGAGAGAGAGAGAGAGAGAGAGAAGAAGAAGAAGAATCCGCAGCTGCGGCCGCAACCGCAGCAGTCCGAGAAGAAGAAGAAGAGGAAGAAGAAGAAGAAGAAGAAGAATGAGAAGAAGGAAGAGGAGAAGAAAAAAGAAAAAGGAAGGAGCGTACCTATTTTTGTCTCGAGATGAGATTGAATCGCTGAAAACTGTAAATATTGAAGCTCCATAGCGATCGGTTTGCCTCTGGAAGTAGTTTTTTCAACTCACGACTGAAAAGTGGGGAGAAGAGCAACGTCAGTAGCGTTGGTTTGCGCCTGGCAGCTGACTTTCGACCACAACATTGAAGGGTGGGAAGAGAATTAGCGTCAGCAGCGTCGGATCTGCTCTGTGAGAAGATTTTGGGACTCCAAATGCAAGGGTGGGGAGAGTAGCTACGTCGGCTGCTACGGTTTGGGGGTGGAAGCCCTTTAGAATTAGGTTTTTGGTTTTTTAACTTAAGTTTGTTTGTGGTGTGAGTTCACCGCTGTTTCCTGCACTGAAAAAACCAAAAAAAAAAATACAAAACAGGTAGCGTACGCTACCTGCGCTACACGCTACATATCCGTAGCGTACGCTACGTGCGCTACAGGGGAAAAACGCTATTTCTGACGCTACGTAGCGAAATCGCTACGCTACACTACGAATGCTATTTGATACGAACACGGACAAGGTATGGCTTACCTATTTGAGGGTCTGGCTTATTTTCATCGAGGACATGACAATGTGGGACCCACTTAATGAAAGTCCCAGATTGTTTGCCAGACCATTGACAGTGAATCCTGTCTTCAAATACCTCTCATCCAAATTGCCAAGGGCCTTATGAATGTTAGTGACTCATATATTGGTCGTATTGGATGTACACTCATCATCTAGACTGTCCAAATTGTGGGCCATGTTTCAGATGGTGAATTTTGTGGACTGGATGACCTTAGAAACATGGGCCTTGAATTCTAAGTGTTACTAATGGACCCTTGTGATAAATCCTCCCCATTGTTTTTATAGTAATGGAATCAAATCCGTCTGAATGTGACATGTATTATGATATAGTCTAGATCATAGGCGCACTGTGGAGGGGCATTGACCAAAACTTGCATAGACATCTGATTTTTTTTAACGAGTCGTGGACCGGCGACCATTTTACTTTTAACCCTCTATCTATCTGCATCATTTAAAGGCATCTGATACTTTAATTTAAATTACTCTTAAAACATGATATGTATTGGCTCATTGCAGACTATTACTCTGCTGATGATCTTGTTGTGCAGCAGAGATCATCTTCTGAAAAATGAATTTAGTACACTCTAATCCAGTATGCGTTGAGTAAGTGCTCTATCATGAGATACTGCTGTATGTTTCATATACGCAACTAAATAGCATTTTCAGAATGCCAGGTATATGCAGATGTGCAGCAGAGACTGATTTATATAATTGATAGTTCTTCAAAATTTTGTACTTCATATAATCTTTTATCTGTCTATAATTTTCTCCAATTATTGGAAAGGACACATATTCCTATCCAAGTATGCCTTTTACTCACAGTACCATTTAAAATCAAAGACAATTTTGGTGAACTGATCCATTGTGCATAATGACAAATTTGAATTTTGGTGAACTAATTCATCATGCATAGATGACCAACTTCATAATCTGATTAGAAAAGACAGTTTGATCCCATCTGATCATTAAAACATTTTTGGGGATCGACTCCAATGCTTCTTTTTTATATGTTGCTAAATTAACAGGGTAGTTTGTTATAAATTAGAAGAGAGAAAAACTTTGATACTCTGTCAGAGTGATGGATTTTATGCATGAATGTAGAAATTAATTAGAAATTGCACACATTGCATACAAGTAGTCAAATTAAACAGTCCAAATTATGGTAGCCAGTGTAGATGTTTCATTAACCAAAAGTTAAAGCCCTATCTTGAAAATGTTTTAATAGCTCGAGGGCACGCATGAGAACAGATAATATGATAAACATGGACCCAAAGGGCCAATTCTTACATAAGATGGATAGATGAGCATGCATTTGACGTACATAACTGTTTCAGTGCCTACTTCACATTCCACTGATCGAACCAACTGCTGCACAATCCTATATAGTATGAAATCCATCTTGTTCTGTGCCTAGAAAGAATCAAAGTGGCACCAGCTGATTAATAAAAGTAGCCTTTGAAACAGATTACAAATTGTGTATAAATGCAAAGCACAAGACTGCATGGAAGCATATTTTCATATTGAAGCTGAACATTCATCTGAAAATCCATATCCATATTCATCTGATCCCTAGCAATTCATGTGCCTGATATTCTAGGAGTGCTTTAGTAGGAGTTTAAAACAGAATTCCTGCTATGTTCTTGGAAATTGGTACAGAAAAAAAGGCGGCGTGGACAGAGGACCAGACCATTTCCTAAAGGAAGCGCTCCTGCCCAATTAGCATTTTTGCAAGCTGAATACCCTGTGTGTGCATCTGTAGCATGTAGCCTTCTTTCTCCCCCTTTAAATTATTATTATTATTATTATTTTTTAATAGGTTGCACACTTTGATTTTCTTCGGCACAGTTACAGTCAAACACCTATAGTCAATATAGCAGTAGTTCCCTCTTAACTAATAAAGGTAATTTGGTGATTATGAAATGCTGATCTACCTGTCACTTCTCTAAATGTTAGTAAAGATGGGATCCACATTCCTTTTTTTTCATACTTCACCATGGTTGAAAAAAAAGTGTTCTTCTATACATTTAAATATGCAAGACCTCTCGGCTTACTTTCATTTTGTGTAAACATGTTTTCTCAAACCCACTAACATATCAGGTAATTTGGTAATTGTGAAATGCCAGTCTCTGTGACTTTTATAAAATGTTACTTGATAGGCCGCTCTTTTAATTTGTTTTTCCTACTTCATCAACTTTCCTTATGAGAATGGTTTTGCTGGCAACCAATTGAAGGATTAGGTCTCTCCCTTTTGGGAGGCTTTTGATGCATGGGCATCCACATCGTGGCTCTCATGGTGTCAATGGTTTGGATCACAGAGCCATGGTGTTATTATTATTATTATTATTATTATTATTATTATTATTATATATATATATTTTTTGAGAGATATCACTGAGACATGGATGCGACTTGTACAAACAGAAAAACTGAGCATGGTGTACAAACAGAAAAACTTTTTTTTTTTAAAAGTAGGTTTGTATTAATTACATTGCCAATGTTAATTGTTCTCTTTAGCTTATTTTGTAACAAGAGAATTAAGATTTTCAGAAAATTTCTACATTTCTCGCCTGTTTAAAGAGTTTGGATAAATTAATGTATCAATTTTGTATCTGATCTGGATAATAAATAATCCCTTTTGACTAAGCATCTTTGGATGTTCTTTGCTTTCCATTTTCTGGTGAGGTGCATGGTGCATGAAGTATGAACCGCAAAATATGAACTTTGAGGTATATGATATACCATCTTGTTCTAGGTACCTATGTACTGCAAACTTTTGACTACCATCCTTTTCTGATGTTTCATGGGCTTCCCATAATTCTCTAGCCTACTTAGTGTAGGAGTAGAATCCTAGGAAGAATCATACACCACACACAAGATGTGGTTGGAACGTAACTAGTCGTCTACTCTCAATTTCTTACCTTTCATGGAACCAGCAGGTTCCATCTCTTTAAGCAACTGTCATGGATTAGTGAATTCCTTTTTAATTTTATTTATTTATATAAATAAGTGATGTTGTGGTATGGTACTGAACTGTCCAAAATGGGACAATTTAGGAATCCACAAAGAACAAGCATTTTCCACGGTACTTGTTCAATATAAATTCCTAAATGGGAGGATGCATTGCTAAACCACTAGGTGGCCTAAATACTAATTAACAACATCAGTTAACAAAGAATCATAAATATAAACATTTAAAGAATAAATATTGAAATATATAAGAAAAGAATGAGATAATGATTTAAATGTAAGTTAAGTAACTTAAGTTAGTGAAAGGTACTCACTGCAACTAGAGATTATGGCTCTTATTAGCTAACTGGTGTCCGAGCTCGCTCCTCAGGTTTGAAATAGAATCAGCATTGACAGCCTACAAGCATCAGAATACAACAAGGAAAAGCTCTTTATTCTGAAATTAGCAACGCATTAAATGTGTTTCATTTTCAATTTACATGTAGTTGAAATTTCATTAGTGTCTCCCTATATTTTCTTCGGATATGTGGTTCTTTACTAATTGGTTTCCTCTATCCATGTGTAATGGATTACATGTGGCAACTAATTAGTATTGAATTTTACATATATTTAGAGAATATGGAAAGGTGCTACCGAAATTTCGGCTTGCATGTAAACTGTATGAGGATAGTACATGGTATGTTACCGAATGGCATATAGACAATTAGTACCTCTAGATAGAGACAAGTATGATCTATGGCTAATTTATTTGTTTCGGGTATCCTTTTTATATATAAGGTCATTCGACTGAAAATGCTTGTTTGATGTGTGGTATTAGGTGGTATGGAATTGCAATGGATTAATGTGGTGCATTAAATGCTTTTATAGAATGTTAAATGCCTCTTTAATCAAATGAACCATATATTTGTCAACCAATTTCATCCATGCCCAGGTCGTTCAAACGGTACTCTAGCACGGAACCATCGGCCGGGTAATTTAACGGAAACCGTTCGAACAAGGACCTATTACCTCCTGTGCTCGCTGGTCACTACGGAGAGGCTCGTCATCTCAGTGTATGCCGACAGCACGGACACTGTGTCTCATTCCACCATGCCCTACTCATGAATCTTGGGGATCATATCATTACGGTTAATAGTGGCCTCTCAAAGGTATGAGGTGCTTTAGATTTAGGTAGACGTGACCATATATGGTAAACATACATGGTTGGTCAACTGGTGGACTAATTTGTCTAACTCGGGTGAAGTACGGCGCAACTGGCACTGGGTGCAAGCATCCCGCGTAGTCCAACTACTGTCGATTGTCCATCTTCGTCTTGGATCTATCGGATTGGCCCAGGGCAACCGATCCAATGGGGCTACCCTTTTGAATCTTTTTGATTTTGCTGGACAACTCAATTAACTAAATAGCCACAATCAATCAATAATACTAATAAATCAATTATGCATCTATAGGAACGGATATATGCAACAAATCAGAAAATTCTAATCCATTGGGCATTTTAATGAACATGCAGGCCGCATTACAACTAACATGACAATTCATGTGAGGTAAGGCATATTGAGTTCATAGGAAAGTGAGTAATAAGAAGCATGCATTTAATCATGACATAGATTGCAAGGTACCAAAAAGGGAATGCGAACTACTCTTAATGGCAGTAACTAGACATGCATTCATACAGGGTTAGATTTCCTAATAATAAAGAAAGGATCACATGTTACTCTTATTTGCAGAAAATTTAGTCATGCATGCAACAAACAATGAACACTTGAGTAAAATCTAATGCATAGACAAACATGCAACACAATTTCCAAGTTTAATAAAATTTGGGGATGATCCAACTTCAATCATTCATGAAAAGAAGGAAAATTAAGGGGGTGAAGGCAATGTTCAATTCAGCCTAGTCTATTTGACTTGGAATGGAGCATTGATTTCCCTATGCATGTTCAGGCAAACTACAAGGAGAATTCATTCACGAAATTCCTACAAATCACACATGCGCAGCAATTTCAGCAACCACAATCATTAATTTCATCCTAGGATTGATAGTTGGCCACATAAAGATAATGGTCCGTAGTCCGTACCTATTTGTCGACCGGAAGCTCTTATAGTCGTTCTAATGGCATCGGGTCTGCAAACTTGACGTGATGGGGCCCTTAGATCGGACGTAGCTCGCCTCTACGGGTATAGGGCCGAGATTCCCGGCAATGTGGAGGTGGGAGTGCGGGAAAATCCCAATTTCCTAGTTCCCTTGCACATGCACCCTCCTCCTCCTCCTCCTCCTCCTCTCTCTCTCTCTCTCTCTCTCTCTCTCTCTCTCTCTCTCTCTCTTAGCTGCTAGAAATTCTGTGGGAAAAAGGGGTTTAAGGAATTAAATCATTTGGCCTTGGATTCCATTAATTGCTTCAAACGACCTTATGGGACCCATTTCTGGCTATTGGGACTGCCTTGATGGCTCCTTGACCTATCTAATTTATGGGATAGGTGACCCATAGCCCGATGAAGGGCTGTGCAAAGTTTGACGGCAAATGGACACGGGGTTTTATCGTTAGGGTCCGATTTGCGATCAATGGTCATCGTTCCTCGATCGGGGTTCAGATTTTGTGGACAAGTGCAGGAAAATATCTTCAACCTTCAGTGTAAATTTGGATGAAATCTAACGGCTGAAATGTCCTAATTTATTATCCCAAGTGGCGGGGCCATTTATTTTAAAATTCATATTTTTAGTCAATACTTGGGAGAGTTACATTTTACAAGTGCCAACTGGATGGGGCAAATAATCTGTTTTAAGGTGTCTTTTGAGTCCGTCGTCCACAATAGACCACAAGCTCAATGAAATGGACATTACTCTATAATTTCGGAACTAGCGGCCCACTAACGAGCTGTCTATAACTTGTTCGGGTAATCGAGGCACTTCTGGAATAAATTGGGTAAGGAGATTTCTTGGGCACAATTGTTGAAGTATGTATTAAATAAGTTCACAGTATGACCGATTTGAAATTAGCAAAAATGGTGATTCGGTCATGTTCACTCTATACCGTCGATTTTAGGCTAAAAGAGTAACTGAGTTGATTTAGTCAATTATTTAAGATCCGGGTCATAGCTGACTCGGCTTCGGGTAGATCTTTAATTTAGTTAAGATTGTCTTGATTAATCAGTGGTAGGTCGGTTAGATTTTGGGCCCTATGTGAACAAATCATGGAGATAAACTTAGATGTTTAAGTGATCGGTTGGGTTCATTGGTTTTCTAAGGTTAATCAATCTTATTTATACGGTTCTTTATTGGTATCAGTCGCGTATAAGCTCACCTCGAGCGTAGAGGGTCAGTAAGTGACGAAGTGGCCAGTTTATATATATATATATATATATATATATATATATATATATATATATATATATATATATATATATATATATATAAGGATTTTTGAAAATTCAAAATAGCCAAAATTCGGGGTGTTACATCAAGTCAGAGTAAAAGTATGATTCTGCTAGTAGTATATGCTTAAATTTACTGGAGTAAGGATTGTGTTGTTCTTTTAGAGCCTGTTTGGAAATCATCAAGTTACATTTTCTACTTATAGCAATAGATAAGTAACTTATTTGAGATAAGCTTGGTTTAAGATTAATTATAACATTTAAAAAAAAACTTAAAGTTAATTAATCACATTAACTTAATAATTTAAAACCAAGATAAGCTACTTAAGGCATATGTAACTTAAAATCCAAAGTCTCCCTAGGGCTTGTTTGGATCATAAGTTGCTTAAGATAAGCTATTTATGGCATAAATAACTGATCTTAGTTTTTATTTAATATGAAGATAAATATATTTGGTAAACAACATACTTATATGCTTCTCTTCTTCATCTTTTTTTATCTGTCCTTGGCCTTTCTTCAATAACCTATAAAAAGTAGAAAAGCTGAAAAAAAAAAAAAAAAAACTGAAGTGATTAAATACTTTTAAGTAAAAAAGTTATAACTAATCATAAACCAAACATATCTATCGTAACTAAGTCACTTATCTACTACTATAAGTAAAAAAAAAAAAAAAAAAAGTAACTTATTTGGTGGTAACGAGCCCTTTGTGGCATTTGCGTGTGCAGTCACCAATCTGACAGTTAAATAACAAGTCATGAGCAAGTAGTGTGAGTTGACCAACTTGCTGAGCTAACTTTTTTTTTTTTTTTTTCTGTTAGCTGTTAGTACACCCACTGTCAGTTCACACTTCACCGTTAGCCACCCCCTCTAGGGAGTCGGTACCAAGACCTCAGTGTTGAAACGAGGTATCTTTCACTCAGTCTACCACTTGAGCTATGGATCTGGGTGTCTTAGTGAGCCAACTTGGTTGGTGGTTAAGCCACAAGTCCCTGGCTTCGGAAGAGCAAATTAGGTGTGCACCCTGGCCTCACCTAAGATGGTTCAGCCCTTATTGTGGGCCCACCTTTATGTATCTAATCTACATCCATGCAGTCTTCTCATTTTTCATCTAACATTAGGGCATGAGCTCAAAAATGAAGTAAATCCAAATCTCTCATGGACTATATTGTAGGAAATAGTGCTTGTTGGATGCCACACCAAAAAATTCTTCCCAGGGCCTACCTAAGGAGTTGAACGCCAATACTTGAAAACTTCTTGGGCTCCATAGAAGTTTTGGATCAACATGATATTTTTTGTTTTGCCTTCATCCATGTGTTTGTGAACTACTGAATTGGTTAGATGACAAATAAACACTAATGTGGGACCAGTGAAAGAAACAACTTGCAACGGTGGATATTTTAAGGCCACTCTTTCTTTTAGTGTGGGCGATTGAGCTTTGGATCTGCCTTATTTTTTGGCTAACGCCCCAAAAAATGTTTTGTTAAAACGGATGGACAGCATGGATATGCCACGAATATCTTGGATGAGCCCACGAATGTAAGTCAATGCTTTTGAACCAGTTTTGGGGGTGGAAACAAGGTCGCATTGTAATAATTATTTATTTACAGCCTATTTATAAAGGAATTGGAAAATGAAACAGCAATTACTCTTAACCATTTTTCTCTAAATCACTCCAATGGGTTGGTTGAAGGTCTTGTTCCTCCTGTCCGTCTTCTGCTTCCTAACCATTGTATCTCGCAACTGCAATGAATTTTCACCAAATTACGATTGCCCAACAACCAATTGCTCACGCCATGGCCCCGACATCCGATTCCCTTTCCGAAAACAAGGCTTCAACGAGCAAGCTGGATGGTGCAGTTACCCGGGATTTGAGCTTTCATGCAAGGGCAACCAGACTGTCCTACACCTTCCATCTACAGGAGAAGTTGGACTGAGACTCATCGACTATGCCTCTCAGAGACTAAACATCGATGCCCCCAATGGTTGCGTTGAGGGACTACCTCTTCCACCATGATCTCAATCTCTCCTCTTCTCCTTTCAACTACACTGAGGAAATGACCAGCGTGACGTTTGTCAACTGTTCGGTGGGTGTTGATTTTCTAGATCATGAAAAAATTGCTTGCATGAGCAACTGGGAACATGATGTTTTCCTTTTATCTTCCGATACGGAGGTGGAAAGTTTTCCCTCGACTTGCCAGCCCACAGAGACAGTTGAACTTCTACATGGGTTTGCATATGGATATGATGATGGTCTTCTTCATCTGAAGTGGGACATGCCCGGATGCAGAAGCTGTGATGAAGCCAAAGGAGGGGTTTGCGGATTCAAAGACGAGACTCAGTCTAATGAGACTACATGTTACTATAAGTGCAATGAAGGTATTTTAATGAAAGAGAAATTTTCCACTGTTCTCAGATAACCAAAAGTTGTAGTTGCATAGCTTCACCTGGCAGCTTCAATTGTTCAATCTCAACTCTCCATTATTTTCCAAACACATTTCCTGACCTTCCATGAAAAAAAATAGACTGATCTTATCACCTAATCCATCCTCAATTCAGCATTATTTTCTATACCCATCATTTTTCTGAACCACGGGTGGGAAATGTGTGTTAGAGCTGATGAACAGTCCAAATCGATGGATTGGGCGCTCTATATGTCCTAATGCAACTATGAACACTATAGCTTATAGTTCTCTGATAGCTCTAGCACATTTCTCTTAATAACAACTCCCATATCTGTTCCTTCCATAATAATAATATAAATCTTCTTCTTATATGTGCCCCTGTTTTCTTGTTATGATTAGACTTTTCAGCCAAAATTTCATCATCATAAATCTATTCATTCTTTTTTATCCTATTGAAGATGCACACCTGTTGTCCAGATCATAGTAACTAATCCCATCTTGGCAATTTCTTAGACCAGGAAATTTCAGATTTTGATTATTATTATTATTATTATTATTATTTTATTTTTATTTTTTTTGGGGGGGGGAAGGAATATTATTGATAAAATCTCACCAAAAATAAAATTTTTAAAAGATATCTACTGAAAATTAATAAATTTATTAATTTAGAAAATATATGTAGATAATGATTTTTGCATTAAAATAATGATATTCGCCGAATAGAATCACACACACACACTTATGAGCTTTCAAGAATTTCGCTATAAGAAGATGATAATATTGTTAGGGGTTCAAAATCTGATCACAATATGTTTTGTCACTTGGGTACAGAAACATGGACAGTCCAATCATAAATTGATGAGGTCCACTCATCATGGGCCATCCAGCCAAAATAGAACTTAGATGAAACTACTAACCCTCTGATCAGTGGATTCCAGAACATGTATTACTAAGTTCCTCAGGACTGATCTGGTGATCATAACAGTCCAATAGATGTCTCGGGAAATGGATTGTTATGAGAGACGTCCAGTAACATTTTTTCACATGGCTAGGGTCACCTTACCAGGATTTTGACATGGCAGTCTGCATGGCGAAATCAATTGTTGTCAGAGAAATCCTCATAGTCTATGTGAAGAAGGAAGGTTAGAAAGAACTGTGCAGATCTCAAACCATGTATTGATGAGGAGAGTCTCTAATTAACGGGATGTTTGCCATAGACGCACACCAGATGAACTTTCTAGATAACCATGTAGTTTGTCATTGTGGAAAATAATCCAAACCATCCAATCAATTAGCCATAGCCCCAGAATCAAATCAATTGGATGATCTTAAACATCAACTTTAATAATATAGTAAGCCCATTATTAGACAGTTAATATAGTTATAAGCAGCGGTGCTAGCATGCGGTTAATATGATCAAACCTCTTTCTCCAGTGGGTCCAATTCTTCAGGGTGCATCACTCTTGTTTAGCCTTGCTCCCAAAAATCAGGCTGGCACTTAAGTCGGCCTCTGCATGCATAAATTGTACATAAAATCCTATGAACTCAGCTAGTATGGCCTACCTGGGTTTGAAAATGCAGTGATTTTTGGGTAATTCTTTCAACTTGATGATGGGGCATATCAGATGAACGGATTGGATAGCAGATAAACATTACAGTTAGCCCTATGCAAAACTAATGATGGGCGGTCCATCCCAACTTATTCCTAGAGTGTGGCCTACCAAAGTTCTGGATGGTCATGGTTTTTGGGTTTCAAGGTGAACATGAGGCATGGGGTGGATCTCATGAAAGTTCTGCCCAAGAGGCACTGAGTGTGTGGATCCCTAGCATAGCTTGGCAAACAATATAAACAAGGGAGTTGATATGGTAGAGCCGAAGCAAATTTGTCACAGGACTTGTGGCAGGGTGTCGGGTCTTCCCGTAAGCTAGCACGAGGATGGATGGATGGTTTTAAGTTCTAGAAGTAAAACCATGAAACAAACTTATTCATTACTGTTTATCCTGCTTTTAATTTGACAGCTAACCGTTTTTGTTTTCTGTTTTCACTCTGATGGCCATAGATTAGATGGATAGGATTGTATAATATGTAAACCATCCATACTACAGCCTTACATATGGGTGGACCCAATTTGCAAATCACACTGCACCATGCGCTGTAGAGAGATGGCTCTACCATATTCCGATTCTTCCAGTATTATATCTGATCTGGGGTTCATGCCCAACACCTTTGCACCAACAGAATTCACAACTGCAATGGAGCTAACTTCATGCGGTCAGTTTTGCAGGTCTTTTGAAAAAGCCAGTAATTATAGGTAAAACCGCTGCCTCCTTTTGTTCTTATGGACTACATGAACAAGAATACACACTGCATATATGGACTGAAGGAGAGTATATATTTAGGAAATTAATATTTACACCCATTTTGGCTTATAAACTTTCTAATTTTGATAGTAAAATAATACAGATTGATAATATTGGGAATAGGATTCGCAATTGGTTGGGTTGAGGCTAGCCCAAGCCTGATCTATTTAGTAAACATGACCCTATCTGATGATCTTTGCTATTGATCAAGAACTGTGAAATGTTTGGTTAGTTCGAATTTGGTCCCACCGTCCATCTTTCAGGCTCTCGATCTAACTATCGCCCCTGGGCTTTGTGCGTTCAATGATCACTCCTTCCCAAGCTTTATAACATTCAGAAATGGGATTGTTGTCTAATTCCAAAAGACTTTACAACAGAACTGTCTGTAGCTGAGATTTTTGCATGGTGGCTGATTGTTTGGACCCTTTCTGTCTACCTATGCAAGTTCATTTCTTCACACTGAGAAATGATCAAATGCTCCCAAGGCACTGTACATTGTAATGCTCCCAGTTGCCTAGGGCAAAGTGGATAGTCCAACCAAAAGATCTCAGCAGTCTATTATGGCCATCTTACACTTTATGGGCCACTAATAAAAAGACAGATGTGTATGACATACTTAAGATTTAGTTGTGAAATTAATCACCGTCTAGACTACCCATTTGGTCCCACCCATTCGTGGTGGGTCACAATGAAAAAATCATAACCACATGATTATCAGATCAATGGCTTACAAAATGTTCAGAAACACATTGATTGGATGATGTAAGTACCCCATCGAAGTTCTTGTACAGGGCTGCAATAGATCAGATAGTAAAAGGGAGTTCAGAGGACCCTGACATTGTCCATTTGGTGTGATTTTTCAAATGTGGCCTATCCTCAATCTGGCCCACTTATCAATTGTTCACTTGGTACATGCATGTCACATCTCAATACAGTTCCACATGTTTTAGGAAGTAATTTCCATGTTTACATGTGCAGGTACGAGCCTAGGCTCCTTTGTTATCGTAGTAGCATTGTTGACTAGCTTGAAGTTCTACCACTCATGGAAGTTAGAAAGGGAGAAAGATAGAGAGAATCGGCTCAAGGTTGAAAATTTTTTGGAGGACTATAAATCTCTGAAGCCCACAAGATACTCTTATGCTGATCTGAAAAGGATGACCGATCAATTCAAAGAAAAATTAGGTCAAGGAGGTTATGGAAGTGTTTACAAAGGAATGCTTGCGAACGGAGATCTGGTTGCGGTGAAGATCCTACAAAAGTCAGGGGGAGATGGAGAAGACTTCATTAATGAAGTGGGTACCATTGGTAGGATTCACCACATTAATGTGGTTCATCTTCTGGGCTTCTGCACTGACAACTTGAAGCGTGCACTCATCTATGAATTCATGCCAAACGAACCATTAGAAAAATTCATTTTCTCAGCAGACGCCAAAAACCCTTTGCCAAGTTGGGAGAAGCTTAAAGATATTGCAATTGGCATTGCTAGAGGGATAGAGTATCTTCACCAAGGATGCGACCAATGCATCCTTCATTTTGACATCAAACCTCACAATATATTGCTAGACCATAACTTTAATCCCAAGATATCTGATTTTGGTCTAGCAAAGTTATGCTCCAAGGGACAGAGTATTGTATCAATGACTGCTGCCAGGGGAACCATGGGTTACATTGCACCTGAAGTGTTTTCTAGGAACTTTGGAAATGTTTCGTACAAGTCGGATATTTACAGTTTCGGAATGTTGTTGCTAGAAATGGTTGGAGGAAGGAAGAACATTAATGTTACGGTGGAAAACACCAGTCAAGTGTACTTTCCTGAATGGATTTATAATCGTCTACACCATGGGGAAGAGCTGGGACTTAACATCATTGCAGTTGAAGATGCAAATATAGCAAAGAAACTAACAACTGTGGCACTCTGGTGCATACAGTGGTACCCGGGTGATCGCCCTGCTATAAAAAGTGTAGTCCAAATGCTAGAAGGAAGCATGGAAAGCTTGATGATGCCACCAAATCCTTTTGCCACCTCTGCTCCACCAAATGTTGAAACAACTACCCCTGAGATAACCCATACGGCAAATTTAACAACTACAGCAGAACTCGAAGAAGGGAAAGAAGATGATATTTCTTGACATCAACCTCCAAATTTATGTCATTAAAGATGTTTGCTATATTATATGTTTGTGATGGTCTCCAATTCTATCTTTCTTATCCATTAAATTGGAGTCCATTAGAATAAGCACAATGCGCGTTTACTTTGGATTTTAAAAGCTGTGTATGTGAATTGAACTCCTTTTATCTATGTAACTGTCTATGTGAATTGAACTCCTTGTATCTATGTTGTCTATATTTTTCCTTTCCTTGGAATCTATAATGATTAGATTGCTCTTACCTTTGGATAATTTCATTGATACTTTCTCACTTTGTTGTTTTCTTATGTATATATTCCAAAGCAATATGCAGTATGTACAGCTTGGTATACAGCCGTGGGTGCAACTGTATGATTATGGATAAGCTGTATAGCTTGGTAATACACACATACACACTGGTTAATATGAAAGTGTCTTCTCCACCACGATTATAGTCTATACATACTATACATGGTCATGCAAGTTTTACCCATAGCTATATAAATTGACTACCTAGGCTAGACTTGGGCTGTACCTGGCCTGGCTGAACGCCTTGATTTTCATTGTTTACTAGAGAAGAGGCTTTATCAAATCCAATCTTCAATGTCATCTCTGTGAGCAATTTTGGCTATAGAATCGAGCTGGTTACACCTACTATTATATCTTATTGTTATCATGTTTGTCAATGTCCTGATCTTGGCCCATTGAGTGACGAAGATTTAACAGAGGAATGTCGTATCTGATCCCAGGGGAGAGTGGTGCCCTTTTGTTATGGGCCTCATAGGCCTAACCTGGATAGGCACCAGGAAAACAAAAAAGACATGTCCATCTCCTCCAGTTTTTGAGTCATATCTAGACACGTTGAAAAAACTCTAAAGATATGCATGTCAAGAGGACCAAAAATGCCGATGCATTTTGGAGATCAACGACAATGTCTATCATCTACTATTGCCGAGCCACATATGCACTTCTGATCCATTGGAGATTCTGCAAATGATAGAGATGGTGGTAGCTTGAGGTCGAGCTCTCTCCGACTAGGGCATACCTGGAGCATCAGGAGAAGGCCACATCGGGCTACACTTGATGGGCCATTACTAGAGGCAGGCAGAGTACGCATATAGGAGTCTATGACTGAAACATGGAGGAACTATATCCGTATTCCGACAGCGTTCCAACAACAAATGATTGAAGCATGAGGTTGCTGAAAGATGGAACAGTTCACTACCTGTTTCAGGCTATTTTCTATTATTTGTTGATTTGAGCTAGACTTCAGTTGTATTCTATTAATTTTCTGTTTTAGGTTGTTGGGTTAGTGTCTTGGTAACTAATCAAAGATCTTTAGCAATTAATCAATGTGATTAGTTGGGAGGCTAAGATTTGTCGATGGATTAGTTAGATAATTACAACAATTGTATAAATGACTGTTTTCCCTGCATTAGCTTTGAAAATTTCTAATAGAAATTGACAAGGGTTCGAGAAAGATGACAGCTCTTAATGCTGCCTATATTTGAGAGGTGTTGCTTTTCAAATCACAATCCAAAGCAACTCCTTAAATCCCCTTCCCTCTCCTTCTCTTCTCGATGGAATTAATATTCTGGTTTCCCATCGATTTAAGCTGATCCGGGATTTTATTGCATACAAAGCTTTGTATTTGATCCAATCCAATTTATAATATACCAAGTGTTTAATGTTTTTAACCTGAAATTCATTTCTACTTTGATTGGAAATAAAATTTAATTAGAATGAAATTAATTCATTCCAACCATAGACGAAACTTGTACCAGCTCCAATTGAAGAATGTTTCAATTATGGCCAAAGACATTGATCAGTTGGGCAAGGCGCTCGGTAGGTGATCCAACTGTGATTTTTGAGCATTTATGATCCACATAATGAAGTCTGCATGCTATAGTTTACAGGGTTAGGAATTTCAACCGAACATGGAAACTTTGGCATGTGTGGCAACATGTATGGGCACGTGTGGAGAAGTTTTGTGCACTTTCTAAAGCTCCAGATGGATTCATCACGTGCTTGACTGACTTAGTGATAAATGAAAGGTTCCTACCCTACTCTTCTACGTCAAAAACGCATTTGTAATGACTTGACTGAGGGGTAGAGAGTCTTGTGAGTCTTTTGACAATCTGACTTCTGTTTTGATAGGGTGAGACTGTTGTTGAAAAACACCAGCACACAATAAATGCCTGTAAAGAAAAACTACAAGAGAATACCCAAATCATTTCTCAAGAGTCAAAGAAGCATGATGCAAGAAGCATCTGCACCGATCAGATTGAGACCATCTGACATTGCCGTGTAAATACTATCAAGTGCTTGCACTACAAGATAGGAAAAAAAAAAAAACCAGCCTTGAATGCACATAACTTAAAAATAACCGTGTTAAGTAGTTACAACAGTAGAAATAAAAGGACTACCATTTATGATACCTGCAAAAAAAAAAAAAGAAGAATAAGTTTTACTGAAAAAAGAAGAAGAAAAGTAGTTTTTCTTGCCGACAGGGAATAGCTACCGCGTAAGAGATGTCATTCTCAGTTGGAAAGCTAGATAAAGGTGCTTGACTATGTCATACAAGTCTCTCTCATTGGAGCCCACCAAACAGCCCCTGACTTAGTGATAGAAAGTGAGAGTGGGAACTATGGTTAAAAGACTAGGACTGACTTGTTCCATCTTGAGTCAAATCTTGAGCTGACTCGAGATTCTCCTCAGTCAAGGCTGGGGTAAATAACTAGAGTTTTTATTGGGCCACATAAGGTTTACATGCAATTTGTTAACCATATGTTCCACGGAAGGCACTGCCAACCAAGTCAAACAAATGTGCTTGACTGTCGGCAGAGCCCATTTAACAACGACCTGTGGCATTGGGCCATGTCCGTAACAGCTTTGGGTTATTTCTTTATTAGGCTAGAAATAAATTTGGTCCTGTGATTAAGGGAGGCAATGGGTGAGGTCAGCCTGCAGTTAACTGGCATGACTTGCTTTCAGTACATGTTTGGGCTTAAGCTGAATAGGTTGTGGGTGGGCTTGGGCTAGAGAATGTGACCCATTTACGTAAGTGGGTCGAGCTTGGTCTGAAGCCTACCCAACATGACCTGAAAATATAGCATAGCAATGGACCAGGCCAAATACCTGAATGATCCACCTAACAAGCCAACCTCCAAAACTCTAAAGATGCAAATATAGCAAAGAAACTAACTACTGTGGCACTCTGGTGCATATAGTGGTACCCTGTTGATTTCTCCGCTATGAGAAGTGTTGTTCAAAATCTAGAAGGAAGCATGGAAAGCTTGATGATGCCACCTAATCCTTTTCCCAATGGAATAAGAGCAATGTGCTTTTGCTTTGGATTTCAAAAACTGTCTATGTGAATTGAACTCCTAGTACCTATGTTTTGTATATTTTTCCTTTACTTTGAATCTATAATGATTAGATTGCTCTTACCTTTTGGATAATTTCATCGATACTTTCTCACTTTGTTGCTACTTTCTCACTTTGTTGCTTTCTCATGTATATAGAACAAAGTATTATGAAGTGTGTATGTATAGCTTCGTATTACAACTCTGGGCGCAGCTGTATGACTGTATAATCTTTATAGCTTTGTAATATATGGGTGCACACACATTAAGATGAATGCGTATGTCTTTTTCTTAACCAGTACATTCTATACATACTATACATAGTCATGCAAGTTGTTCCCATAGCTATATAAATAGACTACCTAGGCCAGACTTGGGCTGTACCTGGCCTGGCCTAAAACCTAGATTTTCATATTTTACATCTTTAAATTATCTCTTTGAGAAATTTCGGCTATTGAATCCATCTGGTTCCACCTATTATCATATCTCATTGTTCAGGTATGTCAATGTCACGATCTTGGCCCATTGAGTGATGGATTTCAGAGATTTAACAGAGGAATGTCGTCTTTGATCCCAGGGGACAGTGGTGCCTTTTTGTTATGGCCCCCACGGACTTCTTGATACTCTCACGCACCAGAAAAACCAAAAGATACATCTTTCTCCTCAACTTTTTGAGTCATATCTAAACACACCAAATTAACTCCAGAGATATGCATGGAAAGAGGACCAAAAGTGATGGACATTTTGAGAAGAGTCTTCCAATCCAGGACATTTTGAGAGAATGGTCCATTGAAGGTGGGTACTGATGGACAAATGGTATGGGACTGCTAAACCATTGGTCGTTTGTATGAAATTGAAAGCCCAAGTATATTATACACTATAATTCATTTGTAATATAAATGGGTCCAGCAAAATTTTGTATGCATGTCTTTCCCCATATTCCTATTTCTGTTTTTTTTCTTGTATAGATTTACTTTTGGTTTCTGTAATTGAATCAAATTATGGTTGGATGGTTCATGTTTGGGCGCTGCTTTGGCCTTGCACATGTTTAAATCTACCCCCTTCTTGCTGTTTTGTTGTTAACAGAGGTCTTGACTTCTTCACTGTTATATCCTTATATTGGTTTTCTTACTGCATTTTGTAGTTTCTTGTTTGCTCTCTTATTGTTGTTAGGATGTATGCTCGACTGTTTGGTAATCTTATTCCACTATTTCTTTTTTCTATTTTCAAAAAAAAATAAAAATTGCATTAGATATGCTCCTGCTTCTTGGACTTTCCTGACTCTTGTGACTATTTAGCGGTCTATTTCATTGTGGTTAGTTTACTTAGAAAATCTGCTATATGTATGCCTTAATGTCATGAAGCTTCCAAATCCAAGGCAACCCAGGTGCATCATCTAATCAATCTATCATGTGTGTATGGCGTCTCTAGCCTGTCTATTATCAGGTCCTGGATTTCAAATAATGACTTGAACTTATCTTATACATATTAAATATTAATAATTGAATTATTAAAGATCGAGTTGACTCAACTGAAGACATATTCAAGTCTTTAGGTCAACCCAACTCAGTTGGACACCGAGGCAAGTGTAATTTTGGGTATTTGAGCTATGATCTAGACTGTTGTTCTGATGGGGTCACCCACAAATGGGGGTCAACAAAAAAAAAAACGAAAAGAAAAGAAAAGAAAAAGAACTGTATTTACTCTCACCCATTGCATTGGCAGATAATTGAAGGTTTAGGAAGTTCTTATTAACAGGTGAGCCTAATGGTTCCGTGCTCCAGAAGACTGGCCTTTTGAGTCCCACCATGGATATTGCACGCTCCAAATCTCCTAGATTGGGAGATCTCAACATTTAATATTAGATCCCTTTTTCAGTTGAATTCAAACCTCTATTGCATTTCTCTTATTGACTATCATCTCTAGGCTACAATTGGAAAAGCTAAAATTGTCATATCAACTTGTTGAGGCATAATCCATCCATGATGGAAAACAATAGAGAACTGGTCCGGATTACAAAAATGGGCCCTGATTGTCAGACTTCAAAACCTGTCTACACTCTGCAAAGATGCAGGTCATGCACCATATAATTCCTTTTATGAACAAAGGTGGGGCAAACATCGTTCCCTCCATCGTACATGTGGAAAATGTACAATGAGTGGTGATTCCCTTAATTGAGGGATTTTTTGAAGTAACTAAAGAAATCTAACAATATGGAAATAGTTTGGATGCTGAAGTGAATGGAATTGCAATTGTCAATCTAGCACTGAAAATAATGAAGTTTCCTTAGGATTCATATTGAGTGTATCTAGGCTCTAAATTACAATTATGTAGTTGGACTCAGAAGGACCATAACTCTCACTTGAGATCTACCTTCTCAGTATGCGTGATAGGAAACATGATTAGTTTTTGTCATTTCCTCTTAATTAAAATAAATGTTTAGAATTCATTTCTTGTGCATCCAAAAAGACAGTCTCTGTTAACATCTCTTGATTGATTATCGATTCCTTCAAACATCCAAAAAGACAGTCACATTTACGATATTTGATTCTGCATAATTTCCTGAAAGCGATCCCAGATCTTGAATACCCGATGATTGTGTGGGATTTGTATCAGTTGCATGATCTTCATCAGGAACCCTTTGTGGGGAAGAATGAAAAGGCTTGGCTGGCATTTGCAGAAGTTCCACTCTACCTTCTAGCATCTCTATAACTTTGCTCATGGAAGGACGGTTTGCAGGTTTCATCTGTATACACGACAATGCAACTATAACCGTCTTCTTTGCAATTTCCTTTTCATCCTCAGCAGCATCCTCCATTCCCATGTCCCCATCTTGATCGAGCTTGTCATATATCCACAACAGGAAGTAAAATTGGCTTGAGTTTGCAGATGGATTCATGTTCTTTCTTCTACCAGCCATTCCCATCAAAACCATTCCAAAACTGTAAACATCAGACTTATATGAGACCTGCCTGATATTTTTTATAAAATAGTTCAGGAGCCATATATCCTGGAGTTCCTCCTAAAGCTGTGACTGATAAATGGCTTTCATCTGTTGGGTAGAACTTTGTGAGCCCAAAGTTGGCAACTTTTCGGTTGAAGTTGTCATCAAGGAGAATGTTGTGAGGCTTGATGTCAAAATGTAGAATCTTCATGTCACAACTCACGACCTTGATGAAGATATTCAATCCCGCGTGCTATCCCCAATGCAATCTGGTACATCTCCCAACTCAAAGGGCTGCTCTTACCTTCATGGGAATATATATATATATATATATATATATATATATATATATATATATATATATATATATATATATATATATATATATATATATATATATATATATTATTTTTATTTTATTTTTCTAGAGACCCTTTAGGCATGAATTCATAGATAAGAGCCCTTTTCGATCCCTCCACACAAAATCCAATGAGTCGGACCACATTGACATGATGAATTCTTCTGATGGTAGCAACTTCATTGATGAATTCTTGCCCATTGCCTTTCGACTTACCAGACAACATCTTGATCACAACGGGTGGGCCAATTCTGAGCTTTCCTTTGTAAACGGAGCCAAAACCTCTTTGGCCTAATTTCTCTTTAAAACTCATGGTCATCCTTCAAATATCCCAATAAGAGTACCTTGCAGGCATTTGGCATCTCTACTTGCTCAAGGACAGCTTCAGTAAATGGAAAGCTATAATATATGACTGCTCCAATGACTACAGTGGAATCCCAAGCTTCACAAGTTTAGGCAACTTTGGTGGCCTTGCGATGGATGTAGCAGCAACTAACAACTGTCCGCAGCCATGTCTATGGCAATCGGGAATCGGGATGCAATCTTCAATTCTCAAAATATATTCAACTCTCAAAATCCATGACACAAATATAAACAGGAGTATCCTATTCTTCAGAACCATTCCACATTCAGTTTTGTGGCTTTTACTTGAAACACCTATGACCCATTCCATTTAAAAGTTTTATAGTGAGCAAAACTATTGTCAAAACTCATCAAGAGCAATAAGAAATCTTATAATTCAAAAGAAAAACTGTAATAATCATTGTGGCTCTGAAGTTGCATCAAATAAAATCCAAAGGAAACTTACACAAGTCATGTCTCCGATATGTCAAATTCCAGATGAATGCAAGAACGATCAGAAGCTGGATTGTGAAGCTCCCTTCTCAATGCATTGATCATCATCTCCTAGACCCAGAGGAACAAGGCGCTTCCCACCTAAGAATATAAATAAATAAATAAATAAAAATACTAAGCATTGTTTCATGGAAATGAAAGGAGAGGAATAACACATGCAAAACCATCAATCTATGTGCGTGAGAAAGGTTTCCAAGAGAGTTCCTACCTTTCCCATGTCACAAAAAATTACTACACGCTGTAAAGAATCCTGTCTAGGATAAGGAGATGCTTTGAAGTGATATGTCTGACTCCAAATGTACAAACCATTGAATAACCTATGCCCCAACTTGTAAGTGTACCTGCACCAATATCAGGTTATAAAAAAAGATTTCGAGGCAAGGCATAAACAAAGGTTTCCTGACAAGCAACTTCAATTTGAACGCCCTACCATTAAAGACTTCCTAAAGCCTAGTGTAATGTTTCTTAATGTTTATTTATCATCCAACCTATGAATAAGATCATATAAATCTGGATGAAGGAAAACAAACAAGTATCATCTTAGCCCATTAAAGTTCAATCACCACTGTTTCCTATTGTATGATACACCTAAGAAATGGATCTGCTTCATTTTTTTGTATCAACTTGCCCCGAAACCTGGCAAAACGTATGGACTGTGTGGGTATATAATATATGCATCAAGGTGGGTCCCATGGTGAAGGCCACACCTTCTGGGTAAGGCTGGGGCCACATCTAATCCCCAACTCTGGTGCATGATGTGTTAAGTGCTATAGAGCCCACCCTAATGCAGACCCATGGTAAGGGCCACACCTTCTTGGGTGAGGCTGGGCCCCATCTAATTCCCAACTGTGGTGCATGATGTGTTGGGTGCTATGGGGCCCACCCTAATGCATGTGTTTTATATCTACATTGTCCGTCTGTTTTGCTAGCTCATTTTGAGATATTACCTAAAAAATGAAGTAAATCCAAGCTCAAATAAACCACACCATAGAAAACAGTAGGGACAACATCCCATGTCAATGAAGAGTATGGATTTTCATTGTGAGGAGACTAAAAAATACATGATAGAGTCAATAGACCATTTATCATAGTTGTCAAAATCCTACTATTTACAATTTGAGTCAAACCTTAAGCAAAATGATTTGAATCCCACCTTGAATCCCTTTCTAGATGAATCCTACGATTTACGATTCAAATCTAGATTAGGATTCAAATCATAATTGTTCTCTTCTATTTTTAGCTTTGCTTGACCAAAAGTTTACAAATCCTACGATTTACGATTTACAATATATTTGTAGATTGTGCTAAAGGCTTTACATTGGAAAAAAGTAAGAGAACTGTTTGGAAAAGAAATTCTTTTGTTTCTTCCAAGCATCAATAATTAAGCATATCCAATAAAAACATGTGTCAAGGTAATGCAAGCCAGCCAATAGACTAAATCAGTTAAAGCGTTAAATTCAAATCACAGACAGACAACAAACAGATCTTGGCTCTGGCAAGATACAAAAAGATGCCAAAGGTAACTGAGTGAAAAAGAAAAGTCTCCCCACTGATGATCAAGAATGAAGAATGGGAGCATGCTACAAAGGACTAGAAACACAAACACACATCTGGGACCCCTCAGTGCCCAGGCCAATTAACCCTGCTTGATATGACATATAGGATTATGATGCAAAATGCACATCAGGCATAGTAAGCTTGAAATGTTTCCCGAGACATTGTTGTTGGTCTGTTAAGGGGGGAAAAAAAAAAAAAAAAAACTCACCATTATGGAAGATAAGCAATTTGGGAGCTCAAACCATCTGTGTTGAAGCTCATCTTTTGCATATCGTGGGAGTACACCAAAGCGAGCTTTCTTTGTTGCATCAAATGAGAAGATTAGCTTCCCACCCTTCACCATTTCCTGAAAATAGGAGTAAAGTAAGCAAAGAATTCTAGTTAATGTAATGGAACTAGCTTCACAACTATTGATTGCTCCAAACATTAACAAAAGGCATATACTGCACCTATGCATCATGTTTATCAAAATATCCCAAATATAAAAAAATCATATAAGATTCCAAACAATTTAGAATTGACCCATCGCTGTGAAATGCCAAGTTATTTACCCAAGGCGCACACGATCCATATAGAGCAAATGTCTTGAATGTCTGTTGATATTTGATATTTGATAGTGGTGGTGCAACTAAAGTGAATTCAGTATCATTTCATATTTTTAATTCATGTCCATTTAGTTTTCTTTGGGTTCTAGTTCAGGTACCACCAATGGTTACAAAAGCAGATGCAACAGAGTCTAAAGTACTTGAATCTAAGGCCACCACCTAATCGATTTCCATACAATGGATCAATCAACTATGAATCTCATTTTATAGATGGACCTGGAAGTTAAAAGAATGTAAGTGCCTGTTGTAGTTCTCCACTCCAAGGGTTGAGAAACCTTTGACAAGGAAGTGATCACAGATTCAACAAAGGCAGCTAATTTTAGCTTGAATTGAAAATTTAACCAAACCTGAGAGCACAATTACTGAAAAACCAAACAACAAAGCCTGAAAGCAGCAAAGCAAGGAAACAAACAGCAGCAAAGCATGTGATTGCCAAGAAATCCTGCCTAACCTGCAAAAATAATAAAGGAAAGGCATAATGATAATCACGTTTGCATGTACCCACCTAACACATGCATTTAATCATTAGATTGAAGCTACATGTCCCTAGCATCTTTTTTCACTATTTTCCTCAATTTTTTTCATGGTTTCCTTGCATCTCTTTACAATCAGATTGGTGCTTTTAACCAATTTCTCAAACACTGGTCTGAGTCACGGAGTTCTATGAAACTCAGCTAAGTCAGGCCTGGAAACCAGAAGACAGATTTCCAACTCAGCTAATGAATTGAATTATGAATGTTCTGTTTATCCATGAAAAACAATGAACATGATAAGCATTGGAAACAAGGAAGCATCCTCAAACACTGTAATTGCATTCCTATAAACTACTAGAAAGTAACATAATCAAAATTTGAAGACCAATCATTCATATGAATGCTTAGGAATGAAATTAGTTCAGCTTTTGTTCACTGATCAAGATTAACATTGCAATTCAATTCAAAGTTTCAAAGTTTGTCCAACCAATTATAGAAAAAAATAAATAAGACTACTATCGAAACTATAGAGCCACTTGCATCGAGTCCCCAACCAATATATAGGGACATGATCCCAATTGCATCTCGAGCAATGATGAAGCTATTGTCATGAGTGGCCAACGACGAGGGCAGATGCAGAGTAGCCTGCAACACCTCACTTCAATTGAAACAGAATGCCAACCAATCCAAAGGTTTATATAAATGCAGAGACATGAAGTATGTTGGGTTTTCTGAGCTTGCAATGTTCGACCTCTCAAATCCATGTCTAACAGCAACCTAGTTTATATGTCCAAGTCATATAAATTATATTTGCTGAAGTAGAAGATACCTTGGGGATTTTTCAATTTCAACATGAATACAAAATGTAAATAAAGAACCAAGTGCATCAAATCAATGAAAATGTCAAGAAATAGATTCCTTTAAAATCTTCAATTAGCAAGGATGGTTTCTGAGAAAGAGGAATTTGCAGAAGGACAAGAAAAGCTTTCCACAAGTCATCCATGATGCGGGCTGCCAGAACATGGCTCGGATCATTGCAAGATGGCCCCCACGGTTACAGGAAGCAGCATTCTTTGAAAATATATGATTTTATTCCTGCTATGCCTGCAGTCAGCTGAAAATTCCAAGAAACTCTTTGATAACTCCCACAATCTTAGATATTTTCTTTTCCACTTTCTTGTGATTACTTTCATAGCAATTTCAGATCTAAATTTGCAGAAGATCATGACTAGAATCAGCCCAGAATTTATCCATCAATTCCCCAAGAAAAACTCTAGACTTCACTTGTGTTTCATACTCTAGCCCGACTAGTTATTTAGAATTTAAAAAGAGAGATTATTAGAGATCAAGTAAAAGAATCATAAAAGCTAAATCCTCCATGAAAAAGCTTTTTATCTAAGGCCATCCAGGTCTATTGGAAATTGGAAAATGGATTTACATGTGCAGGTAGACACAAAAACACAGAAAATGAAAAAGTACAAGAGTTCATTAGATGCAAATGGAGAGTCATATCAATGCAGACACCCACCCACCCACACGCACAAAAACAGAGATTCAGATGATGACTGTTAAAGAGAATTTCATAGATTCCAGAGAAAATACTAGTTTTAAAGAGAAGAAAACATTGATGTGTCAAGTGGGAGATAGAAGAAAAATGGGAAAACAAATATAAACACACAACTGACAAGTACAATGAAGTAGAGTGATATAGCAATTAGCAATCAAAGAAATACAAGATAAATGTAGACAAATAACTAAAGCTACATACCTTCAGCAAGCGCCATATATCAGTGAGTGAAAAAACAGCCAGCTTAACTTGAGTCAGAAAACTGAAAATGTACAGCATATAGTTGAAGTGCATCTGCGGTCAAGACAATGCTGACTGGCCAATCTTCTCTGTAACCCAAAGTGATAAAATCAAAGGCATGGACACCTGCAATGACGACTTAATAAAAGTTCAATTACAATGAGAAAACAACACAAAGGACAGTCAGTCAGTAACCATACAATGCATTAAACCTATGCTGAAAAAACTGTCAAAAAGGTTCTAGGAAATGTATCTCTAAGGTGCTTGGAGCTTAAATAACAGGATCTAGAGACCCAAAAACATGATCTAGAGCAAAGAGATGACTTAAATAACAATTTTTGTGAGATGCAATCCTTGGCATCAAAATCTGAAAAACAGAAAATAACATTAGGGAGCTGCATATTCTAGGAGGGTTGATCAAGGATCTTAAACATTGTACAAGTCCATAAGAACAAAACCAGAATTAATAAAGATGCATATTCATATACATGATTTTGCAGCAAAGCAAGCCGATATTCAGACAAAGGAAGACTTGATGATCTCACCTGCAACGCTGGGATCGAGATCTGCAGAAGCCGAAGCACAAGAAACTCTTGGGAACCGAAATACACCAGCATTATTGTAAAGTTCATGTTTATTAACATCTGGTAGGGAAAACTGCCGCACTACCTTTATGGCATCTGGTGGGTCAAGGACTGTAACTTCTGGATGTTTTTTCAGAAGAAGTACGAAAGGAAACGAGACAAATCAAATGGCAACGCACCAAAGGATCTCAGTCCAATCTGAATCGGACTGTCTGAGAGATGAAACCATAAAAGCCAAATCCTCTTTCGCAAATCTGCACCGTTAAACTGCATGAAAGAGGGAAAAAAGCCCTAAAATCAACAGTCCGACCCTCAAAACCCTAACGAAAACGAAAGGAAACTCCTAAAACCCTAAAAACCTCATCCAACCATCCACGGAAACGAAAAACCCTATGGGAATTCGCTTCACTTAACGGTCATTTCCACGCATTTCACGGTCAATTCGCTTCACTTCACAGCCAATTCTATTTCATTTCAGGGTCATTTTTGATAATTTTATTTCATTTCACGGTCATTTTTATGCATTTGATAGTCAATTTCTTTCACTTCACGGTCATTTTCATACATTTCACGGCCAATTCACTTTACTTTATGATCATTTTCATGCATTTCAAGGCTATTTTTGGCAATTTCATTTGGATTCACTCTCATTTCCATGCAATTCATGGTCAATTCTCTTCACTTCACAGTCATTTCTGTGCATTTAACGGTCATTTCGCTTCACTTCACGGTCATTTTCGTGCATTTCATAGTTAATTCCGTTTAGATTCACGGTCATTTCCATGCATTTTACGGTCAATTCCCTTTAGTTCACGGTCATTTCCACGCATTTTACGGTCAATTCGCTTCACTTCACGGTCATTTTCATGCATTTTCCGGTCATTTCCGGTGATTCTGTTTCATTTCATGATCATTTCCATGTATTTCACAGTCAATTTCCTTCACTTCACGGTCATTTTCACGCATTTCACGATCATTTCTATGCATTTCACGGTCAATTCCAACAATTCCGTTTGGATTCATGGTCATTTCTATGCATTTCATGGTCATTTCCCTTCACTTTATGGTCATTTCCATGCATTTCACAGTTAATTTCCTTCAGTTCACGGTCATTTCAACGAATTTCACGGTCAATTCGCTTCACTTCACGGTCATTTCCATGCATTTCACGGTCAATTCCCTTCACTTCACGGTCATTTCCACGCATTTCACAATCATTTCGCTTCACGTCACGGTCATTTCCATGCATTTCACGGTCATTTTCGACGATTCCGTTTGGACCCACAATCATTTCCATGCATTTCATGGTCAAATACTTTCACTTCACGGTCATTTCGCTCACTTCATGGTCAATTTCATGCATTTCATGGTCAATTCCGGCGATTCCATTTGGATTCACGGTCATTCCATGCATTTCACGGTCAATTTCGGTGATTTCGTTTGGATTCATGTTCATTTTCATGCATTTCACGGTCAATTCCCTTCTCTTCACGATCATTTCCACGCATTCCATGATCAATTCGCTTCATTTCACGGTCATTTCGTGCATTTCACGTTCAATTCCCTTCATTTCACAGTCAATTCCCTTCATTTCCGTGCATTTCACGGTCATTTCCGTGCATTTCACGATAAATTCCCTTCACTTCACGGTCAATTCCGTGCATTTCATAATAAATTTCCTTCACTTCACGGTCAATGTCGTGCATTTCACAGTCAATTCCCTTCATTTCACGGTCAATTTCATGCATTTCATGGTCAATTTTGGCGATTCCCCTTTACTTCATGGTCATTTGAATGCATTTCACAGTCAATTCCCTTCATTTCATGGTCAATATCAGCGATTTTCTTTCACTTCACAGTCAATCCCCTTCACTTCACGGTCATTTCCATTCATTTCACAGTCAATCCCGGCGATTCCCTTTCACTTCACAGTCAATTCAATGCATTTCACAGTCAATTCCCTTCACTTCACGATCAATTCCCTTCATTTCATGGCCAATTCCATGCATTTCACAGTCAATCCTGACGATTCCCCTTCTCTTCACGGTCAATTCCATGCATTTCACGGCCAATTCCCTTCACTTCACGGTCAATTCCGTGCATTTCACAATCAATTTTGTATCCCTAGCTAGCGAAACTTGTAACGATACCGATATTTCCAACCATTAAGTGACAGGAATTGACCATGAAGTGAAGAGGAATCACCGGTATTAACCATGAAATGCACGGATTTGACCGTGAAGGGAAGGGAATTGACCGTGAAATGCACGGAATTGATCGTGAAACGAAGGGAATTGACCTCAAAATGCATGGAATTGACCGTGAAGTGAATGCAATTTGCTAGAATTCACCGCGAAATGCATGTAACTAATTGTGAGTTAATAAAATTTACCGCAAACTAATTGAAAATGATCATAAAGTGAATGAAATTGACCGCAAAGTGAATAAAATGAATGAAATTGACCACGAAGTGAATGAAATGGATTTTCTACCATCGACCCGATGGAATCTTGGAAAATAACTACATTGGTCGGCTAAATTAGCTTCTTATACCCCATAATCATACGTGGTACATGAAGTAACTCATTCTAGTTCAAGAGATATGCTTGTTAAATAAATAGACAAAGAAATGAATTAAAAGATAAAAAAAATATTTTTATATACTTATATATACATATTTACATAATTATGTATTAGAGAAAAATGTAAGGGAGCTTGTAAAATTATTTTTTTTAAAAAAATAAAATTATGCTAGATTGGGCTTTTTTTTGTTTTGAAATTTTTGTTGCTTTTGTGGGTCCCATCATAAGGTCTGTGTTATATCCAAACCGTTCATCTATTTGGCAAGCTCATATTAAGGCTTAAGATGAAAAATAAGACAGATCTAACTATCAAGTGGACCACACTATAAAAGGTAGTGGGGAATTGAACGTCTGCCATTGAAACCCTCTTAGGGGTTACAGAAGTTTTGGATCATTATGAAATTTGTTTTTCCTCTTCATCCAGGTCTTTGTGACCTTATGAATAGATTGGATGGAAAATAAATGTTATAGTGGGCCCTATAAAATTTTTAACAGTGAAAATTGATTTTCCCGCTGCTCTTTGTGGTGTGGTCCAGTTGATCTTTGGATATGTTTTTTTTTTTTTGGATAATGCTCCAAAATGATCTCGAAATATGGATTAATGTTGTGGATATAATAAATACATAACTGTGGGGCGCATGTAACGTTGATCTCTTTTGAACTATTCGTATAGATCGGAGTTCGACGAGCGTCTTCAAGCATCGATCGATCCGCTAGAAGGTAAAAGCAGGGGGCATTTTCAACCTTTGGCAAGTCGTTCGTATAGATGGGGGTTTATTGTGGTCGGGTAAAATGGGGTGGGCTTCGTGGGTGAATGGCCCACAAATGGGTCGTACAGTGGTAAAATTCTCCATAGGGTTTGGGGAGAAATTTCCAACTGTACGACCACTATATGGCCCATTCCTGAGACGAAGCCCACCCCATTTTACTTTCCAATAATACTCCTCGGGTGTACGGACGCCCTACAAAAGGTCAAAAATGCCCTTACTTTTTCCTTCAAGTGTTGACGCTCGTCGAACTCCCAGTTGTACGAACGGTTCAAAGGAGATCAATGTTACATGGGCCCATCAGTTATGTATTTATTATATCCACAACGTTCATCCAAATTTCGAGATCATTTTGGAGCATTATCCCAAAAAAAAAAATTCATATCCAAAGATCAACTGGACCACACCACAAAGAGCAGTAGAAAATTGATTTTCACCGTTGAAACTTTTATAGGGCCCACCATAACATTTATCTTCCATCTAATCCATTCATGAGGTCACAAAGACCTTGATGAATAGGACAAAAAAAAATCGTAATGATCCAAAACTTCCGTCACCCCTGAAAGGGTTTCAACGGTAGACATTCAAAGCAGAATGACATTACCATTTGCTACGGTCAGAGCTATGGATACGGATTATAACCGTAGCCACAGATGTCATAATCCGTAGCAATAGGGTCCGTCCGGAGTGGGCGTGTCCGAGCGCCACTTGCTGGCCTGTCCGGCGCGGCCACGCCTATCAGGCGAGGCCGCGCCCATAGGGTGGGCCCTATAGCTACGGATAATAACCGTAGCTAAAGTCCGTAGCAACAGGTTTTTTTGTGTTTTTTTTTTTATATTTTTTTTTAATGGAGAACTTTATTCTACCTATAATTTTCTCTAAAACATATCTATATAAATATGTATATGTAAGCATATAAAATTTTTTTACTCTTTTTTTCCATTTCTTTCTTTATTCATTTAACAAGAATATCTTCTAAACTAAAATTAGTTACTTGATGTACCCTATATAATTTTGGGGTAGGAGAAGCTACTTTAACCAACTAACTTGGTTATTTTCCAAGATTTCATAAGCTCGATGATCAAAAATCCATTTCATTCACTTAGCGGTCAACTTCGTTCATTTCATTTACATGCATTTCACGGTCATTTCACTTCAATCAATGATCACTTCCATGCATTTCACGGTCATCCAAAACATTTTCGTGTTGATTCACGGTCATTTTGAGGCATTTCACGGTCAAACTCCTTCACTTCACGGTCATTTGCATGCATTTCACGGTCATTTTGCTTTAATTCATGATAACTTTCATGCATTTCATGGTCATCCGAAACAATTCCGTGTTGATTCACGATCATTTCGAGGCATTTCACGGTCAAAATCCTTCACTTCACGGTCATTTGCATGCATTTCACGGTCATTTCGCTTCAATTCATCATCACTTCCATGCATTTCACGGTCATCCGAAACAATTCCATGTTGATTCACAGTCATTTCGAGGCATTTCACGGTCAAAATCCTTCACTTCACGGCCATTTGCATGCATTTCAGGGTCATTTCGCTTCAATTCATTCTCACTTCCATGCATTTCACGGTCATCCGAAACAATTCCATGTTCACAGTCATTTCGAGGCAAATCACGGTCAAACTCCTTCACTTCACGGTCATTTGCATGCATTTCAGGGTCATTTCGCTTCAATTCATCATCACTTCCATTCATTTCACAGTTATCCGAAACAATTCCGTGTTGATTCACGGTCATTTCGAGGCATTTCATGGTCAAACTCCTTCACTTCACGGTCATTTGCATGCATTTCACGGTCATTTCGCTTCAATTCATCATCACTTCCATGTATTTCATGGTCATCTGAAACAGTTCCGTGTTGATTCACGGTCATTTCGAGGCATTTCACGGTCAAACTCCTTCACTCCACGGTCATTTGCATGCATTTCACGGTCATTTCGCTTCAATTCATCATCACTTCCATGCATTTCACGGTCATCCGAAACAATTCCGTGTTGATTCACGGTCATTTCAAGGCATTTCACGGTCAAACTCCTCCACTTCACGGTCATTTGCATGCATTTCACGGTCATTTCGCTTCAATTCATCATCACTTCCATGCATTTAACGGTCATCCGAAACAATTCCGTGTTGATTCACGGTCATTTCGAGGCATTTCACGGTCAAACTCCTTCACTTCACGGTCATTTGCATACATTTCACGGTCATTTCGCTTCAATTCATCATCACTTCCATGCATTTCACGGTCATCCGAAACAATTCCGTGTTGATTCACGGTCATTTCGAGGCATTTCACGGTCAAACTCCTTCACTTCACGGTCATTTGCATGCATTTCACGGTCATTTCGCTTTAATTCATCATCACTTTCATGCATTTAACGGTCATCCGAAACAGTTCCGTGTTGATTCACGGTCATTTCGAGGCATTTCACAGTCAAAGTCCTTGACTTCATGGTCATTTGCATGCAGTTCACGATCATTTCGCTTCAATTCATGATCACTTCTATGCATTTCACGGTCGTCCGAAACAATTCCGTGTTGATTCACGGTCATTTTGAGGCATTTCACTGTCAAACTCCTTCAATTCAAGGTCATTTGCATGCATTTCACGGTTATTTCGTTTCAATTCATCATCACTTCCATGCATTTCACGGTCGTCCGAAACATTTCTGTGTTGATTCACGGTCATTTCGAGGCATTTCACGGTCAAACTCCTTCACTTCACGGTCATTTGCATGTATTTCACGGTCATTTCGCTTTAATTCATGATCACTTCCATGCATTTCACGGTCATTCGAAACAATTCCGTGTTGATTCACGGTCATTTCGAGGCATTTCACGGTCAAACTCCTTCACTTCACGGTCATTTGCATACATTTCACGGTCATTTCGCTTCAATTCATCATCACTTCCATGCATTTCACGGTCATCCGAAACAATTCCGTGTTGATTCACGGTCATTTCGAGGCATTTCACGGTCAAACTCCTTCACTTCATGGTCATTTGCATGCATTTCAGGGTCATTTCACTTCAATTCATTATCACTTCCATGCATTTCACGGTCATCCGAAACAATTCCGTGTTGATTCACGGTCATTTCGAGGCATTTCACGGTCAAACTCCTTGACTTCACGGTCATTTGCATGCATTTCACGGTCATTTCGCTTCAATTCATCATCACTTTCATGCATTTGACGGTCATCCGAAACAGTTCCATGTTGATTCACAGTCATTTCGAGGCATTTCCCGGTAAAACTCCTTCACTTCACAGTCATTTGCAAGCATTTCACGGTCATTTCGCTTCAATTCATCATCACTTCCATGCATTTCACGGTCATTTCAAGGCATTTCACAGTCAAACTCCTTCAATTCACAGTCATTTGCATGCATTTCACGGTCATTTTGCTTCAATTCATGATCACTTCCATGCATTTCACGATCGTCCGAAACAATTCCGTGTTTATTCACGGTCATTTTAAGGCATTTCACGGTCAAACTCCTTCACTTCACGGTCATTTGCATACATTTCATGATCATTTCCACGCATTTCGTGGTCCAATCGCTTCACTTCACGGTCATTTCCATGCATTTCACGATCATTTCTGGCAATTTCGTGTTGATTCATGGTCATTTCCCTAAACATTAACCTATACCCTTACCTAAACCTATACTTATAACTTAAACCTATTCTCAAATCCCAAAACCTATAACTTAAACCTAAACCTAAACCTTAACATAAACCTATAACCTATAGCAAATGACCTTAACCTACACCCTAACCTTAACTTATAACCTATAACCTAAACCTATTCTCAAATCCCAAAGGTTATAGGTTTTGGTTTAGGTTATAGGTTATAGGTTTAGGTTTTGGAATTTGAGAATGGGTTCGGGTTTAGGTTATAAGTTTTGGTTTCGGTTTAGGTTATAGGTTAACGGTTTAGGTTATAAGTTTTGGTTTCGGTTTAGGTTATAGGTTAACGGTTTAGGTTAAGGTTTATGTTTAGGTTATAGGTTTTTGGATTTGAGAATGGGTTCGGGTTTAGGCTATAGGTTTTGGTTATAGGTTATAGTTTAGGTTATGTAAGACCCGTATCTTGGTCCGTACCTTTCCGTACACTTCCGCGGTCTTACCGGTCAAATTCCGGCAACTTTCGACCCTTAATCGATATCAACGCGCGACCCGGATTCATGTGCCGACAACCCGAGTCGACTCAACCCGAGACCAATACCATAGCGACCGCGCCGTCGTTGCGGTTCCGATACCGCGACTCGCGCGCCGAGGCGATACCCTGATCAAGAGTTATGGGCCAACATTCGGTGCGAGAAAACGCCGCGCGTTGCGAAAATCAAGGAAATCTCAACGATGTGTCACATCAATCACATCAATCCCATCAATCAATCACCCATCAACCCATCACATGTCAAGTACACATCACTCTCACCCATTTTCCCAAGCAACCACTGTAAGACCCGTATCTTGGTCTGTACCTTTCCGTACACTTCCGCGGTCGTACCGGTCGAATTTCAGCAACTTTCGACCCTTAAACAATATCGACGCACGACCCTGATTCACGTGCCGACAACCCGAGTCGACTCAACCCGAGACCAATACCATAGCGACCGCACCGTCGTTGCGGTTCTGATACCGCGACTCGCGCGCCAAGGCGATACCCTGATCAAGAGTTATGGGCCAACGTTTGGTGCGAGAAAACGCCGCGCGTTGCGAAAACCAAGGAAATCTCAACGATGTGTCACATCAATCACATCAATCCCATCAATCAATCACCCATCAACCCATCACATGTTAAGTACACATCACTCTCACCCATTTTCCCAAGCAACCACAAAACTCTTCCTAACCCATACCTTTCTTACACAAAAGACCACAAAAGTCTTCACATCCCATACCTCTCTTACACAAAAGCCACAAAAGTCCAAGATTTCTTACACAAACATCACTCACCCATCCATCCATCACTCTCTCTCTCTCCCTTTACATCACTCTCTCTCTTTCTCTCTTTCTCATTTCAAAATTTCCAAGCAACAAGAGAATTTCAAGAGTCCCACGTATGGAATTTCTCAAACCCTTCTAAGCTCCAAGTGGCCCACCTTCCTACCCCAAAATCTCTCATCTCAACCCTCCATTCTTCATCTTAACCATTGAGGTTGAAGCTAAGGTGCCAAGGAACCCCTATGAGCGAGAAGATCGGACGGTGGGTGCCTCTATGGGGTAGTTTTTATTATTTTTATGGTGGACCAAGTGAGGCCCACCGATCCATGGTGTGGATCTCACTTGAGACCCTTATTTGTGACCGATGGACCACATGGATCATCATGATCATTCCATGATGGGGCCATTCTCCATGGACCCCATCATGATGTTTATTTTCTCTTCAAAGGTCATCTAGACCGTCCATGTCGGTGGAGAAAGGATCCCCACCGTTGATTTTAAATTTCGGAGGTCCCACATGTTTTAAGGCCCACTTGTTGCATGATTTGTCGCTAGGGAGGGCCCATAATGACGGGGTCCCTCCATCACAAGCCGTGTCCCACTCTTCATGTCTCTCTCTCTCTCTCTTTTATTTTATTTTATTTTATTTCATTTTATTGCAATAGGAGGGTGTGGCCCACTTGAATGGATCCCACCTTGATGTAATTTTTATTCAAGTGGGGCCCACCTTGGACATTGAGCCCATGACACCCATCAGTGGTGGCCCACTCCATCAAGGCCCACACTCAAAAAAAAAAAAAAATTAACAAAAGACCGTCCAGCGTCTGGGACGCTGGACGTTTCAACAGAAAGGGAATAAAGGAAGAAAGAAAAAGAAAAGGGAAATGGTGGGCTGCTCCAACATGGCCCCACCTTGATTTATATTTTTAATCCAAGCCATCCATTTTATTCTCGGGATCGTTTTAGGCGTTGAGCCGAAAAATGAGATCGATCCAATTATCTGGCGGGCCGTGGCATTAAGAATACTAGTATCTTCCTTTAAAACTTAAAAAAATGATTTCTGGGGTCCACCAGAAGCTTGGACCTACCTGAAACTTGTTTTGGACCCCTATTTTTGTGGGAAACATGCAATGGATGGGATAGATTTGTTTAATGTGGGTCCCACCTAGGAAAACAAAATTAAAGAAAATCCATGCATGCGTTTGCTACTTGATGTCCAGAGGTGTCTGGACGTCCAACTAAAAAAAAAAAAAGAAAGAAAGGAAAAGAAGGGAAATGCTGGGCCACTCTTGTAAGCCCCAACTTAATGCATGGATTTAATCCAAGCTTTCCACCATCTTCCTCAGATTAATTTAGGCGTTGAACCAAAATTTGGGACCAATCCGGAACTCAGGTGGGCCATACCATCTAAAATCATGAGGAGACATGCCTGAAACATACAAAAACATTTGTTGGGGCCTACCTGAAATTTGGACGTGGCTGAAACTTGGTTTGGACGCCTAATTTTGTGGAACACATGCAATGGATGGGGTAGATCTGGTTAATGTGGGTCGCACCTAGGATAAGAAAATAATTTTCTTTTTTGGCATGACTTTGTGCCATGAGTCCAGAGAGTCCACGTTAAAAAGGGTGGCCGTATTGGCCTACTTGTAGACTCCACCATGATGTATATTTTACATCTATACCGTTCATTTAATAGGTCCCCTTGAATGGTGCGTTGACTTCAAAAATCATCCACAAACTGAACTCAGGTGGGTCATACCATCCAAATCATGTGAAGACATGCCTAAATCATATAAAAACACTTGGTGGGGCCTACCTGAATTTTTAATGTAGCTAAAACTTGGTGTGAACCCTCAAACAGGTGGGACACACGTAATGGACGGGTTGAATTACAAATAAACACTTTGGTGGGCCCTATATGGGACCCACTGTGGTATGTGTGGCTTACCACACCGTACACAACAGTGGGTGGTGACACCCACTGTGATGCAAGTGTTTTACTCACGCCGTCCGTCCACGCCAGTGGACGGTGGCCCCCACTCAGATGTATGTATTGTGTCCACGCCGTCCATCTCGTGGGCCCCTGACCACGTGACGTTATGAACAGGTTTGGATGGCAATAAACATTACAGTGGGCCCTACGCCATGTGATTCAATGAACAGTTTGGATGCAAATAAATAGTACAGTGGACCCAGGTTGGGTAGAAAATATACATTTCGGTGGGCCCTGGGTCTATATGACCTTATCAACAGGTTTGAATGGAAAATAAACATTTTGGTGGGCCCCTTGCTACATGGCCTTATCAACAGGTGGAATGTAAAATAAACATTTTGGCGGGCCCCTTGCCACACGGCCTTAACAACAGGTTGGGTGGCAAATAAGCATTTCAGTGGGCCCAGGATTGGCTGGAAATAAATGTTATAGTGGGCCCACATGGGAGTCTACCATGATGCATGAGTTTCATCCAAACCGTCCAACCATTTTGAGATCATTTTAAGGCCATTGTTGAGGCCCACTTTGTTATTTATGGGCCCATGTGTGTAGGCCCAATTGATGTATTTGTGGCCCATTGTTGAGGCCCACCTTGGTATATATAAGGCCTATGTGATTAGGCCCATTTGATGTACATAAAGCTCATATGATTGGGCTCATTTTAATGAATTCTAAGGCCCATGGGTTATAACCCATTGCAAAGGACCTAAGGCCCATTGGTGAGGCTCATTAAGGTGATCCATTTGATGAATGCAAGGCCCATATGATACGGCTCAATTGATGTACTTAAGGCCCAATTGAGTGCAACTAGGTCCATTGCAATGCGTGACCCCTCCATGGCAAATAACGATATTTATAGTAAGTAATGCCTCGAGAACAATGATGGTTAGACGTCCACATTGTAGGTACAATGTTGGTTAAATGTCCGCATTGTAATACTCCCTAAGGCCCACTAATAGGCCCATACTTGTAGTAAGTAGGCCGTCTAGGCCCATCTCAGTTATACACAGAGCCCATCTCTATATACATGTTTAGTATAAATCCATGATTCATTATCATACGCATCATATGTATGACTGATATGAGAAGTGACTGATCATAGCATATGCCTTCGGGCGAACTGTTTATGGGCTTCCTAGTAGGTGGAGTTGCCATAGTGCATGGTACACGTAGGATTGTTGTATGACTGGTAGTGTGACTCATGCACTTGCATTTGTATGATTGTCATTATTGTATGCCCTAGCGACATCAGGGCCATAACCTCCACAGATGCATCGTGGGTGGCTGGATTGAATACCGGAAATGTTTGGTTCTAGCATACGGGCGCCATAGATGTCCCTGGGTGAAAACCTCTAAACCCGATGGTACCAGAGGATGACTCTAATGTCGAGACCGAGTGGATACATGAGCGCACGAGGGCCGTATACCAGTAGGTCGCGTCTCCCACTGTGTCGTGGTCGGTTGGAAAGGGGTGTGACCTTACCCGCCTGAGTGAGGGGGCAACTTCTAGGTTGAGTTTGACCAGCTTGAGGAATTGGTCCGCTATCGACGAGCCGGGCCCGATATTGGCAGGCGGATAGTGAGGTCTCTTCTGCTCTCCCAGTTGTGCGTTCGGATAGGGACGACAAACTGGCGTAGAGTGTACTAGACCCCAGTGATTATCCAGAATGAGAACTGTACTGATATATGATGAGGATTGACATGCTTGAGTTGCATCTCGCATCACATGGTCTGGATATGGCCGATCGCATTCATATCTTGCACTGTATAGCCTTGGTACGGCTGATTGCATTCACGTATTCATCAGCATAATTCCGCATTACTCTAACCTTGTATTCTGAGCATGCTCGTATTGCGCACACACTTACACCGCCCTCTAAGTTTTCTATAAGCTTATGCACGATTGATGCGTGCAGGTGACGTCAGGACGCAGCCGTAGCGTAGTAGCAGCAGGAGCGTGCAGTCGAGCCTTTGGAGTTTTGTTATTAGCACTATCTTGTATTTCCCTTTATACACCTTGTACTCAAAGTTTTTGATCATAGTGGAAATGTAATGGAGTTCTTAGTTGTTGTTTGTGGGTTATGCCTTTGGTTATGCTTATTACGAATCAAACTGACATCGAAAATCCTCCTCGTAGCATCCCAGGATCGGAACCTGGCGAATGGGAGCTAGGAGCCGAGAATGGGGGGTTCTACGGAGGCTGTCGGCACCGGATTCGGCGATCGGGAATTCTGTGAGCCCGGTTTCTGAGTTTGGGGCGTGACAACCACAAAAGTCTTCACATCCCATACCTCTCTTACACAAAAATCCACAAAAGTCTTCACAACCCATACCTCTCTTACACCAAAGCCTCAAAAGTCAAGCTTTTCTTACACAACCATCACTCACCCATCCATCCATCACACTCTCTCTCTCCCTTTACATCACTCTCTCTCTTTCTCTCTTTCTCATTTCAATCTCCAAACAACTTCCAAGCTCCATACGTATGGAGTTTTGCAAAGCCTCCTAAGCTCCAAGTGGCCCACCTTCCTACCCCCAAAATCTCCCATCTCAACCCTCCATTCTTCATCTTAGCCATTGAAGTTGAAGACAAGGTGCCAAGGAACCCCTAGGAGCGAGAAGATCGGACGGTGGGTGCCTCTATAGGGTAGATTTACTTGTTTCTATGGTGGACCAAGTGAGGCCCACCGATCTATGGTGTGGATCTCACTTGGGACCCTTATTTGTGGCCGATGGACCACTTGGATCACCATGATCATCCCATGATGGGGCCATTCTCCATGGACCCCATCGTGATCTTTATTTTCATTTGAAAAGGGTCATCTAGACCATCCATATCGGTGGGGAAATGATTCCCTCCGTTGATCTTTAGTTTTGATGGTCACATGTGCAAATGACCCATTGATGTATGATTTCATGTATGGGAGGGCCCATAATGACGGGGACCCTCCATCACAAGCCGTGTCCCACTCTCCATGTCTCTCTCTTTTATTTCTTTTATTTTATTTTATTTTATTTCATTTTATGCTATGGAATTGTGTGGCCCACTTGAATGGATCCCACCTTGATATAACCATTTTATTCAAGTGGGGCCCACCTTAGACATTGAAATAATAGCACCCATCATGTGGTGGCCCACTTCATCAGGGCCCACCATTCCAGAAAAAAAAAAAAATATATAAATAAAATTTTATAACCGTCCAGCGTCTGGGACGCTGGACGTTTTTAAGGAAAGAAGAAAAAGGAAGAAAAGAAGGGACTTGGGTGTTTCCCCTGCATAGGCCCCACCCTGATGTTTATGTCCAATCCAAGCCGTCCATCCTCTTAGCTACGGCATTTTAGCCGTTGGGTGGAAGTTTGGAACTGATCCAATCACCTGGTGGGCCAAAACGCCAAATATTGCGTCCTCACCATTCAAATGCTATTTCTTGTGTTATTTCACTTTTCAAGCGTAAAAAAAAATCCAAACTCTGGACTCATTGGGACGGCCTCGAGCCACTGATCGCAATGGCCGGGTCGGATTTTGGCACAGTGAGCCCCGCGTGTAAAAATCCCCAAAAACATGTCCTTTTCGAAAAATTGCAAGAGGCAAAGCCTCTTGCTTCTGACGGCAACTGCACCCAGCAGCTGCTGGCGTGCAGGCGGGCGACGTCCGGCGAGGGACCCCCACTATAAGGTTTGTTTGCCATCTAACTTGTTCACGAGGTGGGCCCCATCCTCAGGTGGGCCTCCTCCAAGTTTTGGCGCGATCCAGCGCTCAGGTGGCCCACACCACGTGAAACAGTGTGGATTAAATTCTGCCATTGAAAGATTTTTTGGGGCCCACAGAAGTATTAGATCAAGCTGAAATTTATGTTTCCCTTCATCCAGGTCCAAATGACCTCGTGAATGGATTAGATTTCATATAAACATGAAGGGTGGGCCCCACATGGGACCCACAATGTTGTGCATCTTAAAGTCCACCGTCCAGTGGACGGTGGCACCCACCTGACGCATGTGCTGCCTCCACCGTCCACGGACGGTGGGGCCCTGTGTGAGGTATGTGTTATATCCGCACTGTCCACTGGACAGTGGGACCCACCTTGATGCATGTGATGCATCCGGACCGTCCATCCACTTTAACATATAAGGCCTATGGGTTAAGCTCCTTTGGACTATAAAAAGGACTATGGGTTAGGCCCATTTGATTTATAAAATGCTTATGGGCTGGGCCCATTTGATCCATTTAAGGCCTAAGAATTTGGGCCCACTTGATACGTAAAGCCTATGGGCTTGGGCTCACTTGTTATTTAAGGGAATGGGCTAGGCCCATTTGATTTATAAAATGCTTATGGGCTGGGCCCATTTGATCCATTTAAGGCCCAAGAACTTAGGCCCATTTAACGTGTTGCAAGTCCATGGGACTAGGCCCATTTGATGTACTTCAAGGCCCATGTAATTGGACCCCTTTTTGTTGAAATTTAAAGCCCATGGAGGTAGGCCAATTGATATATGTAAGGCCTAAGGGTTTAGGCCCACTTTGACATGCATGCAAGCTCATGGATTAGGCCCATTTGAATTGTTTAGGGCCTAGGGATTTAGGCCCATTCGAGTCATATAAGGCCTCTGGGTTGAGGCCCATTGGAGATACATTTGGGGGTCCAATTGGTGTGGCCCATTTGATACATACTAGACTCGTGTGACTAGTTCCAATTGATGTAATCTAAGGCCCACGGGTTTAACCCATTGCAATGCACATAAGACCCATTGGTGGCCCACTTATGTGGCCCATCTGATGAATTAAAGCCCATAGGATATGGCCCATTTGATATATATATGTAAGGTCCAATGGGGACAACCTACGGTCCATTGCAATGAGTAAATCCATTACAGGCTAAGTACGATGTGTACAACGATCGTGCCTTGGGAGCAATGTTGGTTTGACGTCCACATTGCGAGCTTAATGCTAGTTGGATGTCCACATTACGACTCTCCTTAGGGCCCATCACCAGGCCGTACTTGCTGTGTATAGACCGTCCAGGCCCATCTGCATTGTAAGATAATTCATTTTATTATAACATGTTTAGTATAGTTTCATGACCCATGATCATACGCATCATATGTATGCTTGATATGAGGATTGACTGATCATTGCATTTGCCTTCGGGCAGGTTGTTTATGGGCTCCCGGTTAAGCGGTGTTGCCCTACATGAGCGCACAATATGCGCAGGAATTGTTGCATGACTGGATAGCGTGAGTCATGCATTTCACATTTGTGTGACATTGTTATTGTACGCCCTAGCGACATCGGGGTCGTAGCTTCCACAGACAGATCGTGGTTGGCAGGATTGGATACCGAAAATCTTGTTCTACATGGGGTACTATAGATATCCCTGGGTGAAAGTCCCTAAACCTTAATGGTACCAAGAGGTTGCTCCAACGTTTAGACCGAGTGGGTAGATGAGCGTTGAGTGCCGATTACCAGACGGTTACGCTCTCCACTGTGTCGTGGTCGGTTGGAAGGGGGTGCGGCCTTACCCATCCGAGTATAGGGGGCAATGCTAGGCTGAGTTTGACCAGCTCGAGGAATGGGTCCGCTATCGACGAGTCGCGCCCGATATTGGCAGACGGATAGTGAGGTCTCTTCCACTTACCTTATTGCGCGCGATGTGGCGAAAATCTGGTTAGAGTGTACTAGACCCCGGTGATATCCCATATTGAGCTGTATTGATGTGTGGACATAGATGAGGACCTGTATGCTTGAGTTGCATTGCATATAGCATGACCTTTGGTGGCCGATACCATTCATGTCTTGCATTGTATAGCCTTGGTACGGCTCATGATGTTATGGTTCATCTGTATATTCCGCATCACTCTGTCATTTGCAGGTTCATATTACTACCTTGCGCACACACTTTCACCACCCTCTAAGCTTTCTGTAAGCTTATGCACGACCGTTGCGTGCAGGTGACGTTGGATCACAGCAGCGTTGAGGCAGGAGCACGTTGCTGAGCATTTTGGAGTTTTTGTACTTTACCACTGTATTTCCCTTTATGCTCATTGTACTTGTAAAGTTTTTGATCATAGTGGAAATGTAATGGATTTCTTGGTTGTTGTTTGTGGGTTATGCCTTTGGTTATGCTTATTACGAATCAAACTGACATTGAAAATCCTCCTCGTAGCATCCCAGGATCGGAACCTGGCAAATGGGGGCTAGGAGCCGAGAATGGGGTTCTACGGAGGCTGTCGGCGCCGGATTCGGCGATCGGGAATTCTGTGAGCCCGGTTTCCGAGTTTGGGGCGTGACAGGTTAAGGTTTTGATTTTGGTTTAGGTTATAGGTTTTGAGATTTGAGAATGGGTTCGGGTTAGGTTATAGGTTTTGGTTTTTGTTTAGGTTAAGGTTAGAGGTTTTGGGATTTGAGAATGGGTTCGGGTTTAGGTTATAGGTTTTGGTTTTGGTTTTAGTTATAGGCTATAGTTTTAGGTTAAGGTTTTGGTTTTGGTTTAGGTTATAAGTTTTGAGATTTGAGAATGGGTTCGGGTTAGGTTATTGGTTTTGGTTTTAGTTTAGGTTAAGGTTAGAGGTTTTGAGATTTGAGAATGGGTTCGGGTTTAGGTTATAGGTTTTGGTTTTGATTTAGGTTATAGGTTTTAAGATTTGATTATGGGTTCGGGTTTAGGTTACAGGTTTTGGTTTTGGTTTAGGTTTAGGTTATAGGTTTTTGGATTTAAGAATCGGTTATGGTTTAGGTTAAAGGTTTTGGTTTAGGTTTAGGTTATAGGTTTTGGTTTAGGTTATAGGTTATAGGTTTAGGTTAAGGTTTTGGTTTAGGTTTAGGTTATAGGTTTTGGGATTTGAGAATGGGTTCGGGTTAGATTATAGGTTTTGGTTTTGGTTTAGGTTATAGGTTTTGATTTTGGTTTAGGTTATAGGTTTTGGTTTAGGTTAGAGGTTTTGGAATTTGAGAATGGGTTCGGGTTTAGGTTATAGGTTTTGGTTTAGGTTTAAGTTATAGGTTTTGGGATTTAAGACCAAAACCTATAAATCCAAAACCTAAACCTATAACTTATAACCTAAACCAAAACCTATAACCTAAACCAAAACAAAAACCTATAACCTAAACCCGAACCTATTCTCAAATCCCAAAACCTATAACCTAAACTAAAACCAAAACCTATAGCCTAAACCCGAACCCATTCTCAAAACCAAAACCTATAACCTAAACCCGAACCCATTCTCAAATCCCAAAACCTATAACCTAAACCTAAACCAAAGCCTTAACCTAAACCTATAACATATAACCTAAACCAAAACCTATAACCTAAACTAAAACCAAAACCTATAACCTAAACCCAAACCCATTCTCAAATCCCAAAACCTATAACCTAAACTAAAATCAAAACCTATACCCTAAACCCGAATCCATTCTCAAATCCAAAAACCTATAACATAAACCTAAACCTTAACCCGAACCCATTCTCAAATCCCAAAACCTATAACCTAAACCAAAACCTATAACCTAAACTAAAACCAAAACCTATAGCCTAAACCCGAACCCATTCTCAAATCCAAAAACCTATAACATAAACCTAAACCTTAACCTAAATCGTTAACCTATAACCTAAACCGAAACCAAAACTTATAACCTAAACCCGAACCCATTCTCAAATTCCAAAACCTAAACCTAAACCTTAATATAAACCTATAACCTATAACCTAAACCAAAACCAAAATCTATGACCTAAACCCGAACCCATTCCCAAATCCCAAAAGCTATAACCTAAAACAAAACCTATAACTTAAACCAAAACCAAAACCTATAGCCTAAACCCGAACACATTCTCAAATCCCAAAACCTATAACCTAAACCAAAAGCTATAACCTAAAGTAAAACCAAAACCTACAGCCTAAACCCAAACCCATTCTCAAATCCAAAAACCTATAACCTAAACCTAAACCTTAACCTAAACTGTTAACTTATAACCTAAACCGAGACCAAAACTTATAACCTAAACCCGAACCCATTCTCAAATCCCAAAACCTAAACCTAAACCTTAACTTAAACCTATAACCTATAACCTAAACCAAAACCTATAACCTTTGTGATTTGAGAATAGGTTTAGGTTATAGGTTATAGGTTAAGGTTAGGGTGTAGGTTAAGGTCATTTGCTATAGGTTATAGGTTTACGTTAAGGTTCAGGTTTAGGTAAAAGTTATAGGTTTTGGGATTTGAGAATAGGTTTAGGTTATAAGTATAGGTTTAGGTAAGGGTATAGGTTAATGTTTAGAGAAATGACCATGAATCAACACAAAATTGCCGGGAATGATCGTGAAATGCATGGAAATGACCGTGAAGTGAAGCGATTGCACCGCGAAATGCGTGGAAATGACCATGAAATGCATGCAAATGACTGTGAAGTGAAGGAGTTTGACCGTGAAATGCCTTAAAATGACCGTGAATCAACACGGAATTGTTTCGGACGACCGTGAAATGCATGGAAGTGATCATGAATTGAAGCGAAATGACCGTGAAATGCATGCAAATGACCGTGAATTGAAGGATTTTGACCGTGAAATGCCTCGAAATGACCGTGAATCAACACGGAATTGTTTCGGATGACCGTGAAATGCATGGAAGTGATGATGAATTGAAGCGAAATGACCGTGAAATGCATGCAAATGACTGTGAAGTGAAGGAGTTTGACCGTGAAATGCCTCGAAATGACCGTGAATCAACATGGAACTGTTTCGGATGACCGTGAAATGCATGGAAGTGATGATGAATTGAAGCGAAATGATCGTGAAATGCATGCAAATGACCGTGAAGTGGAGTTTGACCGTGAAATGCCTCGAAATGACCGTGAATCAACACGGAACTGTTTCAGATGACCGTGAAATGCATGGAAGTGATGATGAATTGAAGCGAAATGACCGTAAAATACATGCAAATGACCGTGAAGTCAAGGAGTTTGACCGTGAAATGACTTGAAATGACCGTGAATCAACACAGAATTGTTTCGGATGACCGTGAAATGCATGGAAGTGATAATGAATTGAAGCGAAATGACCGTGAAATGCATGCAAATGACCGTGAAGTGAAGGAGTTTGACCGTGAAATGCCTCGAAATGACCGTGAATCAATACGAAATTGTTTTGGATGACCGTGAAATGCATGGAAGTGATGATGAATTGAAGCGAAATGACCGTGAAATGCATGCAAATGACCGTGAAGTGAAGGAGTTTGACCGTGAAATGCCTCGAAATGACTGTGAATTAACACGGAATTGTTTCGGATGACCGTGAAATGCATGGAAGTGATTATGAATTGAAGCGAAATGACCGTGAAATGCATGCAAATGACCGTGAAGTCAAGGAGTTTGACCGTGAAATGCCTCGAAATGACCGTGAATCAACACGGAACTGTTTCGGATGACCATGTAATGCATGTAAGTGATGATGAATTGAAGCGAAATGACCGTGAAATGCATGCAAATGACCGTGAATTGAAGGAGTTTGACCGTGAAGTGCCTCGAAATGACCGTGAATCAACACGGAATTGTTTCGGATGACCGTGAAATTCATGGAAGTGATGATGAATTGATGCGAAATGACCGTGAAATGCATGCAAATGACCGTGAAGTGAAGGAGTTTGACCGTGAAATGCCTCGAAATGACCGTGAAATGCATGGAAGTGATGATGAATTGAAGCGAAATGACCGTGAAATGCATACAAATGACCGTGAAGTGAAGGAGTTTGACCGTGAAATGCCTCAAAATGACCATGAATTAACACGGAATTATTTCGGATGACCGCGAAATGCATGGAAATGATGATGAATTGAAGCGAAGTGACCGTGAAATGCATGCAAATGACCGTGAAGTGAAGGAGTTTGACCGTGAAATGCCTCGAAATGACCGTGAATCAACACGGAATTGTTTCCGATGACCGTGAAATGCATGGAAGTGATAATGAATTGAAGCAAAATGACCCTGAAATGCATGCAAATGACCGTGAAGTGAAGGAGTTTGACCATGAAATGCCTCGAAATGACCGTGAATCAACACGGAATTATTTCGGATAACCGTGAAATGCATGGAAGTGATGATGAATTGAAGCGAAATGACCGTGAAATGCACTCAAATGACCGTGAAGTGAAGGAGTTTGACCGTGAAATGCCTCGAAATGACAATGAATCAACACGAAATTGTTTCGGATGACCGTGAAATGCATGGAAGTGATGATGAATTGAAGCGAAATGACCGTGAAATGCATGCAAATGACCGTGAAGTGAAGGAGTTTGACTGTGAAATGCCTCGAAATGACCGTGAATCAACATGGAACTGTTTCAGATGACCGTGAAATGCATGGAAGTGATGATGAATTGAAGCGAAATGACCGTGAAATGGATGCTAATGACCATGAATTGAAGGAGTTTGACCGTGAAGTGCCTCGAAATGACCTGAATCAACACGGAATTGTTTCGGATGACCGTGAAATGCATGGAAGTGATGCTGAATTGAAGCGAAATGACCGTGAAATGCATGCAAATGACCGTGAAGTGAAAGAGTTTGACCGTGAAATGCCTCGAAATGACCGTGAATCAACACGAAACTGTTTCAGATGACCGTGAAATGCATGGAAGTGATGATGAATTGAAGCGAAATGACCGTGAAATGCATGCAAATGACCGTGAAGTGAAGGAGTTTGACCGTGAAATGCCTCGAAATGACCGTGAATCAACACGAAATTGTTTCGGATGACCGTGAAATGCATGGAAGTGATGATGAATTGAAGCGAAGTGACCGTGAAATGCATGCAAATGACCGTGAAATGCATGGAAGTGAAGATGAATTGAAGCGAAATGACTGTGAAATGCATGCAAATGACCGTGAAGTGAAGGAGTTTGACCGTGAAATGCCTCGAAATGACCGTGAATCAACACGAAAATATTTTGGATGATCGTGAAATGCATGGAAGTGATCATGAATTGAAGTGAAATGACCGTGAAATGCATGTAAATGAAATGAACGAAATTGACTGCTAAGTGAATGAAATGGATTTTCGATCATCGAGCTGATGAAATCTTGGAAAATAACCAAGTTAGTTGGTTAAAGTAGCTTCTCCTACCCCAAAATCATATAGGGTACTTCAAGTAACTAATTTTAGTTTAGAAGATATTCTTGTTAAATGAATAAAGAAAGAAATGGAAAAAAAGAGAAAAAATTTATATGCTTATATTTACATATTTATATAGATATGTGTTAGAGAAAATTATAAGTAGAATAAAGTTCTCCATTAAAAAAAATAAATAAAAAAAAATAAATCTGTTGATACGGACTTTAGCTACGGTTTTTATCTGTAGCCATAGGGCCCACCCTATGGACGCGGCCTCATCATATTGGCGTGGCCGTGCCGGGCAGGCCAGCAAGTGGCGCGGGGGGCCGCTAGTTTAGCGCCCCCACTCCGGATAGACCCTATTGCTACGAATTATGATATATATGGCTACGGTTATAATCCGTACCTATAGCTATGACCGTAGTAAACGGTAATGTCATTCTGCTTTGAATGTCTACCGTTGAAATCCTTTCAGGGGTCACAGTAGTTTTGGATCATTACGATTTTTTTTTCCTATTCATCCAGGTCTTTGTGACCTCATGAATGGATTAGATGGAAGATAAATGTTATGGTGGGACCTACAAAAGTTTCAACGGTGAAAATCAATTTTCTGCTACTCTTTGTGGTGTGGTCCAGTTGATCTTTGGATATGATTTTTTTTTTGGGATAATGCTCCGAAATGATCTCAAAATTTGGATGAACGTTGTGGATATAATAAATACATAACTGTGGGGCACATGTAACGTTGATCTCTTTTGAACCGTTCATATAACTCGGAGTTCGGCGAGCGTCAGCGCTCGTCTTCGCGCAGCGGCCGATCCGCTTGAAGGAAAAAGTAGGGGCATTTTCGACCTTTGGGAAGGCGTCCGTACACCTGGGGAGTATTCTTGGGAAGTAAAATGGGTGGGCTCCGTCGCAGGAATGGGCCATATACTGGTCGTACAGTTGGAAATTTCTCGGGTTTGGGAGCTTTTGGCGTAAGAGAAGGCTGAAAACCAATCGGTAGTCTGCGGCAGTAATAAACAAATGTGCCTCTCGGGCCTTGTGGGGTCCATTTAGAGGTTAATAATCGAATCCATTCTGTTCATTTGTTTCAAAATAAAATAATAAATAATAATAAGATCCAATAATCAATTGGGACATACCAACCAAACAGTGGAAATACGGTATAATAGCAAGGAATTTGAGAAAGTTGATCGCCGTCTCAAATCAGGTACAGCTTAAAGCCGTTGCTGAACCAAAATCCTAACCGTTCCATTTAAACAATTTTGGTGGTAGTTTTGTTACAGTAGTTAGGAGAACTCGACTCACTGTTCAGCTGGATCACGTTGTCTCAAAGACTTGATTGAATATTTAATTATTAAAATTGAAAATATAATAAATTTCAGTGGATTTTTAAAATAGTTAGAATTAGACATATAACACAGCAACTACATCATGCATTTCTCTGCATATCTCAATGGTTAAAGCTGTTGCATCCCTTGTTTGATGCTGGGGGTTAGAATCTACTCTCACCTCCCACCTCATAAGGCAAGCGACTCAATCATGCCGCGTCATACTGAGTTAATAGAGTGAATGAGCCAATTCAATTTTCCCAGTGACTCGGCTTAAAATCTTGCCCAGTCGAGTCGACAAGTTTCAGAACTATGGTACCAGTCATAACATAAGCAAACCAAGTCATTACTTTGTAGTGAGAGTATGGTAGATAACATGAATACAACAAATCCATTGTGCATGGATCATACAATTAACTCAATCCAACCTACCCAAAATGGGGGCTCTACAGTGGATGGGGTGTTACCAAAAAATTAGAGACTTTGAGGGATCCTTGTTACAATCAATTGCCTGTCAAATGCAAGCGTAGATGACAGCTAGCAGTCGAAATTCAACACACAAATGTTGTTGATTGGGCAACAAAGGATCATACACAAGCGTATGGTTAAAGGAGAATTCAAAACATTTCTCTTAAGAATATCATCTTATGTTTAGGCTGCTCCAAAGGCCGTAAAGGAAACAAAGAAGTCTTCAGCTTCAGAGACCGACAATCAAGGAAACAGTGGTGTAAAGGAGGATGAAAATGAGAAAGAAGACGCTGCTGCCCCTCAGTTGCGGAGGTCTAGGTGGAAAACTTAGTTGAGTAGGACTTGAAATTTTGAACTGAGTGGTTGTCGTAGCCGAATATGCTTTTTCCTTGCGCTTAGATTTTGAAATGCTAATGGCATTTTAGTGTAAATGAGAAGTTCTGAATCTCACAATCTGAATCTTGTCAGCCTGAAGAGACGGATTTTCTGTGTGTTCTTCAATTATGTTTTCATGTTTTCAACTAAAATAATATGTAGGGATCCAGCTTGAGGGAAAGCAGTTTTACAGTACTCCCTTTTATGGACAATGTGATCTCTTTATTACTTAACCACTGTCTGAACCATCTCTTGTTTCTGTCTTTAAGCTGTAGCTGTGTTTTCTTATGTTTATAAGACTTTTTGTTTTTTTTTTGGGAGCATTTGGAAGTCCGTCTGCTCTGAATATTTTGCTGATGGTTCTTTGATCTAGCACATTGTTCTGTCAGGCCCTACTGTGGATGGACCATTCCATAAAATCACCCCGGTTTGAAGATCCTAGCCTTTCATGTTGTAGGCTGGAAATACATACATGAGAGTACAACTACAGTCCATACATCACTGAAGGAGGCCCAAGAAGTACTCTTTTTTAAGTTATGTTGCCCAGGGAGCAATGGAGCACCTCTCTTTAGGTTCTGCAATTCGATAGCGGATTAGGTGAGACCCCGGCCTCACCCAAGATGATCCGGCCAGGGGGTCCACCTTGATGTACGAAATACATATCCATGCTGTTCGTCCGTTTTTCCAGATCATTGTAGGGCATTATACAGAAAATGAAGCAGATCCAATTATCATTTGGACCATACCATAATAAACAATGGTGATCGATCGCCCTACCATTAAAAACTTCTTAAGTCACACGTTAATATTTTCAGTGTTAAAACTTGTGGCCCATTAATGGTCAATCAATACTGTTTTCTATGGTATGGTCCACCTGATAATTGGATCTGCTTAATTTTTGGGACAATGCCCTATAATGACAAAGTGGATGCATAACACGTACATAAAGGTGGGGCCCACAGTAACACCACGGTAAGGGGGTGAGGCCGGGGTCTCACCTAATCAGCTCTCCTGCAATTCCTGTTGAATACGACCAACCTTGGTGAGGACATCTTGCTCTGTATTCCTATTCTGCTTTCACCTGTAGCCATCTACATCTGATCTGTATGGAATAAATGGCTGGATGGCTAATGTTCAGGCACTGCGCAGGCCTCCAACATGTTTAGATCTGGGCCAGGCTTGTTGTTTTGTGGTAAACAAAACCTATTGATTTGCATTCTTCACTGTTACATCCTTCACATTTTTGTAATTTATTTTTTTGCTTACAGATGGTGCAACCAAACGTAGCCCAAGAAAACTCTTTAGCAGCATGGAAATGATTTGGATGCACAGCTAAATAAAATTTCAGTTATCAATCTAGCACTGTAGAAACAATGAAACAATAGTTTCTGTAGAATTCATGTTGAGGGTCTTAGGGCTCGTAATTCCACTAACTCTACATTCAAGTTGGAATCAAAAGATCACAACTATGACTTGACAGCTGCAATTTTCTCAAATTTACTCTTTATGTTTTTAAATTTTGGAAAGCTTTACAGAGAATGTTTGATTGGTGAAATAACATGATTTAAAAGATATAGACTAAGAGATTTTATTTTTATTTATTTATTTATTTATTTTTAAACCCTCGAATTAAATGATTATTGATGTTCTAATCAATGTTAGCATCTCCAGTCATCTTGACCAGTGAATAATGTGATCCCAGGGTGGGACCCACATGATAAATGGTCTATATTAGACCTTTCTCCCACCAAGAATATCAGATATCCATTTCATGGTAATTGATGGAATGCTAAGGGTGTTTTGATCCTAAGGATTCTTAGGAAACATAAAATTAAAAGTAGGCCCGGGATCCGTGATGGACGCTTCCCATTGTAGATTCAATCAATTTTCTACTATCAATATGGATGATCTATTTTTTTTTAGCAATTGATTGATGATCTATTTTTTTTTAGCAATTGATTGAATGGTTGAATTGATTGAATGGTTAAGATAATCCAACCAAAGGAATTTTTGAGAAAAGCGTGCAATCAAATGGGGGCTTATATGATGAATAGTCAAGAATGATGATTAGATTATTTTCCTACGATCAAGTATAACTGTCCATGTTCTTATCAATTGATTAGATGGTTAGGATGAAGCAATCAAAGTGATGTGAACAGTTGCACATGGTAGATGGTCTAGATTGATGATTAGATGCATTTTCCTAAAATTATCATGCCTTCCGGTTTCCAAGCAATCGGCCGGGATGGCTAGACTATTGTATCACAGAGATTCTTGAGGAAGACACAAAATCAAAGGCATGACCCACATCTATGATAAGTTCCATTGTCCTACAATCATCTGAATCATCCATTTTCCATGCAATCAATTGGATGGTTAGGATGATCCAATCAAAGGTACTCTTTAGACACGCATGGAACTAGAGGTGGGGCCCATGAGATGGACAGTGCAGATTGATGATTACATCCATTCTTGTGCAATCAATACCATTTACTAGCGTTTGATCGGATGGTTAAAATGGTCTGATCAAAGCAATTCTTAAGAAAGACATGTAATCAAAAGTGGGGTCCACATGATGGAAGATTCAGATTGATGATTTGACTCATTTTCCTAAAAATTTAAACACCACCTCTATAGTAATTGATTAGATGGCTCTGATGGTCCAATCAAAATGGCTCTTGAGGATCACATGCAATCAAAAGTGGAGCAACAAGATGGACGGTCCAAATTGATGGTTCTACAAATTATATCAACCATCCGTTTTTCCACTTCATTTTAGTAGGCGGTTCAAAAAATGAGGCAGATCCAAATCTCAGGTGGACCCCACCACAGGAAAGAAAACATCGGTGATTGAACGCCCACCATTAAAAACTTCCTGAGGCCCACTGCAATGTTTAAATGCCATCAAACCTGTTGATATGGTCACACAGACCTGGATGAAAGGATCACACAACAATCTTCTTAATCCAAACAAAATTTGTACTTAAATAAATACTAAAATTCAGTACTTCAACTTTTCCATACTGGAATTAATTTTCAGACTTTATTTTCAGTTTACCAAATGCCACTTAAGAAAATCATAGGCCATTGGCCCCGTATCGCCTTTGGTTCTTGGGGCTCTCCAAAGAGAAAACTGGTGCTGGAGCACAGTTGCAGGGCTTTCATCTGTCTTGTCTGGGATGCCCATCACCTCCGCTTACTTTAATGGAATTTGATAGCAAGGAAATTCCTTTTGCAGCTGCTTGTACCTTTGTAAAGATAGCTTTCTTCTTTAGCCCTAACAAAGGAAACTTCTGATTCTAGGATAGCTGAACTTTTTCTCTCTCTCCCCCCCGTACTGTTGCATCTCAATAATTTCACTTGACTTTGGACAAGGAGATATGTCCCACATCCTATGTCGCATACACTTCACACCCAAACCAGTACCAACTTCATCAACTGAATTCAAGATATTCTCATTCAAAGTATCCATCTCCTCAAGAATCTCGTTGAGATTCACTTACCTGAGATTTCTGAGCATTATCCCACATGACAGAGTCGCAACTACAAGGATCTGACTGCCGAGGTGATATGATGCTAGAAATGGATCGACTATCTGCAAATCCAGCCAAAATAAAGAAAGCAATCGAGACATGCACAACCGACGGAATTACGAGATAAATTTTACCTTGACATGAACAACACTGTCAATTAAAATGCGGACATCGTCCTTCGTAATTGCACACTGATTTGGAATTAGGAACACCCTCTTTCTTCAAGGAATGGACGTAAGCGATCCTATCGACCACTGGTATCAGGAGGTGGATGCCGGAATAGAGGGTCTTCTGGTACCCTCCCAACCGTTCGACAACGTAGGCCTGATTTTCAGGGACCATCACGATGCCCCAGTTGGCGGGTGGAGGTATCTCGTCGAGGAATGGAGGTATATTGTAGTGGAAGTTGGGTTCCTCGCGGGGGCGGCACGTATTGATGAATCGGACGGCGGATGCTGAAGGGAGTGGAGATGATGATGATGATAGGTGGGACAGGGAGAAGGACCGGTGAAAGGACAGTTGGTTGTGGGATTTCAGCATTTCGCTAGGGTTATTGGATTCTTTGATTTTTCTTGAAGAGGGGTTTTTCTCCTTTCGTCGCCTTACCTAGGGTTATTGGATCCTCTGATTTTTCTTGGAGAGGGGTTTTTATCCTTTCGTTGTCTTGGGCAGAGGGACACCCGGTTTAAATTGAACGCGGATTTCAGTTCCTGCGTAAGGGTTCTGTGTGGGGCCTATTGTGATGTTTGTAAGAAATCCAACCCGTCCATCCGTTTTTCGAGCTCTTTTATGGCATCATACCTAAATTGTTGAGGATCCAAAACTCAAGTCGGCCAAACGAGATGAAAGAGTGGGAAAAGGAATTCCTACGGTTGAAACCTTCCCAGGATGCACATGGATGTTTATATTTCATCCAAACCATTTATAAAGTCATTTTCACTAAAATGGAGTGAAAAAACTAAAAAATTAAACCGATAGAAAACTTTTGTAGCCATATAATTGTTTCAACGGTGGTCATTAAATCCACGTTATTTCCTCTCGTGTGGCACACTTCAGTTTTTGTTCTGTTTATTTTTGGCCGCATGTCCTCAGATGAACTCGAAAAACTGATGGACGGAGTGGCTTTCTCACAAACATCGTAGTGGGCCCACCTACAATCTTGCGCAGCAACTTCCGCAGGAAATCCGCGTACGTTTAAATTGGAAACGGCTTCAGTGGATCCCTGACAATAGGACCCACCTCATTGTATTTTCCTTATATCCTGCCGTCCATCCGTTTCACCTGCTCATTTTAGGGCATGATGCAAAAAAATGAAGCAGATCCAAATCTCAGGTGGACCACACTACTGGTAACAGTGGTGATTGAATGCTTACCATTAAAAAATTTCTCAAGGCCACCGGAATGTTTATTTTCCATCCAACCTGTTGATAGGGCCACACATACTTGGATGAAGGGATCACAAAACGATCTGCTTGATCCAAAACTTTTGTGGCCCACAAAAAGTTTTTGATGGTCAATCACCACTCTTTCCAGTGGTGTGGTCCAACTGAGATTTGGATCTACTGAATTTTTGACCTCATCAACTGAAATGAGCTAGTGAAACGGATGGACAGCGTGGATATAAGTAAAATACATTATGGTGGGCCCCACAATCAGGGATCCACCGGGGTGCCCGTTTAAATTCATTATATAAAAATAGTCTAATCATCAATTTGGACAGTCCATCGTGTGGGCCACACTTTTTATTGGGTTTTCCTTGCTTCCTTTGATCGGATCACCCTTACCATCCGGTCAATTATTAGGAAAATGGATAATCATATTTATTGTGGGAAAATGGTTCTAACCATCAATCTGAGCTGTCCATCTTTAAGCCGCACTTTTAATTGTATGTGATCCTCAACAATTGCTTTTGATCGGACGACATAATATCTTAACCATCTGATTAATTGCTAGGAAAACGAATGGTCCATAATGACCGTAGGGAAATGGACTGCAACGTGTTCCTCAAGAATCCCTTTGATCAGACCATCCTAACCATCATATCAATTGCTACTAAAACGGATGGTCCACATTATTTGTAAAAAGTGGTCTAATCGTTAATCTGGACCAGCCATCATGTAGGCTTCACTTTTGATTGCCAGCTTTGATCCTCAAGAATCGTTCTGATCAGACCACCCTAACCATCCATCACTTCCTGGGGAAATGGATGTTCCATATGGCTTATAGGAAAATGGTTCAAATCATCAATATGGACCACTCATCTGGTGGGCCTACTTTTATTGCAAGTGATCCACAAAATTTTCTATCAATGGGCATCCTAGCCTCTCGATCAATTGCTACAAAAATAGATGGCCACAATTTTTATAGTAAAATCGTTCTATTCATCAATCTGAACCATCTGTCATGTAGGCTTATTATGATTGGACAATCCTAGCCATTCGATCAATTCATGAGAAAATTGATGGACCACATTGTTTGTAGAAAATTGGGTCAACCCATCAATCTAGATTGTTCATCATGTGAGCCCCACTTTTAATTGCTCGAATTCCTCAGGAATTCCTATAATCAAACCGTCCACTCTATCCTTAAGAAGATGGTTCGATCCATATTATTTTTTATAAAAAGGGCCGGGGAGTATTCACATCATTATAAATCATCCATCAACTGACCCAACATTTGAATGCATGTGTTACTGACAATCGCCTCGAACAGACCAACCTAACCATCCAACAATTATTAGGAAATAATAATCTGAGTCTTCATCTCAATTAATCAAGATCAGCTACACGAATCCTGTTATGCGATTTCACTCTATCAAATGCCATACATTTAATTAGATCATTAGTCATAAGTCATCAAGTCAGTACAGGGAAAATGACCTTTAATGCTTGCAAGTTATATTATTAAAAAAACATTACATATGTAGGAAAAGAACTAAGATTAAAACCAACACATACATCATTACACGTACCATAGGGATTCTAAGATTCTACCAAATATCTTGAACTTTTTTTTTTTTTTTTTTGTTTTGATAGTCCAAGAATCACAACTTATTCTATAATCACATCTAAGTTATTGGATTCGTCGTAAATTTCTGAGAGCAATCCCAGTTCCTCAATACTCGATGATTCTGTGGGATTTGTATCAGTTGGATGATCTTCATCAGGAGCCCTTTGTGGGGAAGAATGAAAAGGCTTGGCTGGCATTTGCAGAAGTTCCACACTACCTTCTAGCATCTCTATAACTTTACTCATGGAAGGACGGTTTTCAGGTTTCATCTGTATACACCACAATGCAACTATAACCATCTTCTTTGCAATTTCCTTTTCATCCTCAGCAGCATCCTCCATTCCCATGTCCCCATCTTGATCGAGCTTGTCATATATCCACAACGGGAAGTAAATTTGGCTTGAGTTTGCAGATGGATTCACGTTCTTTCTTCTACCAGCCATTTCCATTAAAAGCATTCCGAAACTGTAAACATCAGACTCATATGAGACCTGCCTGGTATTTTTATAAAATAGTTCAGGAGCCATATATCCTAGAGTTCCTCCTACGGCTGTGACTGATAAATGGCTTTCATCTGTTGGGTAGAACTTTGCAAGCCCAAAGTCGGCAACTTTTGGGTTGAAGTTATCATCGAGGAGAATGTTGTGAGGCTTGATGTCAAAATGTAGAATCTTCATGTCACAACCTTGATGAAGATATTCGATCCCGCGTGCTATCCCCAATGCAATCTGGTACATCTTCTCCCAATTCAAAGGGCTGCTCTTACCTTCATGGGAATATATATATTTTTCTGGAGAGCCATTAGGCATGAATTCATAGATAAGAGCCCTTTTCGATCCCTCCGCACAAAATCCAATGAGTCGGACCACATTGACATGATGAATCCTTCCAATCGTAGCAACTTCATTGATGAATTCTTGCCCATTCCCTTTTGACTTACTAGACAACATCTTTACCGCAACGGGTGGGCCATTTCTGAGCTTTCCTTTGTAAACGGAGCCAAAACCTCCTTGGCCTAATTTCTCTTTAAAACGCATGGTCATCCTTCGAATATCCCAATACGAGTACGTTGCAGGCGTTTGGCATCTGTACTTGCTTAAGAACTCTTCTACTGTGGTGTCCATCCATATATGTCTCGTTCGTAATTTATAAACCAGTAAGACGATAAGGCACACTATTCCAATGGATGTTCTCCCCATCGCTAAAACTATTTGTCATAGAGAAAAACAAGGAAATGTACATTAGATTAGTAAGTAAGCCAGTTTGTATCCGTACTTGCAATTTTTAGATGGTGTTACCAGTATACTAGATAATAGCTTGACGATGGTCTGGTACCATTCATAGTTCAAAAACTCAGAGAACTCGACTCAACTTGACTCACTGTTTATTTGGGTTAGCTTGATTGGAAGACTTGACCCAACTCAACTCAATATTTAATTATTAAAATTGATAATATTAGAAAATTTAGTAGATATTTAAAATAGTTAGATTTAATATAAGTAATATTGAACATATTATACGGAAACTACATCATTCATACATCAATGCCGCGTCATGTCGAGTTGACTGAGCAATCGAATCAACTTGAGTTTCCCATTCGCCTGGCTTGAAATTCGCCCAGTCGAGTCGGCGAGTTTGAGAACTGAAAGGTACTAGTCATAACCTAAGCAAATGAAGTCAAGACTTCTGTACTCGGAGTACGGTCGATTACAATAATACAACAAACCCATTGTGCATGGAGCATACACTTCCCTAAATCCAACCCACACAAAATGTGGGCTGTAGAGGGGATGGGGAGTTACCCAAAAATTAGAGATATTGAGTGATTGCCATCATCAATTACCTGTCAAATGCAAGCACAAATGACAGCTAGAACTCCAAATTCAACATGCAAATGTTGTTGTTTGGGAAACCAAGGATCATTCAGTTAAGCAGAGCCCACGTTATGGGATTTTAGTGCGCATTCAAGGTTTTCATTAGGATACAAAATACTCAACAGATGTGTCACATAACTCCTGGCTTTAAATATGGATGAAAAGGACTCGAAACTCCCATGAAAATGTCTTTGGAGTAAGGTGCTAAGGACTTACCAAGCATATAGAAAAATATTCGACGGTAAATTTCATCGTGATATTGGGCATAATTTCTCTTTAAGATCCAAAACAAGCCTGCATTAACTGACAAGTAATCACTTGAGGATGTGAAAATAATAGATCTCTTCACGTTAAAGGCAGTAAATAACAAAATTCATTGCAGTAAAAAAGCAATTGACCAGTGCAATGACTACGAACGAGTCTGCAACATTTTTTTTTGTTTATATGCGAACCCAGGCCATGCATGGGGAGAGCACGGTTTTGAGTTCAAACCACCCAATTCATGGGGTAGACAGTGGATGGATCACGTCTCAAAAATAACAATGGTAAAGTATCTCTCTTTTCGAGGGTGAAACAAAAGATGAAAAATGCACTTCTCAAATGGACCTGAAGAGAAAACTACACACATTTTAATCCCTGCAAGACCCCAATTCCAAACTTGATAAATAGAGTTTGATTATATTAATTTGCAGAGAACCCAAAAGCTATGAAAATTCGATGAATGCTTTCAAGAAGGCAAAACTGGATCCACTACAAATGTTTGTAAGATAGCTTATCTTACAAGCGGGGGTACTTTAAACAATGACAAATACAAAATAATGATGAGAAACTCAAATGGAATTAAATGATGAATTGATAAGATTCAGGACATCCATTTCTTGAATGTTTGGATGTTTTAATATTTTTTCCCTTCTTGCAGCTTTAGATTGATGTGGTATTAAAATTTGGACGATTCACATTAGAGAGTTTAAATTAGATTAAAAGGTTTAGATTTGGATTAGATAGGGATGAATTTGCAAGCGTTTTGGTAGTTGTAGAGAGAGTGGGAGATCTATTGGTAACAGTTGAGAAAGTGGGAGATGAATTTACAAGAATTTTGTTAGCTTTATTAATTGTAGAGAAAGTGAGACATATTTGATATAGACAGTTTTGCAGAACAATTGAACCAATACCACCGCTGCTTGGGTCCACATGCTGAGTGGTCTGATAATCAGAGCGTTACATGTTATGGACTGTTATACAATTTGCCATAAGATGCACAACCTAAGAGGGATTTCAAAATGCATGAAAAGATGCTAAATGGAATGTTGTAGGCCATCCCAGCCACCTTTTTTTTTTTTTTCTTGGGAATTTTGCAAAATAGTACCCCATTAGTATGTTATTTACGTCTCATACCTTTTCAGATTAAGTTTTCATTAAGTTAGCGTTGAAGGGATACCTTCCGGTGGTCATCCCTAACTTCAGTTTAAACTCTTTTTTTTTTTAATGACAAATGTTATGGGAAATCCGAGCTCACGATACGTCGCTGGCCCGAGCGCCAGGCTGAGGCAAGACTCTTCCGACCTATTTCGGGACGCGACCCATCCGAGCAGCTGACATGTTTGAGGTGCAGCTCGGGACAGTTCTCATACTCCGATCGGATGACCCGCTATACTGTAACCACACTCTACTGGACACAGTCAGCCCTACCAACTATGATGGAACCGACCTAATGGGTCGGATCAGCTGTATCCTCAGATGAGCTGAGCCGAGTAGACATGTAGTGGCATACGCAAAATGCGGAAGTTGCCATTACTGATCGTGGCCGATAACTTCGCTTACAGATACGCACTACTCGCCTGATACGCTACGTGATCAGTAGATTGCAGACAGTATCTCCATGATCCGGGAATCCCTGTGATCGTGCCGAGATTATCGGATCCAGACCATACTACAGGCAAGTATAAATAGCGCACGACGCCATATCTACAGATACGCGATAGTAAGTGTTCTCTCTTTTACTCTCTACTTAGACCCTAATTCCCTTGACCTAACTTAGGCATCGGAGGGTCCCTCGGCATAGCCAGGGTCACCTTTGCCAGTTCTCTGGGTGCAGGTTCCAGGGGTGATACGTGAAGGTGGAGAGGACGCGGAAGGAGTGCGACCGGATTTTGACATCAACATTTTTTGGCGCTGTCTGTGGAAATCTGAGACTAAAAGTCGGGTTCTCATCCTCCTAAGCAATGGGGAGGAAGAAGAAAGCTGCAGTTGTGGAACCAGTACCGAATGAGTAGACGCGGTCATCATCACCACTTCATGCCAAGTCTGCGTCAGGACCTTCCCAACGTTCGCGCAATCGGTCAAGTAAGTATCGCGCCATGCAAAACTAGATCCAGGCCCTGTGCGACGAGATAAATAGAATGAAGCAGCAGAGGGAGCCAGAGTCACACCCGGTTCAGGAACAATCCATTCTCGAGTCGGTGGGATTGTTCGTGGAGACTCGCTCGGTGCCGAGGAGCGCAAGACTTGAAGCACCCCAGCACTCAGGGGTGCCGCGTTCAGGTCAAAATCCTCCTGCAGTGCACGCCGAAGGATCCGCACGAAATGCCACTACTCGGGCTCCTACTACCGTTCATTCAGCCACATCCGCTTTGCCACCCACGGATCTCCGTCATCAATTAGAATGGAGGAGAGAAAGAAGAACGCCGGAGATTGAAGATTCCCCAGAGGTCATCGCAGAAAATAAGGATCCTTGGGAGGCACGCTTTGCGAAACTGAAGGACCAGTTCTTTATGTTGGAGAAAAAGAAACAACAATCGACAGTTTCAGCTACCATCCAAGCGATGATGGAAGAGATCGAGCCTCCCTTCACTCATGTCATCATGGCTGAGGTGATGCCGCAGAGGTTTCGGATGCCTCCTGTCATCCAGTATTCAGGATCTTGGGATCCATCCGAACACTTGGAGTCCTACCGATCGTGGATGCAGATTCAGACTGCAACGGACGCAATGATGTGTAGGGATTTTCTATCACCCTTACAGGGTCCGCTCGGATTTGGTATCGCCAACTCAAATTAAACTCCATAGGCTCTTTCGCAGAACTTAGCCGGCTATTCCTTACACAGTTTATAAGCAGTAAGAGAAGTCGAAAACTCAACACTCACCTGCTTACCATTAAGCAGGCTCCGAAAGAGTCGTTGAAGGGCTACATCGCCTGGTTTAATGAAAAAGTGTTGCATGTCGAAGACTATGATGATAAAATGGCTCTTGCTGCTATTTTGAGCGGACTAAAGGAAGGAAAGTTCGCCTTCTCCATCGGAAAGAATCTGCCGAAAATGTTACCGGACTTCATGGCGAAGGCTTAGAAGTATACCAACGCCGAGGAGTTCACTAACGCTCGTAAAGGTGCGTAAGTCATTGACTCGACGAACAAAGGGAAGAGGCCTAAGAACGAAGACTCCTAGCCGACAGGCAAAGGGGCGGATGACTGCACTTCCCGAGACCGTCGACCGAGCCGCAGGCCGGAATGGAAGTTCCGTTCTTATACTCCTCTCAATACGTCTGCCGAGCAGATTCTGCTGGATATCCGAGGTGACATGCTACTTAATTGGCCAGTCTGCATGAGGGCTGACCCGGAATATCGGGACAAGCGAAAGTTTTGCTGCTTTCATCGGGACCATAGTCACAATATGAACGATTGCGTGGACCTGAAAGATGAGATCGAGTCCTTCATCTGCAAGGGACATCTACGTCGATATACTAAAAAAGAGAAGTCCATTTGGAGAGAAGAGCGACCGCGAGAACAGCCAAACAATCCCCCCAGAAGAACCCGCTGAAATTCGTACCATCTTCAGGGGCTTGGCTGGAGGGGGAGACTCAGACAGGGCTCGAAAAGCCTATTCCCGGAGATCCGAACCGGAACACCACGTTCTCCTGGCGGAACGTCCCAGCAAGAAACTCCGAGTAGCTCTGTGCGGCTTGACTTTTATGGAAGATGACGCATGCGGGATCCAGTACCCGCACGATGACGCGCTAGTGGTCACCATGACCATAGCAAATCACAAAGTATATCGCATCCTGGTCGACACCGGGAGTTCGGCTGATGTGATGTACTCTAAAGCATTCGAGAAGATAGAAATTCCACGGTCTCGCCTCCGACCTGTGAAGACTCCCCTACAAGGCTTTGCCGGAGAGAGAGTAATCTCTGAAGGAGCCATCTCCCTTCCAGTAACAGCGAGAGAAGGGCAACATCAAGTCACACTTTTGGTAGATTTTTTGGTTGTCAATGTCCCATCTGTCCACAATGTGATCCTGGGCCGACCTTCCCTCAACGCAATGAGAGCGGTTGTCTCAACTTACCATCTGATGATGAAGTTTCCAGCTGAAGGTGGGGTCGATTATCTCCGAGGAGACCAACGCGAGGCCCGAAGGTGCTATGCCATAGCGGTTAGAAAGGGAGCCGCCAAACAGGCCCTCGTCATGGACGCCTTGAAACCCTGAGGACCGAAAGAAAGCTCATCAGTCGAAGATTTGAAAAAATTCTCACTCGATGAATCAGACCCGAGCAAAACTATCCAGCTTGGGTTATCGTTGAGTTCCGAGCGGAGGAACGAATTATTGGCCTTCTTGAGGCAGCATCGGGACATCTTCGCGTGGTCTCACACAGATATGCTAGGGATTTCTCCCGACGTGTTGTTTCATAGGTTGAATGTGGACCCAGATCATAAGCCGGTTAAGCAAAAAGGAAGACCGTTCGACGCCGAATGATATGAAGCCATTACCGAGGAGGTCTCCGTTCTGCTCGATGCGGGTTTTATAGAGGAAGTATATTACCCTGACTGGATAGCGAATGTCGTGCTCGTCAGAAAATTAAATGAAAAGTGGCGGGTCTGCGTAGACTACTCCAATCTGAATAAAGCGTGTCCCAAAGACAGCTTCCCGTTGCCTTGGATTGACCAACTAGTGGACAGCATAGCCGGACATGAACTACTCTTATTTTTGGATGCCTATTCCGGATACAACCAGATCGCTATGTATCCCAGACAGGCAGAAGACTACCTTTGTCACGGACAGAGGGCTCTACTGTTACCGGGTTATGCTATTTGGCCTGAAGAATGCTGGAGCAACATATCAAAGGCTGGTGAATCAGATGTTCGCTAGACAGATTGGGTGCACCATAGAAGTATACGTCGATGATATGCTAGTGAAGAGTACCAGAGTCTCCGACCATCTTGCCGACCTCGGAAAAACATTCAACGTCCTCCGGGAATATCAGATGAAACTGAATCCCGCTAAGTGTGCATTCAGGGTTGAGTCAGGAAAGTTTCTTGATTTTCAAGTTAGCCAGCGAGGTATCAAGGCCAACCCGGATAAGATCAAGGCTCTTCTCGACATGAACTCGCCTCGGACTGCTAAGGAGATACAGTGTCTCGCGGAAAGAGTTGTAGCCCTCGGATGCTTCATATCTAGGGCTACAGATAAATGCCTTCCTTTCTTCTAGCAGTTGAAGGGCCACAAGAGGACGGAGTGGACACCGGAGTGTGAGCAAGCCTTCCAGCAATTGAAACAGTACTTGGGTTCACCGCCTCTCTTGTCCAAGCCTGAAGAAGGGGAGCCCTTGCTCCTCTACCTCGCAGTCTCGGCTTCAGTTGTAAGCTCGGCTCTGATCAGGGAAGTCGGAAGCAAGCAGTACCCTGTGTACTATGTGAGTAAAGCCATGGTACCGGCGGAAACGAGATACCAGTCCTTGGAAAAACTGGCACTCTGCCTCGTCGTCTCGGCCAGAAGATTGCGACCGTACTTCCAGGCCCATTCTATCATTGTGTTGACTGACTCTCCTCTGAGGTAAGTCCTCCAGAGACCCGAAGTGTCGAGTCGAATCACCAAGTAGGACGTGGAGCTCGGAGAGTTTGACATTCAATTCCGCCCTAGGGTGGCAATTAAGGGTCAAGCTGTAGCCGATTTCATCGTCGAGTTCACAACTCCGAGTGAAGAACAGATCAGCAAGGAAGTCGAGATAACGCCGCCCGTCCCGTTGAGCGACCAGGAGGCAGTGTCGGATCCGGGATGGGCCCTTTATGTTGACGGGTCGTCCAACGTTAAAGGAGCATGAGTGGGTGTCGTCCTGGTTGCACCCGACTTAACGACAACCCAATACGCAATCAGACTCGGGTTCAAGGCCTCTAACAACGAGACTGAATATGAAGCACTGTTAGCCGGACTCAGGCTGACAGCAAGCCTGGGGGTCCAGACCCTGCAAGTCCGATGCGATTCTCAGCTAGTAGTGAACCACATCTCTTCGGAGTATGAAGCCAAAGAAGTCAGAATGATCGCCTACCTCGAAGAGGTGAGGAAATTGATCAAGAAATTTTAGAGTTGCACCATCCGGCAGATCCCCAGAGCCGAGAACTCATGGGCCGATGCCTTAGCGAGACTCGCCTCCGCCTCCAAGGGAAAGATTCCACGTTTCGTGCCCGTTGAAATCATCGAGCACCTGAGTATCAGCCATCCAGAGAAGGTCAATCCCGTCCATTCCATTCCGAGTTGGATGGACCCGATTTTTAATTATCTGTCATCCGGCGAAATCCCCTCGGACAAGTTAGAAGCAAGGCGACTCAGAGTCAAAGCGGCCAGATACGTCATATTGGACGAAGTATTGTACAAGAAGGAGCATTCCCAGCCTTATCTTAGATGCCTCCGACCGGAAGAGGCTGACTACGTGATTCGAGAGATTCACGAGGAAATCTGCAGAAACCATTTAGGAAGCCGCGACTTGGCCATGAAGATACTCCGACAAGGGTATTTCTGGCCGACTCTTAAGCAGGACTCGAAGGACTTTGTTCGGAAGTGCGACAAGTGTCAGTGTTTTGCAGTTGTACCGAGACAACCGGCGGAAGAAATGACTCTCATGAGTGGGCCCTGACCGTTCTCCCAATGGGGGATCGACATTATCGGCCCTTTGCCTACAGGGAAGGGACAAGTCAAGTTTGTCATAGTCGCGATCGATTACTTCACTAAGCGGACCGAGGCCAAGCCGATCGCGAAGATCATCGAGCAAAAAGTAATTGACTTTGTGTGGAAAAATATCATCTGCCGGTTTGGAATCCCACGGACCATCGTCTCTGATAATGGCCGCCAATTCGATAATGACAAGTTCCGTGGCATGTGCTGGCGACTTGGCATCGTGAACGCCTATTTATCGCCTCGGCACCCGCAGTCAAATGGGCAAGTGAAAGCGGTCAACAAAATCATCAAGCACCATCTCAAGACAAAGCTGGAAAAGGTAAAGGGAAACTGGGCCAAGGAGCTCCCCTTTGTCCTCTGGGCTTACAGGACCACAACAAAGACTTCAATGGGTGAAATCCCATTTTCGTTGTCCTATGGCTCGGAGGCAATGGTGCCAGTAGAAATCGGACTCCCTACAGCGCGAGTGAGGAATTTCGAAGAAAATAAAAACTCCGAGCAGATCATCGCTAATCTGGATCTGCTTGAAGAACTCAGAGATGTTTCCAAGAACCGAGCGGCAGCTCGACATCAGCAGGTAGCGCGTTTCTACAACTCAAAGGTCAAAGTCAGGCGTTTTCACTCAGGAGACAGTCCTCCGTCGGGTCTTCCAGAACACAGCCGAACCGTGAGCGGGAGCACTCGGACCCAACTGGGAAGGACCATATCGCGTGGTCAGATCTGACAAACTGGGCTCATATCACTTGGAAGACCTCGAAGGCTGCCAGCTCCCTCATCCTTGGAACGCTGAGCACCTGAAGATCTACTACCCATGAGGAACTAGCCTTTAAGGCTCATAATAAAGTGTACGCCTCCGAGCGACTAGCCTTTAAGGCTCTTAATAAAAGTTCCAATTCAGCCTCGAATGTTTACTCAACTGTCTTGTTAGTACGAGTACGACCAATGGTCCAACCCTAAGGGGCCGGAACCTAACCCTACAAAGGCTCGACAAGGCATCCCCTCGAGGGAAAAAGCCTTATAATGACCCGAATCTCCGATGGAGTACTCGGCTCATCATACAACAGAATGAAGGGTCCTTGCCAGACAAGCAACGAGCTGAGCACTCCAAAAGATCGGACCCAACTAAGACTTGGGCCGAGAATGCTCGGAGAACGGATTAAGCAATAATAAAAGGACCAGACCCGTAAAGAGGTCAGCTCGACCACAAAACGGCATCGCAAGTAAAAAGTGGACAAATCCTAAGGAAACGTTTCTCATTCAGAAATCTCCCTCAAGGGGGTAAAAGTACATCAACAATAAAAAAGGAGAGAAAACATAGTCTTTATGTGGGAGGAGCTTGGGCGTCGGGGGCTCGTTCCTAGCGGGCAACTTCAGCAGGGGTGGCAGAGGCGTCTTTAAGGTCCTCAGGCAGAAGAGGATCAAGATCGAGGTCGGGGTATAAACTCAGGACTGTTTCGATACAAGCATCGAAGCTGCGGTTGTAAAACGTCACAGCTTCGGTGTCCCTCTCCTTGGAGGTCTTGAAATCTTCGATTGCGGCGGCAACTGTCGCTGCCAGAGAAAACTCATCTTTGGCCCGTTGGGCCTCCACAGCTTGAGCGATGGCTTGGGTCCGCTCTTTGGTCTCCTCAGCCTTAATGCGTTCCAAGGCCTCACCCAGCCGGGTGGCCTCCATTGCCAAGGAATCCGCATGAGCTCTAGCGCGGGTCAGCTCGGCGGTGGCTGCATCATTGCTAGCCTTGAGGTTATCCGCCTTCTCCTGCAGCAACAGCTCCCTGGCCTCTAGGTCAACCACAACCCCCTGTAGCCGACCTCCTCTGGCCCTCTCGTACGAGAGCTGCCGACGCAGCTCACTTTGCTCGGACTGCAAGAGGGCTGACTCATCTTTCAAAGCTGCCATCTCAGCCTTGAGGGCCTCGAGCTCAATCTCACTCCTCTGATGCTCCCTCGCTCTCTCCCGATTGAGAGCAATGCCGGGATAGCCTGAATAAGGAAAAGAGAATCAACATCTAAAAAATGTACGATAATAATATGAAGGACAGAAAGAATCTTCTCGGAGACGTATCGTGTAACACACGACAGCCAAGTCGTTCAGAAAGGAGCTGTCTAACCTGCTAAGGGTTTGAACTATGTCCTCCTCGGGGGCATGCTTGGCCGCCCATGGAGCCAGGCAGACCATATGATAGCCCGGCTCGAATCTCCCACTGCTCGTGCCCACCTGGGGCGAGGCCCCAGCCTCCTCAACCCCTACCCTACTGCCGGCCGAGTTCTAACCCTCGGCTCGGACATCTCCCCCGACCTCAGGAGGGGAAAGTACGTTGTCAGCCTTCCTATTAACCTCCTCCTGCTCGGAGGAAGAAGGGATAACAATGGGGGGCTCATGGGCTGCGGTAAGAGCCCCCGTAGTGGGGGGAACGACGGTGGAAGGAGGAGCAGGGCTCGGAGCAGCCGGGGCGCCAGCCACAGTCGTATGGGCGAGCACCAGGAGAGAAGCTACCACCGGGCCCCTGGTTGGCCTGAACAGCGCCGGAAGTGGAGCTGCTAGAGGAACCACGACAGCCCTAGGAAGCATCGTGGTCGGCGCAGCACCTGACGCCTGCGGGTGAGCAAGCACCGCAAGAGTCGAGCCGGCGAGCCTTGGGGCGGGGACAGCAGAGATCGGCGCAACAGAAGACTCCCCCTCCTGAGGAAGAGCCTGCTTCTTCCGGGTGATCTTCACCTGGGGGCGTCCTTCAACAACTCCACCGCAGTTGGAGCGGCCTTCCTCTTTCGAGCGTCAGACGCCTCGGCCATGCCTGCAAGATAAGTGACAGTGTCAACGACTAAGTGAGTAAAATTGAGCTCGACAGAAAGATCGGGATATCTTACTGAAGGATGTGGGTAAGGGTTGTGTCTTGCAAAGCCCGGACTGATAAAGATTATCCACTGTTATCAAGTCCGCCCAGGAGCGAAGCGTCTCCGACCGCGCTCTAGCCTTAGCGATCCAGTTCTTCTGAGCCTGATCGAGGAGAGGCAGCCCCTTCGAGAAAGCTGCAAAAAGAAAACGGAGAAGTTTTACTTCAATTAAAATGAAGGGAAACAAAGGCGTCGACACAAATATTGGTTAAAGTCCGACCTGGTTTTGTGAAATGGGTCGGGACCGGTGTTGTCAGAGCTTCGAGCTCCGCTGTCAGCGCCTCCCATTCACCTGCCACTCAGAACCACTTATTCTTCCAGTCTTTATTGGAGGACAGCAGATTCATCACCAGTCCCGACCCCTTACTGCCTTGGGTCGCAAAGTAGTACCATGGGTCGTTGATGTCGTGCTTGACCAGGTACAAACTCATCAGCTCCTCCGGGGTCAGCTCAGAATTTTTAACTTGTCGTCAGATAATGACGGCGGAGATTAGCACCCTCCAGGCATTGGGAGCAAATTGCCCTGGAGCCAGCCCCAGGTAGGCCGCGACCTTTCGGATGAAGGGGTGAAGTGGGAGTCGGAGACCGCACTGTAACGCACAGAGGAAGATTGCGACTTCCCCCTCTGCTGGAGATCCAGCCACGTCTAAAGCCCCAGGGGCCCTTATCCGAATTCGGAATTTGAAACTCCGAACGGATCCAGTCCATCTGAGATTTCGACATGACGGAACCTCCCGGGACTACTTCTGCAGTGCGCAAACTTGCGGGCATTTCAGTAGCCTCAGCAATGTTGACTCGGTGGGCGCGGGTAGCCTTCTTCTTGCTGGGCTTCTTAGTCCTAGCACCCAACGTCTTTTGTTTCCGAGGCAGGGTCGTGGTTTCGAAGGGGCCTTCGGAGGCCCCACTTCCATCTTCAGAACTTCCCGGCTCGGAGTCCTCGGCGTACTCACGCACGACTTCGAGGTCAGAAGACATAATGGAAAGAGAGATGAAGAACAGTGAAGGTGACTCACCGGGCGACTACCGAAAATCGTCTTCTATCGGAAGAAGGAGATCGGTCGGAATCGCCCGCCGAAAACTTCGAATTCAAATGGAATCGCCTCGTAGGAAATGGCCTTCTCCGGCACGCTCTTCTGGTTCAGAATGTAAAGTAACCAAAGAAAATTCAGAATTCCTTATATAAGCGACGAAGGAACTCCACATTAATGGCAAGTCATAATGGCCGCAGCCGAATCAGCAAGAGCCGATCTCCGAGCACACGTGGTCACACCCCGTTGGGGGGACACTCAACCGACTGTACGGCTCTGACATCGGGCAGCGTGCTTTGATACGCGAAGCGACGTCCGAGCAGTGGGAACCGTAACGTACACGCCTGCTCAGACCTGCGTGACAAGCTCTCATAAGTCGGAAGGAGATTCGGAATCGTAACCGTCGCCACACGTCGACTAGAGCGATTGGCACGGGCGAAGTTTGAAAATCGTAATCAATGCAGTATGGGCGGGAGATCTTTCACACGAATACTCTCCAAGTCAGCAAGTAGACTCGAAGAGTAGGGGGCTTCTGTTATGGAAAATCTGAGCTCACGATACGACACCGGCTTGAGCGCCAGGTTGAGCCGAGGTAAGACTCTTCCGACCAATTTCGGGACGCGACCCGTCCGAGCAGCCGACACGGTTGAGGTGCAGCTCGAGACAGTTCTCATACTCCGATCGGATGACTTGTTATACTGTAACCATACTTTGCTCGACACAACCAGCCCTGCCAACTATGATGAAACTGACCTAACGGGTCGGATCGACTGTATCCTCAGATGAGCCGAGCCGAGTAGACGTGTAGTGGCATACACTAAATGCGGAAGTTGTCATTATGATCATGGACGATAACTTCGCTCACAGATACGCATTACTCGCCTGATACGCTGCGTGATCAGTAGATTGCGGACAGTATCTCCATGATCCGGGAATCCCTGTGATCGTGCCGAGATTATCGGATCCAGACCATACTATAGGCAAGTATAAATGCGCACGACGCCATATCTACAGGTACGCGATAGCAAGTGCTCTCTCCTCTACTCTCTACTTAGATCCTGATTCCCTTGACCTGACTTAGGCATCGAAGGGTCCCCCGTCATGGCCAGGGTCACCTTTGCTAGTTCTCTGGGTGCAGGTTCCAGGAGTGATATGTGAAGGTGGAGAGGACGCGGAAGGAATGTCGACCGGATTTTGACATCAACAACAAAAATGCCCATTAATTACTGAGGTTGCTTAAGAAGATTTAAAAAGTACCTACGTGTATGTGTTTTATCCATTATATCCATCTATTTTGCCATATTATCTTATACATAGCATTTGTCCAAAAATGAGGCAAATCCAAATCTCAAGTGGACCACACTACAGTAAAAAGTGGTGGTTTAAGGCCCACCATTAAAAACTTACTGCGGAGCCATGAAAATTCATATCCGTGCTTCGATTGAATGGAAAATAAACATTATGGTGGGGCTTAGGAAGTTTTTAATGGGGGGGCATTCAATCACCATTATAGTCCACCTAAGATTTGAATTTGCCTCATTTTTGAGCTATGCCATAAGATGATATGGAAAAATGGATGGATGGCATGTATAGAACGCATACATCATGGTGGAGCCCACAGAGCAACACTGAAAGGGAAGCTGATGTTGGAGATGTTACCACATGAAGAGCAGCAATCTTCGTCTTTCTTGGCTCTGCAAACTACTAACATGGCGGTGAAAAGAAACGCTAGCGATCCTATAGATAGGATTCTCCCTCTCATCTTATCGCATCACCTAAAAAACAAAACACCCAGGGTATGATTTTGAGAGTCAAATCGTTCAAGAGATTAAAAGGAATATAAAGCTGCACCTTCTCTCTCTTATCTTTGCGGCGAGGAAAGGGTCCAATTGCTAAAACCACGACTTTCCTGCTTTTTTCCTCCTTCGCTGTATAGCGATTGGTCCGTCTCAGCCAGAGATGCAAATTCAATGCATTCCGCAGTCACACGGTCCAATTACATTGCAACAGTCACAATTTTCCGGCTTGACGCAAACAGAGGATCCGTATTCCCATTTTAAAACATCAGTATAATCCACAGTATAATACAGATGGGATGCCAAACAAAAGTTTTTCTGTGGGGCAACCATTGTATCTTTCATCAAAATCGCTAATCAGGTGTAATTAATTTACTACGGTGAAGAAAAGAAACACGAACCTGCTTGAGACAACTGATCAGTTGGGTCACATCATGTGAGCCTAATGGTTTTGCAAGCAATATTAGATTGTTCCCATTGGCATGTCCCATGTGGGCTTTTATTGGGCTTATCTTCTGTAGGTACTGTAAAAATAGTGGTTCTCGTCTGACGAACGGATCGAAGTGAATTTTACGTATACAACGTGGTGGACCTCGCAAAGCTTGGATGCCTTCCACTCTGCCAAAACTGTGTTCTGCACCGTTCCTGTCCAAGCAAACGACAGTCAATGGTGGGGATATCTGCTCCGAATTCAAGGAGTTCTCTGGACTTGTCACGGAGCTTCCTTAAATCTACAAGAGACAAAAGTATAAATTAATAATATCTAAAAAAATAAATAGAAATAATGAGCTCAAACCAGGGACGGAGCTTTAGACTCAAATTACAACTCAAACACCCTGAATAATGTAACGTAAACTTATTCTCCATGTTGGGATTTGGTATGCTGAATCACATGGATTGCCGAATCACATGAATATGGATCTAGGATAGCAATCCAAGAGTACCAAGCTGATGTAGAGGGGGTCGCGGACAATTTCATGGCCAGGATGGATCAGAAAAGGCACGGTCGGCGACAGAAGTGATCCGGACCATCAGACCTTAGATCGGGCGTATCTCGCAATTCGGAATGAGTTATCCGATGCAAAATATATGATTTTGGGATAGAACGAGCTACTTTAGCCAACCAACCCCGCTACGCTGGGTTGCGCAGCCCGGATTTGTAAGAAACCCCTTGATCGATGGTCCTTTTCCCGTTTTAATTTCATTTTTACTATTTATAGTAAGTTTTAATTTACTTATAGCTTTTCATCCTTTGGGCTTTAGGAGTTGTGTCCAACATGAAAAGTTCTTAGGATAATTAGGAGAACGGTTTGGTGAATCCAAATAGGACACTTATTATTTTTGGCCGAAAACCTTGCGCACTAGTAGACATCACGACCGTCTATAAATAGTAAGTTTACTATTTATAGTAAGTTGCGAATTCTAGGAGTTTTAGTTGTAGTTGGAGTCTAATTTCTTTCCTATTTCTTGGTTCCCTTATTTAAAGGGCTGTAAACTCGTTTTTATTCATTCAGCAATTAAATTCGAATTTTATTAGAGTTTATTCCTATTCTCTTGCTTTCTTTCCTCGTGGATTTGAGAAGTCTCTGTGAGGAGTCCAGAGAAGCTCCGTGGATTCGGAGTAGTTATCCTTGAGGAAGACGGTGTTCGACCTCATTACGTTCATCCCTGCGTCACATGCAAACACAAGAGAACATAAATATTTAACATAGAAAACCCTTTTGAGAAAAAATCATGGCACAAAGCGATAGAAATTCTATTATGAAAGCATATATTATAAAAAAAGAAAACTTACTCCGCTTGAGCAATCCTCAAACCTTACATTTTCTCCACCCCTTGAAACCCTAGAGTACTTTTAGAAACCTAGCACACTTTTATAAATACTTATAATCTCTTAGAATACCCTCTTTGTGTACAACCCTTTATATGGAAATAGAAAGAGACCAAAACGGAATATGAAGCAAATTTTGCAAATTAGGGACATAATTTTAGACTCAAATTACAACTTAAACACCCTACAAAATGTGACGTACTATAAATAGTAAACTTATTCTCCATCCTCCATTCCTATCAAACTCCATGGTTTTTAGCCAAAAATAGTAAGTGTCTAAGTTGGCCTAACTATGTTATTATCCTAATTTTTCTGAGCCATTTTCACATCAAAAGTAATACTCTTGCTAATCTGATGTGGGCAACCAGCGTAGTGGGTTTGTGATAGTCCTTTTGAGCACCCATCTTCCTATCGTCAATAGAGTGAGGATGCGATGCATGGGATGAACATGATGAGGTTGAGCACTGTCTTTCTTAGGGGGATAACTGTTCCGAATATTTGGAACTTCTCTGGAGTACTCATAGATAAACCTCGAATCCACGAGAAAAAGAAAATAGAAATAATTTTAAAATATTCAAAATAAATTTATTGATGATTGAAATAAATGAGTCTATAACCAATAGGGATACCAAGCCTTGGAAGAAGTTTATGAATTAAACTATAACTAAAACACCTTAAAATTCATAAATTACTATAAATAGTGTCCTATCTAGCTTAACCATGTTAATTTACTAATTTTTCTAAACACTTTTCATGTTGGAAACAACTCTTAAAGCCCAACGGATGAAAAGTTACAATCAAACCAAAACTTACTAAAAATAGTAAAAATGGAAATAATTTTGGAATTCAACCGTCAATTTGATGGAATCTAGCACATTCAGCATGAAAAACCCTACCTTAAAATCATATATGGTACATCAAGTAACTCATTCCGATTTGCAAGATATGTCTATCTTAAGGTTCTGACGGTCTTTATGACTTCTGCCTTCTAACAGGCCTTCTTTGGTCCCTCTTGGACATGAAAGTGTCCATGATCCACTCTACATCAAGATGTCGTATATGTCATGAATTGGTTGTCCATGAGTATAGATGAGATAGTGTATATCAATATGATCTACCATGGGATTACTAAAGAAGTATGAGAGAATCTACAACAGTTATACTCAACTAAGAAGAATATACATCACTTATATGACATTTTTTCAAAAAATTCATTTGATGTGGCATAAATATAATCTTCATGAGCATTGTGCTAGGTCCAAATGGTTCTTCAATGAGTGGATTATGCAGTCATCCATACATAGTGATATTACCCAATAGCAATGGTATAAATAGGCTCATATCTTAAGATGGTGGGATCTCAAATGTTAGAGAGTAATAGTGTACCTTCCTTGTCTGATGTATTTACTCAATGCTTCGAGTATCTCCTCCTTTCTATCCCCTACTTCCTCTACTATTGCATATGGAGAAGCCTTGGCATTTGTGACCACCTCTAGAGATTGAGGTAGATGAAGAAGATGAGAAGGCATGATTTTGGATGTAGTCGTGGGCATGTTTCCTCTTTTGATCAGTTGGACGATGGTATGTTTACACTCACTACAAGAAGATGAATCACACCATTGATAGATATTGGCTACTTCATGGTCAAACTCCCAAGCCTCTCTTGGCCAATCAGACTGTATTCAAAGGGTGGACCTTCTATTGATTTTTCTGCTAGCCTAACTCTACGGTTGGTTGAGTCACGTTATGGTTTCTCAAGATGATTAAGAGAGGATGATTGGTAAGTATATGGCGTTAACAACACCCTCGGAACCAAGGTGAGGCCATGGCCATGGGGCCACCTTGATGTATGTGTTGTACATCAACTCTGTCCATCAAGTTTGCCTGCTCATTTTAAGGCACGGGCTCAAAAATTAAGCTTTTCTAAATCTCAAGTGCACCACACCATAGGAAACAATGGTGATTGAATATCCACCATTAAAAACTCCTTGTGGTCCATAAAAGTTTTAGATGAAGCTGATATTTGTGTTAACTCCTTTCATCCAGGCTTGTGTGACCTTAACAACAGGCTGGATGACAAATAAATATTGCAGTGGGCCTTAGGAAGTTTTCAATATTCAATTAGCACCGTTACTATGGTTTGGTCCACCTGAAATTTTGAATTTGCTTCTTATTTTGTACTCATTTTATAAAATGAGCTGGAAAATTAGAAAAATGACACGGATATACAACAGATACATCAAGTTGGGCTCCTTAGTCATGGTCTCACTGAGGTAAGAGGTGGAATCTGAATCTCCTAGAAACAACTGCCAACTCATTGAGCAGATTGTGACGGGCTTTTACATTTTTTTTAATACTAAACTCATAATTCTTATTTAAATAAATACTTCAAAGTATAACAATAATGACCAGGATTCTTATTTAAATAAATACCTCAATATAACAATAATGTTGGTTCATTTATTTTGTATCATTGAGCATCCCACGAGAGGTAAGATTTTTTCCCTTCACTCGAAAGTTTCAATGGTTGCTTTGACCAGTCATCGAGAGGCGAAGACGAGACAAAAGGTAGAAGATACCTCTCAAGTTCAATACGTAAGCCAAGCTGATGGTCAGTAAGTCGGTCAAGCACGCCATCAAGCCGTTCTACTCAACAACTCAGACAAGCAGGCCATTAAGTCTATTCAAGGAGATCCGGATTTGGCCGCCCATTTCGGTGAGGCCATGATTGTGGATCCCACTTTGATGTATCTGTTGTATATCCATGCCGTTCATCCGATATTCCAAGCTCATTTTCATAGTTAGGTCCAAGAAATGAAGGAAATTCAAAACTTAAAGTGGACCAAGGAAACAACGGTAGTTGAACATCCACCATTGAAAACTTCCCAAGGCCCACCATAATATTTATTTGTCATCCATGCTATTGTTAGGCCACACAGAAGGCACAAATACCAGATTGATGGAAAACTTTCATGGCCCATAAGAATTTTTTTTAAAAATTTTTTTATTTTATTTTTTATTATGAATATTCAATCCCCACTTTTCTACAATATAGTCCACCTGCGAATTAGATTAGCTTGGATTTTAAACCAATGTCCTAAAATGCCAACACATGCATCGAGGTGACTTAGGGTAGGTCAAGATTAAGTGATACTGGTTTTGATTAAGTTTTCATTAAGTGACTTCGGATTTTATTTTTTTTAATTTTTTTAAATGTCTGTACGCTTAAATTATGAATTTTCCTAAAATAATGAAAATGCCACCGAGTCTTTAATCTGAATGTGGATTGTATATTGTATACTGTAACCCCATTATTATAATGTATGTGTTCAATCCATGTTGTCCGTCCAAATTTCCAGATCATTTTTGGGCATGAGGTAAAAAATAAGTCAATCCAAATCTCAGGTGGACCGCACGGTAAAAAAAAACAGTACTGTTGATGAACTCCTACCATTAAAAACATTACGGTACAATAGGCCATAGGAAGTTTTTAATGGCAGATGTTCAAGATTAATCACGCGTTGGTGCTCGGGCAAAAATTAGAAAATTCACAACTATGGAGCGGTCAGTAGCCAATGGCCTCACCATGACCTATGTGTTTTATCCGCTTTTTCAAATTATTTTAAGCATTAAAGCCCAAATGAGGTAGATCCAAGACTCATGTCGACTACACCATGATAGATGGTGGTAATTGAACCATCACCGTTAAAAACTTCTTTTGGCCCGTGAAAGTTTTGGATGAATTCATCCAGCTATATGTGACCTTATCAACTGGCTGAATGGCAAATAAGCATTACGGTGGCCCTAAGAAGTTTTTAACAATGGTGTTCAATCACCATTGTTTTCTTGTAGTATGGTCCACGAAATTTGTATCGTCTCATTTTTAAGCTTATACTCTAAAAATGATGAGAAAAGATAGATGGCCGGCTTGGATAAAAACATATATATAATGGTGGGGTTTATAGAACACTATCCAATAGCCACTTGGTTATATGTACGGTAGACACAGGAATATCAGCAGTTACACTTTCCCTAATCTCTTTAATAACAAGAATATGAAGCTTTATCATCGCTCTCTAAATCACTCCGATGGGTTGGTTGAAGGTCTTCTTCTTCCACTCTGTCTTCCTCTTCCTAACCATTACATCTTGCGACTCCCATGAATTTTCATCAAAGGACGACTGCCCAACTACCAGGTGTTCAAGGCACGGCCCTCAAATCCGATTCCCGTTCAGAAAACAAGGATCTCAGCATCAAGACCGATGCAGCTACCCAGGCTTTGAGCTGTCGTGCAAGGGCAAGCAGACTGTCCTACACCTTCCATTTACACGAGAAGTTGAAGTGAGCCACATAGACTATGGATCTCAGAGACTAAGGGTCGTAGACTCCAACGGTTGCATTCAGGGATTACTCTTCCATCTCAATCTCTCCTCTTCTCCTTTCAGCTATTATTCATCTTCTGGGCCAATGAACATTACAGTCGTCAACTGTTCGGTGGGTGTTAGTTTCGGATACCACAAAAAATTTGCTTGCATGAGCGACTTGGAACATGATGTTTTCCTTTTACTTTCTAGTTATCGGGTGGAAAGCTTGCCCCTGTCTTGCCAATCTATAGAGACTCTTGAAGTTCCATCGCCATACGTAATTGATAATTATGTTAATCTGAAGTGGGACATACCTGGATGCAGTCGCTGTGATGAAGCCAAAAGATGGATGTGTGGATTCAAAGACAAGACCCACACCAATGAAACTACATGTTTCTATTATTGCAATGAAGGTATTTTAATGAAAGAGAAGTGCTCCACTATTTTCACTGTTGTTAGAGCACTAAAAGTTGTAGAGTGCTCCTAGTTGCATAGCTTCAGCTGGAACCTCCAATTGTTCAATCTCAACTTTCCTAGGCTTCCATGAAAAATTCACACTGTTCATATGATCTAATCCATCCTCCATTGGGTATTATTTTCTATACTATACACGTCTTTTTTGCAAAGCATGGATGGGAAATGTATGTTAGATCTAATGCAATTAGGAGCACTATAACTCATAGTGCTCTGAGGGCTCTGGGGCATTTCTCTTAATAAAAAATCCTTTTTTCCCCCCTTCTATAATGATAATAAAATAGAAAAAATATTAAATCTTTATCAAATATATTCCCTGTTTTCTTGTTAAGATTAGACTCGTCATCCAAATTTTCATCCACATAAATCTATGCATTCTTTTATATTCTATTGAATATGCATGCCTGTTATTTTTTGGTGCGTGAATTTTCAGATTTTTATTTTTATTTTCAGAATCTTATTGAGAATGTCTCACAGAAAATAAAAAATTTAAAAGATATTCACTATGCTAACATGATAATATGGTCTTTGGGGGGGGGAGGGAAGGGGTTCAAAATCTGACCATATGTTGTGTCATTTGGGTACAGAAACATGGAGAGTCCATTGATATATGTTGTGTCATTTGGGTACAGAAACATGGAGAGTCCATTGATAAACTGATTAGGCCCACTCATCATGGGCCATCCAGCCAAAATGGAAGTTAGTCGAAACTACTAATCAGTGGGTTCCACAATGGACAATCCAAGTAAGTTGTAGCAGAAAAACCCAATCATGGAAGAAGGCAGTCTCTCTGGTGAGCCCCAGCATGTATTACTTCCATTTCTCAGGACTGATCTGGTGATCATAACTGTCCAATAGATGGCTTGGGAAATGAATGGTTACAAGAGAAAAGTGGCATTTTTTTTTTCATAGCTATGGTCACCTTAGCAGAATTTTTGACATGACAAAATTCACAGTTATTAAGAGAAATCCTCAAAGATCTCATACCATGTATTGATGAAGTGAGTCTCTAATCAATGGGATGTTTGCCATGTAGTCCTACTAGATGAACTTCCTAGATAACCATGTAGCTTGTCATTGTGGGAAATTGATCCAAACCATCTGATCAATTGGCTATAGCCCCAGTACCAAATCATTTGGATGACCTTAAACATCAAATTTAGCATATGCTAAGCTCATTGTTAGATAGTTAGTATAGTTATAAGCAACAGTCCTAGCAGATTGAATGGATGATTAGAAACATTCAACTTATGCAACTATAGCATCCATCCCATCTATTAGTTGGTCTTGATCAATCAGAGAATGTGTCAAGTTTAGGATGATAGCATAGCCCACTTCACTAAGTTGAAGGTGCAAAGTAGCTGACACTCAGGTTGACCTCTGCATACAATTATACATAAAAACATCTAAACTCACTTGCTATGACATCAGATGAATGGATTGGATAGCAGATAAACACCACATTTGACTCTACACAGAACAAATGATGTGCATTCTATCCTGACTTTTTCCTAGAGTCTGGCCTAAGTTCTGGATGATCATGATTTTTGGGTTCCAAGGTGAACCTGAGGCACGGGGTGGATCTCATGAGAGTTCTACCCAAATGGCTCTAAGCACGCAAGATACTTAGCGTAGCTTGTAGCAAACAATATCAATGAGGGACATGATGTGGCAGGGGTGTTGGGTCTTCCTATATACTAGCACCAGGATGGATTAAAGTTCTGAAAGTAAAACCATGAAATGAACTAATCCATCACTTTTTATCCCACTTTTAATTTGACAGATAACTGTTTTTGGTTTTCATTTTTACTCTAATGGTCACAGATCAGACGGATAGAACTATACAATAAGTGCCACTTTTAAGACATAAACCATCCATACTGGGGCCTCACATATGGGCAGACCCAATTTGCACATTGCACTGCACCGTGCACTGTAGAGGGATGGCTCTACCATATTCCGATTCTCTCAGTGCTACATCTGGTCTGGGGTTTATGCCTGACACCTGTGCACCAACAGAATTTACAACTGCAATGGAGCTAACTTGGTGTGGTCATTTTTGCAGGCTTATGGAAAAGGCAAGTAATTATAGGTAAAACCTCTGCCTCCTTTTGTTCTTATGGACCATATGAACAAGAACATTCACAGCATATATAGACTGAAGGAGACGATATATTTAGGAAATTAATCTTTACACCCTTTTCGGTTTATGAACTATTCTACTTTCGATATTAAAATAATACAGATTGATAATATTCGGAATAGGATTCGCAATTGGTCCTGTTGGGGCCAGCCCAAGCCCTATCCATTTAGTAAACAGGACAAGAGTTATGATCCATACCTGACCTTGTGACTCATGGCCTGACCCGATTGGATGATCTTTGCTATTGATCAAGAACTGCGAAATGTTTGGTTAGGCCGAATTTGGTCCAACTGTCCACCTTTCAGGCTGTTGATGTAACTATTGCACTTGGGCTTTGTGTGATTAATGATCACTCCCCAAGCTTTATAACATTCAGAAATGGGATTGTTATTCAATGCCTATGGACTTTACAACAGAACTGTCTGTAGCTGAGATTTTTGCATGGTGGCTGATTGTTTGGACCCTTTCTGTCTACCTATGCAAGTTCATTTCTTCACACTGAGAAATGATCAAATGCTCCAAAGGCATTGTACATTGTAATGCTCCCAGTTGGCTAGGGCAAAGTGGACTGTCCAACTAAAAGATCTCGGCAGTCCATTACGTCCATCCTACACTTCATGCGCCACTAATAAAAAGGCAAATTTGTATGATGTACTTAAGATATAATTATTAAATTAATCACCACCTATACTACCCATTTGGTCCAGCCCATTCGTGGTGGGTCACCATGAAAAATCACAACCACACGATTATCAGATCAATGACTTACAAAATGTTCAGAAACACATTGATTGGATGATGTAACTACCCAATTGAAGTTCTTGTACAGGGCTGCAATAGATCAGATAGTAAAAGGGAGTTCAGAGGACCCTGACATTGTCCATTTGGTGTGATTTTTGAAGTGTGGCCTATCCTCAATCTGGCCAACTTATCAATTGTTCACTTGGTACATGCACATCACATCTCAAAACAGTTCCACACATTTTCGGAAGTAATTTCCATGATTACGTGTGCAGCCTAGGTTCCTTTGTTATCTTGGTAGCATTGTTTTTTTTTTTTTTCACACGCACACACACCCCCACACACTCACGCTGGTGGACTTTCACCACCTGTGGGTACTCGAACCCTTGACCGGGAGTTGAAACTCCCGAGAGTCTACCTTAGCATTGTTGATTAGCTTGAAGTTCTACCACTCATGGAAGTTAGAAAGGGAGAAAGATAGAGAGAACCGGCTCAAGGTTGAAATTTTTTTGGAGAACTATAAATCTCTGAAGCCCACAAGATACTCTTATGCTGATCTGAAAATGATGACCGATCAATTCAAAGAAAAATTAGGTCAAGGAGGTTATGGAAGTGTTTACAAAGTAACGCTTGCGAACGGAGATCTGGTTGTGGTGAAGATCCTACAAGAGTCAGGGGGAGATGGAAAAGACTTCATTAATGAAGTGGGTACCATTGGAAGGATTCACCACATTAATGTGGTTCGTCTTCTGGGCTTCTGCACTGACAACTTGAAGCGTGCACTCATCTATGAATTCATGCCAAATGAATCATTAGAAAATTTCATTTTCTCAGCAGACGCCAAAAACCCTTTGCTAAGTTGGGAGAAGCTTAAAGATATTGCAATTGGCATTGCTAGAGATAGAGTATCTTCACCAAGGATGCGACCAACGCATCCCTCATTTTGATATCAAACCTCACAATATCTTGCTAGACCATAATTTTAATCCCAAGATATCTGATTTTGGGCTAGCAAAGTTATGCTCCAAGGGACAGAGCATTGTATCAATGACTGCTGCCAGAGGAACCATGGGTTACATTGCACCTGAAGTGTTCTATAGGAACTTCGGAAATGTTTCGTACGAGTCGGATATTTACAGTTACGGAATGTTGTTGTTGGAAATGGTTGGAGGAAGGAAGAACATTGATGTTACGGTGGAAAACACCAGTCAAGTGTACTTTCCTGAATGGATTTATAATCGTCTACATCATGGGGAGGAGCTGGGACTCAACATTGTTGCGGTTGAAGATGCAAATATAGCAAAGAAACTAACAACTGTGGCACTCTGGTGCATACAGTGGTACCCGGGTGATCGCCCTGCTATGAAAAGTGTGGTCCAAATGCTAGAAGGAAGCATGGAAAGCTTGATGATGCCACCGAATCCGTTTGCCACCTCTGCTCCACCAAATGTTGACACAACTACCCCTGAGATAACCCATGTCGCAAATTTAACAACTATAGCAGAACTCGAAGAAGGGAATGATATTTCTTGACATAAACCTCCAAATTTATGTCATTAAGAATGTTTGCTATATTATATGTTTGTGATGGTCTCCGATTCTATCTTTGTTATCCATTAAATTGGAGTCCATTAGAATATTAGAATCAGCACAATGTGCCTTTGCTTTGTATTTCAAAAGCTGTCTATGTGAATTGAACTCCTTTTATCTATGTAACTGTCTATGTGAATTGAACTCCTTTTATCTATGTTGTGTATATTTTTTCTTGGCATCTATAATGATTAGATTGCTCTTACCTTTGGATAATTTCATTGATACTTTCTTACTTTGTTGTTTTCTTATGTATATAGACCAAAGCAATATGCAGTGTATTTACAGCTTGGTATACAACTGTGGGTGCAGCTGTAAGATGAATGCATGTCTTCTTCTCAACCAGTATATTCTATACATACTATACATGGTCATGCAAAATTTACCCATAACTATATAAATAGATGACACAGGGATGGATGTGATGAGGTCGATCACCTTCTTCCTCAAGAGATAATTACTCCGAATCCACGGAGCTTCTCTGGATTCCTCACAGAGATTCCTGAAATCCACGAGGAGAAATAGAAAGTATAAATAAATTCTAATAAATTCGAAAATAGCTTGATTGATGATAAAATGAATTTATAATCCTTTAAATAGTGATACCAAGCCTACGAAGAAATTTCAGAATCAAATTCCAACGCAAACTCCTTAAAATTCGTGACTTACTGTAAATAGTAAACTTACTATTTATAGATGGTCATGATTCCTAGTAGACTTCATGGTTTTCGGCCAAAAATAGTGTCCTATTTGGCCTAACCATGTTATTCTCCTAAATTTTATAAGTCTTTTTCATGTTGGGCACACTACAAGAAAACGGGCCTTAGCCGACCATGGGGCTACCCTTTGCCGGCGGCCAGTTTTAACGGCCGCAGGGGTCTATATATATATATATATATATATAACAAAGCCCTAGTTACCCTCTCAAACGGCGCCGACTCTCTCTCTGCCTCTCCCTCTCGCGCGCTCTCCCTCTCACGCGCTCTCCCTCTCCCACTCCCTCTCTCTCAAAACCCTAGTCCTCTCTCTCTCTCTATCTCCTTGGCCTTCTGCTGCAACATCAAGTATCTCCATCTCCGCTCGATCTACCGCAAATCAAGGATCATTCTGTTGCAACATCAGGTATCTCCCTCACTCTCTCTCTCTCTCTCTCTCATCTATTCATATCAATTTGGGCATTTTTTTTCGGCATTTTTTAATCCCTCAAGTAACATTGTGCAATGATTTGTGTATTGGGAATTTTTGAGTTTCGAATCCCTAATTAGGGATTTGTAGTGTCGATTCCCTAATTGTGGATTATAGATTAAAAACCTGAGGTATTCCTTGTTGTCTTTTTTTTTTTTTTAAAAAATAAAATATTTATTTATATTTAAACCAAGGGTATTGTGCTGCATTCATTATGATGTTTTGATTGATTTCATGCCTTTATCTTCACCTGGAATCAGATCATCAAGGATTGTGGCATGCTTCACTCAGTATTTCACAGCTGCAAATAGCTGCAATCAATACCCTGTTTTCAGTGGAATCCAGACTCTGTTTTTGGTAACCAAGCTGTTAATCAATGTATGATTGCTGGTCCCTGCACGTTAGATACACTGATTCTAACTACCTTTTATTATTGTTCACCATCAGCCCTCAATCGCTGTCTGTAATCGATAACGATTCCAGTGCTTGATGTTGCTGGGTAGCAATGTGTAGATTGTTTTTGACAGCTTTGTATTTGGTGTTAGTGCATTGATTACTTGCTTGTCATGGGCTGTTTGTTTTGGTTGTGGCATGATTGGTTATATGGATTTTTTTTTGGCATTATAGATACATGTTAGTGCATCAATCATTGATATCTTACGGGCCAAAGACCATCTCTAGACACTAGGCTTGTGATGTACATGAACCAACTTTGGACCCTTTACCAGTTTTGCAAACAAACATCATGTGAAGAATTAACTAGTAAGGAGTAGTCTGCCCCACCTCACTCCTTTGTTTTGTGATTCGGGTGTGAGCAGCTATAATGGATAATCCCCTCCCGAGCTGTCTTTTGTATGATTCTTGCTAAGGCCGGTCCACTCGTCAAGTAGGCTAGTGCATGAGTGTGAGAATAATTAACTAAATTTAAAAGCAGACGTGAAGAATGCTCGATGCATGTGCGGCCCACCTGATGTGCATTTCCCTTTCGGTATTTCTGCTCTTGTATGTTTGGACTGACCCCTTTATTAACCCTTGCTTGTGATGTTTTTCATCAGGGGTTACTTCCACGCTGGGAGAGCCTAGTGCTTCAATAGGCAATTCTGGGAAGACCCAACTTGTATACAGATGATTTGAGCATTCTCTTGTACACACCAAGTTGATATCACTGACAGTAGCTACATAGGAAAAGGCATGTACATATGCTAGGAACCAATCATAGCCTCTTTGAGGTTGAATGATTGTGAAACTATAAAACTAGCTACATAGTTTTTCATTTTGTCGTTATTGTCTTGCCTACACTTCTGTTTTATCCTTTTGGGTTTTAAGGAAAAACTTTAATACCATCAGGAAGAAGCTAAAGACAAAGAAGAGGAATACGAAGAAGCATCTGAAGAAGAAACTGAGGTCAGTGGGATGTCTCTCTGATTATTGCTTCTTTTGTGTCTCTTCTTACTTTGGGAATCTTATGTTACAACTCGACAATTTCATTTTGCACCACATAGCTGTCATTATCTGTACTCACTTCTTTCTTTTATGTAACTGTGCCTGATATTTGGCAGAAAAAGAAAGGCACACAGGGTGTTATTGATATCGAGAAAATCCTAATTTGGTAAAACCAAAGAATTTGAAAGCAAGAGACGTTGATGTAAGTTGGATATATCCTCCTAATTGTTGTACCGTGGGAAAAGTTTAGCATTTTGACATTTGGAAGCTTATTAGATAGTATGAAATTTATCATTTAATGATTCTGCTGGAATTTTCTCAATGCATTGGCTAAATTTATTAGTGTGTGGTGCTGAATATGTCTCTAGAGAAGGCTTTCTTCCTCTCATGTGGAATGTCTGAATAGACCATTGCTGCTCATAATATCTGTATTATATTCTACTTATGATTTTATCACAAGGAATGGAAGTTTCTTCACCTCAAAATTTTCTTCAGTGTATGTCAATAACACCAAGTCCACAAGCACCTTAAAATAATTGCTCACAAACAGCTAACTTTGTCCATGTGATCACCAATGAGTCATGTTAAACCATAAGACTACATATATGCATGTTTATTCCACTAACAATGGGGAAATTATACATAGAGAGATGGGATGTCTAGGGAGAAATTTGTGGAGATCAGTTGAGAGATACAATTTTAATTTTTTAATTTTTTAAAAAAAAGAAAAAAAGAAAAAGAAAAGAAATGTCTTAATCTAAAAGATTACCTTATTCACTTACCATAACCAGTCAAAAATATAACTTTGGGTCCATATCATAAATAGTTAACAATTTTAATTTTAAAAAAATAATAAATAAATAGTTAACATGAAAGATATGTGTATATGTATGTGTGTGTTATATGTGATTTTTCCTCATTTTGGTTATTATTCCTTTGAATTTTTGAGCTTTGTGATGATTTTGTGGTTTTTACAGTGCTGAATATTTTTTCTAACACATCTTAGGTACCTTCATAATCAAGTTATGGTTTTTTCCCCAGTTTCTTGTTTTTACGTGGGCATTTTTTGATCTTTTGGTCTCCCCCCTTTAGTGTGTTGTGGGGATTAGAAGAGATAGTGAACTCACTATTTTGGATATCTTGTGAGATGGTGGTTGCTTGGAGTTTAGCTTTTGTAACGCCTTGGATTTCGTAACCCAAGTTTTGTACTTTTTTTTTTTTTTTTTCCGAAATCCCGAGAGTTAACCTACAAGGATAGCCTACATTTCACAGTAATATATATATATATATATATATATATATATATATATATATATATATATATATATATATATATATATATATTTCTTTTATAAGTATAAGTGATCAATCGCAACGGAAGCAAAACAAACCCCACATGGAGGAAGTGTCTAAAATATATCTCAACTTATACAATTGGTTGCCCATAGGGCATCTACAAACCAATGACTCAAAATAATCAAATGAAATATCTTAACAAAAATAGAAAATGTAGAATCAGGAATCGCAAGATTATTCAGTTCTTCATGCTCCACATTAATGTTAACTTGTACGTCATTTACATAACCTGCACCAACCGAATACGGTTTGATAATGTCAATGGCTATCCCAGTGAAGTATACCCTCCAAGATTACCAAGCATCACAATAGTCAAGAATGGAATTCAAATAAACTTAGGAGAATACAATATCCAACGGAAACTTCTCAAGTTGAATACAAAACTATACAATTTATGTTTCCTTAGTGACATATAAGATGATGCCACCTATAATTCAGAAGAAGATACAATTCCCATTTTCAAGTACAAATTTAAGAAAATATGATGTCTAAATTACAATTTAACACTCACAAGTACAACACCAATTACATGTCCACCCAGAATTCAAAGTGTAACTTGAAGAGATACAATTCATTCCCCACAAATATAACACAAACGGTTATAACATCCAAACTACAAATTAATGTATAACGTACGAAGATACAATCCATTTCTAACACACTATTCAATCATCAACATAATCTTGATTAATGAATGAATGCATGAATATAATCAGCCTGGGGATACACATCCAGCTGAACAAATGAATGGACCATTCAAACAGTTGGTCTATTCATATATGATATCGGGTTTTTCAAACAGTCGACCCATTTAAAATGTAAAAAGAGTCGTTCGTATAGTACACTGGTCTTTCAAACAATCGACCAGACACCCGATAACGCCCACATGCCATGTATGCATGATTAACCCAACCGTTATTAGTCCAATTTACAAATAGAATTTCAGAGAAGCTCAAGGTCACTATGGGGGCCGCGCGCAACCCAGCATGGGCCGAAAGCTCGGGCATAGTATCCCATTTCACCATCTGCGGCTCATGAGACTTAAACAAGTAATATTCTAACACACTCAAATAATTATAAGTAGTGATGGTAAGATAAAGAATCCAAGACATTTCATTTACAAGAATCTCTACGACTAGTGGCCACTCATGATTTGATACGTAGACTTTACCATCACAAATCTAGATATACTTCCAACAACAAGAGTCCTTCCAATAAGTCACGTTGATACTAAGTCTTTCAAGGACGCAACAAAATAATACAATTCACAAGCCACATTAGCACAGATAATCCACGAGATGGTAAATATACAACCGCATAACATTTATTTTATTCACAATCGGTCACTAGTTAGAGGAATCCCTAATATAATATTCATCAATATATAGTATTAGATTTTCAATACAATCCATTAACACCAAACAAATGTCAAACTAAATCACAATTAATTTAATACGCATTATCAGGCAAATACACATGCAAGTACCCATCGAAATTTTTTAAAACAATCCTCTTGACCAAGTAGGGCTGTGTAAGTTTTTCTAATGTGGGGTTTGCAGGTTGCGCGATCAGGTTTGTAGGCTTTGCGCAATTAGGTTTGCAGGTTGTGCGATCAGGTTTGCAAGCTGCGCGATCAAGTTTGCAGGTTTATCAGGCTGCGCGCTACGAGTTTGCAGGCTCTGCGCGATCAGTGTGATTAGCGCAATTTGCGTGATCAGCGGATTTGCGGATTGTGAAGTAGCGTTCAACGCGATTAGCAAATTTGTGTGATTTGCACGATCAGCAGTCATTCTAGTGTTGTGTGAGCAGTGGAGCGTCAGTATGTCTTGCGTGCAACGAGCATGGAGAGGATTTGCGGAACGAGATAGTAGCGATCACCCTGTTAAGGATTTGCGGTAGATCGTCTAGCGTGCAGCATGTTTCTGCGGAGCGTCTTGCTGCGGAAGAGACCGTAGTCAAGTGTAGATCTGGGGCAACGTCTTGCCGTGGAACGTCTTGCGCACAACGACTTGCTGCGGAAGAGAGTGGATAGCGGGCAACGTCTTGCTGTGGAATGTCTTGTGTGCAATGTTCTGCTACAGAAGAGAGTGGAGAGCGGGCAATGCCTTGCTGCGGAAGAGAGTGGAAAGTGGGATAGCGCGTCTGTGAGAATATCATAAAGTTTGAAACTCAAAACTAAGAATCAGGGGGCACTTGGATGGTAACCACTGATTTTATTTTCTAGATTTTGATAAGCCAGAATGGAGAACGGACGAGAGGAAGAACAACCTTGGGAGAGGGTTCAGCCGCAGAAATCCTCTTCACACTATTTTACCCTCTTTGTAGCCAATCTCACCTTCGACACTACGGAAGAAGACCTCTATCGTATTTTCAGCATATTCAGGAGGTTGCTGGATGTTTTCCTCCCAAAGGATCACACCAGAGTTAAGCCCCAGGGCTTCGCATTTGTCTGATTTCGGTATGAACAGGACACCTTCAATGCAGCCCAATGCCCGAATGGGACGAGAGTTGATGGTAGGATCATTTCTATTGCCAAAGCTAAGAACCAATCAGACTACCCTAGATTAGAGAAGTCCCGTCTGGCCCCGCAGAAGCCCCAGGCTGGCGCAGATACCCTTCCGGTCAAGGCTCGGATTCAATCTCCTAATCGACTGGGCAATCCCTCGGCACTAGTCGGGAGTTGTGCAGCAGACTCATACACGGTGGTAGCTAATAGAGGGGAAGTGGAGCATTTGGAGGTTGGGCTTTCTTCAGCCCTCATTGCCACTGCATATAAGGTATCCACCTCGATCTTGTAATTAATTGATGCGTTTCGCAATTCCACCTCCTCCCTACAGGTCGATTTCACCAGGATCGGCCCCAAACATTTCCTTTTTCAATTTCAATCCAGGCAGGAGATGGCCGCATTCGCGGCTGCCACCCCTTTGCACTCAGAGATGGGGTTAATAGATGTGGCTACTTGGTCACCCAAATCTACTCCCATGTATCAAGGGATCTGGATTCGACTATTGGGGATTCTAGCCGATGCATGGCTGCCCTTGGCGATCGAAGCTCTAGCTAGTACCTTCGGAGAGGTAGTGGAGATTGACAGCGCAACATTGCGAAGGACATTCCAGGTGTTCACAAGAGTTCGGATTAAGCCCAAATAGGGGGTTGACTTTCACAACTTGAGGTACATGTCGGTTAAGGAGAAGTTTTTCCCGATCTGTGGGGTGGTGGAGAGCCACAGCTCGAGTAAGAGAGCAATCCATCCAGGCCCGTCTGTCCAAAGGGAGCAGGAATCCACTAAATCTTAGGTGGATAGGGTGTTCCACGCGTCCAGGGACCCCATCATTTCTCGCTTCCCACGTGTTCGTGCTAATGCCTCTGATACATCCACAACTTGTATGCCTTTTCTTTCACCCCAATCCCTCCCATTGCTTATGAGTGGTGCCCAATCCACTCTCAATTCTGCTGTTAACACCCTCAACCCTTCTCGCACGAGGGGCGTAGGGCTCCAGGGCAACCCTCATAGTGGATCGTCGTCACAACCCCAGCTGATCAGGCCTCATCCTTCCCCCACGCCAGTGGTGCTTCAGAGGGCCAGTCCTATACTACATCAAGCATCAGCTCAGCAGGCCCAGCTCCTTCAACAGAATCAACCTGATTCCAGGGACCCTCAACACCCCAGCGGCCCTTTTCCTAGAACTTCGCAGTCATTCGAGAAAGATTTTTCAGCTCCTGCAGCTTGCGAGTCAACGGGTCCCACATCCCAGCTGCTAGGTGTCCGCCATCAATCGCTGAGGGGAGAGTCCTTGGTTGCAGTGGGAGTCTGTGTGGAGTAAGCTCCCTTCATTGCAATGGTCCATCAGATGCCACGATTGGGGCACTTTTATCAGGAGATCCAGTTAGGCCCCACAAGCAGCCTCTTCAGCAGTCAGTAGTTAACCAGTCCAGGCAAATGTTTCCCTGATTAGGCCATCATCCAATGAAGCTAAGAGGGGATGTTCGACGCACGAGAGCCAGATCGGTGGGATGCTCCCCTCTCTGGCCTACAGTAAATACCCAGGGCTGGCCACGAGATAAGGAAAACACCCAGATCAACATCCCTACTCCAACCGGAAAATGGCCAAGCAGGAAGGATTAGACTGGCGATATCTCAGGATCAGGAAGGTCAGGTCACATAGCTATGGACCCGTCTCCTTACTTCACCAATATCTCTTTGGAAAAAGAGTTCCCAGCCCTGCCTGGAGTCACAGATCAGAAGATCGGGATCCTCCCATCTCTCCCATGCTGGAACCGTGCGGGCAGGCGTTGGCCCAGCTAGTTCAAGAGGATCTAGCAGCAACCCCAACCCCTAGCGGTGTCCCCACACCCTTTGTAGAAGCAGCTAACAACGCGGTAAAAGGGAGAAGGAAAAAGCTGTTGAGTAGGAAAATCCCAAGGCAGTTGGAAGATGGGGAGTGGGTAAGCAGGCTTTGGAGACTCAAGCGTCGGGCTATGAACTCAGGCTGTGTAATAGATGGATATAGCCTTGATTTGGAATGCCCGTGGGGTAGGCAATGCGTCTATCATCAGATTTTTAAGAAGATTGGTTAAGGACTACAAGCCCTCGCTGGTGGCTATTCTAGAGCCCATGCTGCGCGAGGAGAGGCACGTGGCCATTGGTTTAAAGCTAGGATTCCACTCATCTCTATCCAATGGCGATGAGGGGGGTAAAATTTGGGTGTTTTACCTCAACCAATTACATGTTTCTTTTGAGTCCAAGTCTAACCAAATGCTCTCAGTTAGTTTGTCTGTGCAGAACTCCAGGGACAACATCCTGATGTCCATTGTCTATGCTAGCTGCTCCAAAATCAACCGTAGAGTATTGTGGCATGATATGGCAAGCCTCAGCAGAGGCTTATCAGTTCCGTGGGCAGTGGGAAGGGACTTCAACATGGTAACGGAGGCGGATGAGAGATTAGGCACCTTGCAGGGTGACAGAACCAGCATGTCAGAATTCTTAGAAGCCATTCACAATGCGGGTCTCATTGATGCAGGTCATGTTGGGAGTAAGTTCACGTGGAGTAATAACCGTTTCGGGTCGACGCGAGTGTGGACCAGGTTGGACAAGGTGCTTATTCATGGTAATTGGTTGGTGCTTTCCCTATATTCAGAGTTGAACACTTGCCCAAAGCTCAATCGGATCACGCCCCCCTTATATTGTCTCTTCCGTCACAACACCAACTTATCAGCAGACCATTCTGGTTCCTTAGAATGTGGACACTCCATGACACGTTCCAACAAACTATCAAGAAGGCATGGTAGGGTGATTGCTCAAGTCAGCCTATGGTGAACATTCATCTCAAAATTAAGGAGACGAAACAGTTGTTGAAATTCTGAAATAAGGAAGTATATGGGAACGTCTTCCACAAGATCAAGGCAGCGGAGGACGACCTGCAGAGCATAGAGTTCAGGATGCAGGAATCTATCAATGATGAGCTGCTCCAGGAGAGTGTGTCAGCTAGGCGGCGGTTGGAGTATCTGAAGCACATGGAAGAGATCTATTGGAAACAGAAATCGCGTATTCATTAGCTAGAGGATGGAGACAGAAACTCCAAACTCTTCCATGCGTCAACTAGCAAGAAGATAAGGCGATCGTCTATCACTTCCATCAAAGATGCAGTGAGGAATTCTCTGTCCGATCCAAGTTAGATCAAGACAGCCTTGGCGAAGTTCTTTGAAGATTTGTTCATGATAGTGCCCTTTTCCGGGCAAGAAGTTTTCACCTCAACTATTCCTAGTCTTCTATCATAGCAGGACAATGCCAAACTAGTGGCCCCACCTTTCCTGGAAGAGACTCATGCGGCAGTGACTGCCATCCCAAAGGATGGAGCTCTTGGCCCTGACGGATTCTCAGCAACATTCTTTGTTGATTGCTGGCCCACTGTGGGGCAGGATGCCCACAAGGCAGTGACGTTTTGGTTTGCTAGGGGCGAGCTCCCTAGGGCCTTCTCGGTGGCCCTCATCTGCTTAATCCCCAAGTCCTCAACCCAATCTTTCGCAGATTATTGCCCTATCAGCTTATGCAACGTCATTTACAAAATTATGGCCAAAATCCTCGCCACAGGGCTGAGCAAACTCCTCCCTAAATTGATCGCGTGCAAGCAAGGGGCATTTGCGAAGGGCCGATCCATCATGGAGAACATCGTGCTAGCTCAGGAGGCAGTGCGTGTTGAGGGTCAAATATTGCATATTAGACCCCATTTATTACCTGGATTTACGAACATGGTATTGTTTAACTATCTAATTTAATCTTGTTTATGATGCAGGGTGTATTTAGGAGCCTGGACTGGAAAATCGTACTAAAAGCATGAATTTAATGCTCTGAAGTCACCAAGGCAAGGGATGGACCCCAGAAGATTGAGATCGAAGAATTTACACACCAGAGATCCGAGAAAATCACGCCATTCACATTAAACGGGCCCGAAAATCGTCCAAAATGCGAGATAACGAGGTTTCCACCATCCGTTCGGCTCGAAACTTCATATATGGCCTAAGAACCATAAATGAACCGCACATGTCAAATTTTAGCCATTGGATCCTTGTGGAAGTGGCCCAACGGACAAATCAGCCCCTTAAATCCTGATTTGGGGCCCACCTGGTATTTGTATATGCTTCAAATTTGGTTTCAACCCCTTAAATGGGGTGATAAAACGATTGGACGGAGCGGATTTCTCGAATACATCACCGTGGAACATGGCCACCGCTCACCGGATTGTATTCTGGGTCAAGGGGTCTTTGACTCATGATTTCTTTAAAAATAACACGAAAACTAGCCAGCGTCTTTATGCAAGTGGCCGTTTTTTGCTAGTGGGCCCCACCGATCATATATTTTGACAATTAGAGCCGCCCATATGCTCCAGAGGGTGACAAAAACCCTGGCGAAGCTTTCCTTTTTTGCTAATTCATGTGATCACACGATTTCCACCGTCAAACGCAGGATGAACGACAGCTTGAGTTGAGATGGTGGGTTGTTGAGGGTCAAATATTACATATCAGATCCCATTTATTGCCTAGATTTACGAACATGATACTGTTTAACGCCCGGTTTTAATCGTCATTGTGATGCAGAGTGTATTTGAGAGCATGAACTGCAAAAAGGTATTAAAAGCATGGATTTAACAATCTAAAGATACCAAGGCAAGAGACAGACTCCAGGGGACCAAGATTGACTGGATTACATGCCAGGGACCTGAGAAAATCAAGCCATTCACATTAAAAAGGCCCGAAAATGGTCCAAAATGCAATATCACAGGGTTCTCGCCATCTGATTGACTTAGAACTTCATACTTGTGATGGAGGCCATAAATTAACCGTACATATTAAATTTCAGCCATTGAAGATCTCGGGAAGTGGGCCAACGGACAGATCAGCCCCTTAAATCCTTAAGTGGGGCCCGTTTGGTATCTGGAAATGCTTCAATTTTGGTTTCAACCATTTAAATTATAGGGAAAACAGTTTGGATGGAGCAGATTTCTCAAATACATCTCAATGGACCCCACGCTTGAAGCACGTGTACACAATGTATATGGTCCGGCCATGCGTCACAATTCACAACTCGGTCAACAAGCGCTGACTGAGGATTTCTCACAAAAGAAGCGGAAACTCCCCAACGCCTCACGCCGACCGTCATTTTTGGCTAGTGGACCCCACCACTAACTCATTTGCATGATCTGAACCATCCATTGTGTCCAGAGAGGGGGTGTGACTCTCGCCTAGGTGGCCGTTTCACCCCATGCACGTGAACACACGGTGAATTCATCCAGGATGCGAGATGGACGGTGGAGTAGAATATCATGTGGGCCACACCGAAATCAAACCGTTCTCTCTTCCCCAACGGTTTTCTGTCCTGAATTCAATGGTTGGTGTGGATTTCTCAAATATCAGAGAGTGTGGGTCCCACCAATAACCAACGCACGTCTGCGCGAGCTCTGTTTCGCAACAGAGCTTGCGGGTGAGCGTTGTGGGCCCCACTCATCATCTGTATAGGTGATCAGGACCGTCCATCAGGATTAAAAAGGTCCTCTTATCATATCCTAGAAGACGGAATTTCAACAGATAGTGAGAACGGGTTCCCTGCCGTTCAAACGTCGGACATACGGTGTAATGAGAAATCCCGTGGGCTGCACCGAATCTAATCCGAAACTAGCCATTCTTAGCTGATTTTTCGAGAGGAACACGTTGGACGGGGTGGATTTTGCAAGAAATATCAAGAAGTGGGCTCCACCAAGAAATCAACGTCCTGCGCAAGAAAAGAGCTGCGAAAGCTCTCTCAGCCAACCGACTTACGCACCAACCTCTCCACCGACTATATCAGCCTATAAAAAAAAGAGGAAAGAGAGAAGAAAGGGATCTGGGCCTGGACGCGGAGCAGGGAGATAGAGAGATAGTAGAGTTTTTTTTTTTTTTTTTTTTCTTTTTCTTTTTATTTTGTTTTGTTTTGTTTAAGGGATCCAGCCCATTCATGTTAGGCGGAACCTCTTAGCTAGGGCTAAGAGGTGAAGCTTGTAGTGAGATGGGAGATTTTATATATTTTTTTCTTTTTATTTTTATTTTGTTTTGTTTTGTTTAAGGGATCCAGCCCATTCATGTTAGGCTGAACCTCTTAGCTAGGGCTAAGAGGTGAAGCTTGTAGTGAGATGAGAGATTTTATATTTTTAATTTAATTTTAATTTATGAATTGAAATTGATTTTAGTTTGATTATTAAGGGAATACTTTCAGTTTTTAATGGTCTATTGTGACTAAAATTACAATGGGTCTGCGATGGCTTTAAATATTTCCTTTCCTTTTATGTTTATGACATCAGGAAGCCCTGTTGTTCACCATCGTCCCCTGGGCATGGTCGGATGACGGTACCCTTCCTAACTTTCATACATGTGATTGGTTGGTAATTAGTTTAATTCTGTTGTTTGCTTTGTCTCCTGGGCATGGTTTGGTGATGGAATCCATTCTAATTCATATACCTTTCATCTTTTGAAAACTATATCAACGGCAGTTCAGTTAAATGATTCTTGAAGCAGGCGTAAGATCTCCCTGATCTCTATAAGTGGATCCTCTGAATCCCTAGTTTCCTATCTCTGATTCCTCTTAAGTTTTATATTAATCTCTCACCATTATTCATTAATTTTTATTTAACTTAGATTTCATCTTAGGCCAGTTCTATTTCTACTTAGTTTCAGATTACGTACAAGTTTCAGTCCCTTGGGATTCAACCTTAGTCTTACCGAGTTTATTACTACATCACAACCCTGCACTTGGGGAGTGAACATGGGTCGCACTAAAATCGACCAAAACCACTTCTTTCTAACTGAAATTTCACCAGGAATACAATGAACGGTGTGGATTTCCCCTTTACAAACTATCAGAGGCCCACCGTGCATCCTAGCGTAAGATTTTACGCAGGAAGACCGTCCGGACGCTGCTAACTTCCGTGGCCCACTGTATGATCTTGATCGTCGCCGTATTCACGATCCAAACCGTCCAATGGGACCATAGAGGGGGCTTGATCCTCGCCTAGGTGTCAGTTTGACCCCATGTAAGCTATCGGAAGATCATAGCCATTGAACGCAAGATGCACGGCGGAAGAAAGATCTCATGGGCCACCACGTTTTGAATCCAAAACCGTCCCTTCCCAAACGGTTTTTCGAGGAGACTTCAATGGACAACGTGGATCTTTCACTTGACACCAAGAAGTGGGGCCCACCAACATCCAGCATCAAGGCTCTGTTATGCACCCGACCAATTTGGGCCGTTTTTCAGGCGTGGTGCGGAACGGTCCGACCATCTGGACCGTCCAAACTTCTCCCATGGCATGGCTGACCACCCCCAAGACGATTGTCTGGATCAGATGCCGGACAGAATTCCTGGATTGCTGTTCTTGAGGGTTATTGCGAACGGAAGAACTTTTTTTTTGGATGGTTGCTGCGTAAGTCTTACGCACCAGCGAAAAGCTTTCTCCACCGACTCTCCACTCCACTGTCTTTGGTTGTCTATAAAAAGACAGAGAGAGGACCATAAAGGGTATCAAATGCTTGGGGGCAGCCGTGGAGGCATGGACATGAAGTTGCAGGGGACGTGGAAGTGAGAGAGATGGTGGAAGGCGTTTCAACAGTTCCTTCTTCCTTTTTCTTCTTTAATTCCTTTATTTTCTTTTATGCTTTTTTTTTTTTTTCTAAAGGATTTTAGCTTCATTATGTTTATGTGTAGCTAAACCTCTTAGCTAGGGCTAAGAGGTGAAGCTTGTAGTGTGATGGGAATACGTTCTGCTTGTGCCTTTTATTTAGACTGAATTGAACTTGATATTAGTTTGATTTTAAGGGAATGTTTTTAGTTTTTAATGGTCTGTTGTGACTAAAATTACAATGGGTCTGCAATAGCTTTGAGCATGTTCCTTTCCTTTTTATGTTTATGACGTCAGAAAGCCCTATTGTTCACCATCGTCTCCTGGGCATGGTTGGATGACGATACCCTTCCTAACCTTTATACATTGTTGATTGGTTGGTAATTAGTTTAATTCTGTTGTTTACTTTGTCTCCTGGGCATGGTTTGATGATGGAATCCATTCTAATTCATATGCCTTTCATCTTTTGAAAACTATATCTAAGTAAGTTTCAGTTTGATTTCTTGGTTATACTCTTCAACTAGATGAAGATGGGATGCGAAGTCCAGTTGAGTTCTTGAAGCAGGCATAAGATCTCCCTGATCTCTATAAGTGGATCCTCTGAATCCCTAGTTTCCTACCTCTGAATTCCTTAAGTTTTTATTATTAATATTTTACCATTATTTCTTCAATTCTATTTGATTTAGATTACATCTTAGTCTAGTTCTAGTTCTAATTCTATTTTAGTTTCAGATTATGTACAGGTTCTAGTCCCTTGGGATTCGACCTCGGTCTTACCGAGTTTATTACTACATCACAACCCTATACTTGGGGAGTGAACAGTGCGTGACCTCAACAGAAAGGTCAAGGGTGGCAACCCAATTGTTAAGTTGGATTTAGAGAAAGCTTATGACAGGGTGGATTGGCAGTTCCTCAAAAAAGTGCTGGTTAGGATCGGTTTCAGTGAGAGAGGGGTGGCCTTGATGGAATCTTGTTGGGCCAATAACTGGTTCTTGGTTCTTATTAACAGGGAAGCAGCCAGTTTCTTCTGATCTACTCAAGGGCTGAGACGAGGGGACCTGCTCTCTCCCGCGCTCTTTATCCTTGTAGCCAAGGCCTTCTCGAGAAGCTTCAAGAACCTGGTTGTGTAGGGTGGGTGCCTGGCCTTCATGCAGAAAAGGGACAACCCTCTTCTCACGTATTTGCTATTCGCCGACGACACCTTGTAATTTGTGTCAGAAGATCAACAATAGCAAAAGCTGCTTTATCTATTCTAATAGGCTGTTTGCGAGTAGAATTCGAAGCATGGAAAGACTGTTCGACTTCGACAAGGCCCCTAGCGTCGTCAAGTACCTAGGAGTGCCTCTTTCAAGGGGTAGATGCAAGCGCGCTGACTTCCAGTTCATCATCGACAAGATCCACAACAGAATTTCTGGTTGGAAAGCTCAGTACTTGTCCTAGGCAGGTCGACTAATGCTCATCAGGCATGTGCTGGGCAGCATGTCGCTCCATGTGCTAACTCAGGTTCCAACCCAGATTATCGAGGACATGAAACGCTTATTTGCTAGATTTTTTTGGGCATGGGCCGACGGTAAAGGTAAGTGTCAGTGAGTGACATGGAAGAAGATTACTTGGCCTATTCAGGAAGGTGGGCTAGGGGTTAGATGCCTGAAGGAGGTCGTGTCAGCTTTGAGGATGAAACTGGCCTGGAATGCTAAATATGGGAAGAATGGTGGGCCGTGGGTGGCGCTCATGAGTGCAATTCACTCCAGCGACTTGGAGGAGGGGCCTTCGATTGCTAGGCAGGGCATTGCATCTGCCCTTTGGAAGAACATCAGATCCATCTTGCCTTCGTTGGATGCCAACGTGCAGCGGCTGGTGGGCGCAGGGGAGCTGAGCTTATGGGACGCCAATTGGACAAGGCTGGGGCCTCTGCGCCAGCTAGCTGTTTGCCCCATCCCGGCCGCTTTGAGGTCCATGTAGGTCAAAGAATTCATTGGGCCAGCGGGGCCTTACCCTCCATCAACAGTCTTATCTTATCTTTCGCTAGAAACGCTCAACGTCATTATCCAAGGGGGCTTCGCTACGTCTGAAGAAAGATCGGTGTGCTTCTGGCCTCACGCCCTGTCCGGCGCTTTTACCCTCAAATAAGCCTAGAGACTAAGCAGATCACTGTCCCCGACTAGCAGGTAGTGGACGTGGTTCTGGAACAGCGTGGTTCCTCCTAAGCTGTCAGTTTTCGTTTGGAGGCTGTTCCAAGGAGCGACTCCAGTGAACGAAAGAGTGCAGTCAAAAGGGGTCTTTCTAGCATCAAGATGCAATTGTTGTGAGGCTGAAGCCACGATTAGGCCGGAGGTTGAATCGCTCCATCTGTTTATCCAGGGGCAGCAGGCGCACAGGATTTGGGATCATTTTAGCCGATAGTTCTGGGCCTTGGATTTGGATCTAGGCCTTGAAGATCCTGTACCTCGCTCAGAATGTTTCCCCCTCGTAACCAGTGCATTGGAAGATGCCCCCATATCGCCGTTTAGCTTTCTCATAGCCTTCCCTTGAAGGGCTGAGATAACGGTGTCAACACTTAGGGTTTTATTTACGGCGCACATCGTGTCCCTGAAAGACTCATATGATGCAGGAAGAGAATTCAACAATATACATGCCTGTTCCTCATCTTTGACCACTTCCTCCATATCCAGCAATTTGCACATCAATCTATTAAAGTTGCTGATATGGGCTTCTAGATCTCCACCCTTTGCCATCTTGAAGGTATAATACTGTACCTTCAAGTGTAGGCGATTTTCAGAGGGCTTCTTTGCATAGATGTTCTCTAACTTCGTCCACAAACTAGCCGCAGTTTTCTCCCTCAAAACATTATAGAGAACCTCATCCATAAGACATAAACGAATAGAGGCTAAAGCATTATTATCAAGGTTTTTCCATTCATCATATTTCATGGTAGATTTCAGCTCCTCAAGAGCCTTAATCTCGCCTTGCTTGGTTAAAAGGCTAATTATCTTAACATTCCATAACTCAAAATTATTTTTTCCTAAGTACTTCTCAATATCAAACTTACCGTTTCCCATTATTACTAATCCTGTAAATTCAGATCTGTGCCCCAACGATTGCTCTGATATCACTTGTTGGGGAATTGTGCTGTAGAATCACATAGATCTAAATCTAGGATAACAATCCAATAACGTCAAGCAATCACAAGAGAACACAGATTTAAGGTGAAAAACCCTTGCAGAAAAAAATCATGGCACAAAGCGACAGAAATCCACTATGAAATAGAATTACAAGAGAGAGGACTTACTCGATTTGAACAATCTTGAATCTCACCCTTGCTACACCCTTTGATAACTTTAGAACCCTTGGAAAACTTTTAGAAAGCTTTATAATACTTTAGAATAGCCATAGGGATCCCTATTTATAGTTTAAGAAACTCCACTTACGCACCTTCTTTGGAAAAGTCCGAAAACCGCCTCAAATTTACGCAGTCCGCGCATGGGATGGTAACCCTTGACTAGTCGAGCCTAGGCTTCGACTGACGAAGGATCCCCTCGACCAGTCGAGCCATCCTCTCGACTGGTTGAGTGGCCCGGACATCAAAAAACATAGGTTGCTGGACTTCGAGTCAAGTAGGCCTCGACTAGTCGAGCAGCCCACTCAACCGGTCAAGCCAGGCCCTCGACCGGTCGAGCAACGCATAAATGTCTAGATTTAAGACATCCATCAACGGATCCCAATGCGAATGTTCAACAGATTAGAAATCTACTCTGTTGAACAATCACGGTTATCTGATCGGTGGACTTCCTCGAGTTGCATATGTATATCTCTAGTTGCTGCATCATTTCATCTACAATTTGATGTTTACAGATGTTTCTGCATCATAAATACTGGGAATGTAATTACAATTTGATCATTGCTGGTCTACAATTTGATCTTTCCTATTAACTAAATTATGTGTTCAAGGTTATTTTCTCTATCAACACAAGGCAGAGATGACAGATTCCCTGAGAAAGATCAGTTTTTTCCATACGAAACTAAAGAGCAATTATGTACAAATGCATTTATGTAAAATGTTTCTTGTTGCTTGCTTTCTGCAGGTTCATATGTATGTAGATTCTCAGGAAAAGATTATAGATCAGTATCAGGTAACACCATTTTAATCCGGGTTTTTGTTTTTTGTTTTTTTGTTTTACTTTGTTTTGTTTTGTTTTTTGTTTTTTTTTGGCAACCAGAGATGATACTTTCAGATATTTGCTAATAGTTCTCTCCATTGTACTATCACAATTTAGTTAAGTAGTGTAGCCAACTGCAACAATGTAGCTAAACTAAGCATCTCCTTGATGCAGGAAACTTTCTGGAAGCAGAAATCCAGGATCAAGTGGCTTGCTGAGGGTAATAGGAACACCCGATTTTTCCACGCGGCAGCCACGGAGAAGCAGAGAAGAGCTTCAGTGCACAGGGTTCTGCTTGATTCAGGACTATGGACTGAGTATCCGGCAGTCATGAAGGAGGAAGCCGTTGGTTTTTTCAAGCGTCAATTCGAGGCATCAGAGGTGTCCATCAACAACAGGTTATTGGATTGATCCCCCAACTGGTTTCACCGGCAGAGAACGACAGTTTGCTGGCCATCCCTACTCTTTTGGAGGTGCAGTGCGTGGTCCTATCCATTCCCGCTGATGGGGCGCCTAGCCCAGACGGTTTCTCAGGGGCCTTTTACGCAGCGTGTTGGGATATTGTGGCTAAAGACATTCATTAGGCCGTTACCTTTTTCTTCCAAGGGGCAACCTTCCTAGAGCCCTCACAACATCCTTGATCTGTCTCATCCTAAAGTCTACATCGCTGAGGACATTTGCAGATTATTGCTCGATCAGCCTCTGTAATTGTTTGTACAAGATTTTCTAAAAAATCCTTGCTTCCAAGTTGGGTGGTCTTCTGCCGTCGCTGATCTCCCTGGAGCAAGGGGCTTTCACTGCAGGCCATTTGATCGCAGAAAACATCGCTCTCAGTCAGGAATTGTTTCGAGAGCTGCCTAGAAAGGTCCGGGGTGGAAACTTGATTCTCAAGTTGGACATGGAGAAGGCTTATGATAAGGTTGACTGGGGTTTTCTCAAGCAGGTTTTGGTGCGCTTCAGTTTCAGCCATTTGTGGATCAACATGATGGAGAAATGCTGGTGAAATAATTGGTTCTCCGTTTTGGTCAACAACGAAGCGACCGGTTTCTTCCAATCCATTAGAGGTCTGCAGCAGGGAGACCCGCTCTCGCCAGCCCTTTTCATTTTGTCGGCTGAAGTTCTAAGCAGGGGAATTAAACAGGTTATGGATTCGGGTCATTGCGTGCAGTTCAAAGCTCGTAGGGGTTGCCCAAGGATTTCACATCTCCTTTATGCCGATGACACGCTTCTATTCATTAATGGCGGCCTGGCATCCCTGCATACGCTCAAGGTTTTCCTGGATGCTTATCAGAAATCTTCCGCCAAAGTATCAAACCTCCAAAAGAGTTCCTTTATATGCTCTCTGAAGTTTCAGCATTCCAGAGTGCGGGCGATTGAGAGGGTGATTGGCATATCCAGGTCCTCCTCTTCCTTCTCTTACCTTTGTGTCCCAATGTCTTCTGGGCAACTGAATTCCAGCACTTTTCAGCCGCTGATGGATAAGATAGAAGGCCGTATTAGAGGGTGGCAGGCCCGAGTCCTATCTCAGGCTGGTAGAACAATTTTGGTTAAACATGTGCTGGGAAGTATTCCGGTGCATTCCATGGCGGTTGCACATATTCCAGCCAAGGTTCTTACCTCTTTAGAGGGAAGTTTTGCCAACTTCTTCTGGGGCTGGGCCAAGGGGAAAAGAAAGTTTCATTGGAAAAGCTGGAGGACAATTGCGGCGCCGGGAGAGGGAGGCCTGGACGTCCGTCACCTGAGTGATGTCATGAGATCGTTCCGTCTCAAGATGGCCTGGACGGTGTTTTTTGCCAAAGAGGACAGCTTATGGGCATCCTTCATCTCAGCTAAGTATCGTTGTAATGCTAGTGCGGCCGGCTCGATTCAGCCTGTGGCTTATGCGTCCCCGTTGTGGAAGCAGATTCTTTCCCAAGTGCCATTTATGATTCCTCAGGTCCAACAAATGATTGGTGAAGGCAATTGTAGTCTGAGGAGAGATAAATGGACATGTTTAGGCCCTCTTTCTGAGCTTGCGCAACAGCCTATTCCAGACGAACTGCAGGATATGCCAGTCAATGATTTCCTTAGTCCGAACGGGCCTTGCCCACCTTCCTCTGTTTTTGGTTTTCTGTCCCAACGGGTTGTAGATTTTATCTTCCACACCGGATTTTGTGTATCAGCTGGCCCAAACTCCTTCATCTGGCCGCTAACAGCGTCTGGGAAGTTCACGGTTAGCTCGGCATGGGATGTCCACAGATCATGTAACCCGGCTTAGCCTTGGGCCAAATGGCTTTGGAATTCGAAATTGCCGCCTACAATCTCCATCCTCATGTGGAGGCTACTTCATAACGTCGTCCCGGTGGATGGAGCAGTCCAATCTAAGGGTATTCAGATGGTGTCGGCCTGCGTTTGTTGTGGGATCGTGTCACGCCCCAAACCCGGGAACCGGGCTCACAAAATTCCCGATCGCCGAATCCGGCGCCGACAGCCTCCGTAGAACCCCATTCTCGGCTCCTAGCTCCCATTCGCCAGGTTCCGATCCTGGGATACTACGAGGAGGATTTCAAATACCAGTCTGATACGTAATAAGCATAACCAAAGGCATAACCCACAAACAACAACCAAGAAATCCATTACATTTCCACTATGATCAAAAACTTTACAAGTACAATGAGCATAAAGGGAAATACAATGGCAAATAACAAAAACTCCAAAATGATCAGCGACGCGCTCCTGCCTCAACGCTGCTGCAGTCCAACGTCACCTGCACGCAACGGTCGTGCATAAGCTTACAGAAAGCTTAAAGGGTGGTGAAAGTGTGTGCGCAAGGTAGTAATATGAATGCAATGTCAGAGTAATGCGGAATATGCAGATGGAACCAAAACGTCATGAGCCGTACCAAGGCTATGCAATGCAAGACATGAATGGTATCGGCCATCCCAAGGCCATGCAATGTGCAATGCAACTCAAGCATGCAGATCCTCATCAATGTCCACATATCAGTACAGCTCAAAGTATGGAATATCACCGGGGTCTAGTACACTCTAAACCAGATTGCCGCCACATCGCGCGCAATAAGGTAAGTGGAAGAGACCTCACTATCCGTCTGCCAATATCGGGCGCGACTCGTCGATAGCGGACCCATTCCTCGAGCTGGTCAAACTCAGCCTAGCATTGCCCCCTACACTCGGGCGGGTAAGGCCGCACCCCCTTCCAACCGACCACGACACAGTGGAGAGCACAGCCAACTGGTATTCGGCACTCCGTACTCATCTACCCACTCGGTCTAGACGTTGGAGCAACCTCTTGGTACCATAAGGGTTTAGGGACTTTCACCCAGGGATATCTATAGTACCCCATGTAGAACAAGATTTCCGGGATCCAATCCTGCCAACCACGATGCGTTTGTGGAGGCTACGGCCCTGATGTTGCTAGGGCGTACAATACCCATGTCCCACAAGTGCGAAATGCATGATTCACGCTGTCCAGTCATGCAACAATCCATGCGCATATCGTGCGCTCATGTAGGGCAACACTGCCTAACCAGGAGCCCATAACAACCTGCCCGAAGGCATATGCTATGATCAGTCAGTCCTCATATCAAGCATACACATGATGCATATGATCATGAGTCATGAAACTATACTAAACATGTTATAATGAAATGAACTATTTTACAATGCAGACGGACCTGGATGGCCTATACACGGCAAGTACGGCCGGTAATGGGCCCTAAGGAGAGTCGTAATGTGGACATCCAACCAACATTACACTCGCAATGTGGACGTCAAACCAACATTGCTCCCAAGGCACGATCTTTGTAAACATCAACACTCAGTCTGTAATGGATTTACACATTGCAATGGACCGTAGGTTGTCCCCATTGGACCTTATATATGTATCAAATGGGCCATATCCTATGGGCTCTCATTCATCAGATGGGCCACACAAATGGGCCAAACCAATGGGCCTTGAGTGCATTGCAATGGGTCAAACCCATGGGCTTGGATTGCACCAATTGGACCTAGTCATATGAGTCTAATATGTACCAAATGGGCCACACCGAATAGGCCCCCAAATGTATATCAAATGGGCCTCAACCAAGAGGCCTTACATGAGTCGAATGGGCCTAACTCCTTAGGCCTTAAACAATTCTAATGGGCCTAATCCATGAGTTTGTATGCGTATCAAAGTGGGCCTAATCCCAGAGACCCTTTTTTAATCAAATGGGTTTAGTCCCATGGGCCTTACAATATATCAAATGGCCTACTTCCATAGGCTTTTTTTAAAATTTCAACAAAAGGTTCAATTACATGGGCCTTGAAGTACATTAAATGGGCCTAGGATCTTAGGCCTTAAGTGGATCCAATGGGCCTAGCCCATAAGCATTTCATAAGCCAAGTGAGCCTGGCCCATAGCCCTTTTTAAAATTCAATTGGGCCTAGCCCATAGGCCTATTACAATTTAAATGGGCCAACCCAAATGAATGGCCCACCCACCTAATAATTCATGCATTAAAAATGGTCTCACTAAGTGGATGGACAGTTTAGATACATTACATGCATCATGGTGGGTCCCACTGTCCAATGGACAGTGCGGATAATAACGCATACATTTTCCAGGGCCCCACCGTCCGCTGGACGGTGGAGGCACGCAAGCAAGGGGGGGGGGGGGGGGGGGGGGGCGCCATCACGGTGAGTGCCACCGTCCGTTTGGACGGTGGACTTGGCATACATCCACGTGGGTCCCACAAATGTGGCCCACCTTAATGTTTATTTGAAATCCAACCCGTTCATAAGGTCACTCAGACCTGTATGAAGGGTCAGTAAAATTTTCAGCATGATCCAACCCTTCTGTGGGCCCCAAAAAAAAAATTGTTCCCAGGGATAGGGGTACACTGTTTCATGTGATGTGGGCCATTGGAGCTCTGGATCTGACTCCTTTTTTTTTTGAGGGGGCCCACCACTGGGGTGGCCCACCAAATGAACACGTTGGATGACAAAATAAACATTTTGTGGGGCCCACGGCTGGAGCCGTGGGTCCCTGACCGGACGCCACCTGCCCGTGGACCGCTGCACGCAGAGCGTGCAGCCGCTGCCACCCGCCTGACACCAAAGAAAAGAGGCTCTGCCTCTTCTCAAATCCGGGAAAAAAACAATTTCTTGACGTTTTTCATGCGTGGGGTCCGCTTCGCCAAAATCTGACCCGACCATGGCGATCAGTGGCTCGACGCCGTCCAAATGAGTCCGGAGTTTGAATTTTTTTGATGCTTGGATGTGAAATAAATTAAGAAAAGGATGTTTGAATGGTAATGGCGCAATATTATGCGCTATGGCCCACCAGGTGATTGGATCAGCTCCAAACTTCTACCCAACGGTTAAAACGCCGTGTGTAAGAGGATGGACGGCTTGGATAGGGCATAGACATCAGGGTGGGGCCTGTGCAAAGGGAACACCCCATTCCCTTCTTTTTCTTCCTTTTTCCTTTCCTTTTTCTTCTTGTTTTCATTTTCTTAGAAACGTCCAGCGTCCGCTGGACGGCTGACGTTCATACACGAATAGTTGTGGTGGGCCTGATGAAGTGGGCCACCACATAATGGGCGGCACAGAAATAACATCTAAGGTGGGCCCCACTTGAATAAAATAAATACATCAAGTTGGGATCCATTCAAGTGGGCCACACCATCCTATTACAATAAAATCAAATAAAATAAAATAAAATACAATAAAATAAAAGAGAGAGAGAGAGAGAGACATGGAGAGTGGGACACGGCTTGTGATGGAGGGACCCCGTCATTATGGGCCCTCCCTTGCAATGAAACATACAAGAAATGGGTCCCTTGCACATGGGACCGTTAAAAATGTAAATCAACGGTGGAGATCCATTCTCCACCGATATGGACGGTCTAGATGACCTTTCTAAATGCAAATAAACATCATGATGGGGTCCATGGAGAATGGCCCCATCATGGACCGATCATGATGATCCAAGTGGTCCATCGGCCACATATTAGGATCCCAAGTGAGATCCACACCATTGATCGGTGGGCCTCACTTGGTCCACCATAAATTCAAGAAAATCTACCCTATAGAAGCACCCACCGTCCGATCTTCTCGCTCCTAGGGGTTCCTTGGCACCTTGACTTCAACTTCAATGGCTAAGATGAAGAATGGAGGGTTGAGATGAGAGATTTTGGGGTAGGAAGGTGGGCCACTTGAAGTTTAGAGGGGCTTGGAAAATTCCATACGTATGGGCTCTTGGAGTTGCTTGAAAATCTTGAAATGAGAAAGAGAGAAAGAGAGAGTGATGTAAAGGGAGAGAGAGAGAGTGATGGATGGATGGGTGAGTGATGGTTGTGTAAGAAAGGTATGGGTTAGGAAGACTTTTGTGGCTTTTTGTGTAAGAAAGGTATGGGTTGAGAAGACTTTGGTGGTTGCTTGGGAAAAGGGATGGAAGTGATGTGTACTTGACATGTGATGGCTTGATGGGTGATTGATTGATGGGATTGATGTGATTGATGTGACACATCGTTGAGATTCCCTTGGTTTTCGCAACGCGCGGCGTTTTCTTGCACCGAACGTTGGCTCATATCTCTTGATCTGGGTATCGCCTCGGCGCGTGAGTCGCGGTATCGGAACCGCGGCGACGGTGCGGTTGCTATGATATTGGTCTCGGGTTGAGTCGACTCGGGTTGTCGGTACAAGAATCCAGGTCGCGCGTCGATATTGTTTAAGGGTCGAAAGTTGCCGGAATTCGACCGGTACGACCGCGGAAGTGTACGGAAAGGTACGGACCAAGATACGGGTCTCACAGATCGGGTCGAGAGAGGTTGAGACAGCCACTCATCTCTTTTTTGGACGGCAAGTTGGCATGGGAGATTTGGCAGCAGATTGGGGCGCTGGTTGGTATAAACGTGTTTCCGGCCTGGTCCTTGGAGTCGCGTCTGCATCAATGGCTCAGCTCCTTCTCTACGGATGTCCATCCAACTACTGAGAAGAGGTTGGCTCCTCTTTTCATTTGCTGGGAGCTGTGGAAATCCAGGAACTCAGCGGTGTTTGATGGTCGCCAGTGCTCCAGCTCTGCTTTGAGATTCAAGGTGTTAAGGTGGATCGGCCACATATTTCAGCCAATTAGAGCTCTCATGGATCAGCCGCCAGCCAGGGACACCTCCATGTGGACGTTGGATTCTGAAGCTCCTCCAATTAGACCGTTCTGGGTTCGCTGGAATAGGCCGTGCTCTTCTTTGTTCAAAATGAATGTGGATGGATCGTCGCTTGGCAACCCGGGTCCATCAGGTGGGGGTGGAATCTGTAGGGATGAAAAAGGTGAAGTTTTGTTTGCGTTCTCAGCTGCTTGTGGTCATGGCATCAACACGTGTGCAGAGCTATGGGCTGTCCATGATGGCCTTGCCTTTTGTCGCAGTATGGGACTTGCTAAGGTAATTCTGGAATCAGATTCGCAATTAGTGGTTGACACTCTCAACGGGGGAGCGAAGCCGGGGTGGAAATGCAGATTTTGGCTTAGCAGGATAAAAACCCTCATGGAGTTGGGCCAGTCTCGAGTTGTTCATATTTTTCGAGAAGGGAACTATCCGGTTGATGTGTTGGCTCGTCTCGGCAGCGAATCACAGTCCTGCGTATTCTTCTCTTCTCAGGCTGAGATCCCGTCTATGATCAGAGGGATGATCTTCCTAGATAAGGTAGGGTTAGGTGCGACTAGGGGGCGCTATCCCAGCCTGTAGTGAGGGTTGTTGCTGGTGCTTGTATTTAGTTTGGTGTTTTTCTGTTCAGTTCTTTCCATGATAGGCGGGCCCAATCATTATTCCTGGGCCTCCCTGAATGTAAATCCTCTTTTTGGAATTGAATAGAATCTAAGCCGCCGTCTGGCCTTTCTTCCAAAAAAAGCTAATTTAGTTGTGTTTGGATGTGCCAAATTGGGTAACCTATCTACACTTTCAGCTGAGCCATTTCTCTTGCTTACGTTCTCTAATGATTTAGATCTTAATACAATTATCTGTTCTGTGCAGTGGAAATGGTAAGAAGGCAAGCTTTATTTCTAGGTGACTCGGAGCTGCAGCAACTGCTTCACATTTTCAGGTACTTGAAGAACTGCATTATGGATTATCCACCATTTTACTCCAATGAATCAATGTCAACATGTAGAAAGGTAAAGATAAGATTCAGGATATTGTATTCGTGTTTGTTTTAAATTGATATCTTAAGACATGTTTCTATCACAGTGAAAGAAAAATTTGGAAAAGGACTGTAAGAGTTCTTGTCAAGCATGGTGAGAGAGGTCTTCCCAAGCAATCTTCTACATTCCAATGGAAACTCAAGATTTCCTCATAGTCTTAGTTATAGATTTCTGTCCTTTATTCTTTAATCCAAGAAAATTGGTAGTCCTGTTTTATACCTGTCTTCTGTTTTTGATTGGTGTTGCCAGGTTGCTTAGATGTAGCAAGAGCTGCAGGCTTAGGTGGACTAACTACCTTAGGCCTGGGATCAAACGTGGAAACTTCACTGATACTGAGGAGGAGAAGATCATCCACCTTCAAGATCTCTTGGAGGTAAAGACACCATTCTTTTTCAATCTTTATATACCCATCCAAAGGCCCAAACGACTGTTTTATAACCAGGAATCCATTTAAAGTAGAATAGGAATTCCTAATCTTTATTTGATAATTATTTCCTAAGGTAGCACTATGAATGGATTCCAAGAGATTTCATTTTTAGTGGTGTGTATGATTTACAAGTGAAAATCTTCAATATATCTTATTATTGAGATTGACTTTAAATTTTGTGGTTGAGAAATTTAGAAATGGAAAAGCCTAATTATTATCTTATAAAATCTTAATTTTTCTTTACAAATCAAACATGAGAAGTGATTTCTGTGTGTGTGTGTGTGTGTGTGTGTGTGTGCACGTGCGTGCGTGTGTGTGTGTGTGTGTATAAAAGATGGACATGTAAATATAAATTCCCTTTGTATAGATAGAAGAAATGATTTTTGTAGTCTCTGAGAATCTGGATACTTATATTTATGTGAATTTGATTGAATTCATATGGGCTGCCATAGCTTCTTATCTCCCTCAAAGAACAGACAATGATATCAAGAACAACTGGAATACCTACTTGAAGAAAAATCTTAAGAAGCTCCAAACATGTGTGGATGGCCATATGAGTAATGGGACCTTAGGCCCGCAACCTATCTCCAAAGTACAATGGGAGAGAAGGCTCCAAACTGACATTCACATGGCTAAACAAGTTCTATGTGAGGCCTTGTCCATTGAGAAATCAGTCCTTTTGGACCCAAAGGTTAGCCGTGGCTTTCAATCCCACACCAGGCCACTCCAAGCATCCACCTACGCATGGAGCACAGATACTGTCCTGATTGCTTGAAGGATTTTTTATTTAACAAGGGGTCTGGCCTTGGTGAAGTTCTTATTTTTTAAATTTATTTAACGTGTTCTTGTAAGTGATTTAACCCATGAAATGAAGTGGGTTGATGGGCATGCATCACGCCACATGAACGGCCGTGGAATGGAATAAGGCCATTTCTCAGTAGTGGTCCAATATGGGCCTAGGCTTGCCTTTTTATTTCTTGGGCATAATCAAGTGGTCAAACATAGATTGGCCCACTCACAGAATAAAATGCATTTGGTATTATGCTATTTCAGAGTGCATCTTACAGTGTTCTGTTTTGAGGGATACATTGGGATCACTGTAGGGGAATCATCCTTTGATATTTGGCCTCTCTCTCTTGAGTTTTCACCACTAATGTATTTTTCTTCTGTGTTCTTAAGCCATAACATAAGATGGTTCAGATCTTTGAATATTGGATATCCACCATCCCTGGTGAAACCCATTATTTCAACATTTTGGATCATCAGACCTTGGCCCCCACATTCACACAATCTGAATCTGGATTATAAGACCTACAGTCCTATGTGTGGGGCCCACTGTGATGTATGCGTGACATCCAAATTACTGGTATAAAATAAATATGTAATAATAAAAAAAAGGTTTCAATCAAATATAAACATTAACCCTCAAATATACCGGCATATACTAGCATTTCAGTAAACATTTACTGGCGCTTATGGGATTTCCTGGCGTTTTGAAAACACGCCGGTAAAACTGTATTTACCGCCAGCAAATGTTACACTAGGCGGCGGCTAGCACAACCGCTGGTAAAAGACAGACCGCCAGCAAAGCCTTTACTGACCGAGCTTTTGCAGGCAGTTTTCTGACGGCCGGTAAAGGTTTTACCAGAGGTTTTAACCGCTGACAAAAGACGGTTTTCTCGTAGCGGCACAACTCCTAAAGCTCTAAGGATGAAGAGTTATGATTGAACTAAAAATTAATATAAATAGTAAAAATGAAATTAAAAAGGATTTTCGACTGTCGATCTGATGGAATCTTGCAAATTTGGCTTGGGCAACTTGGCATAGCCGGTTGGGTGGCTAAAGTAGCTTCTCCTACCCCAAAATCATACATGGTATGTCGAATAACTCATTCTGGTTTGTGAGATATGCCTGTTTTAGGATTCTGATGGTTTTGATCACTTCTGCCTCTGATTGGGCCTTCCCTGGTCCATGTTGGACATGAAAGTGTCCGTGACCCTCTCTACATCAATAGACTACCTAAGCCAGAATTGGGTTGTGCCCGGCCTGCCTAATGCCTTGATTTTCATGGTATACTATAAAAAAGGGGCTTTATCGAATACAATCTTAGATGTCATCTCTTTGAGAAATTTTAGCTATTGAATCCAGCTGATTACACCTACTATTATATCTCATTGTTCATGTTTGTCGATGTACCGATCTTGGCCCATTTGAGTGACGGATTTCAGAGATTAAACAGAGGAATGCTGTATTCGATCCCAGGGGAGAGTAGTTTATGGGCCCCATGGGCCAACACCTGGATTCTCTCACACACCAAAAAAAACCAAAGGATACGTGCGTCCATCTCCTCCAGTTTTTGAGTCATATCTAGACACATCGAAAAAACTCTAAAGATAAGCATATCGAGAGGACCAAAAGTGCTGATGCATTGTGGAGATCAACCACAATGTCTATCATCTACTATTGCCGAGCCACATATGCACTTCTTGTCAAGTACTTGATGCTTTATCATGGAGATTCTGCAGATGATAGAGATGGTAGTAGCTTGAGGTCGAGTTCTCTCTGACTAGGGCATACCTGGAGCATCGGGAGAAGGCCACATCGGGTTACACTTGATGGGCCATGACTAGAGGCAGGCAGAGTGCGCATATAGGAGTCTATGACCGAAACGCGGAGAAACTATTTCCATATTCCAACAGCAAAACAACAACATATGATCGAAGCATAAGGTTGCTGAAAGATGGAACAGTTCACCACCTGTTTCAGGCTATTTTCTATTATTTGTTGATTTGAGCTAGAATTGCGTTGTATTCTATTAATTTTCTGTTCTAGGTTGTTGGGTTAGTGTCTTACGAAGGCGAGCGTGGATGGATTAGTTAGAGAATTACAACTAATCAATGTGATTAGTTAGGAGGCTAAGATTGGTGGATGGATTAGTTAGAGAATTACAACAATTGTATAAAAGACTGTTTTCCCTGCATTGTAAGGAGCTTTGAAAATTTCTAATAGAAATTGACAGGGTTTGAGAAAGATGACAGCTGTTAATGCTGTCTATATTTGAGAGGTGTTGCTTGTCAAATCACAATCCAAAGCACCAAAACTCCTTAAATCTCCTTCCACTCTCCTTTCGTTCTCCATGGAATTAATATTCTGGTTTCAAATTGATTTAAAGCTGATATGGGATTTTATTGCATACAGAGCTTTCAATTTGATTCAATCCAATCTATAGTATACTAAGTAAAGAGTGTTTAATGTTTTTAACCTGAAAATTCATTTCTACTTTGATTGGAAATAAAATTTAATTAGAATGAAATTAATTCATTCCAACCATAGATGAAACTTGTACCAGCTCCAATTGAAGCATGTTTGAATTATGGCCAAAGACATTGATCAGTTGGGCAAGGGGGTAGGTGATCCAACTGTGATTTTTGAGCATTTATGATCCACATAAGGGTTAGGATTTTCAAACGAACATGGAAACTTTGGCATGTGTGGCAATATGTATGGGCACGTGTGGAGAAGTTTTGTGTACTCGCTAAAGTTATAGATGGATTCATGAAAGGTTCCTATACCCTAGTCTTCTCCATTAAAGACGCGTTTGGAGTGACTTGACTGATCAGTGGTAGATTGCAAGTCTTTTGAATGACTCGTGATTTTGATAGGGTTGGACTGTTGTTGGAAAAACACCACCACACAATAAATGCCGGCAAAGCAAAACCACAAGAGAAGACCCGAATCAAAACTCAGAAGCCAAAGAAGCATCTGCACCGAACAGATTGAGACCATCTGACATTGCCGTGTTCTCAACTTGCTATTTCCTATTTCTATAACATCTGTAAAAACTGTGGAGTGCTGGCACCACAAGATAGGGAGAAAAAAAAAAAAACAGCCTTGAATGCACATAACTAAAAAGTAGCCATGTTAAGTAGTTACAACGGTAGAAATAAAAGACTACCATTTATGATGCCTAAAAAAAGAAAAGAATAGTAGCTTGAAAACAGAAGAAAAGTAGCTTTTTCTTGCTGCAGATACCGCGTAAGGATGTCATTTTCAGTTGGAAGTCACCGGAGAGCTAGATAAGGTGCTTAACTCCAAGATACAAGTCCCTCACATTAGAGCCCACCAAACAGCGACCTAACTTAGTGATGGAAAGCGAGTGACAACTATGGTTAAAAGACTAGGATTGAATTGTTCCATCTTCAGCCGACTCAAGATTCTCCCCAGTCAAGGCTGGAGGTGAGTAACTAGAGCTTTTATTGGGCCACATAAGGTTTACAGGAAATTTTCTTACCATATATTCCATAGAAGGCACTACCAACCAAGTCAACCAAACGTACGTGACACTCGCAGAGCCCATTTAACAATGACCTAGTTGAGTGATAGATGGTGAGGATGTCATTGGGCCATATCCATAATAGGTTTGAGCTATTTCTTTATTAGGCTAAATTTGACACCTACTATTTTTGGCCAAAAACCGTGAAGTCTAGAAGAAATGGTAATTGTGTATAAATAGTAAGTTTTACTATTTATAGTAAGTCACATTTTTAGGGTGTTTAAGTCTAAAACTCCGTCCTAGGTTTGAGCTCATTATTTAAAGGATTGTAATTTTGCTTTTTTTCTTTTTTCTTTTTTTCATCAATCAATTTATTTTGAATTTATTAGAAATTATTTCTATTTTTTATCCATAGTGGATTTGAGGAAGCCATGTGAGGAGTCCAGATAGCTTCGTGGTAGACTCTGGGTAGTTATTCCCTGAGTAAGAAGGTGATTAAACTCATCACATCCCTATTTGCATCACTACCAGTTATGATACCTACAAAAAAGAACAGAATAGTAGCTTTTATTGTAAAAGGAGGAAGAGAAGTTGCATTTTCTTGTAGGCAGGAAATAACTATTGTGTAAGGGATGTCATTTTCAGTTGGAAAGCTAGATAAATGTGCTTGACTATGTGATATACGTCTCTCTCATTGGAGCCCACCAAACAAACCTTGACTTAGTGATAGAAAGTGAGAGTGGCAACTATGGTTAAAAGACTAGGACTGACTTGTTCCATCTTGAGCCGACTAGAGATTGTTCCCAATCAAGGCTAGGAGTGAGTAACTAGATTTTGTAATGGGCCACGTAATGTTTACAGACAATTTGCTCACGGTATGTTCCACCGAAGGCACTGCCAACGAAGTCAAACAAACGTGCCAAGAGCCCATTTAACAATGACCTGGCTGAGTGATAGATGGTGAGGATGGTTCTAACCATCAATCTGAGCTGTCCATCTTTTCACCCGCACTTTTAGTTGTATGTGATCCTCAACAATTGCTTTTGTTCGGACCGTCATATATAATATCCTAGCCATCTGATCAATTGCTAGGAAAATGTATGGTCCATAATGATAGTAGGGAAATGGATAATCATCAATCTATAACGTCCACTAGGTGGACTCCATATTTGACTACAACGTGTTTGTCAAGAATCCCTTTGATCAGACCATCCTAACCATCATATCAATTGCTACTAAAATGGACGGTCCACATTATTTATAAAAAGTGGTCTAATCGTTAATTTGGACCAGCCATCATGTAGGCTCCACTTTTGATTGCCTTTGATCCTCAAGAATCGTTCTGATCAAACCACCCTAACCATCCATCACTTCCTGGGGAAATGGATGTTCCATATTGCTTGTAGGAAAATGGTTCAAATAATCAATATGGACCACTCATCTGGTGGGCCTACTTTCATTGCAACTGATCCACAAATTTTGCTACCAATGGGCATCCCAGCCTTTTGATCAATTGCTTCAAAAATAGATGGCCACAATTTTTGTAGTAAAATTGGTCCATTCATCAATCTGGACCATCCTAGCCATTCAATAAATTCCTGGGAAAATGGATGGACCACGTTATTTGTAGAAAAATGAGTCTACCCATCAATCTAGACCGTTCATCTTTCCCTACTTTTAATTCCTCAAGTTCCTCAGGAATTGCTATAATCAAACCATCCACTCAAACCTTGCAAAAATGGTCGGTCCATATTACTTTTATTAAAAAAAAAAAAAAAAGGGGAGTATTCACATCATTATAAATCATTCATCAAGTGGGCCAACTTTTGGTTGATGTGTTGCTTGACAATCACCTCGAACAGACCATCCTAACCATCTTACATTTATTAATTAGAAATAATAATCTACACGAATTCTGTTATGCCATTTCACTGTATCAAAGGCCATACCCATAGGGGTGTTTGGCGCAGGGTATTAGATGGGATTATAAGGGATAGAATTGCATTTGGTCCCTGTAATTCCATCCAGCATTTGGAGAGGATGGGAAAGGTTGGGATTAGGTGGGATGGAATTGCATTTACTCCCATGGAAATGCATTTGGTCCCATGCAGTATTTGTGGATTTTGAAATCCACTACACATGTGGGCCCCACATTGATGCATGCTTTTATCCATGCCGTCCATCCATATACACTGCTTACACGTGACATTCTAGTTATATATCTGTACAAGTGAACAATATCCATTGTGAAATTGGTCCGTTGATTACAATTCCATGGTCTACCAAACATGATATCGCTTAATCCCCTGTTTTCCCATAGCAAATATTTTATCCCGAACATGGGATTGGATGGCTATAATAACGGGGTATTTCAAGACATGCAATCACTGAGCAATAATGATGTTAATCCCATCTAATACAATTCAATACCATTCAATTCCACAAACCAAAGTCATAAGTCATCAAGTCAGTATATGGAAAGATGACCTTTAATGCTTGCAAGTTACATTATTACAAAAACATATGTATGAAAAGAACTAGGATTAAAACCAACACATACATCATTATACATACTCGAATAGTTTCTTGTACCAAATATCTAAAACTTAAATTATTGTTCTGATGGTCAAAGTATCACAACTTAATCTATAATCACATCTAAGTTATTCGATACCTCATAATTTTCCGAGAGCAATCCCAGTTCCTCAATACTCGATGATTCTGTGGGATTTGTATCAGTTGCATGATCTTCATCAGGAACCCCATGTGGGGAAGAATGAAAAGGCTTGGCTGGCATTTGCAGAAGTTCCACATTACCTTCTAGCATCTCTATAACTTTACTCATGGAAGGACGGTTTGCAGGTTTCATCTGTATACACCACAGTGCAACTATAACCATTTTCTTTGCAATTTCCTTTTCATCCTCAGCAGCATCTTCCATTCCCATCTCCCCATCTTGATCGAGCTTGTCATATACCCACAACGGGAAGTAAATTTGGCTTGAGTTTGCAGATGGATTCACGTTCTTTCTTCTACCAGCCATTTCCATTAAAAGCATTCCGAAACTGTAAACATCAGACTTGTATGAGACCTGGCTGCTGGTATTTTTATAAAATAGTTCAGGAGCCATATATCCTAGAGTTCCTCCTACAGCTGTGACCGATAAATGGCTTTCATCTGTTGGGTAGAACTTTGCGAGCCCAAAGTCGGCAACTTTTGGGTTGAAGTTGTCATCGAGGAGAATGTTGTGAGGCTTGATGTCAAAATGTAGAATCTTCATGTCACAACCTTGATGAAGATATTCAATCCCGCGTGCTATCCCCAATGTAATCTGGTACATCTTCTCCCAACTCAAAGGGCTGCTGTTACCTTCATGGGAATATATATATTTTTCTAGAGAGCCATTAGGCATGAATTCGTAGATAAGAGCTCTTTTTGATCCCTCTGCACAAAATCCAATGAGTCGGACAACATTGACATGATGAATCCTTCCAATGGTTGCAACCTCGTTGATGAATTCTTGCCCATTGCCTTTTGACTTACTAGACAACATCTTGATCGCAACAGGTGGTCCATTTCTGAGCTTTCCTTTGTAAACGGAGCCAAAACCTCCTTGGCCTAATTTCTCTTTAAAACGCATGGTCATCCTTCGAATATCCCAATAAGAGTACCTTGCAGGCGTTTGGCATCTGTACTTGCTCAAGAACTCTTCTACTGTGGTGTCCATCCATATATGTCTCCTTCGTAATTTATATACCAGTAAGGCGATAAGGCACACTATTCCAATGAATGTTCTCCCTGCCATTAAAACTATTTGGCATAGAGAAAAACATGGAAATTGTAGTAGGTTAGTAAGTACCCCAGTTTTTTTACTGTACTTGAAATGTTTAGATGGTGTTACTAGTATTCTAGATAATAGCTTGATGGTCCGGTACAGGTCATAATTCAGAAACTTAGAGAACTCGACTTGATTCACTGTTATAGTTGGGTCAGGTTGACTCAAAGACTTAACCCAACTCAGACTCAATAGTTGAAAATATTAGAATTTTTTGTAGATATTTAAAATAGTTAAATTTAGTACAAGTAATACAGAACATATATAACACAAAGCAACAACATCATGTATACTTCCTTCGGTGGTTGAAGTTGCTGCTTCCCTTGGTTAACACTGGGTGTTTGAATCTAATCCCACATGCTACCTCATAAGGCAAGCGACCCAGTCATGCCAAATCAAGCCAAGTCAACTGAGTAATCAAGTCAGCTCGAGTTTCCTAGTGACTCGGCTAGAACCCAGTTGAGTCAGTGAGTTTGAGAACTATATATGGTACAAGCCATAACATAAGCAAGAAAAAGTGAAGAATTTTGCAGTCAAGACTCAAGAGTATGGTGGTTTACATGAATGCAACAAACCCATTGTGCATGGAGCATAAACTTGATCCGACCTATCCAAAATGTGGGCTCTGCAGTGGATGGGGTTTTACTGAAAAATAGAGATATTGAGTATTGTCATCATCAATTGCCTGTCAAATGCAAGTGCAAATTCCGCTGATTGGGCAGCCAAGGATCACTCAGTAGATCCCTCATTTTGAGATTTTAGTGCACATTCAAGGTTTTCATTAGGATACAAAATACTCAATGGATGTGTCACATAACTCCTGGCTTAAATATGGATGAAAATGACTCAAAACATCCCATGAAAACGTCTTTGGAAAAGGGGGCTAAGGATTTACCAAGGATACAGAAATATATGAGATATTGATATGCGATCCAAATTTCCCTTATGTTATCAAAAAAGCCTGCATTGTCCAACAAGAAATTATATCAGGATGTGAAAATGATAGATCCCTTCAAGTTAGAGGCAGTAAACAACAAAATTAACTGCAGTAAAAAAGAAATTGACCAGTGCAATCACTATGAACAAGTCAGCATTTTATTTGTTTATATAGCAAACCCAGACGATGCCTGGGCCACGCATGGAGAGAGCAGGGTTTTGAGTTTAAACCACAAAATTCCCGGGGCAGACAGTGGATGGATCTCCGTCTCAAAAATAACATTGGTCAAGTATCTCTCTTCTTTGAGGGTGAAACAAGGATGGAAAATAAGATTAAAGAAGAAAATACACCCATTTGAATTTCTGCAAGACCCAAATTCCAAAATCGATAAATAGATTTTGATTATATTAATTTGCAGAGAACCCACAAGCCATGAAAATTCTATGAATGCTTTAAAGCAGGATTTGATGAACACTTTAAACAAAAACAAATACAAAATGATGAGAAACTCAAATTGAATTAAATGATGAATCGATAAGATTCAGGACATCCATTTCTTGAATGTTCGGTGTTCTATTATTTTTCCCTTCTTGGTACTTAGATTGATGTCGGTACTAAAATTTGGAAGATTCTTGTGAGAGAGTTTAAAAAAAGATAAAAAAGTTTAGATTTAAACCAGATAGGGATGAATTCTCAAGAGATTTGGTAGTTGTAGAGGAAGTGGGAAATGCATTGATAACGGTTGAGAAATTACAAGAGTTTTTTTGAGGTTTGTTAACTTGTAAAGAAAATGAGACATATTTGATATGGGCTTAGTTTTCACTAACAATTGTGTCAGACATATGTCTGATTGGGGCCTTTTTATGGTATGAACTGCTAGATGATTCGCTGTAAGAATCTAAACCTAAACAGAGGATTGTGGCCATCATTATCTGTAGATGAATTTAGAAACAACATAACAAAATTGAAGGTTATTGGCCACACTACAAGGAATAATGGGGATAGGATGACATCCATGGGTTTGTTTGTTGGGCTATCATGGTGTGTATCTTTCATCAAACCCATTAATCAAGTACGATTCATAAGGATGAAGTGAAAATTCAAAAATCAACTAGATTCAATATTAAGCAGGCACGTAAATACCAAAAAATAGGCAGCTCCAACGTTCAAGCGGACCACACAGTGAAGATCAAACAGTTACCGTCGTAATCTTTTTAGGGGCCATAGAAGTTTTGGATGAAGCTGATATTTCTGTTTTCCCTCCATCCAGGTCTATGCGACCTCATGAACAGGTTGAATGACAATTAATCATCACGTTGGGCCATAGGAAGGTTTCATTGGTGGGTGTCATTATCACCACTGCTTCCTGTGGTGTGGTCTACTAAAGGCATGGTTCTGCCATCGTTTTGGGCTTTTACCTTAAAATGATATGGAAAAAAAAAAAAAAAGGATGGACGGTGTGGATAAAACCCATACATCACAGTGGCCCCTCCTAGCTAGGGACGGGTGGGTAAGTATTAAGAACTTACAATCCCAAGATTCGTAGAATTTACTGCAACCACTGTAACATGAGTTGCACGCAACGTATGAAACACCGCCTGGTTCCTTTATCCACTCAAAGGAATTGCAGTATCCACTCGTACAGTAGTGGCGAAGTGCGAGAGAATAACTCCAACTTAATTGAAAACCCTTCATCAATCTATCATGAATTTCTCTATAATTAGACCCTCCGATTCTCTCCTCTTTTGGCATTCCAAAGGCATTGCCTATGATTTTGCAAGATGGATGGAGCTCAGACACCATCATCGAACGCCCAAGTACATAGATATATGCCCCAGATGTGGTATTGAAGCAACTCGTTGTAGCTATGTATGAATCAAGATCATCATTGCGCATCTGAGAGGAACAATTTACGAATACGGTATTCTCTGGAGGGCCCGACCAAATGTAATCATATCTGTATGTGCCGGAGAGGTAAATGTCATGTATTGTCGCGGAGTTGTGAGGGATAGAGGAGCAGTCACTCTGTAGACTGGAATCAACCAGTAGGATGCTCTGTTTCTTATACTCAATCGCCTCGACCCAGAATTTCTTAGGATGGATATACAATACAGTTCGATTGCTTTCGCAAGAAAGTTGGTATTCAGGGTAGCCGCAGTTGGGAGGATCGTCTTTCAAGCGGAAGGGGAAGCTGATGTTGGAGATGTTACCACATGAAGAATAGCAACCTCCGATTTTTTGGGCTTTGCAAGCTACGAACACGGCTGCCAAAAGAAGCGGTAGCAACACCATAAGAAGGATCCTTTTTTTCATGTTATTCCACCAAAAATAAAAAATAGAAAAATAAAAAAGTAATGATTTCCAGAGTTAAATCTTTCCAGAGATTATGTAACGAAGGAAGGTATATGTAGTGCGAACGGATTACGTCGTGTCACAAACACCACCTACGCAGTGTTGAAAACTGTGTGTGTATATATATATATATATATATATATGAGGAACGCTCACATGCGAACCAGTTCGTACGTACTAGGTACGGACTTTTTTGAGAACCCATCATAGGTGATGTGGATCCTAAATCTGAACCGTTCATGTGAAGCAGCACCCCGTAAAACCCCCCTTAGCCGAAGTTTTAATTTGATCCAAAACTTGATGGGCCATGAAATATGAAAACAGTTTCCTCCCTTTATTTGCATTTCTCTTTGCTATGGCCCACCAGCATTTTCGAAAATAAAACTTCAGCCTGGGGGGTTTCACGAGGTGCTGCTTCACATGAACGGTTCAGATTTAGGATCCACATCACCTCTGATGGGTTTTTAAAAAAGTTCGTACGTAGTACGTACGAACCGGTTCGCAGGTAAGCGTTCCGCTATATATATATATATATATATATATATATATATATATATATATATATGGGAAAAGGTACTATGCGCTCGACCTCACCATAAGCTCCGTGAGGTCGAGCTGTGTGGGCCCCACCGTGATGTGTGTCGACCATCAACACCGTGCATTTGATGGGTACCCTTTAAATTATGAGATATCCCAAAAATCAGCCGTATACGGAACTCAGGTGAGCCATACCATCTAAAATCATGTGAAACACCGTTAAAACATATAAAAGCACTTGGTGGGGCTCACCTGAGTTTTGAATGTTGCTTAAACCTGGCCTAAACCCTCATACAAGTGGGACACACATAATGGACAGGTTGGATTTGCAAACCACATCTTTTGTGGGCCCCAAAAATGATTATGAATGTTTTAATGGTGCACGACCCCTCTTCACTTCTATATGTGGTGTGGCCCAAACAGTCACATATTGACTTGATTTTTAAGACCTAGGCCCACGATGGAATGGTGCATCTGACTGATGGGGTAGATGTTTGAAACGCATCGCGGTGGGGCCCACACAGCTCGACCTAATGGGACGGACTCGTGAGGTCGAGCGCATAGTACCTTTTCCCTACACACACACGCGCGCGCGCGCGCGCACACACACACACACACACACACACACACACACACACACACACACATATATATATATATATATATATATATATATATATATATATATATATATATATATATATATATATATATATATATATATGGGAAAAGGTACTATGTGCTTGACCTCACGATAAGCTCCCATGAGGTCGAGTTGTGTGGGCCCCACCATGATGCGTGTCGACCATCAACACCATGCATTTGATGGGTCCCCTTTAAATTATGGGATATCCCAAAAATAAGCCGTATACGGAACTCCTTTTAAATTATGGGATATCCCAAAAATTATGGGATATCCCAAAAATAAGCCGTATAAATTATGACAAAAATTGTTGCGTAGCACGCCAACAACGCAGTGAGCCGATATTTAATCTCAGGCCTCACCCACAAACGATAAACAAGAAAAAATATAAACTAGAAACAGATCAAAGCAATTCAAACAAACCACAAGATAAGATATACATGGAAAAATTTCAAACTAGGGTAAAAAAACCACAGATGCAAACTTTCACTATGAAGAAAAATAAAGATTACACGGCAAAATACTAACCTCTCCCTTGAAAGAACATAGAAATCCCTTAGCCTACACCTTAAAATATTTCCCAATCCTTTTCCAATACACTAAAAAAGCCCTAGGAACACCTATATATAGTTTAGGCAACTTTCCTTTCGTATCATTGCGAAAGGCGACACCAAAATCCGTAGTCCGCATCGGATTTGAAAACGAATCTGCGTAGCTATGACTAGTCAAAGGGGAGCTACGATTGATCGAGCTACGACCAGTCGAGCAGTTCTTACGACTAGTCGAAGGGCCCATACATGAAAAAAAGGACTCGCTGAACTTTGAGTCGAGCCGGTTCACGACCGGTCGAGTGGGCCCCTCGACCGGTCGAGCATATCTTACGACCGGTCGAAGACGGATCAGATGTGGCTCCACTTCTCAACACAAATAACTGATCTTAGTTTCTATTTAATAAGAAGATAACTATATTTGATAAACAACATACTTATCTGCTGCTTCTCTTTTTTTCTTTTTTTTTCTTTTTTCGGTCTGTCCATGGCCTTTCTTCAACAACCTATAAAAAGTAGACAAGTTGAAAAAAAAAACCTAGAGTTATTAAATACTTTTAAGTAAAAAAGTTATAACTAATCATAAACCAAACATATCTATCTTAACTAAGTCACTTATCTACTGCTATAAGTAAAAGAAGTAACTTATTTGATGGTATCCAAATGGGCCCTTTGTGGTATCTACATGTGCAGTCACCAATCCGACAGTTAAGTAACAAGTCATAAGCGAGTTGTGTGAGTTGACCAACTTAGTGAGCCAACTTGGTTGGTGGTTAAGCCACAAATCCCAGGCTACGGAAGAGCAAATTAGGTGTGCACCCTGGCCTCACCTAAGACGGTTTGGTCCTTATTGCGGGCCCACCTTTATGTATCTAATCTATATAAGATTTGGATTTACTTCATTTTTGAGCTTATGCCCTAATGTTAGAAGAAAAATGAGAGGACCGCATGGATACTGTAGGAAATAGTGCTAGTAGGATGCCACGCTAAAAAAATTCTTCCTAGGGCTTACCCAAGGTTCATGTTTACTTGCCATTCTAATCTATTGATATAGTCACACAAACCTAGATGAAAGGGAGAAAAAAAAAACAAATATCATCTTGATCCAACAAAATGTGGCCCATAAGAAGTTTTTAATGGTCAATCTCTATTGTTTCCTATGGTATGGTCCACCAAAAATTTGGATCTACTTTAGTTTTAGGCCCATGCCATAAAATGATCCGGCAAAAATTGATGGATAATGTTAAATACATACATCAAGGTCTGCCCATGGGAAGGGCTGCGCGGTCTTGGGTAAGACCAGGGGGCACCTAATCCGTTTCCCAATTTTAGTATGTGGATATGGTACGACCCCTCTAGCTTTGTAGGCCACACCATGATATGTGTGTTTTATCTACACCATCCATCCATTTTTCCACCTTAATTGAGTGCATGATCCAAAAAATGAGGCAGGTCTAAATTTTAGATGAACTATGCCATAGGAAACCGTGGTGATTGATTGTGCACCACTAAAAACTTATACTTGGCTACCGAAGTTTTGGATCCGGCTGATATTTATGTTTTCCCTTGACCGAGCTTTCGGGACTTTATGAACATGTTATATAGAAATTGAATATCCTTTCAAGTCTTAGGAAGTCTCAACACATGGTGACGACATTATCCCCAGCCACATTATCCCTACTGGTTATGAGGTGTGGTTGATATGAGTGCTTTGGATTTGTCTCATTTTTTGACTAATGCCCTCGATTGGGTTGAAAAATGAATGGACATGGATAAAATACGGACATTATAGAAACAGTACCACAACCGAGTCCCTATAGCTATTTCAAGTGAATTCATTAGGAGTTATGATATTGGGTGGTAAGCTCCCACCTTTTCGAGGGAAAAAAAGTCCATCGATGGAACTGCATTAGATGGAGTTAACACTGTTATTTCAATGATTGCATGTCTAGCTCAAGTGGCAGGCCCTTGCACTAACCAGCTAACCGGAAGAAGAAGAAGAAGGAAAAAAAACATTTAATCTCATGTTTGGGATTAAATTCTATATTTGAAAAAATATTATATTAAGCAAAACCCATCTTTGGTGGACCATGGAGTTCTAATTAACAAACTAAATTCACAATTGATGTGGGTCTTAATGTCGGTCAATTTTACACGGGATAAAACACATGCATCAATGGGGCCCACATATACACGGGCATATAGATGGATGGCATGTATAACACATGCATCAATGGGGCCACATAAGCATTGGATTCCACAATCCACCTGAACTCGTGTGGAACCAAATGCAATTTGATTCCAGTTCTTCCCCTCATCTCCAAGCATACAAAGGATGGAATCTGCGTGGGACCAAATGCCGTTCGGTCCCACCTAATCTCACCTAAGCCCTCTAGCCAAATAGGCCGAAGCCTCTCAACAATTGGACTTTTCCTAGTATCATGATAAGAAGGCAACAAAGCTTCATCACAGCTTTCTATCATGATGGTAGAGATACAACTGTTCTGATTCTTTACTGCTTCTGCATATGTATCTGGCTCAGGTATCGAAGAGTTCTCGGCCTTTACTGGCGTCCCTGACGTCTTTCTTTATTTTTCATTAAATAACAGGTACTCCAGTTAGCAGGATGTGAGATAGGATTAATTAGATTTTTGCATCAACAATATATTTATGCAAGGCATGATGGCAAGCTATGTGAGTCAGACAATTTGACTGGTGGGGTGGACCGCAAGTCCTCATTTCAGGGCAGATTCCCGAGTTAACGAGTTCAAGACCAATGAATAGCTCCAAGGGCCCTATTAATTTTCCAAATACTCGATAAATACATTATAAATAAATAATAGTTACTTACATAAGTACCATTCCATGCTGAGGTACTTTTTGAACACTAAAATGACGACGTATTTAAGTCAATGCTTTTGAACCAGTTTCGGAGGCAGAAACAAGGTCACAATGGTAATAATTATTTATTTACATCATATTTATAAAGGAATTGGAAAATGAAACAGCAATTACTCGTGACCATTTTTCTCTAAATCACTCCAATGGGTTGGTTGGAGGTCTTGTTCCTCCTGTCCGTCTTCCGCTTCCTAACCATTGTATCTTGCAACTCTAATGAATTTTCACCAAATTTCGATTGCCCAACAACCAATTGCTCACGCCATGGCCCTGACATCCGATTCCCTTTCCGAAAACAAGGCTTCAACCACCAAGCTGGATGGTGCGGCTACCCGGGCTTTGAGCTTTCATGCAAGGGCAACCAGACTGTCCTACACCTTCCATCTACAGGAGAAGTTGAAGTGAGACGCATCGACTACGCCTCTCAGACGATCAGCATCGTCGGCTCCAATGGTTGCGTTGAGGGACTACTCTTCCACCATCTCAATCTCTCTTCTTCTCCTTTCGACTACCGTGAGATCTATTCTCCTGTCAACCACGCCAAGAAAATGACCAACAGGACGTTTGTCAACTGTTCGGTGGGTGTTGATTTTCTATATGGTGAAAAAATTGCTTGCATGAGCGACTCGGAACATGATGTTTTCCTTTTATCTTCTTATATGGAGGTGGAAAGATTGCCCTCGACTTGCCAGACCACAGAGACAGTTGAAGTTCCATATTCTTATTGGTATGGATATGGTGATGGTCTTCTTGATCTGAAGTGGGACATGCCCGGATGCAAAGGCAAGACTCAATCTAATTAGACTACATGTTACTATAATAAGTGCAATGAAGGTATTTTAATGAAAGAGAAATGCTCCACTGTTCTCAGATAACCAAAAGTTGTAGTTGCATAGCTTCACCTGGAAGCTCCAATTGTTCAATCTCAACTCTCCATTATTTTCCAAACACATTTCCTGACCTTCCATGAAAAAATAAAAATAGACTCATCGAATCACCTAATCCATCCCCAATTCAGAATTATTTTCTATGCCCATCATTTTTCTAAACCATGGGTGGGAAATGTGTGTTAGACCTGATGAACAGTCCAAATCGATGGATTGGGCGGTCTATATGTCCTAATGCAACTATGAACACTATAGCTTATACTTCTCTGATAGCTCTGGCTCATTTCTCTTAATAACAACTCCCATTTCTCTTCCTTCCCTAATAATAATATAAATCTTCTTCTTATATGTGCCCCTGTTTTCTTGTTATGATTAGACTTTTCAGCCAAATTTTCAACATCATAAATCTATTCATTCTTTTATATCCTATTGAAGATGCACACCTGTTGTCCGGATCATAGTGACTAATCCCATCTTGGCAATTTCTTAGTGCAGGAATTTTCAGATTTCGATAATTTTTTTTGGGAATATTATTGAGAAAAAGTCAACAAAAATTAAAAAATTTAAAAGATATTTACCGTAAATTAATAAAATTATTAATTTAGAATATATATGTAGAGAATGAATTTTGCATTAAAATAATGATATTCTCTACATAGAATCACAGTAAATAAATAAATAATTACTGATGAGTTTTAAAAAAATTCACTGTACTAATATGATAATATTGTCCCCAACCCCTTTTTTTTTTTTTTTTTTTTTTTCTGTTTTTTGTTTGTTTGTTTGTTTGGGGTTTGTCACTTGGGTACAGAAACATGGAGAGTCCATTGATATATTTATTATATTTATGAGGCCCACTCATCATGGGCCATCCAACCAAAATGGAACTTAGCTGAAACTACTAACCCTCTGATCAGTGGATTCCAGAACGGAAATCCAAGTAAGTTGTAACAGAAAAACCCTATATATCATGGAAGAAGGTAGTCTCTCTGGCGAGCCCCAGCATCTATTGCTTTGTTTCTCAAGACTGATTTGGTGATCATAACAGTCCAATAGATGTCTCAGGAAATGGATGGTTACAAGAGATCAGCGACATTTTTTTCACATAGCTAGGGTCACTTAAGCTGGATTTTGACATGGCAGTGGTGAAATTAACAGTTACCAGAGAAATCCTCATAGTCTATATGAAGGAAGGTGATAAAGAACTGTCCAGATCTCAAACAATGCATTGATGAGGAGAGTCTAATCAATGGGATGTTTGCTTTTAATTTGACAGCTAACTGTTTTTGTTTTCCGTTTTCACTAGATCTAATGGCCATAGATTAGTTGGATAGGATTGTATAATAAGTAAACCATCCATACTAGGGCCTTACATATGGGCAGACCCAATTTGCACATCACACTGCACCATGCGCTGTAGAGAGATGGCTCTACCATATGCCGATTCTTCCATTGCTATATCTTATCTGGGGTTAATGCCTGACACCTTTGCACCAACGGAATTCACAACTGCAATGGAGCTAACTTCGTGCGCTCATTTTTGCAGGTCCATCAAAAAAGCATGTTTACGTAATTATAGGTAAAACCACTGCTCCTTTTGTTCTTATGGACTACATGAACAAGAATATATATACACTGCATATATGGACTGAAGGAGAGTATATATTTAGGAAATTAATATTTACACCCATTTTGGCTTATAAACTATTCTACTTTTGATATTAAAATAATACAGATTGATAATATTGGGAATAGGATTCGCAATTGGTTGGGTTGGGGCTAGCCCAAGACCCATCTATTTAGTAAACATGACCCTATCTGATGACCTTTGCTATTGATCAATAACTGTGAAATGTTTGGTTAGGTCGAATTTGGTCCGACTGTCCATCTTTCAGGCTCTTGATCTAACTATTGCCCCTGGGCTTTGTGTGATTAATGATCACTCCCTTTCAAGCTTTATAACATTCAGAAATGGGATTGTTGTCCAATGCCAAAGGACATTACAATAGAACTATCGGCTGATAGCTGAGATTTTTACATGGTGGCTGATTGTCCGGACCCTTTCCATCTACCTATGCAAATTTTTTCTTGACACTGAGAAATGATCAAACGCTTCCCTGGCACTGTATATTGTAATGCTCCCAGTTGGGTAGGGGAAAGTGGACAGTCCAACCAAAAGATCTCAACAGTCCATTAGATCCATCCCACACTTTATGGGCCACTAATAAAAAGACAGAAGTGTATGATGTACTTAAGATTTAATTGTGAAATTAATTACCATCTAGACTACCAATTTGGTCCAGCCCATTCATGGTGGGTCACCATGAAAAAATCACAACCACATGATTATCAGATCAATTACTTGCAAAATGTTCAGAAACACGCTGATTGGATGAGGTAACTATCCAATCGAAGTTCTTGTACAAGGCTGCAATAGATCAGATAGTAAAAGGGAGTTCAGACGACCCTGACATTGTCCATTTGGTGTGATTTTATAACTGTAGCCTATCCTCAATGTGGCCAACTTTATCAATTGTTCACTTGGTACATGCATGCGACATCTCAATACAGTTCCACATGTTTTAGGAAGTAATTTCCATGCTTATGTGTGCAGGTGCGAGCCTAGGCTCCTTCGTTATCTTAGTAGCATCGTTGATTAGCCTGAAGTTCTACCACTCACGGAAGTTAGAAAGGGAGAAAGATAGAGAGAACCGGCTCAAGGTTGAAAAATTTCTGGAGGATTATAAATCTCTGAAGCCCACAAGATACTCTTATGCTGATCTGAAAAGGATGACCGATCAATTCAAAGAAAAATTAGGTCAAGGAGGTTATGGAAGTGTTTACAAAGGAATGCTTGCGAACGGAGATCTGGTTGCGGTGAAGATCCTACAAAAGTCAGGGGGAGATGGAGAAGACTTCATTAATGAAGTGGGTACCATTGGTAGGATTCACCACATTAATGTGGTTCGTCTTCTGGGCTTCTGCACTGACAACTTGAAGCGTGCACTCATCTATGAATTCATGCCAAACGAATCATTAGAAAAATTCATTTTCTCAGCAGACGCCAAAAACCCTTTGCTAAGTTGGGAAAAGCTTAAAGGTATTGCAATTGGCATTGCTAGAGGGATAGAGTATCTTCACCAAGGATGTGACCAACGCATCCTTCATTTTGATATCAAGCCTCACAATATATTGCTAGATCATAACTTTAATCCCAAGATATCTGATTTTGGGCTAGCAAAGTTATGCTCGAAGGGACAGAGTATTGTATCAATGACCGCTGCCAGAGGAACCATGGGTTACATTGCACCTGAAGTGTTCTCTAGGAACTTTGGAAATGTTTCCTACAAGTCGGATATTTACAGTTTCGGAATGTTGTTGCTAGAAATGGTTGGAGGAAGGAAGAACATTGATGTTAGGGTGGAAAACACCAGTCAAGTGTACTTTCCTGAATGGATTTATAATCGTCTACATCATGGGGAAGAGCTGGGACTCAACATCGTTGCAGTTGAAGACGCAAATATAGCAAAGAAACTAACAACTGTGGCACTCTGGTGCATACAGTGGTACCCGGGTGATCGCCCTGCTATAAAAAGTGTGGTCCAAATGCTAGAAGGAAGCATGGAAAGCTTGATGATGCCACCAAATCCTTTTGCCACCTCTGCTCCACCAAATGTTGACACAACTACCCCTGAGATAACCCATGTCGCAAATTTAACAACTATTGCAGAACTCGAAGAAGGGAAAGAAGATGATATTTCTTGACATCCTCCAAATTTATGTCATTAAGAATGCTTGCTATATTATATGTTTGTGATGGTCTGCAATTCTATCTTTCTTATACATTAAATTGGAGTCCATTAGAATAAGCACAATGTGCCTTCGCTTTGGATTTCAAAACCTGTCTATGTGAATTGAACTCCTTTTATCTATGTCACTGTCTATGTGAATTGAGCTCCTTTTATCTATGTTGTGTATATTTTTACTTGGCATCTATAGTGATTAGATTGCTCTTACCTTTGCATACTTTCTCACTTTGTTGTTTTCATATGTATATAGACCAAAGCAATATGCAGTGTATTTACAGCTTGGTATACACCCGTGGGTGCAGCTGTAAGATGAATGCATGTCTTCTTCTCAACCAGTATATTCTATACATACTTTACATGGTCATGCAAATTTTACCCATAACTACATAAATAGATGACACAGGGATAGACTGGATTCCTCAGAGAGATTCCTCAAATCCACGATGAGAAAAAAAACTAGAAATAAATTCTAATAAATTCGAAAATAGCTTGATTGATGATAAAAATGAATTTATAATCCTTTAAATAGTGATACCAAAGCTAGGAAGAAGTTTCAGAATCAAATTCTAACTCAAAACTCCTTAAAATCTGCGACTTACTGTAAATAGTAAACTTACTATTTATAGATGGTCATGATTCCTACTAGACTTCATAGTTTTTGGCCAAAAATAGTAAGTGTCCTATTTGGCCTAACCATGTTATTCTCCTAAATTTTCTAAGTCCTTTTCATGTTGGGCACAACTCCTAAAGCTCAAAGGATGAAGAGTTATGATCGAACTAAAAATTAATATAAATAATAAAAACAAAATTAAAAAGGATTTTCGACTGTCGATCTGATGGAATCTACCAAATTCGGCTTGGACAACCTGGCATAGGTGGTTGGATGGCTAAAGTAGCTTCTCCTACCCCAAAATCATATATGATACGTTGAATAACTCATTCCGGTTTGGGGTTCTGACGGTCTTGATCACTTCCGCCTCCAATCGGGCCTTCTCTGGTCCATCTTGGACAGGAAAGTGTCTGCGACAGGCTCTACATCAATAGACTACCTAAGCTAGACTTGGGTTGTACCTGGCCTGCCTATGCCTTGATTTTCATGGTATACTAGAAAAGGGGCTTTATTGAATCCAATCTTCGGTGTAATCTCTTTGAGAAATTTTGGCTATTGAATCCAGCTGATTACACCTACTATTATATCTCGTTGTTCATGTTTGTCGATGTCCCGATCTTTGCCCATTTGAGTGATGGATTTCAGAGATTTAACAGAGGAATGCTGTATTTGGTCCTAGGGGAGAGCGGTTTATGGGCCCCATGGGCCTACAACTAGATTCTCTCTCTGTTTTTTTTTTTTTTTTTTTTTCACCATACACCTAGATTCTCTCGCATACCAAAAAGACCAAAAGATGTGTCAATCTCCTCCAGTTTTTGAGTCATATCTAGACAATGTGCTGTAAACGCTAAAGATATGCATGGCAACAGGATCAAGAGTGCCGATGCCTTGTGGAGATCAAAGACAATGTCTATCATCTACTATTGCCGAGCCACATATGCACTCCTGATTCATTCGATGTCAAGTACTTAATGCTTTATCATGGAGATTCTGCAAATGATAGAGATGGTGGTAGCTTGAGCTCGAGCACTCTCCGACTAAGGCATACCTGGAGCATCGGGAGAAGGCCACATCGGGCTACACTCAATGGGGCATTACTAGAGGCAGGCAGTGTGCACAAATAGGAGTCTATGACCGAAACGCGGAGGAACTATTTCCATATTCCAACAGCAAAACAGAAATCGGATTGAGTAAACTCTGTTGGGTCCACTGTGAATTCATGTTGTTTATCCATGCCGTCCATCCTTTTTTCAGATCATTTTAGGGGTTGAGCCCAAAATTGATCTATATCAAAAGCTCAAGTAGACCTTACCATAGGAAACAGTGGACGTATTGATTTCCATAGTTGAAACCTTTCCAAGGCCCCAGTGATGTTTATTTGTCATCCAAACTGTTCATAAGATCACATGGACATGGATGAAGGAAAAACACAAATATCAGCTTGATCTAAAACTTCTGTGGGCCCCCAAGAACTTTTCAACAGTAGACTTCAATTCACACTGCTTCGAGTGGTATATGCTTAATATTTGGGCTAAAGCGGTAAATTTATACGATAAAATGGATGGACGAAGTTGATACAATGCATGAATGACACTGGCCCACGGAGTTTACTCAGTATGCTTAGCATGCTGAGTTACTCAGTACACAATCCGCTTCCAGCAAAACAACAACATATGATTGATGCGTGAGGTTAAGATTGCTGAAAGATGGAACAGTTCACTGCCTGTTTCGGGCTATTTTCTATTATTTGTTGATTTGAGTCAGAATTCGGTTGTATTCTATTAATTTTCTGTTCTAGGTTGTTGGGTTAGTGTCTTGGTAACTAATCAAATATCTTTAGCATTTATGATCCACATAATGACGTCCACATGCCATAGTTTAATTACAGGGTTAGGATTTTCAAAGGAACATGGAAACTTTGGCATGTGTGGCAACATGTATGGGCACGTGTGGAGAAGTTTTGTGCACTTGCTAAAGCTCTAGATGGATTCGTCACTTGCTTGACTGACTTAGTGATTCATGAAAGGTTCCTGTACCTTAGTCTTCTCCATCAAAGACGCGTTTGGAATGACTTGACTCAGCTGTAGAGAGTGTCTTTTAAGTCTTTTGACAATTTAACTTACGATTTTGATAGGGTGTAACTGTTGTGGAAAAACACCACCACACAATAAATGCCAGCAAAGAAAAACCACGAGAATACCCAAATCAAAACTCAGAAGCCAAAGAAGCATTTGCACCGATCAGATTACGACCATCTGACATTGCCGTGTTCTCAACTTGCTATTTCCTATTTCTATAACATCTGTAAATACTGTCGAGTGCTTGCACCATAAGATAGGAGGAAAAAAAAAAGCCTTGAATGCACATAACTAAAAAATAACCATGTCTAGTAGTTACAACAGTAGAAATAAAAAGACTCATATATGATACCTACAAAAAAGAAAAAAATAATAGCTGGAAAAAAGAAGAAGAAAAGTAGCTTTTTTCCTGCAAATACCGCGTATAAGGATGTCATTCTCAGTTGGAAGTCATTGGAAAGCTACATGCATAAGGTGCTTAACTCAAACATACAAGTCTCTCACATTAAAGCCCACCAAACAACGACCTAACTTAGCCATAGAAAGTGAGTGGCAACTATGGTTAAACTTGTTCCATCTTGAGCCGAGTCGAAATTCTCCCCAGTCAAGGCTAGGGGTGAGTAACTAGAGTTTTTGTTGGGCCATATAAGGTTAACAGACAATTTGTTTACCATATATATGTTCCACGGAAGACACTGCCAACCAAGTCAAGCAAACGTGCTTGACTCTTGGCAAAGCCCATTTAAAATTGACCTAGCTGAGTGATAGATGGTGAGGATAACACTGGGCCATGTCCATAACAAGTTTGGGTTATTTTTTTATTAGGCTAAATTGGACACTTATTATTTTTGGCCGAAAACCATGAAGTCTAGTAGGAATGGTAACTGTGTATAACTAGTAAGTTTACTATTTAGGGTAAGTTAGGTTTTTAGGATGTTTGAGTCTAAAACTCCATCCTAGGTTTGATCTCATTATTTAAAGGATTGTAATTTTACTTCTTATTTTTTCATCAATCAATTTATTTTGAATTTATTAGAAATTATTTTTATTTTTTATCTATAGTGGATTCGAGGAAACTCTGTAGGGAGTCCAGATAGCTTCGTGGTAGGCTTTGAGTAGTTATTCCCTGAGTAAGAAGGTGATCAAACTCATCACGTCTCTACTTGCATCACTGCCAGTTATGATACCTGCAAAAAATAAACGTATAGTAGCTTTTACTAAAAAACAAGGAACAAAATTAGCTTTTTCTTGCAAGCGGGAAATAGCTACTGCGTAAGGAATGTTGTTGGAAAGCTAGATAAATGTGTGTGACCATGTGATACATGTCTCTCTCATTGGAGCCCACCAAACGAACCTTAACTTAGTGATAGAAAGTGAGAGTGACGACTATGGTTAAAAGCCTAGGACTGATTTGTTCTGTCTTGAGCCGACTTGAGATTCTCCCCAATCAAGGCTAACGGTGAGTAACTAGCGTTTTTATTGTGCCACATAAGGTTTATATACAATTTGCTTACCATATGTTCCACGGAAGGCAAGGCACTGCCAACCAAGTCAAACAAACATGCTTGACTCTCGGCAGAGCCCATTTAACAATGACCTGGTTGAGTGATAGATGGTGAGGATGACACTGGGCCATGTCCATAACAGGTTTGGGCTATTTCTTTATTAGGTTAAATTGGACACTTACTATTTTTGGTCGAAAACCATGAAGTCTAGTAGAAATGGTAACCATTTATAAATAGTAAGTTTTTTATTTACAGTAAGTCATGTTTTTGGGGTGTTTAAGTCTAAAACTCCGTCCTAGGTTTGAGCTCATTATTTAAAGGATTGTAATTATGCTTTTTTTAAAAAATTTTCTCATCAATAAATTTATTGTGAATTTATTAGAAATTATTTCTAATTTTTATCCATAGTGAATTCGAGGAAGCTCTGTGAGGAGTCCGGATAGCTCCGTGGTAGACTCTGAGTAGTTATTCCTTGAGTAAGAAGGTAATCGAGCCAATCATGTCCCTACTTGCATCAATACCAGTTATGATACCTGCAAAAAATAAAAGAATAGTAGCTTTTACTGAAAAAGGAGAAAGAAAAGTAGTTTTTTCATGTAGATAGGAAATAGCTACCACGTAAGGGATGTCATTTTCAGTTGGAATGCTAGATAAATATTATTGACTATGTGATACATGTCTCTCTCATTGGAGCCCACCAAACAGACCCTGACTTGGTGATAGAAAGTGAGAGTGGCAACTATGGTTAAAAGCTCAGGACTGACTTGTTCCGTCTTGAGCTGACTCGAGATTCTCCCCAATCAAGGCTAAGGGTGAGTAACTAGAGTTTTTATTAAGCCACATAAGATTTACAGTTAATTTGCTTACCATTTGTTCCACGGAAGGCACTGCCGACCTCGACAGAGCCCATTTAATAATGACCTGGTTGAGTGATAGATGGTGAGGATGGCATTGGGCCATGTCCATAACAGGTTTGGGCTATTTATTTATTAGGCTAAATTGGGCACTCACTATTTTTGGCCGAAAATCATGAAGTCCAGTAGGAATGATAACTATGTATAAATAGTAAGTTTACTCTTCATAGTAAGTCACATTTTTAATGTGTTTAAGTCTAAAATTCCGTCCTAGGTTTGAACTCATTATTTGAAGGATTGTAATTTTGCTTTTTTTTTTTTTTCATCAATCAATTTATTTTGAATGTATTAGAATTTATTTATATTTTTTATTCAATGGATTTGAGGAAGCTCTGTGAAGAGTCCAAATAGCTCCATGGTAGACTCGGAGTAGTTATTCCCTGAGTAAGAAGGTGATCAAACTCATCACATCCCTACTTGCATCACTACCAGTTATGATACCAGCAAAAAATTAAAGAATAGTAGCTTTTATTAAAAAAGGAGGAAGAAAAGTAGCTTTTTCTTTTAGGCAGGAAATAACTACCACGTAAGGATGTCATTTTCAATTGGAAAGCTAGATAAAGGTGCTTGACTATGTGATACATGTCTGTCTCATTGGAGCTCACCAAACAGACCTTGACTTAATGATAGAAAGTGAGAGTAACAACTATGGTTAAAAGACTAGAATTGACTTGTTCCATCTTGAGCTGACTCAAGATTCTCCCCAATCAAAGCTTGGGGTGAGTAACTTGAGTTTTTAGTAGGCCACATAAGATTTACAGGCAATTTAGTTACCATATGATCCACGGATTGCATTGCCAACTAAGTCAAACAAACATGCTTGACCCTCGGCAGAGCCCATTTAATAATGACCTGGCTAACTGATAGATGGTGAGAATGGCATTGGGGCATGTCTATAAGAGATTTGGACTATTTCTTTATTATGCTAAATTGGACACTTACTATATATTTTTGGCCAAAAACCATAAAGTCTAGTAGGAATGGTAAATGTATATAAATAGTAATTTTACTATTTATGGTAAGTCATGTTTTTAGGGTGTTTAAGTCTAAAACTCTGTCCTAAGTTTAAGCTCGTTATTTAAAAGATTGTAATTATGCTTTTTTATTTTTTTCATCTATCAATTTATTTTGAATTTATTAAAAATTATTCCTACATTTTATTCATTAGAAATTCAAAGAAGCTCTGTAAGGAGTCTTAATAGCTCCGTAGTACACTTTTCCTGATTAAGAAGGTGATCAAACTCATCACGTCCCTGCTTACAAATGATAAAGATGGTGATAGATTTTGGTCGAGCACTCTCCGTCCAGGGCATACCTGGAGCATCGGGAAAAGGCCACATCGCACTGCACTCGATGGGCCATTACTAGAGGCAGGCAGAATGCGGATATTGAAGTCCGTGACCGAAACGCGGAGGAACTATTTCCGTACTTCAACAGCAAAATAGAAATCGGATTTCGTACGAGTTACTCAGTACGGTATGCGGACTGAGTAAATTCTGTTGGGTCCACCCATTATCTAGGCCGTCCATATATTTTTTCAAATCATTTTAGAGGTTGAGCCCAAAATTGAAGTATATCAAAAGCCCAAGTAGACCGTACCATAGGAAACAGTGGAAATATTAATTTCCACCATTGAAACGTTTACAAGGCCCACAGTGATGTTTATTTGTCATCCAAACTGTTCATAAGATCACAAAGACATAAATGAAGCGAAAATACAAATATCATCTTGATCTAAACCTTTTGTGCGACCTCAAGAACTTTTCAATGATAGACTTCAATTCACACTGTTTCCGGTGGCGTGGTCCCCTTGAGATTTTTATATGCTTAATATTTGGGTTAAAGCCATAAATTTATATGATGAAACGGATAGATGGAGTTGATACAATGCATGAATGATCGTTGGACCTACAGACTTTACTTACTCAGTACGCAATCTGCTTCCAGCAAAACAACAACATATGATTGAAGCGTAAGGTTGCTGAAAGATGGAACATTCACTACCTGTTTAAGGCTATTTTCTATTATTTGTTGATTTGAGCTAGAATTCGGTTGTATTCTATTAATTTTCTGTACAAGGTTGTTAGGCTAGTGTCTTAGTAACTAATCAAAGATCTTTAGCATTTATGCTCCACATAATGACGTCCACATGCTATTGTTTACGGGGTTAGGATTTTCAAATGAACATGGAAACTTTGGCATGTGTGCTCACATGTATGAGTACGTGTGGAGAAGTTTTGCACGTGCACTTCCTAAAGCTCTACATGCATGGATTCGTCACTTGCTTGACTGACTTAGTGATTCATGATCAAAGGTTCCTACCCTCAGTCTTTTCCATCAAAGACGCGTTTGGAGTGACTTGACTCAGGGGTAGAGTGTCTTTATGTCTTTTGACAATTTGACTTATGATTTTGATAGGGTGGGACTGTTGTGGAAAAACACCACCACACAATAAATGCCAGCAAAGAAATACCACAAGAGAAGACCCAAATCAAAACTCAGAAGCCAGAGAAGCATCTGCACCGATCAGATTAAGACCATCTGACATTGTCGTGTTCTCAACTTGCTATTTCCTATTTCTATAACATTTGAAAATACAGTCGAGTGCTTGCACTACAAGATAGGGAAAAAAAAAGGCTTGAATGCACGTAACTAAAAAATAACCATGTTAAGTAGTTGCAACAGTAGAAACAAAAAGACTACCATTTATGATACCTACAGAAAAGAAAAGAATAGCATCTGAAAAAAAGAAGAAGAAAAGTAGCTACAAGGATGTCATTCTCAGTTGGAAGTAATTGGAAAGCTAGATAAGGTGCTTAATTCCAAGGTACAGGTCTCTCACATTAGAGCCCACCAAACAACGACCTAACTTAGCGATAGAAAGCGAGTGGCAACTATGGTTAAAAGATTAGGATTGACTTTTACCATCTTGAGCCGACTTGAGATAATCCTCAGTCAAGAGTAGAGGGGAGTAACTAGAGCTTTTATTAGGACACAAGGTTTACAGGAAGTTTGCTTACCATATGTTTCACGGAAGGCACGACCAACTAAGTCAAACAAACGTGCTTGACTTTGAACAATAACCTAGCTGAGTGATAGATGGTGAGGATGGCACTGGGCCATGTCCATAACAAGTTTGGGCTATTTCTTTATTAGGCTAAATTGGACACTTATTATTTTTAGCCGAAAACCATGAAGTCTAGTAAAAATGGTAACAATGTATAAATAGTAAGTTTTCTATTTACAGTAAGTCACGTTTTTTGAGTGTTTAAGTTTAAAATTTCATCCTAAGTTTGAGCTCATTATTTACAGTAAGTCACGAGTATGAATTTATTATAAGTTATTTCTATTTTTTATCCATAGTGGATTCGGAGAAGCTCTGTGAGGAGTCCAGATAGCTCCATGCTAGACTCTGAGTAGTTATTTGTAACACCCTGCACCTTTAATACATGGGTGTTACCATTAAAACCTGGGTTAGTATAATCATGGATCAAACTAGTGAATGATTCTAGTCTGACTCAAAACAGTAGAAACGACTTTTAACCATTCATTGAGTCGTCCAATTGTTCATCGATGCCTGGATGAATCATCGAAACCTTTTAGAGGAAAAATTAAGCCACTCGTTAGCAACTTCGATTCCTAGACTGCCATAATCAGATCGACAACATTCTATGGATCAATTTAACGGCCAACCTTCCAAAGTCGACCATTGACTTATAAAACCTGACCACAAGCTATTCGAGAAACAGAAGTGTCTAAGGTTGGACATGTGGCTCAATGTCGACAAACCTAATCAGAGGCAGGTCCTAGAAACAATGAACAGATAAGTAAGCATCAACGCTTACACGACTATAAAGGGGTAATAGTACAAACGATGTTATTGGGAGTCCCCAACAAACAAAATAGCTGGACCTAAGTGTATCAACGGTCCCTAGGATCTTTCTAAACCGTTGATGTGTAACCTGACTATAGGATCGACGAAATTCCACAGATAAAATATTAAATCATAGGGGGATGGCCCACCCAAGCTTTGGATCTACCTATTTTTTGGTTAGACGCCCTTATGGGGACCCCCGAACCGAATGGATGGGGCGGATCTAAAAATTACATCTTATTGGGCCCCACACAAGAGTGATGTACATACCAGGGGCAGTGCACCAGCCGCGCACCGAACCTACCAGCTCAGTCAAACAATGTTTGACTCGAGAGAATTCGTAAAAGAGAAAGATTTCTCCCTCGCCGACTTCCCGCCAACTTGAATTCAAATCCAACGACACCAATCCACTCAAGTTGAGGCCCACCATCATAATCCGAACCGTTCATTGTTACCGGGCAACAAATCTAACCAGGGTCGTCCGTCAGCGTGACCTCATGCACTTGAACAAGGGCGCAGATGTGGCCATGGAAGTTGCGTGCGCGATTCCCCTACCAAAACGAGACAATCCTCCTCGCTACCACGAGGGCAATCCGCGTGCATCCCCTCTCTTCATCTCAGTCGTCCCTCGCGCGTGAATCCACGCCCTTCTTTCAGTGCTAAAAAAGGGCAAGAAAACCTCTCGTCTGAAAAAAAGGTTGCTGGAGGATTTCCACTTCAAGAAATCTCACTGGCGCGATCCAAACCTCCCAGGAAGCCACGTGGGGCAATCTCCACGTCCCCTCTATAGCAACAATGGCTCTATTGGCAGGAGCTTCTCGTCTCACGAGATGACCATGAGAGGTGGAAATTCTCGCGAGAAACAAGGAAACTGCAATGAACGGTGGGATTAATGGCGCCCATGTGATTAGTGGTCCCATCCAACCCATTCAAATGGACCAAATCACCTGGGTGAGACCATAGATAAAAATCGGCCATTAACAGCCACATCATCTTCCCCGATAAACCGAAAACTCACCGTGATGGTGTGGACCCCATTGTAGATAAGAAGATGCTCTTCTGGTGGGTCACAGCGATAGAAATCCATCCCTCGTGATAGATAGATCCCATGCATCCGAAAATTAGAGAAGAAGCACGTGAGTTCGGCCACCTAATCTCAACATTCCGATGGAATGGTTCGAGCGTGCCCTAGGCCTATAAAAGGAGGCCTGCTCGCCTCGGGATTCCCACCAGATAATCAGGGTGAAAAAGAGGGAGAGGAAATAGGAGAGAGAGAAAAAAAATCGGTGCCGCACTGAGCTTTGTGAGTTAGCTTGACTAGGTCCGTTACTAGTCCACTCAGGTGTAACGAGTTGCTGCTCCACCGAGTCCTGGGATTTGGATCCTTCACGGGAACCCAGGGAAAGAACTCCGTAGCCAGGGCTCTCCCAACGCTCATCCATACTCACCAGATGCTAGCGGTTCGATCGTGAAAGGAGGAAAGGAAGGAAGAGTTGTAGGGTGCAACTCACCACTGAACTCGCTTCAGTGAGTTTTTGGTGCAGAGCTATTGCTACCAGGTGAGGGTCATAAGTTGACCCGGTCTTAAAATAGCTTGCTAGCTAACATGTAATCCTAACAGTTGGAATCAATGTCCGCAGGTGTGGTGTTATCCAAGCTACTGTAGCAGCTGTGCAAGGCTCTGAGTCAACTCAGCAAGCACTTAAAACAGTCCAGGTAATGCCCAAACCACCACTCTGTTGATTGAATGGATTCACCAATTGGACTAGCTACAACAGCTGGAACCATCGTTCTCTAAGCCAAGGCAAGCCTAGAATCATGGTCGGGATCAGTCGGTCTCACTCTTGACCATGGCAGCGAGTCAGATCCTCACTCACCCACAGTGCTGTGCTGGGCTAGTTAGACTCGCTCGTGCAGGACCTGGCTTAAGACCCCCATGTCCCTGATTGGATTCTATACCGAAACCCATCTCATCTACTACCGCTGGTCACCCGAGCCAACCCAAACTCGAACTTATTGAGTCATTTGGTGGGTGGTTGGGTTCAAGACGACGTAGTGGCGTATCTTTCAGCCTACACCAACTTAAGGAGAATCAACCTAGCAACCCAACTCGGATCCTACTCGTCCGCAGCGATGAGCTAATGGACCAGGTTGCGACACAGGTTTGAGTCCGTCGAGTGGCCCACTATCAAGTCAAGTTGGTGAAGCAACTCGAGTTAGGCAGATTCAATGAACCGTGTGAACCAGCCGTTGGTCCAGATTGATGTCCGTTCAGGACCGTCCACCTTGACAGCCTTGTGCTACCAACGTCAGATGAATGACTGGAGTGAGTTCACTCACTTTCAGCTCTCGAGTGTTGTAAACTTGGTAACTCACTAAGTCTCAGCCCATTTCAGGTTTGAACAGTTAGTGGGACAACGACACACCCCTTGTTGGGTCAACTCTGGTTTGTGGTTGAGGATCCGCTTAGTAAGGTTGGATCCGACCAATCCACCCCAGGAAAGAAGGGTAAACCCTCTCCCCACTCTTGTTAAGGATTTTAGATGAAATTTACCTAAGATGGGCGATAGAAACTAGGGCCCGAACCATTCTCGAGAGTGTGACCTTAGCCACATATAAAACAAGGCTTTAATCTAACTCTATGGATGAACAATTTAGGGTAAAACTCGGCCCTAGGAGCATGTGCGCCTTTCGACAACGCTAACGAACAGACAAAGCCCTAAGGTGATGACTTCTTCCCCTTAAGCTTTCGATTACCAAGTTAGCCTAATGAATAGTTTTCAATAGAAATACCAACGTTACTTTATAACTTACGATCACTTATATCTGTTATCAATTCCTAAGATATTGTTTACATTTGAAATTATAATTGATAGCTTGTACATCATACTCATATGCAATAGTCATTCGTGCATTAGTGGGAAAGCTCCACTTATGTATGTGAGCCCACACTTAGGGTGTAATGAGACGGAATGTGTTAGAAATGGACCCTCGACTTGGAGGTTATCTTTGGTGGTGAAATGTTAATGTGGGTTCACCATCCATGGGTTGTTTCGCCTACATGATCTTGGGGATGACTTCTTTACTACTCTGGTTTAACATTGCCCTACCATTTCAATTTAGTATTTACTTCGTATGACCTTTTACCTCTCTGACTTGTTTCTGTCCCAAGATTTGATATTTGCCCTGCATGGCTTCGATGGTTCACTCCCATATAACCATGCAATGGTAATTCTCATGTATTGAATTTGATTGACCAGCATCTATTAAACATCCTAAGGTAGAAAATTCCATAAGTCGAGGATGGTAGGAATGAGACACTATACCCGAGCTGTCGGCCTACGCTAAATGACAAGCTCCCGTAATGACCTTTGAATATACCTAAATTAGCTGGTTGTAATTGGAATAATAATGGTTTGGCTAATCCTGCAAACATAACATACGGGCGATGATAGGCGGCTAATTTTAGATGCTGTAGTATGTGTCTTTAGGCTTAGTGGGGTATCGTTTCGCTAACTCCCAGACCATCGACTATCGACCCACATATGTGATATACGATGGCTTGGTCATTGTGCTGTACGTGATGTATGCACTTGATGTACTATGATGGTGACCAGTTGTAAGACCTGTATCCTAGTCCGTACTGTTCTGTCGACTCCTGCAATCATTCTCGTCAAATTCTGACAACTTGCGACTTATAAGCGATGTTTACAAGAGATCGTAAGTCATATTTGGTAGATTTGAGTCGGATTAATCCGAGACCTATACCATTGCGACCGCATCATCGTCGTGGTTCCAACGCCGTGACTCCTGCACCAATCCAACACTTTAATCAAAAGATGTGGACCGTGCATTATAATGACCATGGACCGCATATTACTGGACCCACCTATCTCATGTGGCACCAATCCTTAGGTAATTGTAAGACCCGTATCTTAATCCATACTGTTCCATTAACTCCCGCGATCCTTCCTATCGAATTTCGACAACTTGCGACCTATAATCGATGTTTGGACACAAACCTAAGCCGTATCCTATAAAATTGAATCGGCTTGATCCGAGACTTGTACCATTACGACCACACAGTCATCATGGTTCCAACGCCGTGACTCATGTACCGATCCGATATCCTGACTAAGAGATGTGAGCCAACGTTTATTTCGAGAAAACGCCGCGCGTTTGTAATCCCAAGAGAATCTCTATAACATGTCCCATCAATCCTATCAATCAATCCCATCAATCACCTCTCATGTCAAGTACAAAGCACCCATGCTTTCTTTCTCCACAAGACAAGCAAACTCAAAAGCCAACCAAGCTCTCACATCACCCATCACTCACATCATACATCACTCACCCTTTCACCCATCACACCCATCCATCACCTCTCTTTCAACCATCCCATTTCTCTCTTTTTTCTCTTCACTTTTTCCAAGCAACACCAAGAGCAAGAGGCTCACATGTCCATGGATTTTCATGAGAGAAAAGAGTGCATGTGTGACCCACTTTTCACCCCAAATCCTTCATCCTAGCCATCCACTTCTCATCTTCCACCATCAAAGGGAAGCATAAGGAGTTCGGCATTCCATCGGACCAAGAACAAACGGTGGGTGCTTCTATAGGTGTAGATTTCTTGTTTTGATGATGGGCCAAGTGAGGCCTACCGATCAATGGTATGGATCTCATTTAGGACCCTAAATGTGGCCAATGGCCCACTTTGATTTCAAGATCAATCCATGATGGGGTCATTCTCTATGGACCCCATCATGATGTTTAATTTCTTTGCATAAATGGTCATTTAGACCGTCCATTTCGGTGGAGATCTTTTCTCCACCGTTGATTTTGATCGGTGGGCCCATATGAAATGGGACCCACTTAATGTATATTGTATATCATGCAACGGAGGGCCCATAGTGCCGGGGTCCCTCCATCACGCGTCTCTCTCTCTCTCTCTCTCTCTCTCTCTCTCTCTCTCTCTCTCTCTCTTTCTTTTCTTTGTGATGTAGTTGTGTGGCCCACTTAGATGGACCCCATTTTGATGCATGTATTACCCTTGCCACCAACTATTTTTTTTGGTGTGACCCACGTCTATAAGTGGGGCCCACCTCAAATGTATGTGCTATGACCAACCGTCCAACATCCAGGGACGCTAGACGTTAACGGGGAAAACAAAAATATAAGCTTGGTTCAAGTCATAGGAGTGGGCTACTCATATATGCCCCACTTTGATGTATTTATTCAATCCATGCCATCCATCCCATTCAGCGGATCATTTTAGGCGTTGAGCCGAAAAATGAAGTCCATCCGATCTTCAGGCGGGCCATAGAAGGTAAAACAGTGGTCCCTACCGACTCGTTTGGACGGTCTTAAGCCACAGAGTGCAATGGACGGGTTAGATTTACTTGATGTGGGCCCCACATGCGAAAAACCGCGGGATTACACGATTTCAAAAAAAATAAAATACATAAGCAGCCGCTGCTACTGCCGTCAGAAGAGAGGACACGCAGGCGTCCTGTGCCACGGGCGGACGAGCGGACAGTGGGCAGAGACCCACGGCCCTGTGTGTGGACCCCACCTTGATGCTTATTTACCATCTAAAGTGTGCATGTGTGTTCCTTAAAGTCCCAACTTGAAGGTAATGTAAATTTGAAGCTCCACTAAATATAGACGCAAAGAAGACAATCTTGTTATTATATGTTCATTGCAGTTTAATTTGGTAGGGAATCCTAGCATTTCCTAAGCATATATGGGGAAATGTTGTTTCCAACAATGCTTATGCTTTTGCATGGTTTATCATGTCCTCTTAGGCCCTGTTTGGTAGATGCCTAAAATGAATTCCTCTCATTTTAGTTAGCAGTAATTATGTGCTGGAAATTTTGATCTCTAATACATAATGGTTTATGTTAAAAGTGGTTATGTATTGCAGGTCAAGATATCTAATACAGAACTTCTGTTAAGTAAAATGAGCTAAGATCATTTTTAGGTGCAGAAAGGAACAAGGTAGAAAGGAATTAAAAAGTGAATGATGAAATAAGGTAATTTGTGTACTAGTTTTTATTGGTTCTGGAACTGGGGTTTTACATTCACTTTCTGTGCATTTTTTTTCCATGGTAATTTGTTTCACAGGATAAATATTTATTAATATTGATTTTATTTTTAAAGATATCTTGAGAACTTAACGCTTTTGCGTGGTTTATTATGTTCATATTTTCTTGTTGATTATATATGGCATGATTGCGTTTAGCTGATTTTCTAATGCAAGCTCTATTTAACTTGTCTTTGGCTAGAGTATTAGTGTATAACCCACAAGCTTATACACTACTTCCAACAGGAAAAATAATTATAGAAAGGAGAAACATCTCAACTTGTCTACTAATTTTCTGCTCTTAATAAATTTCTTACCTTTCAAAAATAAAAAAATAAAATAAAACATTCTGCTTGGTCGATTCAGCCAGCATTGTTAGTTCGGCCAATATTTGGATTTAGCTGCTTCATGTGTAATGTTGCACGGTATCTGGGACCTTAATGTTTGCACGAGTGCATTGTAACATTTTGAAGATGAGGCTTGATCCCACCATTTGGCATTTCAATTAGTACAGAGTGGTCTGGTATGTGTCACAGCCTGCAAAGCTGGTTCATATACCTTGGGCCTGCCTTGTGTTCGGTTGATTTTTTATATGCTTAATCTGCAAGATTCCTTTTTCTTCCCCCCCTTTTTGGTGTTCACGTATAGAAACTATGACCTGATTTTGGCTTTTTTGCTAACACTGGATGCTCTGCTTCGTTCTTTCAATTTAGGCGTATGGAAGTATTCAAAGAGTGAGGGTCACGACGATTATGGTCTTCTTGTGAGTGAGAAGGCAACGAAGTATGCAATAGTTAAAGAACTTGAGGAGCCTGTGAATCTCAAGGATGGAACAGTTGTGCTGCAATTTGAGACCCGTCTCCAGAATGGGCTTGAATGTGGAGGGGCTTATTTGAAATACCTTCGACCCCAGGAGGCTGGATGGAAGTCCAAGGAATTCGACAATGAGTCGCCATACTCTATCATGTTTGGACCTGATGAGTGTGGATCAACCAACAAAGTCCATTTCATCCTCAAGCACAAGAATCCCAAGACCGGGGAGTATGTTGAGCACCATCTTAAGTACCCTCCCTCTGTCCCGTCAGACAAGCTGTCTCATGTGTACACTGCGATATTGAAACCCGATAACGAGGTGCAGATTTTGATAGATGGGGAAGAGAAGAAAAAGGCTAATTTTCTTTCTTCCGATGATTTTGAGCCTCCACTCATTCCTGCCAAGACAATCCCGGATCCAGATGATAAGAAGCCTGAGGACTGGGATGAGAGGGCTAAGGTTCCGGACTCTGCTGCAGTAAAGCCTGAAGATTGGGATGAGGATGCTCCAATGGAGATCGAAGATGAGGAAGCTGAGAAGCCAGAGGGATGGCTGGATGATGAGCCTGAGGAAATTGATGATCCTGAAGCCACGAAGCCCGAAGATTGGGATGATGAAGAGGATGGTGAATGGGAGGCTCCAAAGATCGATAACCCGAAGTGTGAGGCAGCCCCTGGCTGTGGGGAGTGGAAGAAGCCAATGAAGAGAAACCCGGCTTACAAGGGAAAATGGCATGCCCCACTGATTGATAATCCCAACTACAAGGGCATTTGGAAGCCACAACAGATTCCAAATCCTGATCACTTTGAACTTGAGAAACCTGACTTTGAGCCTGTTGCAGCCATTGGCATTGAGATTTGGACAATGCAAGACGGGATCCTGTTTGACAATATTTTGATAGCAAGTGATGAGAAGGTTGCTGAATCAGTCAGGGAGACGTCATGGAAGCCTAAGTTCGAAGTTGAGAAAGAAAAGCAGAAAGCAGAGGAAGCAGCAGCGGCTGCTTCAGATGGGCTTGCAGGCATCCAGGTGATGTTTCTGTTACATGTTTATTGGCCCTCCTTGTTATTTTTTTGTTGTAATTTTTGGTTACGATCCTGACATTGCTTTTGGGGGTCTTGCAGAAGAAGGTATTTGATGTCCTCTACCGGATAGCAGACATTCCCTTCTTGGAAGCATATAAGATCAAGATCATTGTAAGTGCTCTGATTGTTCAGTCCTGCATCATTGATTGCTGCAATTCATTAGGTTATTGTGAAGTGTGAATGTTTTGCTAGCTTCTCTGTCTTGAATTTCTGTCGGTCTTGTCGGAAGGGTTTTCGGCTACATAATTATTCAATATTCAACATCCCTAGTTTCTTTCAATCAAGGTTTTACTTAAAGAGATTACCCAAAGCATTGAACCTTGTTTTGCAGGATGTCATCGAGAAAGGAGAGAAGCAGCCTAATTTGACAATTGGCATTCTCATCTCTATTTTGGTGGTGATTGTAACAGTCTTTTTTAGGATTCTTTTCGGTGGGAAGAAGCCAGCTGTGAGTGTTTAAACTATGCTGTATCTCTCTCCATCATGTCATTATTTCTCTCTATTTTATTTTTTGTAAATAAATTGTGCTGTATGGTTAAAAGGAGAATTCAAAACATGTCTTAAGAACGTCATCATCTTATGTTTAGGCTGCTCCAAAGGTCGTCAAGGAAACAAAGAACTCTGCAGCTTCGAAGCTGACAATCAAGGAAGCAGTGGTGAAAAGGAGGATGAAAATGAGAAAGAAGACACTGCTGCCCCTCGGCCGCGGAGGTCTAGGCGGGAAACTTAGTTGAGTAAGACTTGAAATTTTGAACTGAGTGGTTATTGTAGCTGAATATGCTTTTTCCCTACACTTGGATTTTGAAATGCTAATGGGATTTTAGTGTAAATGAGATAATCTGATTCTCGCAATCTGAATCTTGTCAGCCTGAAGAGCCGGATTTTCTGTGTGTTCTTCAATTATTTCTTCATGTTTTCAACTAACATGATATGTATGGATCAGCTTGAGGGAAAGCAGTTTTACATTACTCCCTTTTATGGACCATGTACTCTCTTTATTACTTACCCACTGTCTGAATCATCTTAGATGTGTTTTCTTATGTTTACAAGTCTCTTTTTTGGAGCATTTGGAAGTCGGTCTGATCTGAATATTTTGCTGATGGTTCTTTGATCTAGAACATTGATCTGTCAGGCCCTACCGTGGATGGACCATTCCATAAAATCACCCAGGTTTGAAGATCCTAGCCTTTCATGTTGTAGACTGGAAATACATACATGAGAGTACAACTACAGTCCATACATTACTGAAAGAGGCCCAAGAAGTACTCTTTTTAAAGTTATGTTGTCCAGGGAGCAATGGAGCACCTCTCCTTGGGTTCTGCAATTTGATAGCGGATTAGGTGCGACCCCGGCCATGGGGTCCACCTTGATGTACATAATACGTATCCATGCTGTTCATCCGTTTTTCCAGATCATTATAGGGCATTATACAAAAAATGAAGCAGATCCAATTATCAGTTGGACCATACCATAATAAACAGTGGTGATTGACCGCCCTACCATTAAAAACTTCTTAAGGCACGTTAATATTTCCAGCGTTAAAACTTGTGGCCCATTAATGGTCAATCAACACTGTTTTCTATGATATGGTCCACCTGATAATTGGATCTGCTTAATTTTTGGGACAATGCCCTAAGATATTCTGAAAAAAAAAAAAAAACGGATATACAAAGTGGATGCATAACACGTACATAAAGGTGGGCCCCCCACAGTAACACTACGGTAAGGGGGTGAGGCCGGGGTCTCACCAAATCAGCTCTCCTGCAATTCCTGTTGAATACGACCAACCTTGGTGAGGACATCCTGCTCTGTATTACGATTCTACTTTCGTCCGTAGCCATCTACTTTTGATTTGTATGGAATAAATGGCTGGATGGCTAATGTTCAGGCACTGCGCAGGCCTCTAACATGTTTAGACCTGGGCCATGCTTGTTGTTTTGTCGTAAACAATACATATTGATTTGCATTCTTCACTGTTACATCATTCACATTTTTGTAATTTATTTTTTGCTTACACATGGTGCAACCAAACTCAGCCCAAAAAAACTCTTTAACAGCAAGGAAATGATTTGGATGCGCAACTAAAATAAAATTTCAATGAAACAATAGTTTAATTCATGTTGGGGATCTTAGGGCTCGAAATTCCACTAACTCTACATTCAAGTTGGAATCAAAAGATCACAACTATGACTTGACAGCTGCAATTTTCTCAAATTTTCTCTTTTATGTTTTTAAATTTTGCAAAGCTTTACAGAGTGTTTGATTGGTGAAATAACATGATTTAAAAGATATAGTTTAAATTAACTCTCGAATTAAATGATTATTGATGTTCTAATTGATGTTAGCATCTCCAGTCATCTTGACGAGTGAATAATGTGATCCCAGGGTGGGACCCACATGATAAATGGTCTATATTAGACCTTTCTCCCACAAAGAATATCAGACATCCATTTCATGGTAATTGATCGAATGCTAAGGATGTTTTGATCCTAAGGATTCTTAGGAAACATAAAATTAATAAGTAGGCCCGGGATCCGTGATGGACGCTTCCCATTGTAGATCTAATCAATTTTCTACCATCAATATGGATGATCTATTTTTTTTAGCAATTGATTGAATGGTTAAGATAATCCAACCAAAGGAATTTTTGAGAAAAACGTGCAATCAAATGTGGGGCCTATATGATGAATGGTCCAGAATGATGATTAGATTATTTTCCTACGATCAAGTATGACTGTCCATGTTCTTATCAATTGATTAGATGGTTAGGATGAAGCAATCAAAGTGATTTGAACAGTTGCACATGGTAGATGGTCTAGATTGATGATTAGATGTATTTTCCTAAAATCATCATGCCTTCCAGTTTCCAAGCAATCGGTCCGTATGGCTACGACTATCGTATCAAAGAGATTCTTGAGGAAGACACGAAATCAAAGGCATGACCCACATCTATGATAAGTTCCATTGTCCTACAATCATCTGAATCATCCATTTTCCATGCAATCAATTGGATGGTTAGGATGATCCAATCAAAGGGACTCTTTAGACACGCAGGGAACTAGAGGTGGGGCCCATGAGATGGACAGTGCAGATTGATGATTACATCCATTCTTGTGCAATCAATACCATTTACTAGCATTTGATCGGATGGTTAAAATGGTCTGATCAAAGCAATTCTTAACAAAGACATGTAATCAAAAGTGGGGTCCACACGATGGAAGATTTAGATTGATGATTTGACTCATTTTCCCAAAAATTTAAACACCATCTCTATAGTAATTGATTAGATGGCTATGATGGTCCAATCAAAATGGCTCTTGAGGATCACATGCAGTCAAAAGTGGAGCGACAAGATGGACAGTCCAAATTGATGGTTCTACAAATTATATCAACCATCCATTTTTCCACCTCATTTTAGTACATGGTTCAAAAAATGAGGCAGATGCAAATCTCAGGTGGACCCCACCACAGGAAGGAAAACATTGGTGATTGAACACCCACCATTAAAAACTTCCTGAGGCCCACTGTAATGTTTTTTTTTTTTGAAGGCCCACTGTAATGTTTATATGCCATCAAACCTGTTGATAAGGTCACACAGACCTGGATGAAAGGATCACACAACAATCTTCTTAATCCAATTTTATTTTTTTTTACTAAACAAAATTTGTACTTAAATAAATACTAAAATTCAGTGCTTCAACTTTTCCATACTTAAATTAATTTTCAGACTTTATTTTTCAGTTTACCAAATGCCACTTAAGAAAATCCTAGGCCATTGACCGGATGACCTAATCACCTTTAGTTCTTGGGGCTCTCCAAAGAGAAAACTGGTGGTGGAGCAACAGTTGCAGGGCTTAGCTCTAAAGATGGAAACTTCTGATTCTAGGATAGCTGAACTTTTTCTCTCTCTCCCCCCGTACTGTAGCATCTCAATAATTTCACTTAATTTTGGACAAGGAGATATGTCCCATATCCTATGTCGCAGACACTTCACACCCAAACCAGTACCAACTTCATTAACTGAATTCAAGATATTCTCATTCAGAGTATCCATCTTCTCACGAATCTCGTTGACATTCATTTTCCTGAGATTTCTGAGCATTATCCCACATGACAGAGTCGCAACTACAAGGATCTGATTGCCGAGGTGATATGATGCTAGCAATGGATCGACTATCTGCAAATCTAGCCAAAATCAAGAAAGTAATCAAGACATGCACAACCGACGGAATTACGAGATAAATTTTACCTTGACATGAACAACACTGTCAATTAAAATGCGGACATCGTCCTTCGTAATTGCACGCTGATTTGGAATTAGGAACACCCTCTTTCTTCAAGGAATGGACGTAGGCGATCCTATCGACGACTGGTATCAGGAGGTGGATGCCGGAATAGAGGGTCTTCTGGAACCGTCCCAACCGTTCGACAACGTAGGCCTGATTTTCAGGGACCATCACGATGCCCCAGTTGGCGGGTGGAGGTATCTCGTCGAGGAATGGAGGTATATTGTAGTGGAAGTTGGGTTCCTCGCGGGGCGGCACATATTGATGAATCGGACGGCGGATGCTGAAGGGAGTGGAGATGATGACGATGATGATGATGATGATGATAGGTGGGACAGGGAGAAGGACCGGTGAAAGGACAGTTGGTTGTGGGATTTCAGCATTTCGCTAGGGTTATTGGATTCTTTGATTTTTCTTGAAGAGGGGTTTTTATCCTTTCGTCGCCTTACCTAGGGTTATTGGATCCTCTGATATTTCTTGGAGAGGGGTTTTTATCCTTTCGTTGTCTTGGGCAGAGGGACGCCCGGTTTAAATTGAACGCGGATGTCAGTTCCTACGTAAGGATTCTGTGTGGGGCCTATTGTGATGTTTGTGAGAAATCCAACCCGTCCATCCGTTTTTCGAGCTCATTTTATGGCATCATACCTAAATTGTTGAGGTTCCAAAACTCAAGTCGGCCAAACGAGATGAAAGAGTGGGGAAAGGAATTCCTACGGTTGGAACCTTCCCAGGATGCACATGGATGTTTATATTTCATCCAAACCATTTATAAAGTCATTTTCACTAAAATGAAGTGAAAAAACTAAAAAATTAAACCGATAGAAAACTTCTGTAGCCATGTAATTGTTTCAACGGTGGTCATTAAATCCACGTTGTTTCCTCTCGTGTGGCACACTTGAGTTTTTGATCTGTTTATTTTTGGCCGCATGTCCTCAGATGAACTCGAAAAACTGATGGACGGAGTGGCTTTCTCACAAACATCGTAGTGGGCCCACCTACAATCTTGCGCAGCAACTTCCGCAGGAAATCCGCGTCCGTTTAAATTGGAAACGGCTTCAGTGGATCCCTGACAGTAGGACCCACCTCATTGAATTTTCCTTATATCCTGCCGTCCATCCGTTCCACCTGCTCATTTTAGGGCATGATGCAAAAAAATGAAGCAAATCCAAATCTCAGGTGGACCACACTACTGGTAACAGTGGTGATTGAATGCTTACCATTAAAAAATTTCTCAAGGCCACCGGAATGTTTATTTTCCATCCAACCTGTTGATAGGGCCACACATACTTGGATGAAGGGATCACAAAACGATCTGCTTGATCCAAAACTTTTGTGGCCCACAAAAAGTTTTTGATGGTCAATCACCACTCTTTCCAGTGGTGTGGTCCAACTGAGATTTGGATCTACTGAATTTTTGACCTCATCAACTGAAATGAGCTAGTGAAACGGATGGACAGCGTGGATATAAGTAAAATACATTATGGTGGGCCCCACAATCAGGGATCCACCGGGGTGCCCGTTTAAATTCATTATATAAAAATAGTCTAATCATCAATTTGGACAGTCCATCGTGTGGGCCACACTTTTTATTGGGTTTTCCTTGCTTCCTTTGATCGGATCACCCTTACCATCCGGTCAATTATTAGGAAAATGGATAATCATATTTATTGTGGGAAAATGGTTCTAACCATCAATCTGAGCTGTCCATCTTTAAGCCGCACTTTTAATTGTATGTGATCCTCAACAATTGCTTTTGATCGGACGACATAATATCTTAACCATCTGATTAATTGCTAGGAAAACGAATGGTCCATAATGACCGTAGGGAAATGGACTGCAACGTGTTCCTCAAGAATCCCTTTGATCAGACCATCCTAACCATCATATCAATTGCTACTAAAACGGATGGTCCACATTATTTGTAAAAAGTGGTCTAATCGTTAATCTGGACCAGCCATCATGTAGGCTTCACTTTTGATTGCCAGCTTTGATCCTCAAGAATCGTTCTGATCAGACCACCCTAACCATCCATCACTTCCTGGGGAAATGGATGTTCCATATGGCTTATAGGAAAATGGTTCAAATCATCAATATGGACCACTCATCTGGTGGGCCTACTTTTATTGCAAGTGATCCACAAAATTTTCTATCAATGGGCATCCTAGCCTCTCGATCAATTGCTACAAAAATAGATGGCCACAATTTTTATAGTAAAATCGTTCTATTCATCAATCTGAACCATCTGTCATGTAGGCTTATTATGATTGGACAATCCTAGCCATTCGATCAATTCATGAGAAAATTGATGGACCACATTGTTTGTAGAAAATTGGGTCAACCCATCAATCTAGATTGTTCATCATGTGAGCCCCACTTTTAATTGCTCGAATTCCTCAGGAATTCCTATAATCAAACCGTCCACTCTATCCTTAAGAAGATGGTTCGATCCATATTATTTTTTATAAAAAGGGCCGGGGAGTATTCACATCATTATAAATCATCCATCAACTGACCCAACATTTGAATGCATGTGTTACTGACAATCGCCTCGAACAGACCAACCTAACCATCCAACAATTATTAGGAAATAATAATCTGAGTCTTCATCTCAATTAATCAAGATCAGCTACACGAATCCTGTTATGCGATTTCACTCTATCAAATGCCATACATTTAATTAGATCATTAGTCATAAGTCATCAAGTCAGTACAGGGAAAATGACCTTTAATGCTTGCAAGTTATATTATTAAAAAAACATTACATATGTAGGAAAAGAACTAAGATTAAAACCAACACATACATCATTACACGTACCATAGGGATTCTAAGATTCTACCAAATATCTTGAACTTTTTTTTTTTTTTTTTTGTTTTGATAGTCCAAGAATCACAACTTATTCTATAATCACATCTAAGTTATTGGATTCGTCGTAAATTTCTGAGAGCAATCCCAGTTCCTCAATACTCGATGATTCTGTGGGATTTGTATCAGTTGGATGATCTTCATCAGGAGCCCTTTGTGGGGAAGAATGAAAAGGCTTGGCTGGCATTTGCAGAAGTTCCACACTACCTTCTAGCATCTCTATAACTTTACTCATGGAAGGACGGTTTTCAGGTTTCATCTGTATACACCACAATGCAACTATAACCATCTTCTTTGCAATTTCCTTTTCATCCTCAGCAGCATCCTCCATTCCCATGTCCCCATCTTGATCGAGCTTGTCATATATCCACAACGGGAAGTAAATTTGGCTTGAGTTTGCAGATGGATTCACGTTCTTTCTTCTACCAGCCATTTCCATTAAAAGCATTCCGAAACTGTAAACATCAGACTCATATGAGACCTGCCTGGTATTTTTATAAAATAGTTCAGGAGCCATATATCCTAGAGTTCCTCCTACGGCTGTGACTGATAAATGGCTTTCATCTGTTGGGTAGAACTTTGCAAGCCCAAAGTCGGCAACTTTTGGGTTGAAGTTATCATCGAGGAGAATGTTGTGAGGCTTGATGTCAAAATGTAGAATCTTCATGTCACAACCTTGATGAAGATATTCGATCCCGCGTGCTATCCCCAATGCAATCTGGTACATCTTCTCCCAATTCAAAGGGCTGCTCTTACCTTCATGGGAATATATATATTTTTCTGGAGAGCCATTAGGCATGAATTCATAGATAAGAGCCCTTTTCGATCCCTCCGCACAAAATCCAATGAGTCGGACCACATTGACATGATGAATCCTTCCAATCGTAGCAACTTCATTGATGAATTCTTGCCCATTCCCTTTTGACTTACTAGACAACATCTTTATCGCAACCGGTGGGCCATTTCTGAGCTTTCCTTTGTAAACGGAGCCAAAACCTCCTTGGCCTAATTTCTCTTTAAAACGCATGGTCATCCTTCAAATATCCCAATACGAGTACGTTGCAGGCGTTTGGCATCTGTACTTGCTTAAGAACTCTTCTACTGTGGTGTCCATCCATATATGTCTCGTTCGTAATTTATAAACCAGTAAGACGATAAGGCACACTATTCCAATGGATGTTCTCCCCATCGCTAAAACTATTTGTCATAGAGAAAAACAAGGAAATGTACATTAGATTAGTAAGTAAGCCAGTTTGTATCCGTACTTGCAATTTTTAGATGGTGTTACCAGTATACTAGATAATAGCTTGACGATGGTCTGGTACCAGTCATAGTTCAAAAACTCAGAGAACTCGACTCAACTTGACTCACTGTTTATTTGGGTTAGCTTGATTGGAAGACTTGACCCAACTCAACTCAATATTTAATTATTAAAATTGATAATATTAGAAAATTTAGTAGATATTTAAAATAGTTAGATTTAATATAAGTAATATTGAACATATTATACGGAAACTACATCATTCATACATCAATGCCGCGTCATGTCGAGTTGACTGAGCAATCGAATCAACTTGAGTTTCCCATTCGCCTGGCTTGAAATTCGCCCAGTCGAGTCGGCGAGTTTGAGAACTGAAAGGTACTAGTCATAACCTAAGCAAATGAAGTCAAGACTTCTGTACTCGGAGTACGGTCGATTACAATAATACAACAAACCCATTGTGCATGGAGCATACACTTCCCTAAATCCAACCCACACAAAATGTGGGCTGTAGAGGGGATGGGGAGTTACCCAAAAATTAGAGATATTGAGTGATTGCCATCATCAATTACCTGTCAAATGCAAGCACAAATGACAGCTAGAACTCCAAATTCAACATGCAAATGTTGTTGTTTGGGAAACCAAGGATCATTCAGTTAAGCAGAGCCCACGTTATGGGATTTTAGTGCACATTCAAGGTTTTCATTAGTATACAAAATACTCAACAGATGTGTCACATAACTCCTGGCTTTAAATATGGATGAAAAGGACTCGAAACTCCCATGAAAATGTCTTTGGAGTAAGGTGCTAAGGACTTACCAAGCATATAGAAAAATATTCGACGGTAAATTTCATCGTGATATTGGGCAGAATTTCTCTTTAAGATCCAAAACAAGCCTGCATTAACTGACAAGTAATCACTTGAGGATGTGAAAATAATAGATCTCTTCACGTTAAAGGCAGTAAATAACAAAATTCATTGCAGTAAAAAAGCAATTGACCAGTGCAATGACTACGAACGAGTCTGCAACATTTTTTTTTGTTTATATGCGAACCCAGGCCATGCATGGGGAGAGCACGGTTTTGAGTTCAAACCACCCAATTCATGGGGTAGACAGTGGATGGATCACGTCTCAAAAATAACAATGGTAAAGTATCTCTCTTTTCGAGGGTGAAACAAAAGATGAAAAATGCGCTTCTCAATTGGACCTGAAGAGAAAACTACACACATTTTAATCCCTGCAAGACCCCAATTCCAAACTTGATAAATAGAGTTTGATTATATTAATTTGCAAAGAACCCAAAAGCTATGAAAATTCGATGAATGCTTTCAAGCAGGCAAAACTGGATCCACTACAAATGTTTGTAAGATAGCTTATCTTACAAGCGGGGGTACTTTAAACAATGACAAATACAAAATAATGATGAGAAACTCAAATGGAATTAAATGATGAATTGATAAGATTCAGGACATCCATTTCTTGAATGTTTGGATGTTTTAATATTTTTTCCCTTCTTGCAGCTTTAGATTGATGTGGTATTAAAATTTGGACGATTCACATTAGAGAGTTTAAATTAGATTAAAAGGTTTAGATTTGGATTAGATAGGGATGAATTTGCAAGCGTTTTGGTAGTTGTAGAGAGAGTGGGAGATCTATTGGTAACAGTTGAGAAAGTGGGAGATGAATTTACAAGAATTTTGTTAGCTTTATGAATTGTAGAGAAAGTGAGACATATTTGATATAGACAGTTTTGCAGAACAATTGAACCAATACCACCGCTGCTTGGGTCCACATGCTGAGTGGTCTGATAATCAGAGCGTTACATGTTATGGACTGTTATTCAATTTGCCATAAGATGCACAACCTAAGAGGGATTTCAAAATGCATGAAAAGATGCTAAATGGAATGTTGTAGGCCATCCCAGCCACCTTTTTTTTTTTTTTTTTCTTGGGAATTTTGCAACCCCATTAGTATGTTATTTACATCTCATACCTTTTCAGATTACGTTTTCATTAAGTTAGCGTTGAAGGGATACCTTCCGTTGGTCATCCCTAACTTCAGTTTAAACTCTTTTTTTTTTTAATGACAAATGTTATGGGAAATCCGAGCTCACGATACGTCGCCGGCCCGAGTGCCAGGCTGAGCCGAGGCAAGACTCTTTCGACCTATTTCGGGACGCGACCCATCCGAGCAGCTGACATGGTTGAGGTGCAGCTCGGGACAGTTCTCATACTCCGATCGGATGACCCGCTATACTGTAACCACACTCTGCTCGATACAGTCAGCCCTACCAACTATGATGGAACCGACCTAATGGGTCGGATCAGCTGTATCCTCAGATGATCTGAGCCGAGTAGACATGTAGTGGCATACGCAAAATGCGGAAGTTGCCATTACTGATCGTGGCCGATAACTTCGCTTACAGATACGCACTACTCGCCTGATACGCTACGTGATCAGTAGATTGCAGACAGTATCTCCATGATCTGGGAATTCCTGTGATCGTGCCGAGATTATCGGATCCAGACCATACTACATGCAAGTATAAATAGCGCACGACGCCATATCTACAGATACGCGATAGCAAGTGTTCTCTCCTTTACACTCTACTTAGACCCTAATTCCCTTGACCTGACTTAGGCATCGGAGGGTCCCTCGACATAGCCAGGGTCACCTTTGCCAGTTCTCTGGGTGCAGGTTCCAGGGGTGATACGTGAAGGTGGAGAGGACGCGGAAGGAGTGCGACCGGATTTTGACATCAACATTTTTTGGCGCTGTCTGTGGGAATCTGAGACTAAAAGTCGGGTTCTCATCCTCCTAAGCAATGGGGAGGAAGAAGAAAGCTGCAGTTGTGGAACCAGTACCGAATGAGTAGACGCGGTCATCATCACCACTTCATGCCAAGTCTGCGTCAGGACCTTCCCAACGTTCGCGCAATCGGTCAAGTAAGTATCGCGCCATGCAAAACTAGATCCAGGCCCTGTGCGACGAGATAAATAGAATGAAGCAGCAGAGGGAGCCAGAGTCACACCCGGTTCAGGAACAATCCATTCTCGAGTCGGTGGGATTGTTCGTGGAGACTCGCTCGGTGCCGAGGAGCGCAAGACTTGAAGCACCCCAGCACTCAGGGGTGCCGCGTTCAGGTCAAAATCCTCCTGCAGTGCACGCCGAAGGATCCGCACGAAATGCCACTACTCGGGATCCTACTACCGTTCATTCAGCCACATCCACTTTGCCACCCACGGATCTCCGTCATCAATTAGAATGGAGGAGAGAAAGAAGAACGCCGGAGATTGAAGATTCCCCAGAGGTCATCGCAGAAAATAAGGATCCTTGGGAGGCACGCTTTGCGAAACTGAAGGACCAGTTCCTGATGTTGGAGAAAAAGAAACAACAATCGACAGTTTCAGCTACCATCCAAGCGATGATGGAAGAGACCGAGCCTCCCTTCACTCATGTCATCATGGCTGAGGTGATGCCGCAGAGGTTTCGGATGCTTCCTGTCATCCAGTATTCAGGATCTTGGGACCCATCCAAACACTTGGAGTCCTACCGATCGTGGATGCAAATTCAGACTGCAACGGACGCAATGATGTGTAGGGAGTTTTCTATCACCCTTACAGGGTCCGCTCGGATTTGGTATCGCCAACTCAAACTAAACTCCATAGGCTCTTTCGCAGAACTTAGCCGGCTATTCCTTACACAGTTTATAAGCAGTAAGAGAAGTCGAAAACTCAACACTCACCTGCTTACCATTAAGCAGGCTCCGAAAGAGTCGTTGAAGGACTACATCGCCTGGTTTAATGAAAAAGTGTTGCATGTCGAAGACTATGATGATAAAATGGCTCTTGCTGCTATTTTGAGCGGACTAAAGGAAGGAAAGTTCGCCTTCTCCATCGGAAAGAATCTGCCGAAAATGTTACCGGACTTCATGGCGAAGGCTTAGAAGTATACCAACGCCGAGGAGTTCACTAACGCTCGTAAAGGTGCGTAAGTCATTGACTCGACGAACAAAGGGAAGAGGCCTAAGAACGAAGACTCCTAGCCGACAGGCAAAGGGGCGGATGACTGCACTTCCCGAGACCGTCGACCGAGCCGCAGGCCGGAATGGAAGTTCCGTTCTTATACTCCTCTCAATACGTCTGCGGAGCAGATTCTGCTGGATATCCGAGGTGACAGGCTACTTAATTGGCCAGTCTGCATGAGGGCTGACTCGGAATATCGGGACAAGCGGAAGTTCTGCTGCTTTCATTGGGACCATAGTCACAATATGAACGATTGCGTGGACCTGAAAGATGAGATCGAGTCCTTCATCCGCAAGGGACATCTACGTCGATATACTAAAAAAGAGAAGTCCATTTGGAGAGAAGAGCGACCGCGAGAACAGCCAAACAATCCCCTCAGAAGAACCCGCTGAAATTCGTACCATCTTCAGGGGCTCGGCTGGAGGGGGAGACTCAGACAGGGCTCGAAAAGCCCATTCCCGGAGATCCGAACCGGAACACCACGTTCGCCTGGCAGAACGTCCCAGCAAGAAACTCCGAGTAGCTCCGTGCGGCTTGACTTTTATGGAAGATGACGCATGCGGGATCCAGCACCCGCACGATGACGCGCTAGTGGTCACCATGACCATAGCAAATCACAAAGTATATCGCATCCTGGTCGACATCGGGAATTCGGCTGATGTGATGTACTCTAAAGCATTCGAGAAGATAGAAATTCCACGGTCTCGCCTCCGACCCGTGAAGACTCCCCTACAAGGCTTTGCCGGAGAGAGAGTAATCTCTGAAGGAGCCATCTCCCTTCCAGTAACAGCGAGAGAAGGGCAACATCAAGTCACACTTTTGATAGATTTTTTGGTTGTCAATGTCCCATATGTCCACAATGTGATCCTGGGCCGACCTTCCCTCAACGCAATGAGAGCGGTTGTCTCAACTTACCATCTGATGATGAAGTTTCCAGCTGAAGGTGGGGTCGATTATCTCCGAGGAGACCAACGCGAGGCCCGAAGGTGCTATGCCATAGCGGTTAGAAAGGGAGCCGCCAAACAGGCCCTCGTCATGGACGCCTTGGAACCCTGAGGACCGAAAGAAAGCTCATCAGTCAAAGATCTGGAAAAATTCTCACTCGATGAATCAGACCCGAGCAAAACTATCCAGCTTGGGTTATCGTTGAGTTCCGAGCGGAGGAACGAATTATTGGCCTTCTTGAGGCAGCATCGAGACGTCTTCGCGTGGTCTCACACATATGCCAGGGATTTCTCTCGACGTGTTGTTTCATAGGTTGAATGTGGACCCAGATCATAAGCCGGTTAAGCAAAAAGGAAGACCGTTCGACGCCGAATGATATGAAGCCATTACCGAGGAGGTCTCCGTTCTGCTCGATGCGGGTTTTATAGAGGAAGTATATGTAACACCCTGAAAATCGAGGGTCGTGTATAAACTCAACTCCCGAGTTCCAGACCGTCACTTATGCAACAAAAATGGTTATGATTCAATGTTGTCTGATTTAAAGCATTCGCATGAGTAAAAGTATACCAAAACTGCAATTCATACTTCAGATCCAGTGATAAAAGCAAGCGGAAGACTAAACAATATATATCACTGTATGGAAAAACAAAATAATCTCAACTGTCTCCAAAGTATGACTACATCTCTGAGTCTCATATACATGTAAATAGACAAAAGAATAAGTTCAAAATAGTCCCACTGAAGTCCCCCTCGATCCAGGTCACCTACGGGAAGCCGTCGTGATACTGCATATACGAGAACTCATCCTGGTCCTCGTCAATCTCCGGCTCCACCTCCTGGATCTCGTCGTCACCTGCAACTACAACAGGGTCTGGTGGGTGTTGCAAACACCATCCCGTAACGTGGGAATGAGTGATCAACTCAGTGGAATCATAGAGCAAAGATTAGCATGTTCACAATTCAATCACGCGATAATAGTAAAGCAGTAAATCAGACAATCCTAATACTGTTATTTAATGCAAGATGATATGACATGATGTATGCCCTCACCGACGATCTCCCTCATGCGGCAACATCTTACGACCGCGGCATGCCACACTCCCTAGAGTGCTCCACATCTTCCAGGCACATGCAATGCTATGGTGATATGATTTCCAAGTTGTTATTAAGTCCATTCAAACAGCAGGATTGGGAAACTAAGGTACTTCCCTTGTATCAATCCCAACACGGATCCTGTCTAGGGTCGTCACTCCTAGTAATCTCATACGATGTATATTTCGTAGGTCGCTGCAAGGGCTGCCAGGGCTGTTGCTCGCACTCGTTGCACCGCTCCCCCATCACCTTATCAATACAGGCCTACTGTACTCTACTGCACGGAAGGGTCGTCGCCTCCCGTGGACTCAGAATACGCTCGCGGTCACTACAAAGGGCTCGTCGCCTGATCAGTGTAGGCCGACAGCTAGAATATAGTGTCCCATACCACCATAATCTGCTCACGAGTCAAGGTGCTCACTGGTCACTACGGGGAGGTTTGTGGCCCCAGCGTAGGCCGACAGCTCGACCACGGTGTCCCATACCACCATGCCCGGCTCATGAGTCTTCGTGGATCAAGGTACCACGGTTAATAGGGTTTACAATGGTAAGTTCAGTACCCTAGGTTCAAGCAGTTATGATACATACAAGGTGAACAAACATCGGCCAGTCGGGTTACTTGACGGGCTCGACTAGCGCGATCGCATCTCGAATTGAACGACATGAAGTGCGTAAAACACTTCGCGTGGCCTAACCACTGCCGCCAACTCTCAACACGAATCACATTCATCGGCGCGTCGTTCGTGGCTATGACCAGTCAGCCACGAATTCGTTCGGTTACCGACTGCCTGGACTAAGTCAAGTCCCACACACCTATTGAATTACATTAACGCTACATACCAGGGTATTGGAATTGTAACACATCATGTAAGCATGTTAGCACATGTTATAACATTCAACTTAGGCAAATCTTCAAGGCATGCTTTCCAAGCATATTCAACTTAGGCAATTCTTTAAGGCATTATTTCTATGCATGTGATGCAATCATGCATAAGGTCAACATATAGGAAATCATTTAGGTCAGCATATTAATCATGAAATCAATCTCAAACTACTACATAACATCATTCTATACAATACATACTAATACAAGCATTTATACAAACACATACACTACACACTTAAGTCCACATATAGCATGTCGACCCAAAGTGCGCAACTTGGCGAATCTCTTCGCCAAACTGATTATGCAAGCATTCCTAACTCTCTAATGCGGCGACAAATCATGTCAATCACGTCAGCAAATTATGCATGTAGACCGTACTTCCTACATATGACTAAAATGCCCTAAATCTCATATTCTTCGTTCATTTGCGAAACAGGAAACGGAGAGCATGTTGTACATGTCAAACGGCGATGCCGTCGATAATCTACTATTAAACGACATTGAAAGCGTTGTAAACCGTCAATCAAAGCGTCTAAAATCCTCACCTAATCTCTTACGGTCGCGGGATTTTGAACGGAGCGTGTACGCTTCGTCTATGACAGTAGGAGAACCTGATTCATGGATTACGTTAGCTAATATGTTCAGAATCTATATAAACCCTAAATCAGCAAGTTTTTGGGGTTTTTCTATACCTGAAAAAGTGAAAAAATCACCAGCCAGGTGATTGGAATGAAGTGTTGAAGCAGCACTGTCAGGGGCTCGGATGCGGGAAAAATCTCCTCTTTCCTTTCTCTCAAACTCTCTCTCTCTTTTCTAGGGTTTGTGAATTTCGTATGCAAGGAAGGAATAAGGGTTTCAACCCCTTTTATAAGCTTGGAAACGCCGAAAATAGGCTCCGGGACGAAGTTTACTTATTGCCTATCCATTTCGGGGCTGTTTCGGTCCAAAAACTGATTTCTGGTGGTCCCCTGGTCGATTGCGATCAAACTTAAGCTCATGGGTACCAGATGTACCTCGTATTAAGTTTTCAGTCTGGCAGGGTTCGCAGATCGCACGTAGCGGACCAGTTTCAGTTCAGCGGTCACCGCACATAGATCAGGGCTGAAAGTCCCATGATAATAAATAGATATTTTTCTTGATCCAAGGGTGTAATCTGGATGAATTCTGACGGTCAGAACACTTAATACTGACGCGTCAAGTCGTGTGCCAGATTTGAATTTGAAATTCCCAATTCGTCCCTATTCGCGGTCGCTTCAGTCCGGGTTCAACGAAATACTCTGTGATTATCGGATTGACTTGATTTTCGAGATGATTGTCAAGTCCAGCTGGGCGGTTCTAACGGTCTAAGATAGGAGGTATCGGACCTTCGACGCGCGGTCTAAATCCAATACAAAAGTTCAATATGGTCCAGAGGACAAACCTGCTTAGAGTTTGATCCAAGGTTATAGAGTATTGTAGAGTTGTCTGTTCTACTCGATTTGGGTCTTGTAGAACGTATTTAAAGTGATCAGGGACTATTTCCCAGCTACTCTAGCGTTGCGCTAGCTAACTTACGTTTAATTTCCATGGAAATTACTTATACGCGATTTCGGGTCAATCGGTACTCGATTCCAAGTACGGATTTTTCACGGGCGTTACAATCTACCCCCCTTAACAAATAATTTCGTCCTCGAAATTTGTACCTGTTCGTACTCCTCGAGAAGCTGTGGGTAGTTCTTTCTGATCTCGGCTTCTGTCTCCCAAGTAGCCTCCTCCTCAGAGTGATGCGTCCATAGTACCTTCACAAGGGGAATCACCTTGCTACGCAGTACCTGCTCCTTCCGGTCTAAGATGCGTGACGGTCGCAGGATATAAGTAACATCCTCTCCTAACTGCACCTGCTCCCATCTGATGATATGGGAAGGATCAGCAACGTACTTCTTCAGTATAGAAACATGAAATACGTTGTGGACGCTCGCGAGGGGCGTGGGTAAAGCCAATCGGTAAGCCACTGCTCCCACACGATCGAGGATCTGAAATGGACCAATGAATCGCGGTGCCAGTTTCCCCTTCTTCCCGAACCGAAGGACTCCCTTCATAGGGGAAACTCGCAAAAACACATGATCCCCGACTGTGAACTCTAGTGGCCTCCGTCTCGTATCGGCGTAGCTCTTCTGTCTGCTCTGTGCTGTAAGAAGCCGACGTCGAATAATATCAATCTTCTCTGACGTCGCCTGCACCAACTCTGGGCCAATCAAGCTGTGCTCACCGACCTCTAACCAGCAATGCAGTGCGCGACAAGGTCGCCCATACAGCGCCTCATAAGGTGCCATGCCGATACTCGTCTGGAAGCTATTGTTGTACGCAAACTCCGCATATGCAAGACAGTCATCCCAACTGTCCTTGAAGTCCAATGCGCAAGCCCGCAACATGTCCTCCAGGATCTGGTTCACTCGCTCCGTCTGTCCGTCCGTCTGTGGGTGGAAGGCAGTACTGAACTTCAACTTCACACCCATAGCCTCCTGAATGCGAGTTCAGAAAATAGAAGTGAACCGCGTGTCTCTGTCCGACACGATCTCCAACGGAACTCCATGCAGACGCACAATCTCTCGGATATACAATCTAGCCAGCTCGTCTGCAGAGTTCGTAACTCTGATCGGTAGGAAGTGCGCCGACTTCGTCAATCGGTCGACGATCACCCAAATGGAATCATGCCCCTTCCTCGTCCTCGGTAACCCAGAAATGAAGTCCATGGAAATGAAATCCCACTTCCACTCTGCAATCGGCATAGGCTGCAAAAGTCCAGGTGGTCGGCGATGCTCTGCCTTCACCTACTGACAAGTGAGACAACGGGACACGAACTCAGCAATGTGGGTCTTCATACCTTCCCACCAATACGTCCTCTTCACGTCACAATACATCTTCGTGCTGCCAGGATGCATCGCGAGTCTAGTAGAATGCGCAGCCTCGAGAATCTCTCGTCTCAAGTCAGGGACATCTGGGACGCATAGGCGGCCACGGTAACGTAAGCCTCCATCCATACCAACGCGCCAGTCGGCGTCAGCATCATCACTGGCCTGCTCTCGAAGCTCAGTGAGATGCGCGTCGTCCCTCTGCGCCTCGATGACTCGGTCATCGATCTGAGATCGCACCTGTACATGTGCGATGAACTCAAACGGCTCCTCTACGGTGAGTTTCTGCTCAAAGTCTCGCAAAAACTCAACCATATCCCACTCGGCAACCATCAGCGGAGCCGCAAACTCTATCGCCTTCTTGCAGCTCAACGCATCAGCCACAAGGTTCACCTTCCCAGGATGGTAAGAGACTTCAAACTTGAAGTCCTTCAACGTCTCCATCCATCGCCGCTGCCTCATATTCAAGTCTCGCTGCGTGAATATGTACTTGAGGCTCTTGTGGTCGCAAAAGAGCTCGAACTCCTCTCCGTAGAGGTAATGTCTCCAGAGTCTCAGTGCGAATATAACGGCTGCCAACTCCAGGTCGTGTGTAGGGTAATTCTCCTCGTGCTTCCTTAATTGTCTCGAGGCATACGAAATTACCCTGTCCCTCTGCATAAGGACACAACCCAAACCAACGCTAGACGCGTCAGTGTATATAGTGTATCTAACCCCCTGCTCTGGCAATACTAGCACAGGGGCGGACGTAAGTCTGTCCTTCAGCTCCTGAAAAGCTGACTCCGCCTTATCATTCCAGGCGAACTTCACGTCCTTCCGTGTCAACTGAGATAAGGGTCTCACGATCTTCGAGAAGTCCTGAATGAAGCGCCGATAGTAACCAGCGAGACCTAAGAAACTCCTCACCTCAGTGACAGAACTAGGCTGCTCCCAGTCCTGCACCGCAGCTACCTTAGACAGGTCAACTGCCATGCCGTCCTTGGACACCACGTGTCCCAGAAACTTCACCTCCTGCTTCCAGAAGTCGCACTTCTTGTACTGTGCGAACAACTGATGTCGTCTGAGCGTATCCAGGACCAAACGCAAATGCTCCTCATGCTCCTCTCGACTCCTAGAGTATACCAAAATGTCATCGATGAAGACAACGACGAATCGATAGAGGAAAGGCCGAAAAACCCGGTTCATCAGATCCATGAACACGGCCGGTGCGTTCGTGAGACCGAACGACATCACGAGGAACTCGTAGTGACCAAAACTGGTCCTGAATGCTGTCTTCTGCACGTCCTCATCTCTGACGCGCAGCTGATGATATCCTGACTGAAGATCAATCTTCGAGAAGTACTGCGCTCCTCTCAACTGATCAAACAAGTCATCGATCCTGGGCAAAGGGTACTTGTTCTTCACCGTGAGCTGGTTCAGCCTGCGATAATCAATACACAATCGCAGCGAACCATCCTTCTTCTTCACGAACAAGACCGGTGCTCCCCAAGGAGACACGCTAGGCCGTATAAAGCCAAGCTCTAGCAGGCCATCAATCTGCGTCCTCAACTCCTCCATCTCACATGGTGCCATGCGATACGTCGGCAGTGAGACGGGTGTAGAACCAGGAATCAGATCGATAGTGAAATCGATCTCACGTCGGGGCGGCAAACCAGGGATCTTCCTGAACAGATCCCCGAACTCAGAAACAACTGGCGTCTGCTCAAGTACCTGGGCACCAGCGTCGCGCAATATAGTGGCGTAGCTAAGAATGCGGAAAGGAAGATTTACCCGCACTGAAAATGTGAAAGGCGTGCCCTCAGGCTCGTACACCGTCACCACACGAGCCTCGCAGTCAATCTCGGCTCTCGCTGCAGTCAACCAGTCCATGCCAAGAATGACGTCGAGATAAACGAGCGAGGGATCGACGACCAGATCAAGAGTCATCGTCCTGCCTCCCAGATCAACTAAACAACCCTCACACATCTGGGTGACATCCGAATAATCACCATGAGCTGCAAGGACTCGCACGCTATCCATAGTGATAGTCTGCAACCCGAGACGTCTGACTACGGCACGCGATATCAAAGAAATCGTGGAACCAGTGTCCACCATGATAAGAACGGGAGTACCTCCGATGTGGCCCGTGACCTCGAAGGATGAATGCTGAAAAGTCGGTGTCGTAGCTGCCTCAGCGGTCAGCGCATGAACTCGTGCCTGCTGTGGCCGGTTCGGCCGCTGTGTCAAGGGCCGTGGAGGCTGTCGAATCTGTGATACCGTAGGTCTAAACGAAGGATGCGCAGGAGCTGACCGTATAGGCGGTGCTGATATCGCCTGTGGACGTACACGATCAATCTTCTGCGGCGGCGAGAACCCACTGTCCCGCATCCTGGAGAAGCAACTCTGCGCTAAATGGCCCGTCCTCCCACAGTATGTGCATGATAAATCAGGGCGCCGAAACGGTCGTACAGGCGCCGTGGTCCTGGTAGGAGGATCAATGCGAGGCCTCTTGCCCGCGAAGGGCCTATCTGGCAACTCCGGTCGTGGCCTGGAAGTAGTCGGGCCTCGAGAGCGCGCCAGTCGATCCACGTCCTGCTCTGCCCGCATGGACATATGAACCAACTCCGCATAGGAAGGGAAACTGACGCAGTACATCTTCGACCGAATATCCGGTCGCAAGCCCTCCAAAAAGCGCCGTATGCGCATCTGCTCATCAGCCAGAATCGTCGGGACGTACCTGCCCAACTCTGTGAACCGATGCTCATACTCGGTAACCGTCATCGCTGCCTGCCTGAGACGGAGAAACTCATTCTCCCTCTCGTGCCTGTAGGTCTGGGGATAATACTTCTCATGGAAGCGGAACTCGAATGCTGCCCACGTCCATACGAAATCTGCGGCAACAGTCCGCAATATACTATCCCACCACATACTGGCCTCTCTCTCAAATAGGAAGGTAGCCAGCTCTACCTGCTCAGTCTCGGTACAGTGTAACATGCGTAGAATCTTCGACACTCGGTCGAGCCAGAACTCTGCCTCCTCAGGTCTGTGAGAACCCGAAAAAGTAGGAGGCCGCAAGCGCTGAAATCGCTCCAGAAGGCCCCGTGTGTCGGCAGGATTCCCCGCAGGGAAAGCAGGCTGCGCAGGATGTGCTATGCCCTCATCCTGGGCGTAAGTATAGGCATCCTCAGCTGGATGCGCAGGTGGTGCAGGTGGAGTAGAGGTAGTCGCACCCCCACCCTGGGCTAAAGTCCCAACTATAGTAGTCAAAAGCTGCTGCTGCTGTAGCATCATAGCCATCATCTGCTCGAATCTATCAGGGGGTGGAGCAGGCTGTGGCGGATGAGGTGCGGAAGTAGATGCGCGCTGTGGCTCTCGAACTGATGGTGTAAATGGCCGTGGTCCACCTGTAGGACCAACAGCAGGCTGAGACGATCGAACCGTCTCAGGAATCGGGCCCACAGCAGGGTCCGGACGAGTGCCAGACTGAGAAGGAGTCTGATCCATCTGCTCAGACAATGAAAGCCGAACCGCGCTCCTCGTAGTCTTAGGTGGCATTCCCTATATTCAAAATAGGGCGCAACCTTGTCAGTCTCAAGTGTACAAATACACCACAATCATTCACTTAAAGAGTCAAAGGCATTCCATGCATTTCAATTAATCAAAATTGTCACAATACAAGGGATATATCCTTACAAGCATCATGACTAGAATGACATGGAAATTAAGACAGTTAAGCAACAGCAACATAAGCAAAGCACTAGCCCTAATAGGCTTTACACACATAAAACAGGAAATGGCTAACTACTAATAATCAACATCAAAAGATCGCATCGCTAGTCGGAATCTGGTGACGGAGGAGGAGCACCCTTATCCTGTAAACAACACAGGATTGCCTTCAAGGTGCGAGTCACCTTGTCAAATTTCTTCTTCGTAACGGCCTTGGCATCAGCGACCTCTGCTCGAAGTTCTTGGACTTCCCTTCGCAAAGTGGTCTGACTCTCCTCCATCCGAGCAATGCGGTCAGCGATAGTAGTCTGCGCAGAAGGAGGAGGGCTCTCATCAGTATCCTGAGCCTCCTCTTCTGCTTCTTCCTGAACCTCTGCTATAGGTTCTTCTTCGCTTTGATCTTCCTCTTCATCAAAGTCGTCCCCACTATCCCTTTCGAGTTGATTTTCACGGTATTGCGACCCAATCTTCATCTTGAGCATTGTCGACTCATCGATGGTGTGAATCGATACCGGCAATTCGGGTCCAAGTCTATAGGCAAACTCAAGCGCAATCTTGCAAATGAATCAGCCAAAGGGAAGGGATTCGGATGTTCTCCTCGACCTGGCTATGAGAACTATCTGCCGTAAGATGAAAGTGGCCATACATACGTTCTCTCCCTGGGCCACCAGAAATAAGAAATCGACCATAAGACGTGTACATTCAATGCGGTTCGTCGACCTAGGATATACATTGAACGTGCAGATATGATGCAGCAGGCGCAAATCCTCAGACATGTACGTCGCTTTGAGGCTATTATTAGGCTGCCATGGAGCCAACTTACCGCACAGAAACCTGGTGCGGTGATCTCGTTCACGTCTAGTCCTCAAATTCTTCTCACTTGGATGTACATCACCTAGAGGCACGTTGAGAAGTCGCGCAACCAACCGGACGTCGATCGTAGCCATCCGATCTCTACCAAAAGGGATTTTGAACTGTAAAGGCTCTAAGGTAGGATTCTGGATGCTGGCATAGAAGGCACGAACGGTGCTCACATTAGCACGAGCGCGAGCTTCAAAGATCGGCCCCCAGTGCGCAGCTTCAATGCGTTCGAACAACAGATATTCGCCGAACAATCGCCCATCTACGTCCGCCTCAAATAACACTCTACGGTCAGTGTATTCACCATGAGGCATCTCTGATAGAATGGTTCGTCCAAGGTGTGCATGGGGATCCAAATCCCGCTTTGTACGGCATTCCAGGACTGCAGCAGGACCTGCGGCGGCGCTTGAACTTGCGGCACCACCCCGCGGTCTTCTCGATCGAGCAGGGCGGCTCGGCCCAGCCTCGTCTGTCACAGTTTTCCTCTTACCCATCAAAGATATGATGGATGAAAGCGACAAAAGGCCCAAAATGGCTTCCACAAAAGCCATGAAAACGCCGAAAATGCGGAGAAATGGCTGCCCAATCTGACAAAAGGAAATCTAGGCGTCGTAGAGGGATGCTTCAAGCTTCCCAAGGCTGTACTTTCAGGGAAAAATACAAACAAAAAGATGGGATGGAGCACCTCACGATTTCAGCACTATTTGGGGGATTTTGGAGCTCCAAATGGGGAAATCTTCAAGGAAAGAGGCTGCCAACACCCAATAATTGATGGGTGGTGGTCGGTTTTGGCCAAGGAAGGGTTTAAGAGTGGTTTGGGTGGCCGGGGTTTGAAATGGAGTGCTGAAAATCGAATCTAGGGTATGCAAGGGGGCTGTTTGTGAAGGAGAGGTGGGCTTTGGGGGTTTTCGTGGTGTGGGAAGTACATAGGGGTGATGTGGAGGCCTTTTAAGTGGGTGCGCCCTAAGGACAGCACCAACGGTGCTCGCCGGCCAACTCTTAAGTTGGCCGGTGGGACCCCATGGGTCTGGTCCCCCATGGTCCCAGGGTCCCAAAAAAGTTGGTCCCACCCCCTGGTTCATAGTATTTTGGTCTCTATGAGCCCAAACATGTATTCGGAGCTTTCCGGGTCCACATCGCAATCCCGAATACCAAACCATATAATGCAGCATATGAATTTGGGGTAGAAGGAGCCAGTACATCTTTTTAGCTCCTTAGTTGCTAAAGAAAGTGAATTTAGAATGGCCTTATGGCCATTTTTCATGAAATTTTACTATTCACTGTAAAATTTGGTGAATGTACTAATTTGTGTTATTTTCACATTAGGTTTGATGCCTAACATGAAATGGATAAGAAAGAACTGAAGGTTGAAGTGTTTAGAGAAGAAATTTTGAAGATTTTTGGTGAAACGGGGTTTTTAAGCCCTGACGATTGATTACTGGAGTCGTGGTCATTCCACGGCCCAAGGATTCACTTTTGCGGTTTAAAACCGCTCATAGGACGTCTCAACCCGACTTCCTACAGCTTAGAAGTGATTCGGGTTGCTTTACGCGACCCGTGATACGTTACAGACTCGATCTTGCGATCGATCCTTATAGACTTCGCCTATCGGCGAATCTGTGATCCTAGAAGTGTTTCTAGACCCTTCTCGCACCCACCTAAGTCAAAGGAAGCGACAGCGTACGTCGCAAGACCATAACCCAGGCCCAGTATACTCTCATTCATGCTCTGATACCAACTTGTAACACCCTGAAAATCGGGGGTCGTGTATAAACTCAACTCCCGAGTTCCAGACCGTCACTTATGCAACAAAAATGGTTATGATTCAATGTTGTCTGATTTAAAGCATTCGCATGAGTAAAAGTATACCAAAACTGCAATTCATACTTCAGATCCAGTGATAAAAGCAAGCGGAAGACTAAACAATATATATCACTGTATGGAAAAACAAAATAATCTCAACTGTCTCCAAAGTATGACTACATCTCTGAGTCTCATATACATGTAAATAGACAAAAGAATAAGTTCAAAATAGTCCCACTGAAGTCCCCCTCGATCCAGGTCACCTACGGGAAGCCGTCGTGATACTGCATATACGAGAACTCATCCTGGTCCTCGTCAATCTCCGGCTCCACCTCCTGGATCTCGTCGTCACCTGCAACTACAACAGGGTCTGGTGGGTGTTGCAAACACCATCCCGTAACGTGGGAATGAGTGATCAACTCAGTGGAATCATAGAGCAAAGATTAGCATGTTCACAATTCAATCACGCGATAATAGTAAAGCAGTAAATCAGACAATCCTAATACTGTTATTTAATGCAAGATGATATGACATGATGTATGCCCTCACCGACGATCTCCCTCATGCGGCAACATCTTACGACCGCGGCATGCCACACTCCCTAGAGTGCTCCACATCTTCCAGGCACATGCAATGCTATGGTGATATGATTTCCAAGTTGTTATTAAGTCCATTCAAACAGCAGGATTGGGAAACTAAGGTACTTCCCTTGTATCAATCCCAACACGGATCCTGTCTAGGGTCGTCACTCCTAGTAATCTCATACGATGTATATTTCGTAGGTCGCTGCAAGGGCTGCCAGGGCTGTTGCTCGCACTCGTTGCACCGCTCCCCCATCACCTTATCAATACAGGCCTACTGTACTCTACTGCACGGAAGGGTCGTCGCCTCCCGTGGACTCAGAATACGCTCGCGGTCACTACAAAGGGCTCGTCGCCTGATCAGTGTAGGCCGACAGCTAGAATATAGTGTCCCATACCACCATAATCTGCTCACGAGTCAAGGTGCTCACTGGTCACTACGGGGAGGTTTGTGGCCCCAGCGTAGGCCGACAGCTCGACCACGGTGTCCCATACCACCATGCCCGGCTCATGAGTCTTCGTGGATCAAGGTACCACGGTTAATAGGGTTTACAATGGTAAGTTCAGTACCCTAGGTTCAAGCAGTTATGATACATACAAGGTGAACAAACATCGGCCAGTCGGGTTACTTGACGGGCTCGACTAGCGCGATCGCATCTCGAATTGAACGACATGAAGTGCGTAAAACACTTCGCGTGGCCTAACCACTGCCGCCAACTCTCAACACGAATCACATTCATCGGCGCGTCGTTCGTGGCTATGACCAGTCAGCCACGAATTCGTTCGGTTACCGACTGCCTGGACTAAGTCAAGTCCCACACACCTATTGAATTACATTAACGCTACATACCAGGGTATTGGAATTGTAACACATCATGTAAGCATGTTAGCACATGTTATAACATTCAACTTAGGCAAATCTTCAAGGCATGCTTTCCAAGCATATTCAACTTAGGCAATTCTTTAAGGCATTATTTCTATGCATGTGATGCAATCATGCATAAGGTCAACATATAGGAAATCATTTAGGTCAGCATATTAATCATGAAATCAATCTCAAACTACTACATAACATCATTCTATACAATACATACTAATACAAGCATTTATACAAACACATACACTACACACTTAAGTCCACATATAGCATGTCGACCCAAAGTGCGCAACTTGGCGAATCTCTTCGCCAAACTGATTATGCAAGCATTCCTAACTCTCTAATGCGGCGACAAATCATGTCAATCACGTCAGCAAATTATGCATGTAGACCGTACTTCCTACATATGACTAAAATGCCCTAAATCTCATATTCTTCGTTCATTTGCGAAACAGGAAACGGAGAGCATGTTGTACATGTCAAACGGCGATGCCGTCGATAATCTACTATTAAACGACATTGAAAGCGTTGTAAACCGTCAATCAAAGCGTCTAAAATCCTCACCTAATCTCTTACGGTCGCGGGATTTTGAACGGAGCGTGTACGCTTCGTCTATGACAGTAGGAGAACCTGATTCATGGATTACGTTAGCTAATATGTTCAGAATCTATATAAACCCTAAATCAGCAAGTTTTTGGGGTTTTTCTATACCTGAAAAAGTGGAAAAATCACCAGCCAGGTGATTGGAATGAAGTGTTGAAGCAGCACTGTCAGGGGCTCGGATGCGGGGAAAATCTCCTCTTCCCTTTCTCTCAAACTCTCTCTCTCTTTTCTAGGGTTTGTGAATTTCGTATGCAAGGAAGGAATGAGGGTTTCAACCCCTTTTATAAGCTTGGAAATGCGGGAAATAGGCTCCGGGACGAAGTTTACTTATTGCCTATCCATTTCGGGGCTGTTTCGGTCCAAAAACTGATTTCTGGTGGTCCCCTGGTCGATTGCGATCAGACTTAAGCTCATGGGTACCAGATGTACCTCGTATTAAGTTTTCAGTCTGGCAGGGTTCGCAGATCGCACGTAGCGGACCAGTTTCAGTTCAGCGGTCACCGCACATAGATCAGGGCTGAAAGTCCCATGATAATAAATAGATATTTTTCCTGATCCAAGGGTGTAATCTGGATGAATTCTGACGGTCAGAACGCTTAATACTGACGCGTCAAGTCGTGTGCCAGATTTGAATTTGAAATTCCCAATTCGTCCCTATTCGCGGTCGCTTCAGTCCGGGTTCAACGAAATACTCTGTGATTATCGGATTGACTTGATTTTCGAGATGATTGTCAAGTCCAGCTGGGCGGTTCTAACGGTCTAAGATAGGAGGTATCGGACCTTCGACGCGCGGTCTAAATCTAATACAAAAGTTCAATATGGTCCAGAGGACAAACCTGCTTAGAGTTTGATCCAAGGTTATAGAGTATTGTAGAGTTGTCTGTTCTACTCGATTTGGGTCTTGTAGAACGTATTTAAAGTGATCAGGGACTATTTCCCAGCTACTCTAGCGTTGCGCTAGCTAACTTACGTTTAATTTCCATGGAAATTACTTATACGCGATTTCGGGTCAAATCGGTACTCGATTCCAAGTACGGATTTTTCACGGGCGTTACAGTATATTACCCTGACTGGATAGCAAATGTCGTGCTCGTTAGAAAATGGAATGAAAAGTGGCGGGTCTGCGTAGACTACTCCAATTTGAATAAAGCGTGTTCCAAAGACAGCTTCCCGTTGCCTTGGATTGACCAACTAGTGGACAGCATAGCCGGACATGAACTACTCTTATTTTTGGATGCCTATTCCGGATACAACCAGATCGCTATGTATCCCAGATAGGTAGAAGACTACCTTTGTCACGGACAGAGGGCTCTACTGTTACCGAGTTATGCCATTTGGCCTGAAGAATGCTGGAGCAACATATCAAAGGTTGGTGAATCAGATGTTCGCTAGACAGATTGGGTGCACCATAGAAGTATACGTCGATGATATGCTAGTGAAGAGTACCAGAGCCTCCGACCATCTTGCCGACCTCGGAAAAACATTCAACGTCCTCCGGGAATATCAGATGAAGCTGAATCCCGCTAAGTGTGCATTCAGGGTTGAGTCAGAAAAGTTTCTTGATTTTCAAGTTAGCCAGCGAGGTATCAAGGCCAACCAGGATAAGATCAAGGCACTTCTCGACATGAACTCGCCTCAGACTGCTAAGGAGATACAGTGTCTCGCGGGAAGAGTTGCAGCCCTCGGATGCTTCATATCTAGGGCTATAGATAAATGCCTTCCTTTCTTCTAGCAGTTGAAAGGCCACAAGAGGGCGGAGTGGACACCGGAGTGTGAGCAAGCCTTCCAGCAATTGAAACAGTACTTGGGTTCACCGCCTCTCTTGTCCAAGCCTGAAGAAGGGGAGCCCTTGCTCCTCTACCTCGCAGTCTCAGCTTCAGTTGTAAGCTCGGCTCTGATCAGGGAAGTCGAAAGCAAGCAGTACCCTGTGTACTATGTGAGTAAAGCCATGGTACCGGCGGAAACGAGATACCAGTCCTTGGAAAAACTGGCACTCTGCCTCGTCGTCTCGGCCAGAAGATTGCGACCGTACTTCCAGGCTCATTCTATCATTGTGTTGACTGACTCTCCTCTGAGGTAAGTCCTCCAGAGACCCGAAGTGTCGAGTCGAATCACCAAGTGGGACGTGGAGCTCGGAGAGTTTGACATTCAATTCCGCCCTAGGGTGGTAATTAAGGGTCAAGCTGTAGCCGATTTCATCGTCGGGTTCACAACTCCGAGTGAAGAACAGATCAGTAAGGAAATCGAGATGACGCCGCCCATCCCATTGAGCGACCAGGAGGCAGTGTCGGATCCGGGATGGGCCCTTTATGTTGACGGGTCGTCCAACGTTAAAGGAGCATGAGTGGGTGTCGTCCTGGTTGCACCCGACTTAACGACAACCCAATACGCAATCAGACTCGGGTTCAAGGCCTCTAACAACGAGACTGAATATGAAGCACTGTTAGCCGGACTCAGGCTGACAGCAAGCCTGGGGGTCCAGACCCTGCAAGTCCGATGCGATTCTCAGCTAGTAGTGAACCACATCTCTTCGGAGTATGAAGCCAAAGAAGTCAGAATGATCGCCTACCTCGAAGAGGTGAGGAAATTGATCAAGAAATTTTAGAGTTGTACCATCCGGCAGATCTCCAGAGCCGAGAACTCATGGGCCGATGCCTTAGCGAGACTCGCCTCCGCCTCCAAGGGAAAGATTCTGCGTTTCGTGCCCGTTGAAATCATCGAGCACCCAAGTATCAGCCATCCAGAGAAGGTCAATCCCGTCCATTCCATTCCGAGTTGGATGGACCCAATTTTTAATTATCTGTCATCCGGCGAAATCCCCTCGGACAAGTTAGAGGCGAGGCGACTCAGAGTCAAAGCGGCCAGATACGTCATATTGGACGAAGTATTGTACAAGAAGGGGCATTCCCAGCCTTATCTTAGATGCCTCCGACCGGATGAGGCTGACTACGTGATTCGAGAGATTCACGAGAAAATCTGCGGAAACCATTTAGGAAGCCGCGCCCTGGCCATGAAGATACTCCGACAAGGGTATTTCTGGTCGACTCTTAAGCAGGACTCGAAGGACTTTGTTCGGAAGTGCGACAAGTGTCAGTGTTTTGCAGTTGTACCGAGACAACCGGAGGAAGAAATGACTCTCATGAGTGGGCCCTGACCGTTCTCCCAATGGGGGATCGACATTATCGGCCCTTTGCCTACGGGGAAGGGACAAGTCAAGTTTGTCATAGTCGCGATCGATTACTTCACTAAGCGGACCGAGGCCAAGCCGATCGCGAAGATCATCGAGCAAAAAGTAATTGACTTTGTGTGGAAAAATATCATCTGCCGGTTTGGAATCCCACGGACCATCGTCTCTGATAATGGCCGCCAATTCGATAATGACAAGTTCCGTGGTATGTGATGGCGACTTGGCATCGTGAACGCCTATTTATCGCCTCGGCACCCGCAGTCAAATGGGCAGGTGAAAGTGGTCAACAAAATCATCAAGCACCATCTCAAGACAAAGCTGGAAAAGGTAAAGGGAAACTGGGCCAAGGAGCTCCCCTTTGTCCTCTGGGCTTACAGGACCACAATAAAGACTTCAATGGGTGAAATCCCATTTTCGTTGTCCTATGGCTCGGAGGCAATGGTGCCAGTAGAAATCGGACTCCCTACAGCGCGAGTGAGGAATTTCGAAGAAAATAAAAACTCCGAGCAGATCACCGCTAATCTGGATCTGCTTGAAGAACTCAGAGATGTTTCCAAGAACCGAGCGGTAACTCGACATCAGCAGGTAGCGCGTTTCTACAACTCAAAGGTCAAAGTCAGGCGTTTTCACTCAAGAGACTTAGTCCTCCGTCGGGTCTTCCAGAACACAGCCGAACCGTGAGCTGGAGCACTCGGACCCAACTGGGAAGGACCATATCGCGTGGTCAGATCTGCCAAACCGGGCTCGTATCACTTGGAAGACCTCGAAGGCTGCCAGCTCCCTCATCCTTGGAATGCTGAGCACCTGAAGATCTACTACCCATGAGGAACTAGCCTTTAAGGCTCATAATAAAGTGTATGCCTCCGAGCGACTAGCCTTTAAGGCTCTTAATAAAAGTTCCAATTCAACCTCGAATGTTTACTCAACTGTCTTGTTAGTACGAGTACGACCTAATGGTCCAACCCTAAGGGGCCGGAACCTAACCCTACAAAGGCTCGACAAGGCATCCCCTCGAGGGAAAAAGCCTTATAATGACCCGAATCTCCGATGGAGTACTCGGCTCATCATACAACAGAATGAAGGGTCCTTGCCAGACAAGCAACGAGCTGAGCACTCCAAAAGATCGGACCCAACTGAGACTTGGGCCGAGAATGCTCGGAGAATGGATTAAGCAATAATAAAAGGACCAGACCCGTAAAGAGGTCAGCTCGACCACAAAACGGCATCGCAAGTAAAAAGTGGACAAATCCTAAGGAAACGTTTCTCATTCAGAAATCTCCCTCAAGGGGGTAAAAGTACATCAACAATAAAAAAGGAGAGAAAACATAGTCTTTATGTGGGAGGAGCTTGGGCGTCGGGGGTTCGTTCCTAGTGGGCAACTTCAGCAGGGGTGGCAGAGGCGTCTTCAAGGTCCTCAGGCAGAAGAGGATCAAGATCGAGGTCGGGGTATAAACTCAGGACTGTTTCGATATAAGCATCGAAGCTGCGGTTGTAAAATGTCATAGCTTCGGTGTCCCTCTCCTTGGAGGTCTTGAAATCTTCGATTGCGGCGGCAACTGTCGCTGCCAGAGAAAACTCATCTTTGGCCCGTTGGGCCTCCACAGCCTGAGTGATGGCTTGGGTCCGCTCTTTGGTCTCCTTAGCCTTAATGCGTTCCAAGGCCTCACCCAGCCGGGTGGTCTCCATTGCCAAGGAATTCGCATGAGCTCTAGCGCAGGTCAGCTCGGCGGTGGCTGCATCATTGCTAGCCTTGAGGTTATCCGCCTTCTCCTGCAGCAACAGCTCCCTGGCCTCTAGGTCAACCACAACCCCCTGTAGCCGACCTCCTCTGGCCCTCTTGTACGAGAGCTGCCAACGCAGCTCACTTTGCTCAGACCGCAAGAGGGCTGACTCATCTTTCAAAGCTGCCATCTCAGCCTTGAGGGCCTTGAGCTCAATCTCTCTCCTCTGATGCTCCCTCGCTCTCTCCCGATTGAGAGCAATGCCGAGATAGCCTGAATAAGGAAAAGAGAATCAACATCTAAAAAATGTACGATAATAATATGAAGGACAGAAAGAATCTTCTCGGAGACGTATCGTGTAACACACGACAGCCAAGTCGTTCAGAAAGGAGCTGTCTAACCTGCTAAGGGTTCGAACTATGTCCTCCTCGGGGGCATGCTTGGCCGCCCATGGAGCCAGGCAGACCATATGATAGCCCGGCTCGAATCTCCCACCGCTCGTGCCCACCTGGGGCGAGGCCCCAGCCTCCTCAACCCCTACCCTACTGCCGGCCGAGTTCTAACCCTCGGCTCGGACATCTCCCCCGACCTCAGGAGGGGAAAGTACGTTGTCAGCCTTCCTATTAGCCTCCTCCCGCTCGGAGGAAGAAGGGATAACAATGGGGGGCTCATGGGCTGCGGTAAGAGCCCCCGTAGTGGGGGGAACGACGGTGGAAGGAGGAGCAGGGCTCGGAGCAGCCGGGGCTCCAGCCACAGTCGTATGGGCGAGCACCGGGAGAGAAGCTACCACCGGGCCCCTGGTCGGCCCGAACAGCGCCGGAAGCGGAGTTGCTAGAGGAACCACGACAGCCCTAGGAAGCATCGTGGTCGGCGCAGCACCTGACGCCTGTGGGTGAGCAAGCACCGCAAGAGTCGAGCCGGCGAGCCTTGGGGCGGGGACAGCAGAGATCGGCGCATCAGAAGACTCCCCCTCCCGAGGAAGAGCCTGCTTCTTCCGGGTGATCTTCACCTGGGGGCGTCCTTCAACAACTCCGCCGCAGTTGGAGCCGCCTTCCTCTTCTGAGCGTCAGACGCCTCGGCCATGCCTGCAAGATAAGTGACAGTGTCAACGACTAAGTGAGTAAAATTGAGCTCGACAGAAAGATCGGGATATCTTACTGAAGGATGTGGGTAAGGGTTGTGTCTTGCAAAGCCCGGACTGATAAAGATTATCCACTGTTATCAAGTCCGCCCAGGAGCGAAGTGTCTCCGACCGCGCTCTAGCCTTAGCGATCCAGTTCTTCTGAGCCTGATCGAGGAGAGGCAGCCCCTTCGAGAAAGCTGCAAAAAGAAAACGGAGAAGTTTTACTTTAATTAAAACGAAGGGAAACAAAGGCATCGACACAAATATTGGTTAAAGTCCGATCTGGTTTTGTGAAATGGGTCGGGACCGGTGTTGTCAGAGCTTCGAGCTCCGCTGTCAGCGCCTCCCATTCACTTGCCACTCAGAATCACTTATTCTTCCAGTCTTTATTGGAGGACGGCAGATTCATCACCAGTCCCGACCCCTTGCTGCCTTGGGTCGCAAAGTAGTACCATGGGTCGTTGCTGTCGTGCTTGACCAGGTACAAACTCATCAGCTCCTCTGGGGTCAGCTCAGAATTTTTAACTTGTCGTCAGATAATGAAGGCGGAGATTAGCACCCTCCAGGCGTTGGGAGCAAATTGCCCTGGAGCCAGCCCGAGGTAGGCCGCGACCTTTCGGATGAAGGGGTGAAGTGGGAGTCGGAGACCGCACTGTAACGCACAGAGGAAGATTGCGACTTCCCCCTCTGCTGGAGATCCAGCCACGTCTAAAGCCCCAGGGGCCCTTATCCGAATGGAATTCGAAATTTGAAACTCCGAACGGATCCAGTCCATCTGAGATTTCGACATGACGGAACCTCCCGGGACTACTTCTGCAGTGCGCAAACTTGCGGGCATTTCAGTAGCCTCAGCAGTGTTGACTCGGTGGGCGCGGGTAGCCTTCTTCTTGCTGGGCTTCTTAGTCCTAGCACCCAACGTCTTTTGTTTCCGAGGCAGGGTCGTGGTTTCGAAGGGGCCTTCGGAGGCCCCACTTCCATCTTCAAAACTTCGCGGCTCGGAGTCCTCGGCGTACTCACGCACGACTTCGAGGTCGGAAGACATAATGGAAAGAGAGATGAAGAACAGTGAAGGTGACTCACCGGGCGACTACCGAAAATCGTCTTCTATCGGAAGAAGGAGATCGGTCGGAATCGCCCGCCGAAAACTTCGAATTCAAACGGAATCGCCTCGTAGGAAATGGCCTTCTCCGACACGCTCTTCTGGTTCAGAATGTAAAGTAACCAAAGAAAATTTAGAATTCCTTATATAGGCGACGAAGGAACTCCACATTAATGGCAAGTCATAATGGCCGCAGCCGAATCAGCACGAGCCAATCTCTGAGCACACGTGGTCACACCCCGTTGGGGGGACACTCAACTGACTGTACGGCTCTGACATCGGGCAGCGTGCTTTGAACGCGAAGCGACGTCCGAGCAGTGGGAGCCGTAACGTACACGCCTCCTCAGACCTGCGTGACAAGCTCTCATAGGTCGGAAGGAGATTCAGAATCGTAACCGTCGCCACGCGTCGACTAGAGCGATTGGCACGGGCGAAGTTTGAAAATCGTAATCAATGCAGTATGGGCGGGAGATCTTTCACACGAATACTCTCCAAGTCAGCAAGTAGACTCGAAGAGTAGGGGGCTTCTGTTATGGAAAATCTGAGCTCACGATACGACACCAGCTTGAGCGCCAGGTTGAGCCGAGGTAAGACTCTTCCGACCAATTTCGGGACGCGACCCGTCCGAGCAGCCGACACGGTTGAGGTGCAGCTCGAGACAGTTCTCATACTCCGATCGGATGACTTGTTATACTGTAACCATACTTTGCTCGACACAGCCAGCCCTGCCAACTATGATGAAACTGACCTAACGGGTCGGATCGACTGTATCCTCAGATGAGCCGAGCCGAGTAGACGTGTAGTGGCATACACTAAATGCGGAAGTTGTCATTATGATCATGGCCGATAACTTCGCTCGCAGATACGCATTACTCGCCTGATACACTGCGTGATCAGTAGATTGCGGACAGTATCTCCATGATCCGGGAATCCCTGTGATCGTGCCGAGATTATCGGATCCAGACCATACTATAGGCAAGTATAAATGCGCACGACGCCATATCTACAGGTACGCGATAGCAAGTGCTCTCTCCTCTACTCTCTACTTAGACCCTGATTCCCTTGACCTGACTTAGGCATCGAAGGGTCCCCCGTCATGGCCAGGGTCACCTTTGCTAGTTCTCTGGGTGCAGGTTTCAGGAGTGATATGTGAAGGTGGAGAGGACGCGGAAGGAATGCCGACCGGATTTTGACATCAACAACAAAAATGCCCATTAATTACTGAGGTTGCTTAAGAAGATTTAAAAAGTACCTACATGTATGTGTTTTATCCATTATATCCATCTATTTTGCCATATTATCTTATATATAGCATTTGTCCAAAAATGAGGCAAATCCAAATCTCAAGTGGACCACACTACAGTAAAAAGTGGTGGTTTAAGGCCCACCTTTAAAAACTTACTGCGGAGCCATGAAAATTCATATCCGTGCTTCGATTGAATGGAAAATAAACATTATGGTGGGGCTTAGGAAGTTTTTAATGGGGGGGCATTCAATCACCATTATAGTCCACCTAAGATTTGAATTTGCCTCATTTTTGAGCTATGCCATAAGATGATATGGAAAAATGGATGGATGGCATGTATAGAACGCATACATCATGGTGGAGCCCACAGAGCAACACTGAAAGGGAAGCTGATGTTGGAGATGTTACCACACGAAGAGTAGCAATCTTCGTCTTTCTTGGCTCTGCAAACTACCAACATGGCGGTGAAAAGAAACGCTAGCGATCCTATAGATAGGATTCTCCCTCTCATCTTATCGCATCACCCAAAAAACAAAACACCCAGGGTATGATTTTGAGAGTCAAATCGTTCAAGAGATTAAAAGGAATATAAAGCTGCACCTTCTCTCTCTTATCTTTGCGGCGAGGAAAGGGTCCAATTGCTAAAACCATGACTTTCCTGCTTTTTTCCTCCTTCGCTGTATAGCGATTGGTCCGTCTCAGCCAGAGATGCAAATTCAATGCATTCCGCAGTCACACGGTCCAATTACATTGCAACAATCACAATTTTCCGGCTTGACGCAAATAGAGGATCCGTATTCCCATTTTAAAACATCAGTATAATCCACAGTATAATACAGATGGGATGCCAAACAAAAGTTTTTCTGTGGGGCAACCATTGTATCTTTCATCAAAATCGCTAATCAGGTGTAATTAATTTACTACGGTGAAGAAAAGAAACACGAACTTGCTTGAGACAACTGATCAGTTGGGTCACATCATGTGAGCCTAACGGTTTTGCAAGCAATATTAGATTGTTCCCATTGGCATGTCCCATGTGGGCTTTTATTGGGCTTATCTTCTGTAGGTACTGTAAAAATAGTGGTTCTCGTCTGACGAACGGATCGAAGTGAATTTTACGTATACAACGTGGTGGACCTCGCAAAGCTTGGATGCCTTCCACTCTGCCAAAACAGTGTTCTGCACCGTTCCTGTCCAAGCAAATGACAGTCAATGGTGGGGATATCTGCTCCGAATTCAAGGAGTTCTCTGGACTTGTCACGGAGCTTCCTTAAATCTACAAGACACAAAAGTATAAATTAATAATATCTAAAAAAATAAATAGAAATAATGAGCTCAAACCAGGGACGGAGCTTTAGACTCAAATTACAACTCAAACACCCTAAATAATGTAACGTAAACTTATTCTCCATGTTGGGATTTGGTATGCTGAATCACATGGATTGCCGAATCACATGAATATGGATCTAGGATAGCAATCCAAGAGTACCAAGCTGCTGTAGAGTGGGTCGCGGACAATTTCATGGCCAGGATGGATCAGAAAAGGCACGGTCGGCGACAGAAGTGATCCGGACCATCAGACCTTAGATCGGGCGTATCTCGCAATTCGGAATGAGTTATCAGATGCAAAATATATGATTTTGGGGTAGAACGAGCTACTTTAGCCAACCAACCCCGCTACGCTGGGTTGCGCAGCCCGGATTTGCGAGAAACCCCTTGATCGATGGTCCTTTTCCCGTTTTAATTTCATTTTTACTATTTATAGTAAGTTTTAATTTGCTTATAGCTTTTCATCCGTTGGGCTTTAGGAGTTGTGTCCAACATGAAAAGTGCTTAGAATAATTAGGAGAACGGTTTGGTGAATCCAAATAGGACACTTATTATTTTTGGCCGAAAACCTTGCGCACTAGTAGACATCACGACCGTCTATAAATAGTAAGTTTACTATTTATAGTAAGTTGCGAATTCTAGGAGTTTTAGTTGTAGTTGGAGTCTAATTTCTTTCCTATTACTTGGTTCCCTTATTTAAAGGGCTGTAAACTCGTTTTTATTCATTCAGCAATTAAATTCAAATTTTATTAGAGTTTATTCCTATTCTCTTGCTTTCTCTCCTCGTGGATTCGAGAAGTCTCTGTGAGGAGTCCAGAGAAGCTCCGTGGATTCGGAGTAGTTATCCTTGAGGAAGACGGTGTTCGACCTCATTACGTTCATCCCTGCGTCACATGCAAACACAAGAGAACATAAATATTTAACATAAAAAACCCTTTTGAGAAAAAATCATGGCACAAAGCGATAGAAATTCTATTATGAAAGCATATATTATAAAAAAAGAAAACTTACTCCGCTTGAGCAATCCTCAAACCTCACATTTTCTCCACCCCTTGAAACCCTAGAGCACTTTTAGAAACCTAGCACACTTTTATAAATACTTATAATCTCTTAGAATACCCTTTTTGTGTACAACCCTTTATATGGAAATAGAAAGAGACCAAAACGGAATATGAAGCAAATTTTGCAAATTAGGGACATAATTTTAGACTCAAATTACAACTTAAACACCCTACAAAATGTGACGTACTATAAATAGTAAACTTATTCTCCATCCTCCATTCCTATCAAACTCCATGGTTTTTAGCCAAAAATAGTAAGTGTCTAAGTTGGCCTAACTATGTTATTATCCTAATTTTTCTGAGCCATTTTCACATCAAAAGTAATACTCTTGCTAATCTGATGTGGGCAACCAGTGTAGTGGGTTTGTGATAGTCCTTTTGAGCACCCATCTTCCTATCGTCAATAGAGTGAGGATGCGATGCATGGGATGAACATGATGAGGTTGAGCACTGTCTTTCTTAGGGGGATAACTGTTCCGAATATTTGGAACTTCTCTGGAGTACTCATAGATAAACCTCGAATCCACGAGGAAAAGAAAATAGAAATAATTTTAAAATATTCGAAATAAATTTATTGATGATTGAAATAAATGAGTCTATAACCAATAGGGATACCAAGCCTTGGAAGAAGTTTATGAATTAAACTATAACTAAAACACCTTAAAATTCATAAATTACTATAAATAGTGTCCTATCTAGCTTAACCATGTTAATTTACTAATTTTTCTAAACACTTTTCATGTTGGAAACAACTCTTAAAGCCCAACGGATGAAAAGTTACAATCAAACCAAAACTTACTAAAAATAGTAAAAATGGAAATAATTTTGGAATTCAACCGTCAATTTGATGGAATCTGGCACATTCAGCATGAAAAACCCTACCTTGAAATCATATATGGTACATCAAGTAACTCATTCCGATTTGCAAGATATGTCTATCTTAAGGTTGTGACGGTCTTTATGACTTCTGCCTTCTAACAGGCCTTCTTTGGTCCCTCTTGGACATGAAAGTGTCCATGATCCACTCTACATCAAGATGTCGTATATGTCATGAATTGGTTGTCCACGAGTATAGATGAGATAGTGTATATCAATATGATCTACCATGGGATTACTAAAGAAGTATGAGAGAATCTACAACAGTTATACTCAACTAAGAAGAATATACATCACTTATATGACATTTTTTCAAAAAATTCATTTGATGTGGCATAAATATAATCTTCATGAGCATTGTGCTAGGTCCAAATGGTTCTTCAATGAGTGGATTATGCAGTCATCCATACATAGTGATATTACCCAATAGCAATGGTATAAATAGGCTCATATCTTAAGATGGTGGGATCTCAAATGTTAGAGAGTAATAGTGTACCTTCCTTGTCTGATGTATTTACTCAATGCTTCGAGTATCTCCTCCTTTCTATCTCCTACTTCCTCTACTATTGCATATGGAGAAGCCTTGGCATTTGTGACAACCTCTAGAGATTGAGGTAGATGAAGAAGATGAGAAGGCATGATTTTGGATGTAGTCGTGGGCATGTTTCCTCTTTTGATCGGTTGGACGATGGTATGTTTACACTCACTACAAGAAGATGAATCACACCATTGATAGATATTGGCTACTTCATGGTCAAACTCCCAAGCCTCTCTTGGCCAATCAGACTGTATTCAAAGGGTGGACCTTCTATTGATTTTTCTGCTAGCCTAACTCTACGGTTGGTTGAGTCACGTTATGGTTTCTCAAGATGATTAAGAGAGGATGATTGGTAAGTATATGGCGTTAACAACACCCTCGGAACCAAGGTGAGGCCATGGCCATGGGGCCACCTTGATGTATGTGTTGTACATCAACTCTGTCCATCAAGTTTGCCTGCTCATTTTAAGGCACGGGCTCAAAAATTAAGCTTTTCTAAATCTCAAGTGCACCACACCATAGGAAACAATGGTGATTGAATATCCACCATTAAAAACTCCTTGTGGTCCATAAAAGTTTTAGATGAAGCTGATATTTGTGTTAACTCCTTTCATCCAGGCTTGTGTGACCTTAACAACAGGCTGGATGACAAATAAATATTGCAGTGGGCCTTAGGAAGTTTTCAATATTCAATTAGCACCGTTACTATGGTGTGGTCCACCTGAAATTTTGGATTTGCTTCTTATTTTGTACTCATTTTATAAAATGAGCTGGAAAATTAGAAAAATGACACGGATATACAACAGATACATCAAGTTGGGCTCCTTAGTCATGGTCTCACTGAGGTAAGAGGTGGAATCTGAATCTCCTAGAAACAACTGCCAACTCATTGAGCAGATTGTGACTGGCTTTTACATTTTTTTTAATACTAAACTCATAATTCTTATTTAAATAAATACTTCAAAGTATAACAATAATGACCAGAATTCTTATTTAAATAAATACCTCAATATAACAATAATGTTGGTTCATTTATTTTGTATCATTGAGCATCCCACGAGAGGTAAGATTTTTTCCCTTCACTCGAAAGTTTCAATGGTTGCTTTGACCAGTCATCGAGAGGCGAAGACGAGACAAAAGATAGAAGATACCTCTCAAGTTCAATACGTAAGCCAAGCTGATGGTCAGTAAGTCGGTCAAGCACGCCATCAAGCCGTTCTACTCAACAACTCAGACAAGCATGCCATTAAGTCTATTCAAGGAGATCCGGATTTGGCCGCCCATTTCGGTGAGGCCATGATTGTGGATCCCACTTTGATGTATCTGTTGTATATCCATGCCGTTCATCCGATATTCCAAGCTCATTTTCATAGTTAGGTCCAAGAAATGAAGGAAATTCAAAACTTAAAGTGGACCAAGGAAACAATGGTAGTTGAACATCCACCATTGAAAACTTCCCAAGGCCCACCATAATATTTATTTGTCATCCATGCTATTGGTAGGCCACACAGAAGGCACAAATACCAGATTGATGGAAAACTTTCATGGCCCATAAGAATTTTTTTTTAAAATTTTTTTATTTTATTTTTTATTATGAATATTCAATCCCCACTTTTCTACAATATAGTCCACCTGCGAATTAGATTAGCTTGGATTTTAAACCAATGACCTAAAATGCCAACACATGCATCGAGGTGACTTAGGGTAGGTCAAGATTAAGTGATACTGGTTTTGATTAAGTTTTCATTAAGTGACTTCGGATTTTATTTTTTTTAATTTTTTTAAATGTCTGTACGCTTAAATTATGAATTTTCCTAAAATAATGAAAATGCCACCGAGTCTTTAATCTGAATGTGGATTGTATATTGTATACTGTAACCCCATTATTATAATGTATGTGTTCAATCCATGTTCCAAATTTCCAGATCATTTTTGGGCATGGGGTAAAAAATAAGTCAATCCAAATCTCAGGTGGACCGCACGGTAAAAAAAACAGTACTGTTGATGAACTCCTACCATTAAAAACTTTTCTTGGGGATAAAAGTTTTAGAATAAGCCAAGCCAACATTTTCTTTTTCCCATCATCCAGGTTTATCTATACTTATCAAGGAATTGGATGGCCTACAAACATTACGGTACAATAGGCCATAGGAAGTTTTTAATGGCAGATGTTCAAGATTAATCACGCGTTGGTGCTCGGGCAAAAATTAGAAAATTCACAACTATGGAGCGGTCAGTAGCCAATGGCCTCACCATGACCTATGTGTTTTATCCGTTTTTTCAAATTATTTTAAGCATTAAAGCCCAAATGAGGTAGATCCAAGACTCATGTCGACTACACCATGATGGATGGTGGTAATTGAACCATCACCGTTAAAAACTTCTTTTGGCCCGTGAAAGTTTTGGATGAATTCATCCAGCTATATGTGACCTTATCAACTGGCTGAATGGCAAATAAGCATTACGGTGGCCCTAAGAAGTTTTTAACAATGGTGTTCAATTACCATTGTTTTCTTGTAGTATGGTCTACGAAATTTGTATCGTCTCATTTTTAAGCTTACACTCAAAAAATGATGAGAAAAGATAGATGGACGGCTTGGATAAAAACACATATATAATGGTGGGGTTTATAGAACACTATCCAATAGCCACTTGGTTATATGTACGGTAGACACAGGGGTTCTCACATGATGGACGGAGTGGATTTGACATATACATAATTCTCTTATTAATATATGCTTAGAGGATAGATTATGTTGTTCTCTTAATGAGTCAACTTGACTGGTGGCTAGGCCACAATTCTCCATTTCGGGCGGATTCAAGGCCTATCAGCAGTTACACTTTCCCTAATCTCTTTAATAACAAGAATATGAAGCTTTATCATCGCTCTCTAAATCACTCCGATGGGTTGGTTGAAGGTCTTCTTCTTCCACACTGTCTTCCTCTTCCTAACCATTACATCTTGCGACTCCCATGAATTTTCATCAAAGTACGACTGCCCAACTACCAGGTGTTCAAGGCACGGCCCTAAAATCCGATTCCCGTTCGGAAAACAAGGATCTCAGCATCAAGACCGATGCAGCTACCCAGGCTTTGAGCTGTCGTGCAAGGGCAAGCAGACTGTCCTACACCTTCCATTTACACGAGAAGTTGAAGTGAGCCACATAGACTATGGATCTCAGAGACTAAGGGTCGTAGACTCCAACGGTTGCATTGAGGGATTACTCTTCCATCTCAATCTCTCCTCTTCTCCTTTCAGCTATTGTTCATCTTCTGGGCCAATGAACATTACAGTCGTCAACTGTTCGGTGGGTGTTAGTTTCGGATACCACAAAAAATTTGCTTGCATGAGCGACTTGGAACATGATGTTTTCCTTTTACTTTCTAGTTATCGGGTGGAAAGCTTGCCCCTGTCTTGCCAATCTATAGAGACTCTTGAAGTTCCATCGCCATACGTAATTGATAATTATGTTAATCTGAAGTGGGACATACCTGGATGCAGTCGCTGTGATGAAGCCAAAAGATGGATGTGTGGATTCAAAGACAAGACCCACACCAATGAAACTACATGTTTCTATTATTGCAATGAAGGTATTTTAATGAAAGAGAAGTGCTCCACTATTTTCACTGTTGTTAGAGCACTAAAAGTTGTAGAGTGCTCCTAGTTGCATAGCTTCAGCTGGAACCTCCAATTGTTCAATCTCAACTTTCCTAGGCTTCCATGAAAAATTCACACTGTTCATATGATCTAATCCATCCTCCATTGGGTATTATTTTCTATACTATACACGTCTTTTTGGCAAAGCATGGATGGGAAATGTATGTTCGATCTAATGCAATTAGGAGCACTATAACTCATAGTGCTCTGAGGGCTCTGGGGCATTTCTCTTAATAAAAAATCCTTTTTTTCCCCCTTCTATAATGATAATAAAATAGAAAAAATATTAAATCTTCATCAAATATATTCCCTGTTTTCTTGTTAAGATTAGACTCGTCATCCAAATTTTCATCCACATAAATCTATTCATTCTTTTATATTCTATTGAATATGCATGCCTGTTATTTTTTGGTGCGTGAATTTTCAGATTTTTATTTTTATTTTCAGAATCTTATTGAGAAAGTCTCACAGAAAATAAAAAATTTAAAAGATATTGACTATGCTAACATGATAATATGGTCTTTTGGGGGGGGGAGGGAAGGGGTTCAAAATCTGACCATATGTTGTGTCATTTGGGTACAGAAACATGGAGAGTCCATTGATAAACTGATGAGGCCCACTCATCATGGGCCATCCAGCCAAAATGGAAGTTAGTCGAAACTACTAATCAGTGGATTCCACAATGGACAATCCAAGTAAGTTGTAGCAGAAAAACCCAATCATGGAAGAAGGCAGTCTCTCTGGTGAGCCCCAGCATGTATTACTTCCATTTCTCAGGACTGATCTGGTGATCATAACTGTCCAATAGATGGCTTGGGAAATGAATGGTTACAAGAGAAAAGTGGCATTTTTTTTTTTCATAGCTATGGTCACCTTAGCAGAATTTTTGACATGACAAAATTCACAGTTATTAAGAGAAATCCTCAAAGATCTCATACCATGTATTGATGAAGTGAGTCTCTAATCAATGGGATGTTTGCCATGTAGTCCTACTAGATGAACTTCCTAGATAACCATGTAGCTTGTCATTGTGGGAAATTGATCCAAACCATCTGATCAATTGGCTATAGCCCCAGTACCAAATCATTTGGATGACCTTAAACATCAAATTTAGCATATGCTAAGCTCATTGTTAGATAGTTAGTATAGTTATAAGCAACAGTCCTAGCAGATTGAATGGATGATTAGAAACATTCAACTTATGCAACTATAGCATCCATCCCATCTATTAGTTGGTCTTGATCAATCAGAGAATGTGTCAAGTTTAGGATGATAGCATAGCCCACTTCACTAAGTTGAAGGTGCAAAGTAGCTGACACTCAGGTTGACCTCTGCATACAATTATACATAAAAACATCTAAACTCACTTGCTATGACATCAGATGAATGGATTGGATAGCAGATAAACACCACGTTTGACTCTACACAGAACAAATGATGTGCATTCTATCCTGACTTTTTCCTAGAGTCTGGCCTAAGTTCTGGATGATCATGATTTTTGGGTTCCAAGGTGAACCTGAGGCACGGGGTGGATCTCATGAGAGTTCTACCCAAATGGCTCTAAGCACGCAAGATACTTAGTGTAGCTTATAGCAAACAATATCAATGAGGGACATGATGTGGCAGGGGTGTTGGGTCTTCCTATATACTAGCACCAGGATGGATTAAAGTTCTGAAAGTAAAACCATGAAATGAACTAATCCATCACTTTTTATCCCACTTTTAATTTGACAGATAACTGTTTTTGGTTTCCATTTTTACTCTAATGGTCACAGATCAGACGGATAGAACTATACAATAAGTGCCACTTTTAAGACATAAACCATCCATACTGGGGCCTCACATATGGGCAGACCCAATTTGCACATTGCACTGCACCGTGCACTGTAGAGGGATGGCTCTACCATATTCCGATTCTCTCAGTGCTACATCTGGTCTGGGGTTTATGCCTGACACCTGTGCACCAACAGAATTTACAACTGCAATGGAGCTAACTTGGTGTGGTCATTTTTGCAGGTTTATGGAAAAGGCAAGTAATTATAGGTAAAACCTCTACCTCCTTTTGTTCTTATGGACCATATGAACAAGAACATTCACAGCATATATAGACTGAAGGAGACGATATATTTAGGAAATTAATCTTTACACCCTTTTCGGTTTATGAACTATTCTACTTTCGATATTAAAATAATACAGATTGATAATATTCGGAATAGGATTCGCAATTGGTCCTGTTGGGGCCAGCCCAAGCCCTATCCATTTAGTAAACAGGACAAGAGTTATGATCCATACCTGACCTTGTGACTCATGGCCTGACCCGATTGGATGATCTTTGCTATTGATCAAGAACTGCGAAATGTTTGGTTAGGCCGAATTTGGTCCAACTGTCCACCTTTCAGGCTGTTGATGTAACTATTGCACTTGGGCTTTGTGTGATTAATGATCACTCCCCAAGCTTTATAACATTCAGAAATGGGATTGTTATTCAATGCCTATGGACTTTACAACAGAACTGTCTGTAGCTGAGATTTTTGCATGGTGGCTGATTGTTTGGACCCTTTCTGTCTACCTATGCAAGTTCATTTCTTCACACTGAGAAATGATCAAATGCTCCAAAGGCATTGTACATTGTAATGCTCCCAGTTGGCTAGGGCAAAGTGGACTGTCCTACTAAAAGATCTCGGCAGTCCATTACGTCCATCCTACACTTCATGGGCCACTAATAAAAAGGCAAATGTGTATGATGTACTTAAGATATAATTATTAAATTAATCACCACCTATACTACCCATTTGGTCCAGCCCATTCGTGGTGGGTCACCATGAAAAATCACAACCACACGATTATCAGATCAATGACTTACAAAATGTTCAGAAACACATTGATTGGATGATGTAACTACCCAATTGAAGTTCTTGTACAGGGCTGCAATAGATCAGATAGTAAAAGGGAGTTCAGAGGACCCTGACATTGTCCATTTGGTGTGATTTTTGAAGTGTGGCCTATCCTCAATCTGGCCAACTTATCAATTGTTCACTTGGTACATGCACATCACATCTCAAAACAGTTCCACACATTTTCGGAAGTAATTTCCATGATTACGTGTGCAGGTACGAGCCTAGGTTCCTTTGTTATCTTAGTAGCATTGTTTTTTTTTTTTTTCACACACACACACACCCCCACACACTCACGCTGGTGGACTTTCACCACCTGTGGGTACTCGAACCCTTGACCGGGAGTTGAAACTCCCGAGAGTCTACCTTAGCATTGTTGATTAGCTTGAAGTTCTACCACTCATGGAAGTTAGAAAGGGAGAAAGATAGAGAGAACCGGCTCAAGGTTGAAAATTTTTTGGAGAACTATAAATCTCTGAAGCCCACAAGATACTCTTATGCTGATCTGAAAATGATGACCGATCAATTCAAAGAAAAATTAGGTCAAGGAGGTTATGGAAGTGTTTACAAAGTAACGCTTGCGAACGGAGATCTGGTTGTGGTGAAGATCCTACAAGAGTCTGGGGGAGACGGAAAAGACTTCATTAATGAAGTGGGTACCATTGGAAGGATTCACCACATTAATGTGGTTCGTCTTCTGGGCTTCTGCACTGACAACTTGAAGCGTGCACTCATCTATGAATTCATGCCAAACGAATCATTAGAAAATTTCATTTTCTCCGCAGACGCCAAAAACCCTTTGCTAAGTTGGGAGAAGCTTAAAGATATTGCAATTGGCATTGCTAGAGATAGAGTATCTTCACCAAGGATGCGACCAACGCATCCCTCATTTTGATATCAAACCTCACAATATCTTGCTAGACCATAATTTTAATCCCAAGATATCTGATTTTGGTCTAGCAAAGTTATGCTCCAAGGGACAGAGCATTGTATCAATGACTGCTGCCAGAGGAACCATGGGTTACATTGCACCTGAAGTTTTCTATAGGAACTTCGGAAATGTTTCGTACGAGTCGGATATTTACAGTTACGGAATGTTGTTGTTGGAAATGGTTGGAGGAAGGAAGAACATTGATGTTACGGTGGAAAACACCAGTCAAGTGTACTTTCCTGAATGGATTTATAATCGTCTACATCATGGGGAGGAGCTGGGACTCAACATTGTTGCGGTTGAAGATGCAAATATAGCAAAGAAACTAACAACTGTGGCACTCTGGTGCATACAGTGGTACCCGGGTGATCGCCCTGCTATGAAAAGTGTGGTCCAAATGCTAGAAAGAAGCATGGAAAGCTTGATGATGCCACCGAATCCGTTTGCCACCTCTGCTCCACCAAATGTTGACACAACTACCCCTGAGATAACCCATGTCGCAAATTTAACAACTATAGCAGAACTCGAAGAAGGGAATGATATTTCTTGACATAAACCTCCAAATTTATGTCATTAAGAATGTTTGCTATATTATATGTTTGTGATGGTCTCCTAGTCTATCTTTGTTATCCATTAAATTGGAGTCCATTAGAATATTAGAATCAGCACAATGTGCCTTTGCTTTGTATTTCAAAAGCTGTCTATGTGAATTGAACTCCTTTTATCTATGTAACTGTCTATGTGAATTGAACTCCTTTTATCTATGTTGTGTATATTTTTTCTTGGCATCTATAATGATTAGATTGCTCTTACCTTTGGATAATTTCATTGATACTTTCTCACTTTGTTGTTTTCTTATGTATATAGACCAAAGCAATATGCAGTGTATTTACAGCTTGGTATACAACGGTGGGTGCAGCTGTAAGATGAATGCATGTCTTCTTCTCAACCAGTATATTCTATACATACTATACATGGTCATGCAAAATTTACCCATAACTATATAAATAGATGACACAGGGATGGATGTGATGAGGTCGATCACCTTCTTCCTCAAGGGATAATTACTCCGAATCCACGGAGCTTCTCTGGATTCCTCACAGAGATTCCTCAAATCCACGAGGAGAAATAGAAAGTATAAATAAATTCTAATAAATTCGAAAATAGCTTGATTGATGATAAAATGAATTTATAATCCTTTAAATAGTGATACCAAGCCTACGAAGAAATTTCAGAATCAAATTCCAACGCAAACTCCTTAAAATTCGTGACTTACTGTAAATAGTAAACTTACTATTTATAGATGGTCATGATTCCTAGTAGACTTCATGGTTTTCGGCCAAAAATAGTGTCCTATTTGGCCTAACCACGTTATTCTCCTAAATTTTATAAGTCTTTTTTATGTTGGGCACACTACAAGAAAACGGGCCTTAGCCGACCATGGGGCTACCCTTTGCCGGCGGCCAGTTTTAACGGCCGCAGGGGTCTATATATATATATATATATATATATATATATAACAAAGCCCTAGTTACCCTCTCAAACGGCGCCGACTCTCTCTTTGCCTCTCCCTCTCGCGCGCTCTCCCTCTCACGCGCTCTCCCTCTCCCTCTCTCAAAACCCTAGTCCTCTCTCTCTCTATCTCCTTAGCCTTCTGCTGCAACATCAAGTATCTCCATCTCCGCTCGATCTACCGCAAATCAAGGATCATTCTGTTGCAACATCAGGTATCTCCTTCACTCTCTCTCTCTCTCTCTCTCTCTCTCTTCTCTCTCTCTCTCTCTCTCTCATCTATTCATATCAATTTGGGCATTTTTTTTCGGCATTTTTTAATCCCTCAAGTAACATTGTGCAATGATTTGTGTATTGGGAATTTTTGAGTTTCGAATCCCTAATTAGGGATTTGTAGTGTCGATTCCCTAATTGTGGATTATAGATTAAAAACCTGAGGTATTCCTTGTTGTCTTTTTAAAAAAAAAATAAAAATAAAATTATTTATTTATATTTAAACCAAGGGTATTGTGCTGCATTCATTATGACGTTTTGATTGATTTCATGCCTTTATCTTCACCTGGAATCAGATCATCAAGGATTGTGGCATGCTTCACTCAGTATTTCACAGCTGCAAATAGCTGCAATCAATACCCTGTTTTCAGTGGAATCCAGACTCTGTTTTTGGTAACCAAGCTGTTAATCAATGTATGATTGCTAGTCCCTGCACGTTAGATACACTGATTCTAACTACCTTTTATTATTGTTCACCATCAGCCCTCAATCGCTGTCTGTAATCGATAACGATTCCAGTGCTTGATGTTGTTGGGTAGCAATGTGTAGATTGTTTTTGACAGCTTTGTATTTGGTGTTAGTGCATTGATTACTTGCTTGTCATGGGCTGTTTGTTTTGGTTGTGGCATGATTGGTTGTATGGATTTTTTTTTGGCATTATAGATACATGTTAGTGCATCAATCATTGATATCTTACGGGCCAAAGACCATCTCTAGACACTAGGCTTGTGATGTACATGAACCAACTTTGGACCCTTTACCAGTTTTGCAAACAAACATCATGTGAAGAATTAACTAGTAAGGAGTAGTCTGCCCCACCTCACTCCTTTGTTTTGTGATTCGGGTGTGAGCAGCTATAATGGATAATCCCCTCCCGAGCTGTCTTTTGTATGATTCTTGCTAAGGCCGGTCCACTCGTCAAGTAGGCTAGTGCATGAGTGTGAGAATAATTAACTAAATTTAAAAGCAGACGTGAAGAATGCTCGATGCATGTGCGGCCCACCTGATGTGCATTTCCCTTTCGGTATTTCTGCTCTTGTATGTTTGGACTGACCCCTTTATTAACCCTTGCTTGTGATGTTTTTCATCAGGGGCTACTTCCACGTTGGGAGAGCCTAGTGCTTCAATAGGCAATTCTGGGAAGACCCAACTTGTATACAGATGATTTGAGCATTCTCTTGTACACACCAAGTTGATATCACTGACAGTAGCTACATAGGAAAAGGCATGTACATATGCTAGGAACCAATCATAGCCTCTTTGAGGTTGAATGATTGTGAAACTATAAAACTAGCTACATAGTTTTTCATTTTGTCGTTATTGTCTTGCCTACACTTCTGTTTTATCCTTTTGGGTTTTAAGGAAAAACTTTAATACCATCAGGAAGAAGCTAAAGACAAAGAAGAGGAATACGAAGAAGCATCTGAAGAAGAAACTGAGGTCAGTGGGATGTCTCTCTGATTGTTGCTTCTTTTGTGTCTCTTCTTACTTTGGGAATCTTATGTTACAACTCGACAATTTCATTTTGCACCACATAGCTGTCATTATCTGTACTCACTTCTTTCTTTTATGTAACTGTGCCTGATATTTGGCAGAAAAAGAAAGGCACACAGGGTGTTATTGATATCGAGAAAATCCTAATTTGGTAAAACCAAAGAATTTGAAAGCAAGAGACGTTGATGTAAGTTGGATATATCCTCCTAATTGTTGTACCGTGGGAAAAGTTTAGCATTTTGACATCTGGAAGCTTATTAGATAGTATGAAATTTATCATTTAATGATTCTGCTGGAATTTTCTCAATGCATTGGCTAAATTTATTAGTGTGTGGTGCTGAATATGTCTCTAGAGAAGGCTTTCTTCCTCTCATGTGGAATGTCTGAATAGACCATTGCTGCTCATAATATCTGTATTATATTCTACTTATGATTTTATCACAAGGAATGGAAGTTTCTTCACCTCAAAATTTTCTTCAGTGTATGTCAATAACACCAAGTCCACAAGCACCTTAAAATAATTGCTCACAAACAGCTAACTTTGTCCATGTGATCACCAATGAGTCATGTTAAACCATAAGACTACATATATGTATGTTTATTCCACTAACAATGGGGAAATTATACATAGAGAGATGGGATGTCTAGGGAGAAATTTGTGGAGATCAGTTGAGAGATACAATTTTAATTTTTTAATTTTTTTAAAAAAAGAAAAAAAGAAAAAGAAAAGAAATGTCTTAATCTAAAAGATTACCTTATTCACTTACCATAACCAGTCAAAAATATAACTTTGGGTCCATATCATAAATAGTTAACAATTTTAATTTTAAAAAAATAATAAATAAATAGTTAACATGAAAGATATGTGTATATGTATGTGTGTGTTATATGTGATTTTTCCTCATTTTGGTTATTATTCCTTTGAATTTTTGAGCTTTGTGATGATTTTGTGGTTTTTACAGTGCTGAATATTTTTTCTAACACATCTTAGGTACCTTCATAATCAGGTTATGGTTTTTTCCCCAGTTTCTTGTTTTTACGTGGGCATTTTTTGATCTTTTGGTCTCCCCCCTTTACTGTGTTGTGGGGATTAGAAGAGATAGTGAACTCACTATTTTGGATATCTTGTGAGATGGTGGTTGCTTGGAGTTTAGCTTTTGTAACGCCTTGGATTTCGTAACCCAAGTTTTGTACTTTTTTTTTTTTTTTTTTCCGAAATCCCGAGAGTTAACCTACAAGGATAGCCTACATTTCACAGTAATATATATATATATATATATATATATATATTTCTTTTATAAGTATAAGTGATCAATCGCAACGGAAGCAAAACAAACCCCACATGGAGGAAGTGTCTAAAATATATCTCAACTTATACAATTGGTTGCCCATAGGGCATCTACAAACCAATGACTCAAAATAATCAAATGAAATATTTTAACAAAAGTAGAAAATGTAGAATCAAGAATCGCAAGATTATTCAGTTCTTCATGCTCCACATTAATGTTAACTTGTACGTCATTTACATAACCTGCACCAACCGAATACGGTTTGATAACGTCAATGGCTATCCCAGTGAAGTATACCCTCCAAGATTACCAAGCATCACAATAGTCAAGAATGAAATTCAAATAAACTTAGGAGAATACAATATCCAACGGAAACTTCTCAAGTTGAATACAAAACTATACAATTTATGTTTCCTTAGTGACATATAAGATGATGCCACCTATAATTCAGAAGAAGATACAATTCCCATTTTCAAGTACAAATTTAAGAAAATATGATGTCTAAATTACAATTTAACACTCACAAGTACAACACCAATTACATGTCCACCCAGAATTCAAAGTGTAACTTGAAGAGATACAATTCATTCCCCACAAATATAACACAAACGGTTATAACATCCAAACTACAAATTAATGTATAACGTACGAAGATACAATCCATTTCTAACACACTATTCAATCATCAACATAATCTTGATTAATGAATGAATGCATGAATACAATCAGCCTGGGGATACACATCCAGCTGAACAAATGAATGGACCATTCAAACAGTTGGTCTATTCATATATGATATCGGGTTTTTCAAACAGTCGACCCATTTAAAATGTAAAAAGAGTCGTTCGTATAGTACACTGGTCTTTCAAACAATCGACCAGACACCCGATAACGCCCACATGCCATGTATGCATGATTAACCCAACCGTTATTAGTCCAATTTACAAATAGAATTTCAGAGAAGCTCAAGGTCACTATGGGGGCCACGCGCAACCCAGCATAGGCTAACAGCTCGGGCATAGTATCCCATTTCACCATCTGCGGCTCATGAGACTTAAACAAGTAATATTCTAACACATTCAAATAATTATAAGTAGTGATGGTAAGATAAAGAATCCAAGACATTTCATTTACAAGAATCTCTACAACTAGTGGCCACTCATGATTTGATACGTAGACTTTACCATCACAAATCTAGATATACTTCCAACAACAAGAGTCCTTCCAATAAGTCACGTTGATACTAAGTCTTTCAAGGATGCAACAAAATAATACAATTCACAAGCCACATTAGCACAGATAATCCACGAGATGGTAAGTATACAACCGCATAACATTTATTTTATTCACAATCGGTCACTAGTTAGAGGAATCCCTAATATAATATTCATCAATATATAGTATTAGATTTTCAATACAATCCATTAACACCAAACAAATGTCAAACTAAATCATAATTAATTTAATACGCATTATCAGGCAAGTACACATGCAAGTACCCATCGAAATTTTTTAAAACAATCCTCTTGACCAAGTAGGGCTGTGTAAGTTTTTCTAATGTGGGGTTTGCAGGTTGCACGATCAGGTTTGTAGGCTTTGCGCAATTAGGTTTGCAGGTTGTGCGATCAGGTTTGCAAGCTGCGCGATCAAGTTTGCAGGTTTATCAGGCTGCGCTATGAGTTTGCAGGCTCTGCGCGATCAGTGTGATTAGCGCAATTTGCGTGATCAGCGGATTTGCGGATTGTGAAGTAGCGTTCAACGCGATTAGCAAATTTGTGTGATTTGCACGATCAGCAGTCATTCTAGTGTTGTGTGAGCAGTGGAGCGTTAGGATGTCTTGCGCGCAACGAGCATGGAGAGGATTTGCGGAACGAGATAGTAGCGATCACCCTGTTAAGGATTTGCGGCAGATCGTCTAGCGTGCAGCATGTTTCTGCGAAGCGTCTTGCTGCGGAAGAGACCGTAGTCAAGTGTAGATCTGGGGCAACGTCTTGCCGTGGAACGTCTTGCGCACAACGACTTGCTGCGGAAGAGAGTGGATAGCGGGCAACGTCTTGCTGTGGAATGTCTTGTTTGCAATGTTCTGCTGCAGAAGAGAGTGGAGAGCGGGCAATGCCTTGCTGCGGAAGAGAGTGGAAAGCGGGATAGCGCGTCTGTGAGAATATCATAAAGTTTGAAACTCAAAACTAAGAATCAGGGGGCACTTGGATGGTAACCACTGATTTTATTTTCTAGATTTTGATTAGCCAGAATGGAGAACGGGCGAGAGGAAGAACAACCTTGGGAGAGGGTTCAGCCGCAGAAATCCTCTTCACACTATTTTACCCTCTTTGTAGCCAATCTCACCTTCGACACTACGGAAGAAGACCTCTATCGTATTTTCAGCAGATTCAGGAGGTTGCTGGATGTTTTCCTCCCAAAGGATCACACCAGAGTTAAGCCCCGGGGCTTCGCATTTGTCTGATTTCGGTATGAACAGGACACCTTCAATGCAGCCCAATGCCCGAATGGGAGGAGAGTTGATGGTAGGATCATTTCTATTGCCAAAGCTAAGAACCAATCAGACTACCCTAGATTAGAGAAGGCCCGTCTGGCCCCGCAGAAGCCCCAGGCTGGCGCAGATACCCTTCCGGTCAAGGCTCGGATTCAATCTCCTAATCGACTGGGCAATCCCTCGGCACTAGTCGGGAGTTGTGCAGCAGACTCATACACGGTGGTAGCTAATAGAGGGGAAGTGGAGCATTTGGAGGTTGGGCTTTCTTCAGCCCTCATTGCCACTGCATATAAGGTATCCACCTCGATCTTGTAATTAATTGATGCGTTTCGCAATTCCACCTCCTCCCTACAGGTCGATTTCACCAGGATCGGCTCCAAACATTTCCTTTTTCGATTTCAATCCAGGCTAGAGATGGCCGCATTCGCGGCTGCCACCCCTTTGCACTCAGAGATGGGGTTAATAGATGTGGCTACTTGGTCACCCAAATCTACTCCCATGTATCAAGGGATCTGGATTCGACTATTGGGGATTCTAGCCGATGCATGGCTGCCCTTGGCGATCGAAGCTCTAGCTAGTACCTTCGGAGAGGTAGTGGAGATTGACAGCGCAACATTGCGAAGGACATTCCAGGTGTTCACAAGAGTTCGGATTAAGCCCAAACAGGGGGTTGACTTTCACAACTTGAGGTACATGTCGGTTAAGGAGAAGTTTTTCCCGATCTATGGGGTGGTGGAGAGCCACAGCTCGAGTAAGAGAGCAATCCATCCAGGCCCGTCTGTCCAAAGGGAGCAGGAATCCACTAAATCTTAGGTGGATAGGGTGTTCCACGCGTCCAGGGACCCCATCATTTCTCGCTTCCCACATGTTCGTGCTAATGCCTCTGATACATCCACAACTTGTATGCCTTTTCTTTCACCCCAATCCCTCCCATTGCTTATGAGTGGTGCCCAATCCACTCTCAATTCTGCTGTTAACACCCTCAACCCTTCTCGCACGAGGGGCATAGGGCTCCAGGGCAACCCTCATAGTGGATCGTTGTCACAACCCCAGCTGATCAGGCCTCATCCTTCCCCCACGCCAGTGGTGCTTCAGAGGGCCAGTCCTATACTACATCAAGCATCAGCTCAGCAGGCCCAGCTCCTTCAACGGAATCAACCTGATTCCAGGGACCCTCAACACCCCAGCGGCCCTTTTCCTAGAACCTCGCAGTCATTCGAGAAAGATTTTTCAGCTCCTGTAGCTTGCGAGTCAACGGGTCCCACATCCCAGCTGCTAGGTGTCCGCCATCAATCGCTGAGGGGAGAGCCCTTGGTTGCAGTGGGAGTCTGTGTGGAGTAAGCTCCCTTCATTGCAATGGTCCATCAGATGCCACGATTGGGGCACTTTTATCAGGAGATCCAGTTAGGCCCCACAACCAGCCTCTTCAGCAGTCAGTAGTTAACCAGTCCAGGCAAATGGTTCCCTGGTTAGGCCATCATCCAATGAAGCTAAGAGGGGATGTTCGACGCACGAGAGCCAGATCGGTGGGATGCTCCCCTCTCAGGCCTACAGTAAACACCCAGGGCTGGCCACGAGATAAGGAAAACACCCAGATCAACATCCCTACTCCAACCGGAAAATGGCCAAGCAGGAAGGATTAGACTGGCGATATCTCAGGATCAGGAAGGTCAGGTCACATAGCTATGGACCCGTCTCCTTACTTCACCAATATCTCTTTGGAAAAAGAGTTCCCAGCCCTGCTTGGAGTCACAGATCAGAAGATCGGGATCCTCCCATCTCTCCCATGCTGGAACCGTGCGGGCAGGCGTTGGCCCAGCTAGTTCAAGAGGATCTAGGAGCAACCACAACCCCTAGCGGTGTCCCCACACCCTTTGTAGAAGCAGCTAACAACGCGGTAAAAGGGAGAAGGAAAAAGCTGTTGAATAGGAAAATCCCAAGGCAGTTGGAAGATGGGGAGTGGGTAAGCAGGCTTTAGAGACTCAAGCGTCGGGCTGTGAACTCAGGCTGTGTAATAGATGGATATAGCCTTGATTTGGAATGCCCGTGGGGTAGGCAATGCGTCTATCATCAGATTTTTAAGAAGATTGGTTAAGGACTACAAGCCCTTGCTGGTGGCTATTCTAGAGCCCATGCTGCGCAAGGAGAGGCACGTGGCCATTGGTTTAAAGCTAGGATTCCACTCATCTCTATCCAATGGCGATGAGGGGGGTAAAATTTGGGTGTTTTACCTCAACCAATTACATGTTTCTTTTGAGTCCAAGTCTAACCAAATGCTCTCAGTTAGTTTGTCTGTGCAGAACTCCAGGGACAACATCCTGATGTCCATTGTCTATGCTAGCTGCTCCAAAATCAACCGTAGAGTATTGTGGCATGATATGGCAAGCCTCAGCAGAGGCTTATCAGTTCCGTGGGCAGTGGGATGGGACTTCAACATGGTAACGGAGGCGGATGAGAGATTAGGCACCTTGCAGGGTGACAGAACCAGCATGTCAGAATTCTTAGAAGCCATCCACAATGCGGGTCTCATTGATGCAGGTCATGTTGGGAGTAAGTTCACATGGAGTAATAACCGTTCCGGGTCGACGCGAGTGTGGACCAGGTTGGACAGGGTGCTTATGGTAATTGGTTGGTGCTTTCCCTATATTCAGAGTTGAACACTTGCCCAAAGCTCAATCGGATCACGCCCCCCTTATATTGTCTCTTCCGTCACAACACCAACTTATCAGCAGACCATTCTGGTTCCTTAGAATGTGGACACTCCATGACACATTCCAACAAACTATCAAGAAGGCATGGTAGGGTGATTGCTCAAGTCAGCCTATGGTGAACATTCATCTCAAAATTAAGGAGACGAAACAGTTGTTGAAATTCTGGAATAAGGAAGTATATGGGAACGTCTTCCACAAGATCAAGGCAGCGGAGGACGACCTGCAGAGCATAGAGTTCAGGATGCAGGAATCTATCAGTGATGAGCTGCTCCAGGAGAGTGTGTCAGCTAGGCGGCGGTTGGAGTATCTGAAGCACATGGAAGAGATCTATTGGAAACAGAAATCGCGTATTCATTAGCTAGAGGATGGAGACAGAAACTCCGAACTCTTCCATGCGTCAACCAGCAAGAAGATAAGGCGATCGTCTATCACTTCCATCAAAGATGCAGTGAGGAATTCTCTGTCCGATCCAAGTTAGATCAAGACAGCCTTGGCGAAGTTCTTTGAAGATTTGTTCATGATAGTGCCCTTTTCCGGGCAAGAAGTCTTCACCTCAACTATTCCTAGTCTTCTATCATAGTAGGACAATGCCAAACTAGTGGCCCCACCTTTCCTGGAAGAGACTCATGCGGCAGTGACTGCCATCCCAAAGGATGGAGCTCTTGGCCCTGACGGATTCTCAGCAACATTCTTTGCTGATTGCTGGCCCACTGTGGGGCAGGATGCCCACAAGGCAGTGACGTTTTGGTTTGCTAGGGGCGAGCTCCCTAGGGCCTTCTCGGTGGCCCTCATCTGCTTAATCCCCAAGTCCTCAACCCAATCTTTCACAGATTATTGCCCTATCAGCTTATGCAACGTCATTTACAAAATTATGGCCAAAATCCTCGCCACAAGGCTGAGCAAACTCTTCCCTAAATTGATCGCGTGCAAGCAAGGGGCATTTGCGAAGGGCCGGTCCATCATGGAGAACATCGTGCTAGCTCAGGAGGCAGTGCGTGTTGAGGGTCAAATATTACATATTAGACCCCATTTATTACCTGGATTTACGAACATGGTATTGTTTAACTATCTAATTTAATCTTGTTTATGATGCAGGGTGTATTTAGGAGCCTGGACTGGAAAATCGTACTAAAACGCTCTGAAGTCACCAAGGCAAGGGATGGACCCCAGAAGATTGAGATCGAAGAATTTACACACCAGAGATCCGAGAAAATCACGCCATTCACATTAAACGGGTCCGAAAATCGTCCAAAATGTGAGATAACGAGGTTTCCACCATCCGTTCGGCTCGAAACTTCATATATGGCCTAAGAACCATAAATGAACCGCACATGTCAAATTTTAGCCATTGGATCCTTGTGGAAGTGGCCCAACGGACAAATCAGCCCCTTAAATCCTGATTTGGGGCCCACCTGATATTTGTATATGCTTCAAATTTGATTTTAACCCCTTAAATGGGGTGATAAAACGATTGGATGGAGCGGATTTCTCGAATACATCACCGTGGAACACGGCCACCGCTCACCGGATTGTATTCTCGGTCAAGGGGTCTTTGACTCATGATTTCTTTAAAAATAACACGAAAACTAGCCAGCGTCTTTATGCAAGCGGCCGTTTTTTGCTAGTGGGCCCCACCGATCATATATTTTGACAATCAGAGCCGCCCATATGCTCCAGAGGGTGACAAAAACCCTGGCAAAGCTTTCCTTTTTTGCTAATTCATGTGATCACACGATTTCCACCGTCAAACGCAGGATGAACGACAGCTTGAGTTGAGATGGTGGGTTGTTGAGGGTCAAATATTACATATCAGACCCCATTTATTGCCTAGATTTACGAACATGATACTGTTTAACGCCCGGTTTTAATCGTCATTGTGATGCAGGGTGTATTCGAGAGCATGAACTGCAAAAAGGTATTAAAAGCATGGATTTAACAATCTAAAGATACCAAGGCAAGAGACAGACTCCGGGGGACCAAGATTGACTGGATTACATGCCAGGGACCCTAGGAAATCAAGCCATTCACATTAAAAAGGCCCGAAAATGGTCCAAAATGCAATATCACAGGGTTCTCGCCATCTGATTGACTTAGAACTTCATACTTGTGATGGAGGCCATAAATTAACCGTACATATTAAATTTCAGCCATTGAAGATCTCGGGAAGTGGGCCAACGGACAGATCAGCCCCTTAAATCCTTAAGTGGGGCCCGTCTGGTATCTGGAAATGCTTCAATTTTGGTTTCAACCATTTAAATTATAGGGAAAACAGTTTGGACGGAGCAGATTTCTCAAATACATCTCAATGGACCCCACGCTTGAAGCACGTGTACACAGTGTATATGGTCCGGCCATGCGTCACAATTCAACAACTCGGTCAACAAGCGCTGACTGAGGATTTCTCACAAAAGAAGCGGAAACTCCCCAACGCCTCACGCCGTCATTTTTGGCTAGTGGACCCCACCACTAACTCATTTGCATGATCTGAACCATCCATTGTGTCCAGAGAGGGGGTGTGACTCTCGCCTAGGTGGCCGTTTCACCCCATGCACGTGAACACACGGTGAATTCATCCAGGATGCAGGATGGACGGTGGAGTAGAATATCATGTGGGCCACACCGAAATCAAACCGTTCTCTCTCTTCCCCAACGGTTTTCTGTCCTGAATTCAATGGTTGGTGTGGATTTCTCAAATATCAGAGAGTGTGGGTCCCACCAATCACCAACGCACGTCTGTGCGAGCTCTGTTTCGCAGCAGAGCTTGCGGGTGAGCGTTGTGGGCCCCACTCATCATCTGTATAGGTGATCAGGACCGTCCATCAGGATTAAAAAGGTCCTCTTATCATATCCTAGAAGACGGAATTTCAACAGATAGTGAGAACGGGTTCCCTACCGTTCAAACGTCGGACATACTGTGTAATGAGAAATCCCGTGGGCTGCACCGAATCTAATCCAAAACTAGCCATTCTTAGCTGATTTTTCGAGAGAAACACGTTGGACGGGGTGGATTTTGCAAGAAATATCAAGAAGTGGGCTCCACCAAGAAATCAACGTCCTGCACAAGAAAAGAGCTACGAAAGCTCTCTCAGCCAACCGACTTACGCACCAACCTCTCCACCGACTATATCAGCCTATAAAAAAAAGAGGAAAGAGAGAAGAAAGGGATCTGGGCCTGGACGCGGAGCAGGGAGATAGAGAGATAGTAGAGTTTTTTTTTTTTTTTTCTTTTTCTTTTTATTTTGTTTTGTTTTGTTTAAGGGATCCAGCCCATTCATGTTAGGCTGAACCTCTTAGCTAGGGCTAAGAGGTGAAGCTTGTAGTGAGATGAGAGATTTTATATATTTTTTTATTTTTATTTTTATTTTGTTTTGTTTTGTTTAAGGTATCCAGCCCATTCATGTTAGGCTGAACCTCTTAGCTAGGGCTAAGAGGTGAAGCTTGTAGTGAGATGGGAGATTTTATATTTTTAATTTAATTTTAATTTATGAATTGAAATTGATTTTAGTTTGATTATTAAGGGAATACTTTCAGTTTTTAATGGTCTATTGTGACTAAAATTACAATGGGTCTGCGATGGCTTTAAATATTTCCTTTCCTTTTACGTTTATGACATCAGGAAGCCCTGTTGTTCACCATCGTCTCGTGGGCATGGTCGGATGACGGTACCCTTCCTAACTTTCATACATGTGATTGGTTGGTAATTAGTTTAATTCTGTTGTTTGCTTTGTCTCCTGGGCATGGTTTGGTGATGGAATCCATTCTAATTCATATACCTTTCATCTTTTGAAAACTATATCAACGGCAGTTCAGTTAAATGATTCTTGAAGCAGGCGTAAGATCTCCCTGATCTCTACAAGTGGATCCTCTGAATCCCTAGTTTCCTATCTCTGATTCCTCTTAAGTTTTATATTAATCTCTCACCATTATTCATTAATTTTTATTTAACTTAGATTTCATCTTAGGCCAGTTCTATTTCTACTTAGTTTCAGATTACGTACAAGTTTCAATCCCTTGGGATTCGACCTCAGTCTTACCGAGTTTATTACTACATCACAACCCTGCACTTGGGGAGTGAACATGGGTCGCACTAAAATCGACCAAAACCACTTCTTTCTAACTGAAATTTCACCAGGAATACAATGAACGGTGTGGATTTCCCCTTTACAAACTATCAGAGGCCCACCGTGCATCCTAGTGTAAGATTTTACGCAGGAAGACCGTCCGGACGCTGCTAACTTCCGTGGCCCACTGTATGATCTTGATCGTCGCCGTATTCACGATCCAAACCGTCCAATGGGACCATAGAGGGGGCTTGATCCTCGCCTAGGTGTCAGTTTGACCCCATGTAAGCTATCGGAAGATCATAGCCGTTGAACGCAAGATGGACGGCGGAAGAAATATCTCATGGGCCACCACGTTTTGAATCCAAAACCGTCCCTTCCCAAACGGTTTTTCGAGGAGACTTCAATGGACAACGTGAATCTTTCACTTGACACCAAGAAGTGGGGTCCACCAACATCCAGCATCAAGGCTCTGTTACGCACCCGACCAATTTGGGCCGTTTTTCAGGCGTGGTGAGGAACGGTCCGACCATCTGGACCGTCCAAACTTCTCCCATGGCATGGTTGACCACCCCCAAGACGATTGTCTGGATCAGATGCCGGACAGAATTCCTGGATTGCTGTTCTTGAGGGTTATCGCGAACGGAAGAACTTTTTTTTTGGATGGTTGCTGCGTAAGTCTTACGCACCAGCGAAAAGCTTTCTCCACCGACTCTCCACTCCACTGTCTTTGGTTGTCTATAAAAAGACAGAGAGAGGACCATAAAGGGTATCAAATGCTTGGGGGCAGCCGTGGAGGCATGGACATGAAGTTGCAGGGGATGTGGAAGTGAGAGAGATGGTGGAAGGCGTTTCAACAGTTCTTTCTTCCTTTTTCTTCTTTAATTCCTTTATTTTCTTTTATGCTTTTTTTTTTTTCTAAAGGATTTTAGCTTCATTATGTTTATGTGTAGCTAAACCTCTTAGATAGGGCTAAGAGGTGAAGCTTGTAGTGTGATGGGAATACATTCTACTTGTGCCTTTTATTTAGACTGAATTGAACTTGATATTAGTTTGATTTTAAGGGAATGTTTTTAGTTTTTAATGGTCTGTTGTGACTAAAATTACAATGGGTCTGCAATAGCTTTGAGCATGTTCCTTTCCTTTTTATGTTTATGACGTCAGAAAGCCCTATTGTTCACCATCGTCTCCTGGGCATGGTTGGATGACGATACCCTTCCTAACCTTTATACATTGTTGATTGGTTGGTAATTAGTTTAATTCTGTTGTTTACTTTGTCTCCTGGGCATGGTTTGATGATGGAATCCATTCTAATTCATATGCCTTACATCTCTTGAAAACTATATCTAAGTAAGTTTCAGTTTGATTTCTTGGTTTACTCTTCAACTAGATGAAGATGGGACGTCAAGTCCAGTTGAGTTCTTGAAGCAGGCATAAGATCTCCCTGATCTCTATAAGTGGATCCTCTGAATCCCTAGTTTCCTACCTCTGAATTCCTTAAGTTTTTATTATTAATATTTTACCATTATTTCTTCAATTCTATTTGATTTAGATTACATCTTAGTCTAGTTCTAGTTCTAATTTTATTTTAGTTTCAGATTATGTACAGGTTCTAGTCCCTTGGGATTCGACCTCGGTCTCACCGAGTTTATTACTACATCACAACCCTATACTTGGGGAGTGAACAGTGCATGACCTCAACAGAAAGGTCAAGGGTGGCAACCCAATTATTAAGTTGGATTTAGAGAAAGCTTATGACAGGGTGGATTGACAGTTCCTCAAAAAAGTGCTGGTTAGGATCGGTTTCAGTGAGAGAGGGGTGGCCTTGATGGAATCTTGTTGGGCCAATAACTGGTTCTTGGTTCTTATTAACGGGGAAGCGGCCAGTTTCTTCTGATCTACTCGAGGGCTGAGACGAGGGGACCCGCTCTCTCCCGCGCTCTTTATCCTTGTAGCCAAGGCCTTCTCGAGAAGCTTCAAGAACCTGGTTGTGTAGGGTGGGTGCCTGGCCTTCATGCAGAAAAGGGACAACCCTCTTCTCACGTATTTGCTATTCGCCGACGACACCTTGTAATTTGTGTCAGAAGATCAACAATAGCAAAAGCTGCTTTATCTATTCTAATAGGCTGTTTGCGAGTAGAATTCGAAGCATGGAAAGACTGTTCGACTTCGACAAGGCCCCTAGTGTCGTCAAGTACCTAGGAGTGCCTCTTTCAAGGGGTAGATGCAAGCGCGCTGACTTCCAGTTCATCATCGACAAGATCCACAACAGAATTTCTGGTTGGAAAGCTCAGTACTTGTCCTAGGCAGGTCGACTAATGCTCATCAGGCATGTGCTGGGCAGCATGTCGCTCCATGTGCTAACTCAGGTTCCAACCCAGATTATCGAGGACATGAAACGCTTATTTGCTAGATTTTTTTGGGCATGGGCCGATGGTAAAGGTAAGTGTCAGTGGGTGACATGGAAGAAGATTACTTGGCCTATTCAGGAAGGTGGGCTAGGGGTTAGACGCCTGAAGGAGGTCGTGTCAGCTTTGAGGATGAAACTGGCCTGGAATGCTAAATATGGGGAGAATGGTGGGCCGTGGGTGGCGCTCATGAGTGCAATTCACTCCAGCGACTTGGAGGAGGGGCCTTCTATTGCTAGGCAGGGCATTGCATCTGCCCTTTGGAAGAACATCAGATCCATCTTGCCTTCGTTGGATGCCAACGTGCAGCGGCTGGTGGGCGCAGGGGAGCTGAGCTTATGGGACGCCACTTGGACAAGGCTGGGGCCTCTGCGCCAGCTAGCTGTTTGCCCCATCCCGGCCGCTTTGAGGTCCATGTAGGTCAAAGAATTCATTGGGCCAGCGAGGCCTTTCCCTCCATCAACAGTCTTATCTTATCTTTCGCTAGAAACGCTCAACGTCATTATCCAAGGGGGCTTCGCTACGTCTGAAGAAAGATCGGTGTGCTTCTGGCCTCACGCCCCGTCCGGCGCTTTTACCCTCAAATAAGCCTAGAGACTAGGCAGATCACTGTCCCCGACTAGCAGGTAGTGGACCTGGTTCTGGAACAACGTGGTTCCTCCTAAGCTGTCAGTTTTTGTTTGGAGGCTGTTCCAAGGAGGGACTCCAGTGAACGAAAGAGTGCAGTCAAAAGGGGTCTTTCTAGCATCAAGATGCAATTGTTGTGAGGCTGAGGCCACGATTAGGCCGGAGGTTGAATCGCTCCATCTGTTTATCCAGGGGCAGCAGGCGCACAGGATTTGGGATCATTTTAGCCGATAGTTCTGGGCCTTGGATTTGGATCTAGGCCTTGAAGATCCTGTACCTCGCTCAGAATGTTTCCCCCTCGTAATCAGTGCATCGGAAGATGCCCCCATATCGCCGTTTAGCTTTCTCATAGCCTTCCCTTGAAGGGCTGAGATAACGGTGTCAACACTTAGGGTTTTATTTACGGCGCACATCGTGTCCCTGAAAGACTCATATGATGCTAGAAGAGAATTCAACAATATACATGCCTGTTCCTCATCTTTGACCACTTCCTCCATATCCAGCAATTTGCACATCAATCTATTAAAGTTGCTGATATGGGCTTCTAGATCTCCACCCTTTGCCATCTTGAAGGTATAATACTGTACCTTCAAGTGTAGGCGATTTTCAGAGGGCTTCTTTGCATAGATGTTCTCTAACTTCGTCCACAAACTAGCCGCAGTTTTCTCCCTCAAAACATTATAGAGAATCTCATCAATAAGACGTAAACGAATAGAGGCTAAAGCATTATTATCAAGGTTTTTCCATTCATCATATTTCATGGTAGATTTCAGCTCCTCAAGAGCCTTAATCTCGCCTTGCTTGGTTAAAAGGCTAATTATCTTAACATTCCATAACTCAAAATTATTTTTTCCTAAGTACTTCTCAATATCAAACTTACCGTTTTCCATTATTACTAATCCTGTAAATTCAGATCTGTGCCCCAACGATTGCTCTGATATCACTTGTTGGGGAATTGTGCTGTAAAATCACATAGATCTAAATCTAGGATAACAATCCAATAACGTCAAGCAATCACAAGAGAACACAGATTTAAGGTGAAAAACCCTTGCAGAAAAAAACCACGGCACAAAGCGACAGAAATCCACTATGAAATAGAATTACAAGAGAGAGGACTTACTCGATTTGAACAATCTCGAATCTCACCCTTGCTACACCCTTTGATAACTTTAGAACCCTTGGAAAACTTTTAGAAAGCTTTATAATACTTTAGAATAGCCATAGGGATCCCTATTTATAGTTTAAGAAACTCCACTTACGCACCTTCTTTGGAAAAGTCCGAAAACCGCCTCAAATTTACGCAGTCCGCGCATGGGATGGTAACCCTTGACTAGTCGAGCCTAGGCTTCGACTGACGAAGGATCCCCTCGACCAGTCGAGCCATCCTCTCGACTGGGCTCGACTGGTCGAGTGGCCCGGACACCAAAAAACATAGGTTGCTGGACTTCGAGTCAAGTAGGCCTTGACTAGTCGAACAGCCCACTCAACCGGTCAAGCCAGGCCCTCGACCGGTCGAGCAACGCATAAATGTCTAGATTTAAGACATCCATCAACGGATCCCAATGCGAATGTTCAACAGATTAGAAATCTACTCTGTTGAACAATCACAGTTATCTGATCGGTGGACTTCCTCGAGTTGCATATGTATATCTCTAGTTGCTGCATCATTTCATCTACAATTTGATGTTTACAGATGTTTCTGCATCATAAATACTGGGGATGTAATTACAATTTGATCATTGCCGGTCTACAATTTGATCTTTCCTATTAACTAAATTATGTGTTCAAGGTTATTTTCTCTATCAACACAAGGCAGAGATGACAGATTCCCTGAGAAAGATCAGTTTTTTCCATACGAAACTAAAGAGCAATTATGTACAAATGCATTTATGTAGAATGTTTCTTGTTGCTTGCTTTCTGCAGGTTCATATGTATGTAGATTCTCAGGAAAAGATTATAGATCAGTATCAGGTAACACTATTTTAATCCGGGTTTTTGTTTCTTGTTTTTTTGTTTTACTTTGTTTTGTTTTGTTTTTTGTTTTTTTTTGGCAACCAGAGATGATACTTTCAGATATTTGCTAATAGTTCTCTCCATTGTACTATCACAATTTAGTTAAGTAGTGCAGCCAACTGCAATGTAGCTAAACTAAGCATCTCCTTGATGCAGGAAACTTTCTGGAAGCAGAAATCCAGGATCAAGTGGCTTGCTGAGGGTAATAGGAACACCCGATTTTTCCACGCGGCAGCCACGGAGAAGCAGAGAAGAGCTTCAGTGCACAGGGTGCTGCTTGATTCAGGACTATGGACTGAGTATCCGGCAGTCATCAAGGAGGAAGCCGTTGGTTTTTTCAAGCGTCAATTCGAGGCATCAGAGGTGTCCATCAACAACAGGTTATTGGATTGATCCCCCAACTGGTTTCACCGGCAGAGAACGACAGTTTGCTGGCCATCCCTACTCTTTTGGAGGTGCAGCGCGCGGTCCTATCCATTCCCGCTGATGGGGCGCCTAGCCCAGACGGTTTCTCAGGGGCCTTTTACGTAGCGTGTTGGGATATTGTGGCTAAAGACATTCATTAGGCCGTTACCTTTTTCTTCCAAGGGGCAACCTTCCTAGAGCCCTCACAACATCCTTGATCTGTCTCATCCTAAAGTCTACATCGCTGAGGACATTTGCAGATTATTGCTCGATCAGCCTCTGTAATTGCTTGTACAAGATTTTCTAAAAAATCCTTGCTTCCAAGTTGGGTGGTTTTCTGCCGTCGCTGATCTCCCTGGAGTAAGGGGCTTTCACTGCAGGCCATTTGATCGCAGAAAACATTGCTCTCAGTCAGGAATTGTTTCGAGAGCTGCCTAGAAAGGTCCGGGGTGGAACTTGATTCTCAAGTTGGACATGGAGAAGGCTTATGATAAGGTTGACTGGGGTTTTCTCAAGCAGGTTTTGGTGCGCTTCAGTTTCAGCCATTTGTGGATCAACATGATGGAGAAATGCTGGTGAAATAATTGGTTCTCCGTTTTGGTCAACAATGAAGCGACCGGTTTCTTCCAATCCATTAGACGTCTGCAGCAGGGAGACCCGCTCTCGCCAGCCCTTTTCATTTTGTCGGCTGAAGTTCTAAGCAGGGGAATTAAACAGGTTATGGATTCGGGTCATTGCGTGCAGTTCAAAGCTCGTAGGGGTTGCCCAAGGATTTCACATCTCCTTTATGCCGATGACACGCTTCTATTCATTAATGGCGGCCTGGCATCCCTGCATACGCTCAAGGTTTTCCTGGATGCTTATCAGAAATCTTCCGCCAAAGTATCAAACCTCCAAAAGAGTTCCTTTATATGCTCTCTGAAGTTTCAGCATTCCAGAGTGCGGGCGATTGAGAGGGTGATTGGCATATCCAGGTCCTCCTCTTCCTTCTCTTACCTTGGTGTCCCAATGTCTTCTGGGCAACTGAATTCCAGCACTTTTCAGCCACTGGTGGATAAGATAGAAGGCCGTATTAGAGGGTGGCAGGCCCGAGTCCTATCTCAGGCTGGTAGAACAATTTTGGTTAAACATGTGCTGGGAAGTATTCCGGTGCATTCCATGGCGGCTGCACATATTCCAGCCAAGGTTCTTACCTCTTTAGAGGGAAGTTTTGCCAACTTCTTCTGGGGCTGGGCCAAGGGGAAAAGAAAGTTTCATTGGAAAAGCTGGAGGACAATTGCGCCGCTGGGAGAGGGAGGCCTGGACGTCCGTCACCTGAGTGATGTCATGAGATCGTTCCGTCTCAAGATGGCCTGGACGGTGTTTTTTGCCAAAGAGGACAGCTTATGGGCATCCTTCATCTCAGCTAAGTATCGTTGTAATGCTAGTGCGGCCGGCTCGATTCAGCCTGTGGCTTATGCGTCCCCGTTGTGGAAGCAGATTCTTTCCCAAGTGCCATTTATGATTCCTCAGGTCCAACAAAGGATTGGTGAAGGCAATTGTAGTCTGTGGAGAGATAAATGGACATGTTTAGGCCCTCTTTCTGAGCTTGCACAACAGCCTATTCCAGACGAACTGCAGGATATGCCAGTCAATGATTTCCTTAGTCCGAACGGCCCTTGCCCACCTTCCTCTGTTTTTGGTTTTCTGTCCCAACAGGTTGTAGATTTTATCTTCCACACCGGATTTTGTGTATCAGCTGGCCCAAACTCCTTCATCTGGCCGCTAACAGCGTCTGGGAAGTTCACGGTTAGCTCGGCATGGGATGTCCGCAGATCATGTAACCCGGCTTAGCCTTGGGCCAAATGGCTTTGGAATTCGAAATTGCCGCCTACAATCTCCATCCTCATGTGGAGGCTACTTCATAACGTCGTCCCAGTGGATGGAGCAGTCCAATCTAAGGGTATTCAGATGGTGTCGGCCTGCGATTGTTGTGGGATCGGGTCGAGAGAGGTTGAGACAGCCACTCATCTCTTTTTTGGACGGCAAGTTGGCGTGGGAGATTTGGCAGCAGGTTGGGGCGCTGGTTGGTATAAACGTGTTTCCGGCCTGGTCCTTGGAGTCGCGTCTGCATCAATGGCTCAGCTCCTTCTCTACGGATGTCCATCCAACTACCGAGAAGAGGTTGGCTCCTCTTTTCATTTGCTGGGAGCTGTGGAAATCCAGGAACTCAGCGGTGTTTGATGGTCGCCAGTGCTCCAGCTCTGCTTTGAGATTCAAGGTGTTAAGGTGGATCGGCCACATATTTCAGCCAATTAGAGCTCCCATGGATCAGCCGCCAGCCAGGGACACCTCCATGTGGACGTCGGATTCTGAAGCTCCTCCAATTAGACCGTTCTGGGTTCGCTGGAATAGGCCGTGCTCTTCTTTGTTCAAAATGAATGTGGATGGATCGTCGCTTGGCAACCCAGGTCCATCAGGTGGGGGTGGAATCTGTAGGGATGAAAAAGGTGAAGTTTTGTTTGCGTTCTCAGCTGCTTGTGGTCGTGGCATCAACGCGTGTGCAGAGCTATGGGCTGTCCATGATGGCCTTGCCTTTTGTCGCAGTATGGGACTTGCTAAGGTAATTCTGGAATCAGATTCGCAGTTAGTGGTTGACACTCTCAACGGGGGAGCGAAGCCGGGGTGGAAATGCAGATTTTGGCTTAGCAGGATAAAAACCCTCATGGAGTTGGGCCAGTCTCGAGTTATTCATATTTTTCGAGAAGGGAACTATCCGGTTGATGTGTTGGCTCGTCTCGGCAGTGAATCGCAGTCCTGCGTATTCTTCTCTTCTCAGGCTGAGATCCCGTCTATGATCAGAGGGATGATCTTCCTAGATAAGGTAGGGTTAGGTGCGACTAGGGGGCGCTATCCCAGCCTGTAGTGAGGGTTGTTGCTGGTGCTTGTATTTAGTTTGGTGTTTTTCTGTTCAGTTCTTTCCATGATAGGCGGGCCCAATCATTTTTCCTGGGCCTCCCTGAATGTAAATCCTCTTTTTGGAATTGAATAGAATCTAAGCCGCCGTCTGGCCTTTCTTCCAAAAAAAGCTAATTTGGTTGTGTTTGGATGTGCCATATTGGGTAACCTATCTACACTTTCAGCTGAGCCATTTCTCTTGCTTACGTTCTCTAATGATTTAGATCTTAATACAATTATCTGTTCTGTGCAGCGGAAATGGTAAGAAGGCAAGCTTTATTTCTAGGTGACTCGGAGCTGCAGCAACTGCTTCACATTTTCAGGTACTTGAAGAACTGCATTATGGATTATCCACCATTTTACTCCAATGAATCAATGTCAACATGTAGAAAGGTAAAGATAAGATTCAGGATATTGTATTCGTGTTTGTTTTAAATTGATATCTTAAGACATGTTTCTATCACAGTGAAAGAAAAATTTGGAAAAGGACTGTAAGAGTTCTTGTCGAGCATGGTGAGAGAGGTCTTCCCAAGCAATCTTCTACATTCCAATGGAAACTCAAGATTTCCTCATAGTCTTAGTTATAGATTTCTGTCCTTTATTCTTTAATCCAAGAAAATTGGTAGTCCTGTTTTATACCTGTCTTCTGTTTTTGATTGGTGTTGCCAGGTTGCTTAGATGTAGCAAGAGCTGCAGGCTTAGGTGGACTAACTACCTTAGGCCTGGGATCAAACGTGGAAACTTCACTGATACTGAGGAGGAGAAGATCATCCACCTTCAAGATCTCTTGGAGGTAAAGACACCATTCTTTTTCAATCTTTATATACCCATCCAAAGGCCCAAACGACTGTTTTATAACCAGGAATCCATTTAAAGTAGAATAGGAATTCCTAATCTTTATTTGATAATTATTTCCTAAGGTAGCACTATGAATGGATTCCAAGAGATTTCATTTTTAGTGGTGTGTATGATTTACAAGTGAAAATCTTCAATATATCTTATTATTGAGATTGACTTTAAATTTTCTGGTTGAGAAATTTAGAAATGGAAAAGCCTAATTATTATCTTATAAAATCTTAATTTTTCTTTACAAATCAAACATGAGAAGTGATTTTTGTGTGTGTGTGTGTGTGTGTGTGTGTGTGTGTGTGTGTGTGCACGTGCGTGCGTGCGTGCGTGCGTGCGTGTGTGTGTGTGTGCGTGTGTGTAAAAGATGGACAAGTAAATATAAATTCCCTTTGTATAGATAGAAGAAATGATTTTTGTAGTCTCTGAGAATCTGGATACTTATATTTATGTGAATTTGATTGAATTCATATGGGCTGCCATAGCTTCTTATCTCCCTCAAAGAACAGACAATGATATCAAGAACAACTGGAATACCTACTTGAAGAAAAATCTTAAGAAGCTCCAAACACGTGGATGGCCGTATGAGTAATGGGACCTTAGGCCTGCAACCTATCTCCAAAGGACAATGGGAGAGAAGGCTCCAAACTGACATTCACATGGCTAAACAAGTTCTATGTGAGGCCTTGTCCATTGAGAAATCAGTCCTTTTGGACCCAAAGGTTAGCCGTGGCTTTCAATCCCACACCAGGCCACTCCAAGCATCCACCTACGCATGGAGCACAGATACTGTCCTGATTGCTTGAAGGATTTTTTATTTAACAAGGGGTCTGGCCTTGGTGAAGTTCTTATTTTTGAAATTTATTTAACGTGTTCTTGTAAGTGATTTAACCCATGAAATGAAGTGGGTTGATGGGCATGCATCACGCCACATGAACGGCCGTGGAATGGAATAAGGCCATTTCTCAGTAGTGGTCCAATATAGGCCTATGCTTGCCTTTTTATTTCTTGGGCATAGTCAAGTGCTCAAACATAGATTGGCCCACTCACAGAATAAAATGCATTTGGTATTATGCTATTTCAGAGTGCATCTTACAGTGTTCTGTTTTGAGGGATACATTGGGATCACTGTAGGGGAATCATCCTTTGATATTTGGCCTCTCTCTCTTGAGTTTTCACCACTAATGTATTTTTCTTGTGTGTTCTTAAGCCATAACATAAGATGGTTCAGATCTTTGAATATTGAATATCCACCATCCCTGGTGAAACCCATTATTTCAACATTTTGGATCATCAGACCTTGGCCCCCACATTCACACAATCTGAATCTGGATTATAAGACCTACAGTCCTATGTGTGGGGCCCACTGTGATGTATGCATGACATCCAAATTACTGGTATAAAATAAATATGTAATAATAAAAAAAAAGGTTTCAATCAAATATAAACATTAACCCTCAAATATACCGGCATATACTAGCATTTCAGTAAACATTTACTGGCGCTTTTGGGATTTCCTGGCGTTTTGAAAACACGCCGGTAAAACTGTATTTACCACCAGCAAATATTACACTAGGTGGCGGCTAGCACAACCGCTGGTAAAAGACAGACCGCCAGCAAAGCCTTTACTGACCGAGCTTTTGCAGGCAGTTTTCTGACGGCCGGTAAAGGTTTTACCAGAGGTTTTAACCGACTGACAAAAGACGGTTTTCTCGTAGCGGCACAACTCCTAAAGCTCTAAGGATGAAGAGTTATGATTGAACTAAAAATTGATATAAATAGTAAAAATGAAATTAAAAAGGATTTTCGACTGTCGATCTGATGGAATCTTGCAAATTTGGCTTGGGCAACTTGGCATAGCCGGTTGGGTGGCTAAAGTAGCTTCTCCTACCCCAAAATCATAAATGGTATGTTGAATAACTCATTCTGGTTTGTGAGATATGCCTGTTTTAGGATTCTGATGGTTTTGATCACTTCTGCCTCTGATCGGGCGTTCCCTGGTCCATGTTGGACATGAAAGTGTCCGTGACCCTCTCTACATCAATAGACTACCTAAGCCAGAATTGGGTTGTGCCCGGCCTGCCTAATGCCTTGATTTTCATGGTATACTAGAAAAAAGGGGCTTTATCGAACACAATCATAGATGTCATCTCTTTGAGAAATTTTAGCTATTGAATCCAGCTGATTACACCTACTATTATATCTCATTGTTCATGTTTGTCGATGTACCGATCTTGGCCCATTTGAGTGACGGATTTCAGAGATTAAACAGAGGAATGCTGTATTCGATCCCAGGGGAGAGTAGTTTATGGGCCCCATGGGCCAACACCTGGATTCTCTCACACACCAAAAAAAACCAAAGGATACGTACGTCCATCTCCTCCAGTTTTTGAGTCATATCTAGACACATCGAAAAAACTCTAAAGATAAGCATATCGAGAGGACCAAAAGTGCTGATGCATTGTGGAGATCAACCACAATGTCTATCATCTACTATTGCCGAGCCACATATGCACTTCTTGTCAAGTACTTGATGCTTTATCATGGAGATTCTGCAGATGATAGAGATGGTAGTAGCTTGAGGTCGAGTTCTCTCTGACTAGGGCATACCTGGAGCATCGGGAGAAGGCCAAATCGGGTTACACTTGATGGGCCATGACTAGAGGCAGGCAGAGTCCGCATATAGGAGTCTATGACCGAAACGCGGAGAAACTATTTCCGTATTCCAACAGCAAAACAACAACATATGATCGAAGCATAAGGTTGCTGAAAGATGGAACAGTTCACTACCTGTTTCAGGCTATTTTCTATTATTTGTTGATTTGAGCTAGAATTGGGTTGTATTCTATTAATTTTCTGTTCTAGGTTGTTGGGTTAGTGTCTTACGAAGAAGAGCATGGATGGATTGGTAGATGGATTAGTTAGAGAATTACAACTAATCAATGTGATTAGTTAGGAGGCTAAGATTGGTGGATGGATTAGTTAGAGACTTACAACAATTGTATAAATGAATGTTTTCCCTGCATTGTAAGGAGCTTTGAAAATTTCTAATAGAAATTGTCAGGGTTTGAGAAAGATGACAGCTGTTAATGCTGTCTATATTTGAGAGGTGTTGCTTGTCAAATCACAATCCAAAGCACCAAAACTCCTTAAATCCCCTTCCACTCTCCTTTCGTTCTCCATGGAATTAATATTCTGGTTTCAAATTGATTTAAGCTGATCTGGGATTTTATTGCATACAGAGCTTTCAATTTGATTCAATCCAATCTATAATATACTAAGTAAAGAGTGTTTAATGTTTTTAACCTGAAAATTCATTTCTACTTTGATTGGAAATAAAATTTAATTAGAATGAAATTCATTCCAACCATAGATGAAACTTGTACCAGCTCCAATTGAAGCATGTTTCAATTACAGCCAAAGACATTGATTAGTTGGGCGAGGCATCCAACTGTGACTCTTAAGCATTTATGATCCACATAATGACGTCCACATGCTATAGTTTACAGGGTCAGGATTTTCAAACGAACATGGAAACTTTGGCATGTGTGGCAACATGTATGGGCACGTGTGGAGAAGTTTTGTGCACTTCCTAAAGCTCTAGATGGATTCATCACGTGCTTAATTGACTTAGTGATTCATGAAAGGTTCCTATACCCTAGTTTTCTCCATTAAAGACGCGTTTGGAGTGACTTGACTCGGGGGTAGAGAGTGTCTTGTAAGTCTTTTGAATGACTTATATATGATTTTGATAGGGTTGGTCTGTTGTGGAAAAACACCACCACAGGGCTTGTTTGATTTTTTAATTAACTGGTAAATACCATGTAAATATGTAATGATTATTTCCCTTGTATTTACCTTGCTCTTTCCAATGTTTAATTTGACCGCATGCTTTTTTATATAAAAATGAGAATGCCATAACATATTTATGGGTCCCACCGTGATGCGTATCGCTTATCCACACCGTTCATCTGTTATGCCTAATGAATTTATGGCATGAGCCAGAAAATGAGGCATATCCAAAGCTCAAGTTGACCACGCAATGAAAAAAACGGAATCAAATACTTACCATTAAAAACCTTTTAAGGCCATTGTTTCTTTTGATATGGGCCATTTGAGTGTTGGATCTACCTCATTTTTCGACTCATGCCTAAAACTATTGTGGTAAACCATATGGACAGAATAGATATATCATATATATCACCTTGAGGTCCGCAAATTTAAACTACCTTTTTGAACCGATTTCGAACGTGGAAAGTTCGTTGGATTGTCAAACGGGTGAAATGGTAATAATTACCCATTTCAACGGTATATACACATACTTTGAAAAATCAAACACGCACTAAATGCCAGGAAAGCAAAACCACAACAGAAGATCCGAATCAAAACTCAGAAGCCAAAGAAGAAGCGTCTGCACCGGTCAGATTGAGACCATCTGACATTGCCTTGTCAACTTGCTATTTCCTATTTCTATAACATCTGTAAATACCGTGGAGTGCTTGCACACAAGATAGGGAAAAAAAAAAAACAGCCTAGAATGCACATAACTAAAAAATAACCATGTTGAGTCTTTACAACAGTAGAAATAAAAAGACTACCATCTATGATACCTACAAAAAAAAGAAAAGAATAGTAGCTGGAAAATAGAAGAAGAAAAGTAGCTATAGTCTTCCAGATACCGCGTAAGGATGTCATTTTCAGTTGGAAGTCATTGGAAAGCTAGATAGAGTGCTTAACTCCAAGATACAAGTCTCTCACATCAAATCCAAGATACAAGTCTCTCACATTAGAGCCCACCAAACAACGACCTATCTTAGTGATAGAAAGTGAGTAGCAACTATTGTTAAAAGAGTAGGACTGACTTGTTCCATCTTGAACCAACTCGAGATTCGCACCAGTCAAGGCTGGGGGTAAGTAACTAGAGCTTTTATTGGATTTGGGCCACATATGGTTTACAGGAAATTTGCTTCCATATGATCCTGGAAGGCACTGCCTACCAATATAAACAAACGTGCTTGACTCTGGGCAGAGCCCATTTAACAATGACCTGGCTGAGTGATAGATGGTGAGGATGGATCTAACCATCAATCTGAGCTGTCCATCTTTTCACCGGCACTTTGAGTTGTATGTGATCCTCAGCAATTGCTTTTGTTCGGACCGTCATGTATAACATCCTAACCATCCGATCAATTGTTAGGAAAATGTATGGTCCATGATGATAGTAGGGAAATGGATAATCATCAATCTATAACGTCCACTAGGTGGACTCCATATTTGACTGCAACGTATTTGCCAAGAATCCCTTTGATCAGAGCATCCTTACCATCATATCAATTGCTACTAAAATGGACGGTCCACATTATTTATAAAAAGTGGTCTAAACGTTAATCTGGACCAGCCATCATGTAGGCTCCAATTTTGATTGCCTTTGATCCTCAAGAATCGTTCTGATCAAGCCACCCTAACCATCCATCACTTCCTGGGGAAATGGATGTTCCATATTGCTTGTAGGAAAATGGTTCAAATAATCAATATGGACCACTCATCTGGTGGGCCTACTTTCATTGCAACTGATCCACAAATTTTGCTATCACTGGGCATCCCAGCCTTTTGATCAATTGCTACAAAAATAGATGGCCACAATTTTTGTTGTAAATTAAATTGGTCCGTCCATCAATCTGGACCATCTGTCATGTAGGCTCACTATGATTGGACCATCCAAGCCATTCAATAAATTCCTGGGAAAAATGGATGGACCACATTATTTGTAGAAAAATGAGTCTACCCATCAATCTAGACCGTTCATCTTGTAAGCCCTACTTTTAATTCCTCAAGTTCCTCAGGAATTGCTATAATCAAACCATCCACTCAATCCTTGTAAAAATGGTCGATCCATATTACTTTTATAAAAAAAGGGAGTATTCACATCATTATAAATCATTCATCAAGTGGGCCAACTTTTGATTGATGTGTTGCTCGACAATCACCTCGAAGAGACCATCCTAACCATCTTACAATTATTAATTAGAAATAATAATATAAGTCTTCATCTCAATTAATTAAGGTCAGCTACACAAATTCTGTTATGCCATTTTACTCTATTGAAGGCCACACCTGTAGGGGGCATTTGGCGCAGGGTATTAGATGGGATTATGAGGGATAGAATCGCATTTGGTCCCCTACAATTCCATCCAACATTTGGAGAGGATGGGAAAGGTTGGGATTATGTGAGATGGAATTGCATTTAGTCCTATGGAATTGCATTTGGTCCCATGCAGTATTTCCGTAGATTTTGAAATCCACTACACATGTGGGCCCCTCATTGATGCATGCGTTTATCCATGCCGTCCATCCATATACACTGCTTACATGTGACATTCTAGTTATATGTGTACAAGTGAACAATATCCGTTGTGAATTTGGTCCGTTGATTACAATTCCATGGTCCACCAAACATGATTTTGCTTAATCCCGTGTTTTCCCATAGCAAATATTTTATCCCAAACATGGGATTGGATGGCTATAATACCGTGGTTTTACAAGACATGCAATCACTAAGCAATAATGATGTTAATCCCATCTAATACAATTCAATACCATTCAATTCCAAAAACCAAGGTCATAAGTCAAGTCATTATAGGGAAAGATGACCTTTAATGCTTTCAAGTTATATTATTACAAAAACATTACATATGTAGGAAAATAACTAAGATTAAAACCAACACATGCATCATTATAAATACATGAATAGTTTCTTGTAACAAATATCTAAAACTTTATTGTTTTGATAGTCTAAGTATCACAACTTAATCTATAATCACATCTAAGTTATTTGATTCCTCATAAATTTCTGAGAGCAATCCCAGTTCCTCAATACTCGATGATTCTGTGGGATTTGTATCAGTTGCATGATCTTCATCAGGAACCCTTTGTGGGGAAGAATGAAAAGGCTTGGCTGGCATTTGCAGAAGTTCCACACTACCTTCTAGCATCTCTATAACTTTACTCATGGAAGGACGGTTTGCAGGTTTCATCTGTATACACCACAGTGCAACTATAACCATTTTCTTTGCAATTTCCTTTTCATCCTCAGTAGCATCCTCCATTCCCATCTCCCCATCTTGATCGAGCTTGTCATATATCCACAACGGGAAGTAAATTTGGCTTGAGTTTGCAGATGGATTCACATTCTTTCTTCTACCAGCCATTTCCATTAAAAGCATTCCAAAACTGTAAACATCAGACTTGTATGAGACGTGCCTGGTATTTTTATAAAATAGTTCAGGAGCCATATATCCTAGAGTTCCTCCCACAGCTGTGACTGATAAATGGCTTTCATCTGTTGGGTAGAACCTTGCGAGCCCAAAGTCGGCAACTTTTGGGTTGAAGTTGTCATCAAGGAGAATGTTGTGAGGCTTGATGTCAAAATGTAGAATCTTCATGTCACAACCTTGATGAAGATATTCGATCCCGCGTGCTATCCCCGATGCAATCTGGTACATCTTCTCCCAACTCAAAGGGCTGCTCTTACCTTCATGGGAATATATATATTTTTCTAGAGAGCCATTAGGCATATACTCATAGATAAGAGCCCTTTTTGATCCCTCCGCACAAAATCCAATGAGTCGGACAACATTGACATGATGAATCCTTCCGATCGTTGCAACTTCATTGATGAATTCTTGCCCATTTCCTTTTGACTTACCAGACAAGATCTTGATCGCAACCGGTGGGCCATTTCTGAGCTTTCCTTTGTAAACAGAACCAAAACCTCCTTGGCCTAATTTCTCTTTAAAACGCATGGTCATCCTTCGAATATCCCAATAAGAGTACCTTGCAGGCATTTGGCATCTATACTTGCTTAAGAACTCTTCTACTGTGGTGTCCATCCATATATGTCTCGTTCGTAATTTATATACCAGTAAGACGATAAGGCACACGATTCCAATGAAAGTTCTCCCAATCATTAAACCCGCTAGGCATAGAGAAAAACATGGAAATTGTATTAGGTTAGTTAGTGCCAGTTTTGTTACTATACTTGCAATTTTTAGATGGTGTTAGTGTTACCAGTATACTACATAATAGCATTAATTATGATGGTCTGGTATCAGTCATAGTTCAGAAACTATGCCAACTTGAGTCGACTAGCTGTTTAGTTGGGTCAGGTTGACTCGAAGCTACTCAACCCATGCCAACTCGACTCAATATTTAATTATTCATATTGAAAATATTAGAAAATTTTGTAGATATTTAAAATAGTTAGATTGAGTACAAGTAATATAGAACATAACACAAAGCAACTAAATACATGCATTCATGATTAAATTTATTGCTTCCCATGCTTAACATTGGTTGTTTGAATCTACTTCCATCCCACCTCATAAGGTAAGCTACTCAATTAAGCCGAGTCGTTTCAAGTTGACCAAGTAATTGAGTCAGCTCGAGTTTGCCATTGACTCGGCTCAAAATCTCACCCAATCGAGTCTGAGTTTGAGCAAACAAAGTCAAGAATTTTGTACTCAAGAGTATGGTGGATTACATGAATACAACAAAACCATTTTGCATGGAGTATAAACTTAACTCAATCCAACCTATCCAAAATGTGGGCCCTACAGTGGATGGGGTGTTACCCAAAAAATTAGAGATACTGAGTGATCATTACCATCAATTGCCTGTGGAATGCAAGCTCAAATGACAGATAACATTCCAAATTCAGTACACAAAAGTTGTTGACTGGGCAACCAAGGATCACTCAGTGGAGCCCACATTTTGGGATTTTAGTGCACATGCAAGGTTTTCATTAGTTTACAAAATACTCAATGAATGTGTCACATAACTCCTGGCTAAAATATGGATGAAAAGGACTCAAAACTTCCCATGAAAACCTCTTCGGAGAAAGGGGCTGAGGATTTACCAGGGAAATAGAAACGAATGAGATCGACTGCGAAAGATTCGGTGTAACGTCCCTGCATGAGAGTTACAAAGCCTGCATTGTCCAACAAGTAATCACATGAGGATGTGAAAATAATAGACCCTTTCAAGTTAATGGCAGTAAATAACAAAATTCACTACAGTAAAAAAGCAATTGACCAATGCAATGACCATGATCAAGTCAGCATTTTATTCGTTTATGCAGCGAAGCAGACAATGCCCGTGCCATGCATGGGGAGAGCATGGTTTTGAGTTTAAACCACCCAATTCTTGGGGCAGACTGGATGGATCTCGTCTTAAAAATATCCCAATTCTTGGGGCAGAGAGTGGATGGATCTTGTCTCAAAAGTAATATTGGTCAAGTATCTCTCTTCTCTGAGGGTGAATTAAAGAATAAACTACACCCATTTGAATTTCGGCAAGATCCAAATTCCAAAATTGATAAATATATTCTGATTATACTAATTTGCAGAGAACCCACAAGCTATGAAAATTCTATGAATGCTTTAAAGCAGGATTTGATGCACACTTTAAACAAAAACAAATACAAAATGATGAGCAACTCAAATGGAATTAAATGATGAATCAACAAGATTAAGGACATCCATTTCTCCAATGTTTGGTGTTCTATTATTTTTCCCTTCTTGGCACTTAGATTGATGTCGTTACTAAAATTTGGAAGATTCTTGTGAAAGAGTTTTAAAATGATAAAAAAGAAGAAGAAGAAGTCTAGATTTAAACCAGATAGGGATAAACTTACAAGAGATTTGGTAGTTGTAGAGGAAGTGAGAAATGAATTGATAACGGTTGAGAATTTACAAGAGTTTTGTTAGGTTTGTTAAATTGTAAAAAGACAGTGAGACATATTTGATATAGGCTTAGTTTTGTCTAACAATTGAGTAAGACGAATGCTGAGTGGTCTGATGATTGGAGCCCTTAAGATGGCATGTACTGCTAGACGATTCGCTATAATAAGCTAAACCTAAACAGAGGATTGTGGCCATCAATATCTGTAGGCGGACCACACAGTGAAGATCAAACAGTTACCATCGAAATCTTTTTAGGGGCCATAGAAGTTTTGGATGAAGCTGATATTTCCGTTTTCCCTCCATCCAGGTCTATGCGACCTCATGAACAGGTTGAATGACAATTAATCATCACGTTGGGCCATAGGAAGGTTTCATTGGTGGGTGTCATTATCACCACTGCTTCCTGTGGTGTGGTCTACTAAAGGCATGGTTCTGCCATAGTTTTGGGCTTTTACCTTAAAATGATATGGAAAAAAAAAGAAGGATGGACGGTGTGGATAAAACCCATACATCACAGTGGCCCCTCCTAGCTAGGGACGGGTGGGTAAGTATTAAGAACTTACAATGCCAAGAATCGTACAATTTATCACAATAACTGTAACATGAGTTGCACGCAACGTATGAAACACCGCCTGGTTCCTTTATCCACTCAAAGGAATTGCAGTCTCTAGTCGGACAGTGGCGAGATGCGAGAGAAGGACCCCAAGTTAATTGAAAACCCTTCATCAATCTACCATGAATTTCTCTATAATTAGACCCTCCGATTCTCTCCTCTTTTGGCATTCCAAAGGCATTGCCTATGATTTTGCAAGATGGATGGAGCTCAGACACCATCATCGAACGCCCAAGTACATAGATATATGCCCCAGATGTGGTATTGAAGCAACTCGTTGTAGCTATGTATGAATAAGGATCATCATTGCCCATCTGAGAGGAACAATTTACGAATACGGTAGTCTCTACGTTTGAACCGCCCCCCGAAATGTAATCATATGTGTCATATGCGTCGGAGCTGTAAATGTCTCGTATTGTCGCGGAGTTGTGAGGGATAGAGGAGCAGTCACTCTGTAGACTGGAATCAACCAGTAGGATGCTCTGATTCTTATACTCAATCGCCTCGACCCAGAATTTCTTAGGATGGATATACAATACAGCTCGATTGCTTTCGCAATAAAGTTGGTATTCAGGGTAACCGCAGTTGGGATGATCGTCTTTCAAGCGGAAGGGGAAGCTGATGTTGGAGATGTTACCACATGAAGAATGGCAACCTCCGATATTTTGGGCTTTGCAAGCTACGAAAACGGCTGCCAAAAGAAGCGGTTGCAACACCATAAGAAGGATCCTCTTTTCCATGTTATTCCACGAAAAATAAAAAACAGAAAAATAAAAAAGTAACGATTTCCAGAATTAAATCTTTCAAGAGATTATGTAACCAAGGTATATATATCGCAAACGGATTACGTGGTGTGACAAACACTACCTACCTTCACAGTGTGTTTACGAAACTAAGCTACGTAGGCCCACCATGATGTATATGTTATATCCTCACAGTCCATGCATCACAGGAGATCATTTTAATGATCAGTACCAAAAATGAGGCAGATCCTAATCTCAAATGAACCACGTCATACAAAGCAGTGAGGATTAAACATCTGCCATTGAAAACTTGTTAAAGGACACAAAAGTTTAGAACCAATTTAATATTTTTTATTTTACTTTATTTTTTAAAATTATCTCCATCCGGGTATGTGTGGCCTCAATTATATGACAAATAAACTTCACGGGACATGGGAAGTTTTCAACAGTGAGAATTATTGTCCCCCACTAAGTTACGGTGGTTTGGTCCACCTGAGCTTTGAATCTATGATGTAGAGCGTCATATCACATGACCTTGCATCAAGATCAGGGGATTGTGGTCAGATGTTTATTGGCAATGATGTTGTTTGTAAGGTTGCTGTAACTAGAACGGTGCACATCAGTATGTTTAATTAGATGAAATATATTCTGATACATGTAAGACACGTTCGTTCTTCATTTCCCAACCTTTCGGGTTCAACACATTGCCAGAAATAATTCAAATCATTCCCCACTCCTTCATTTCCCAGCCATGCTTCGGGGAGGATGGAAGCCTTTTGGATTCCAACGGAAGTAGGTCTTCCAAGAATCATTCATGGATCTTATTTGCACATCTTGGGTTTCCAACATTGAGGGGCAGCCTCCTTTTATCCTCCTCAACAAACTAAAGAATGTGAAAAATGCTCTGAAAATGTGGAATAGGGATGCGTTTGGAAACATCTTCCGACAAATTCAGCAGGCAGAGGAAGACCTACGAGCTGCTGAGAGGGAGGCTTATCTGGATGGGGAGCCCTCAAGCCAGAAGTAAAGAGAAAGATGTGGCTGACCATCTCCATCAACTTCAGTTCCTTGAGGAAGTATTCTGGAAACAGAAAGCCAAGAATACGTGGCTGTCAGTGGGTGACTACAACACAAAATTCTTCCACCACTTGGCATCGTTAAGGGCTAGGAAAGCAGTTATTTTCGAAATTAATTTGGGGTAGAAGGCAGGACATCTGATTAGTCAATAATCAAACAAGAAGTGGTTAAATACTTCTCAAATATCCTTCTGCCAAGCCCCCGGAATCAAGTGAGGAACTTCTGGACAACATTTCGCAACTGGTTTAAGACGACGATAACGCAGAGCTTATATAGCCCCCTACAACAGATGAGGCAAGGATTGCAGTTCACTCCATGCCCACCGACGGGGCACCAGGCTCAGATAGTTTCTCGGCAGCATTTTTCTTAGCCTGCTGAGAGATTGTTGGTTAGGCCCTTCATCAGGCCATCGTGTCTCTTTTCAATGGAGGAAACATGCCAAGAGCCTTTACTACTTTCCTTATTTGCCTCATTCCAAAATCCACAAATTCAGATCAGTTTTCTGATTTCCGGCCCATTAGTTTATATAATTGTGTTTATAAAATATTCTCTAAAGTCATTGCCAACAGGTTGAACTCCCTTCTTCCCAACCTCATCCCGCCTAAACAAGAAACTTTTGTGAGAGGGCAATCTATCATAGAAAGCATAGCGCTGGCCTAGGAAGTGTTCAAAGACATTGGCAAGAAGGTTAGAGGAGGCAACGTGGTCTTCAAACTTGATTTGGAGAAGGTGTATGATCGAGTTGAGTGGAGCTTCCTCACTGACGTACCGAAAAGATTCGATTTTAGCAGTCAATGGATATAGTTGATTGAGAAATGCTGGATCAATTGCTAGTTCTCCATTTTAATCAATGGAGAGAGTTGTGGCTTCTTTAAATCGACCTGAGGTCTGTGCCAAGTGTTGGGGATTTTGACCTGCGGAATCACACAGATCTAGATATAAGATAGTAATCCAATGACACCAAGCACACGCAAGAGAACATAGATTTAACGTGGAAAACCCTTGCGAAAAAAAATCACGGCACAAAGCGACGAATCTCCACTATGAAAATAGAAATTACAAAGAGAAAGGACTTACCCGATTCGAACAACCTCGAATCTCACCCTTGCTACACCCTTTAGAAACCCTAAAATCCTTTTAGGAATCCTTGGAACCCATTTAGAAAGCCTTAGCATACCATCTCATACACCCAATCCCAGATACACCCCTTTATATAAAAATAAAAAGAGGTAGAAACCAAATCAGAAATAAAATCCGCAAAATCTGCGTTTCTGCAATCGCATCTACGAAACTCCTCGATGATATCGAAGGTCTCTCGATAACGGCGTCGATATAATCTGAAGGTCTCTCGATTATATCGACAGGACCCAAAAAACTATCCAGCGACCAATGGTGAAAATTCTGAGAATTATCGATGTCATCGAGCCACTCTCGATAACAACCTCGATTCCATCTGAAACCCTGTCGATATCATCGACAGACCACCAGACAGATTTAAGACATCCGTCCATAACAATCTCCACCATGTCTTTAATCTTCATTTATGTAGCTTTTTGTCATTTTTTCTTATTTCTACATCACATTATACCTTGTCTTGCACACTCCGTCTTTCTTTTACGCCATCGCCAAGCTTAGAAAAGTTTCACAGAACTTGAACTTCTCTGTAAGAACAATCTAGGTGAGCATGTCTACTAGATCAAAATTCACGTGCTCAACTACCTTTGCTCCTGTCTTCCCAAAGGAAAAGACGTAGTCTTCTTACCATCTCACCGCTACCCAATATTGCTTGCCGGGGTACTTGCTCACAAAATTGATAGCCTGTGAAATAACCGGTCTAATTCAGATCATGACATACATTGCCAACCGCATTCGAATAAGGCTCATGAGATATCTTGCTTTTCCTCATCTGTTTTGGGACATGTCTTGAAGAAAACTTGAGGAGAGACGCGTAGGGAACGCTCTCCGACTTTACTTGACCCATCATATCCTTGATCAATACCTACACACAAGGTATTCTTCCTGTGATTACCAAAGCCTACTTCTCCTTCAGTCTCAATGCCGAGAACCATCTTTGCAGCCCCCCTCCCCCCCGATCCTTCATCCTGAGTGTCTCACTTAACCGAGTCTTCAGTACATTGATTTCAGACATATCATAATTGACGATCTACATGTCATCAATTCCTGACTCAACATGAAGGAATCAAATCACTGCCTAGGCGATAGGTCGAACTACGACCTCTTGCAAAGTCTTTTCTCAGCTCCTTTAACTTCGAACCGCTCTGGTTGTTTCATGTAGATTTGCTCTTCACATTCCCTTACAGAAGTGCAGACTCCACATCCATTCTTCCAGCTCAAGATCGCATTGGCCAACCAGCGCCAATCACGGATCTAATAGACACATGTTATACCGTCGGTGCGAATATCTCTAAGAAGTCGACCCCTTCTCTCTGAGCATAACCCTTCGCTACCAACCTCGCCTTGTATATATGTTGTATCATCCTAAAGATCCACCTGCATCCAACTGCTCTCTGGCCCACTGGAAGCTCCACCCGCTCCCATATGTCGTTTTGGTACAACGAATCCATCATATCGCCCATAGTCACCTTTCACTTCTCAGCACCAGGCTTACCTAGAGCCATTTGAATAGAAGATGGATCCCCTGCGATATTGGAGTCGTCCATGTACCTCACCGATATCCAGTGATCATGCTGTGTGATTCTTCTCACAGGTGGCTGCTCCACCTGCTCTGTATCCCAGTCCGCGCGTCTCAGCCTTCCTGCCCTGCTCGCTATGTGGTCATGCCCAACATGCCACACACGTGCAGAGGTGGAATCTGCTACTTCTACTGCAGCTCCACCTTTTAAAGTACTCCCAATCAACCTGTACAAGTTGCCGAATCGTTGCGCTTTCATGATTATGTGTGCCTCCTTAGATACATTAAGAGCACCATCAATACCTGTGTACTTGCATCCTTTTACCTCAAGCACACCAAGAGAAATCAGATTCTGCTTCAAATCAGGAACGTACCTCACATCTGTCAAGGTACGCTCCACCGCATCAAACATCGTGACGCGCACCAAACCAACAACCACAACATTACAGGCAATGTCATTATCTATAAATACCTGTCCACCATCGCACTCTCTATAACTGGTGAACCAACTCTGATGAGGAGTCATGTGAAAAGATGCCCTTGTGTCTAGCATCCACTCGTCCTTACGATCATCGTATGACCGTCTGAGCGAAGACACAGATAAAATATCACCATCACATCCATCTGACATGGCAGCGTTGGCCTCCTTGCATGAAGTCTCAGAATCTTCCCTCTTCGATTTAGGATTTTTACAATCCTTTTTCACATGTCCTTCCTTCCCACAGTTCCAGCACTTTACCTTTCTTTTGCCCTTACCCTTGGATTTAGATTTAGAACCTGAAGAACATGTACCTTGTCTAAAATTTCTACCCACTGTAAACAGTGTATCAGAAGATGTTCTCATGTTGCTGTTCAGTTGTCTCATAGCCTTCCTTTGAAGAGCTGAGATAACGGTGTCGACACTCAGAGTTTTATTCATGTTGCACATAGTGTCCTTGAATGACTCATATGACGCCGGAAGAGAATTCAGCAACATACATGCTTTTTCTTCATCTTTCATTACTTCCTCCATATCCAGTAATTTGTAAACTAATTTATTAAAGTTACTGATGTGAGCTTCCAAATCTTCAACCTCTGCCATCTTGAAGTTATACCACTGCCGCTTCAAGTGCAGGCAATTTTCAGAAGATTTTTTCGCATAAACATCCTCTAACTTCGCTCATAACTTAGCTGCAGTTTTCTCCCTCATGACGTTGTAGAGAACCTCATCCGTGAGACATAAACGGATTGATGATAAAGCCTTCTTATCAAGAGTATTCCACTTAGCATCAGTCATAGTAGACTTTTGCTCCTCAAGAGCACCATCTTCGCCTTGCTTGATTAAGGAACTCATCATCTTAATTTTTTATAACTCAAAATTATTTTTTCCTGAGTACTTCTCAATCTCATACCTGGTGCTCGCCATTATTACTAATCCCTCAGATTCGGATCTGTGCCCCAACGATAGCTATGATATCACTTGTTGGGGATTTTGACCTGCGGAATCACACAGATCTAGATCTAAGATAGTAATCCAATGACACCAAGCACATGCAAGAGAACACAAATTTAACGTGAAAAACCCTTGCGGGAAAAAATCATGGCACAAAGCGACAGATCTCCACTATGAAAATAGAAATTACAAAGAGAAATGACTTACCCGATTCAAACAACCTCAAATCTCACCCTTGCTACACCCTTTAAAAACTCAAAAATCCTTTTAGGAACCCTTGGAACCCCTTTAAAAAGCCTTAACATACCATCTCATACACCCAATCTCGGATACACCCCTTTATATAAGAATAGAAAGAGGTATAATCCAAATTGAAAACAAAATCTGCAAAATCTGCGTTTCTTCAATCGCATCTGCAGAACTCCTCGATGATATCGAAGGTCTCTCGATAACAGCGTCGATATAATTTGAAGGTCTCTCGATCATATCGACAGGACCTAAAAAACTGTCCAGCGACTAATGGTGAAAATTCTGAGAATTATTAGCCACTCTTGATAACAACCTCGATTCCATTTGAAACCCTGTCGATATCATCGATAGACCACCAGACAGATTTAAGACATCCATCCATAACACCAAGGGGACCCAATCTCGCCAAGTCTGTTCATCCGTTATAAATAACCATTCAATCTCATGTTTGAGATTAAATTCTATATTTGAAAAAATATTATATTAAACAAAACTCATCTTTGGTGGACCATGGAATTCTAATTAACAGACTAGTTTCACAATTACTGTGGGTCTTAATGTCGGTCAATTTTACACGGGATAAAACACATCCATCAATGGGACCCACATATACACAGGCATATAGATGAACGGCGTGTATACAACACATGCATCAACTGGGCCACATAGGCAGTGGATTTCAAAATCCACCGGATCTCTCGTGTGGAACCAAATGCAATTCGATTCCTGTTCTTCCCGTCATCTCCAAGCATACATCGGATGGAATTTGTGCGGGTCCATATGCAATTGCGCCTCACCACAATTGGACTTTTCCTAGCATCTTAATAGGAAGGCTACAAAGCTTCATCATAGCTCTCTCTAAATCACTTCAATGGGTTGGTTGAATGTCTTCTTCTTCCTCTCTGTCTTCCGCTTCTTAACCATTGCATCTTTCAAGTCCGATGAACTTTCACCAAATTACGACTGCTCAACTACCAGGTGCTCACGGCACGGCCCTAAAATCCAATTCCCCTTCCGAAAACAGGGCTCTCAGCAGCAAGGCCCATGGTCCAGCGGCTTTGAGCTGTCGTGCAAGGGCCATCACACTCTCCTACACATTCCATCTACAGGAGAAGTTGAAGTGAGACGCATCGACTACGCCTCTCAGACCATCAGCATCGTCGGCTCCAATGGTTGCGTTGAGGGACTACTCTTCCACCATCTCAATCTCTCCTCTTCTCCTTTCGACTACCGTGAGATCTATTCTCCTCTCAGCCACGCCAATAAAATGACCAACGTGACGTTTGTCAACTGTTCGGTGGGTGTTGATTTTCTATATCGTGAAAAAATTGCTTGCATGAGCGACTCGGAACATGATGTTTTCCTTTTATATTCTGATACGGAGGTGGAAAGTTTGCCCTCGACTTGCCAGCCCACAGAGACAGTTGAAATTCCATATGGGTATTGGTATGGATATGGTGATGGTCTTCTTGATCTGAAGTGGGACATGCCCGGATGCAGTGGCTGTGATGAAGCCAAAGGAGGGGTTTGCGGATTCAAAGATAAGACTCAATCTAATGAGACTACATGTTACTATAAGTGCAATGAAGGTATTTTAATGAAAGAGAAATTCTCCACTGTTCTCAGATAACCAAAAGTTGTAGTTGCATAGCTTCATCTGGAAGCTCCAATTGTTCAATCTCAACTCTCCATTACTTTCCAAACACATTTCCTGACCTTCCATGAAAAAAAAATAGACTGATCGTATCACCTAATCCATCCTCAATTCAGCATTATTTTCTATACCCATCATTTTTCTGAACCATGGGTGGGAAATGTGTTAGACCTGATGAACAGTCCAAATCGATGGATTGGGCGGTCTATATGTCCTAATGCAACTATGAACACTATAGCTTATTGTTCTCTGATAGCTCTGGCGCATTTCTCTTAATAACAACTCCCATTTCTCTTCCTTCCATAATAATAATATAAATCTTCTTCGTATATGTGCCCCTGTTTTCTTGTTATGATTAGACTTTTCAGCCAAATTTTCATCATCATAAATCTATTCATTCTTTTATATCCTATTGAAGATGCACACCTGTTGTCCAGATCATAGTAACTAATCCCATCTTGGCAATTTCTTAGTGCAGGAATTTTCAGATTTTTATTTTTATTTATATATATATTTAATATATATATATATATATATTTTTTTTTGGGGGGGGGGGGGGGAATATTATTGATAAAATCTCACCAAAAATAAAAATTTTAAAAGATATCTACTGTAAATTAATAAAATTATTAATTTAGAAAATATATGTAGATAATGATTTTTGCATTAAAATAATGATCTTCTCCCAATAGAATCACACACACACACACAAATATATATACAATAATAACACACACACAAATATATATACACAAATACACACACACACACACACAAAAATATAGACACACACACAAATATACACACACACACACACACACACACACACACACACACACACACACACACACTTATGAGCTTTCAAGAATTTCACTATAAGAAGATGATAATATTGTTAGGGGTTCAAAATCTGATCACAATATGTTTTGTCACTTGGGTACAGAAACATGGATAGTCCAATCATAAATTGATGAGGTCCACTCATCATGGGCCATCCAGCCAAAATAGAACTTAGATGAAACTACTAACCCTCTGATCAGTGGATTCCAGAACATGTATCACTAAGTTTCTCAGGACTGATCTGGTGATCATAACAGTCCAATAGATGTCTCGGGAAATGGAATGTTATGAGAGACGTCCAGCAACATTTTTTCACATGGCTAGGGTCACCTTACCAGGATTTTGACATGGCAGTCTGCTTGGCGAAATCAATTGTTGTCAGAGAAATCCTCATAGTCTATCTGAAGAAGGAAGGTTAGAAAGAACTGTGCAGATGTCAAACCATGTATTGACGAGGAGAGTCTCTAATTAACGGGATGTTTGCCATAGACGCACACTAGATGAACTTTCTAGATAACCATGTAGTTTGTCGTTGTGGAAAATAATCCAAACCATCCAATCAATTGGCCATAGCCCCAGAATCAAATCAATTGGATGATCTTAAAGATCAACTTTAATAATATAGTAAGCCCATTATTAGACAGTTAATATAGTTATAAGCAGCGGTGCTAGCATATGGTTAATATGATCAAACCTCTTCCTCCAGTGGGTCCAATTCTTCAGGGTGCATCACTCTTGTTTAGCCTTGCTCCCAAAAATCAGGCTGGCACTTAAGTCAGCCTCTGCATGCATAAATTATACATAAAATCCTATGAACTCAGCTAGTATGGCCTACCTGAGTTTGAAAATGCAGTGATTTTTGGGTAATTCTTTCAACCTGATGATGGGGCACATCAGATGAACGGATTGGATAGCAGATAAACATTACAGTTAGCCCTACACAAAACTAATCATGGGCGGTCCATCCCAACTTATTCCTAGATTGTGGCCTACCAAAGTTCTGGATGGTCATGGTTTTTGGGTTTCAAGGTGAACATGAGGCATGGGGTGGATCTCATGAAAGTTCAGCCCAAGAGGCACTGAGTGTGTGGATCCCTAGCGTAGCTTGGCAAACAATATAAACAAGGGAGATGATATGGTAGAGCCGAAGCAAATTTGTCACAGGACTTGCGGCAGGGTGTCGGGTCTTTCCGTATGCTAGCACGAGGATGGATGGATGGTTTAAGTTCTAGAAGTAAAACCATGAAACAAACTTATTCATTACTGTTTATCTCACTTTTAATTTGACAGCTAACTGTTTTTGTTTTCTGTTTTCACTCTAATGGCCATAGATTAGATAGATATGATTATATAATATGTAAACCATCCATACTACGGCCTTACATATGGGTGGATCCAATTTGCACATCACACTGCACCATATGCTGTAGAGAGATGGCTCTACCATATTCCGATTCTTCCAGTACTATATCTGATCTGGGGTTCATGCCCAACACCTTTGCACCAACAGAATTCACAAGTGCAATGGAGCTAACTTCGTGCGGTCATTTTTGCAGGTCTTTTGAAAAAGCGAGTAATTATAGGTAAAACCGCTGCCTCCTGTTCTTGTGACTACATGAACAAGAATATACACTGCATATATGGACTGAAGGAGAGTATATATTTAGGAAATTAATATTTACACCCATTTTGGCTTATAAACTTTCTAATTTTGATAGTAAAATAATACAGATTGATAATATTGGGAATAGGATTCGCAATTGGTTGGGTTGAGGCTAGCCCAATCCTGATCTATTTAGTAAACATGACCCTATCTGATGATCTTTGCTATTGATCAAGAACTGTGAAATGCCACCGTCCATCTTTCAGGCTCTCGATCTAACTATTGCCCCTGGGCTTTGTGCAATCAATGATCACTCCCTCCCAAGCTTTATAACATTCAGAAATGGGATTGTTGTCCAATTCCAAAGGACTTTACAACAGAACTGTAGCTGAGATTTTTGCATGGTGGCTGATTGTTTGGACCCTTTCTGTCTACCTATGCAAGTTCATTTCTTCACACTGAGAAATGATCAAATGCTCCCAAGGCACTGAACATTGTAATGCTCCCAGTTGGCTAGGGCAAAGTGGACAGTCCAACCAAAAGATCCCAGCAGTCCATTATGGTCATCTTACACTTTATGGGCCACTAATAAAAAGACAGATGTGTGTGAAGTACTTAAGATTTAGTTGTGAAATTAATCACCATCTAGACTACCCATTTGGTCCTGCCCATTCGTGGTGGGTCATAATGAAAACATCATAACCACATGATTATCAGATCAATGACTAACAAAATGTTCAGAAACACATTGATTGGATGATGTAACTACCCAATCGAAGTTCTTGTACAGGGCTGCAATAGATCAGATAGTAAAAGGGAGTTCAGAGGACCCTGACATTGTCCATTTGGTGTGATTTTTGAAGTGTGGCCTATCCTCAATCTGGCCCACTTATCAATTGGTCACTTGGTACATGCATGTCACATCTCAATACAGTTCCACATGTTTTAGGAAGTAATTTCCATGTTTACATGTGCAGGTATGAGCCTAGGCTCCTTTGTTATCTTAGTAGCATTGTTGGTTAGCTTGAAGTTCTACCACTCATGGAAGTTAGAAAGGGAGAAAGATAGAGAGAATCGGCTCAAGGTTGAAAAATTTTTGGAGGACTATAAATCTCTGAAGCCCAAAAGATACTCTTATGCTGATCTGAAAAGGATGACTGATCAATTCAAAGAAAAATTAGGTCAAGGAGGTTATGGAAGTGTTTACAAAGGAACGCTTGCGAACGGAGATCTGGTTGCGGTGAAGATCCTACAAAAGTCAGGGGGAGATGGAGAAGACTTCATTAATGAAGTGGGTACCATTGGTAGGATTCACCACATTAATGTGGTTCGTCTTCTGGGCTTCTGCACTGACAACTTGAAGCGTGCACTCATCTATGAATTCATGCCAAACGAATCATTAGAAAAATTCATTTTCTCAGCAGACGCCAAAAACCCTTTGCTAAGTTGGGAGAAGCTTAAAGATATTGCAATTGGCATTGCTAGAGGAATAGAGTATCTTCACCAAGGATGCGAGCAACGCATCCTTCATTTTGATATCAAACCTCACAATATATTGCTAGACCATAACTTTAATCCCAAGATATCTGATTTTGGTCTAGCAAAGTTATGCTCCAAGGGACAGAGTATTGTATCAATGACTGCTGCCAGGGGAACCATGGGTTACATTGCACCTGAAGTGTTCTCTAGGAACTTTGGAAATGTTTCGTACAAGTCAGATATTTACAGTTTCGGAATGTTGTTGCTAGAAATGGTTGGAGGAAGGAAGAACATTGATGTTAGGGTGGAAAAAACCAGTCAAGTGTACTTTCCTGAATGGATTTATAATCGTCTACATCATGGGGAAGAGCTGGGACTCAACATCGTTGCAGTTGAAGATGCAAATATAGCAAAGAAACTAACAACTGTGGCACTCTGGTGCATACAGTGGTACCCGGGTGATCGCCCTGCTATAAAAAGTGTGGTCCAAATGCTAGAGGGAAGCATGGAAAGCTTGATGATGCCACCAAATCCTTTTGCCACCTCTGCTCCACCAAATGTTGACACAACTACCCCTGAGATAACCCATGTCGCAAATTTAACAACTATTGCAGAACTCGAAGAAGGGAAAGAAGATGATATTTCTTGACATCCTCCAAATTTATGTCATTAAGAATGCTTGCTATATTATATGTTTGTGATGGTCTGCAATTCTATCTTTCTCATACATTAAATTGGAGTCCATTAGAATAAGCACAATGTGCCTTTGCTTTGGATTTTGAAACCTGTCTATGTGAATTGAACTCCTTTTATCTATGTCACTGTCTATGTGAATTGAGCTCCTTTTATCTATGTTGTGTATATTTTTACTTGGCATCTATAGTGATTAGATTGCTCTTACCTTTGGATACTTTCTCACTTTGTTGTTTTCATATGTATATAGACCAAAGCAATATGCAGTGTATTTACAGCTTGGTACACAACTGTGGGTGCAGCTGTAAGATGAATGCATGTCTTCTTCTCAACCAGTATATTCTATACATACTATACATGGTCATGCAAATTTTACCCATAACTACATAAATAGATGACGCAGGGATAGACTGGATTCCTCAGAGAGATTCCTCAAATCCACGATGAGAAATAGAAGCTAGAAATAAATTCTAATAAATTCGAAAATAGCTTGATTGATGATAAAAATGAATTTATAATCCTTTAAATAATGATACCAAGCCTAGGAAGAAGTTTCAGAATCAAATTCCAACTCAAAACTCCTTAAAATCTATGACTTGCTGTAAATAGTAAACTTACTATTTATAGATGGTCATGATTCCTACTAGACTTCATGGTTTTCGGCCAAAAATAGTAAGTGTCCTATTTGGCCTAACCATGTTATTCTCCTAAATTTATAAAGCCCTTTTCATGTTGGGCACAACTCCTAAAGCTCAAAGGATGAAGAGTTATGATCGAACTAAAAATTAATATAAATAATAAAAACGAAATTAAAAAGGATTTTTGACTGTCAATCAGATGGAATCTCGCAAATTTGGCTTGGGCAACCTGGCATAGGCGGTTGGGTGGCTAAAGTAGCTTCTCCTACCCTAAAATCATATATGATACGTGTTGAGGGTCAAATATTGCATATCAGACCCCAGTTATTACCTGAATTTACGAGCATGATACTGTTTAACGGCCCGTTTTATTATGTTTATGTTGCAAGGTGATTTTACGAGCATGGACTGAAAAAGGGAGCTTAAAGCATGAATTTAATGCTCTGATGACACCAAATGCAAGGGACGGACTCCAGAGGACCAAGATCGACGGAATTACAGACCAGAGATCCAAGAAAATTGGGAAACTGAAGCTCAAGTGGCCCAAAAATCGTCCATAATGTAAGATCATGAGATTCCCACCATCCGTTCGGCTTGAAACTATATACATGGCCTGAAGACCATAAATTAACCGTACACATAGGGTTTTTCCAAAGCAATGATTGCACATGCAGGAAAATCTCGATCCCACGCAGGTTGGACGGTAGAATAGCAGAGTCAATGGGCCACATCGAAATCGGTCAAGAAACATCCATTCCCGTCCGGTTTTTCGTGCTGAACTCAGTGAATGGAGTGGATTTCTTGTACATCATCGGTCATGGACCCCGCTGACGTCACAGCAATCACCTGCGTGAGCTCTGTTACGCAGCAGAGGCTGCGGTCGATCCAGGTGGGCCACTATCACGGTCCGTCCGATATATCTAAACCATCCATCTTGTAGGCTGTCAAAAAAAACGTCCCAGGGGATGTTATCTTTTTAAAGAAAAGAAAGGAAGATGAACTAGAAACTTCAGCTCAAATCTACACGTGATTGAGCTGCGTAAAGAGAATTTCGCACCAACTTCCGACGTAGCTGCGTAAATAGCTGGCCACTGATTCTAGCGAAGGAGTTCTCCACCGCTCTCAACTGCTATAAGAAGGAGAGAGAGAGAGCGAGATGGGGATCGGATCATCTTGGCTTGAGGCTTGAAGTCAGAGACGGAGGGAGATCTAGAGTTTGTGTTTCTTTGTTTTATTCATTTTTTTCTTTTCTTTTGAGAGATTCAGCCACATCATGGTCGGCTAAACCTCTTAGCTAGGGCTAAGAGGTGAAGCTTGTAGCGTGATGGGAGCGATTTGCTTGTGCCTTTTGCTGACGTTGATTTTAGTTTTATTAATGGCATGTTTTTTTTAGTCTTTAATGGTCTGTTGTGACTGAAATTACAATGGGTCTGCAATGGCTCTGAGCATATTCTTTTTCTTTTATGTTTATGATGTCAGGAAGCCCTGTTGTTTACCATAGTCTCCTGGGCATGGTCGGATGACGGTACCCTTCCTAACCTTCATACATGTGATTGGTTGGTAATTAGTTTAATTCTGTTGTTTACTTTGTCTCCTGAGCATGGTTTGGTGATGAAATCCATTCTAATTCATATAACTTTCATCTCTTGAAAACTATATTAACGGCAGTTCAGTTAATTTACATGATTCTTAAAGTAGGCATAAGATCTCCCTGATCTCTACAAGTGGATCCTCTGAATCCCTAGCTCCCTACCTCTGAATTCTTTAAAGTTTTAGATAATTATTTCACAATTATTTCTTAAATTTTATTTTGATTTAGATTATATCTTAGTCTAGTTATAGTTCTAATTAGTTTCAGATTACGTATAGGTATCAGTCCCTTGGGATTCGACTTCGGTCTTACCGAGTTTTTTTTTTTTTTTTTTTTTTTTATGCACACACACCCCCACACACACGCCGCACGCACACACACCCCACCATGGGTACTCGAACCCTTGACCCGGTGTTGAAACTCCAAGGAGTCTACCACCCGGGTAAGAGCAAGGACCCTCGGTCTTACTGAGTTTATTACTACATTACAACCCTGCATTTGGAGAGTGAACAATACGATGAATAACTCATTCCAGTTTGCGAAATATGCCTGTTTTAGGGTTCTGACGGTCTTGATCACTTCCGCCTCTAATCAAGCCTTCTCTGGTCCATCTTGAACATGAAAGTGTCTGCGATAGGCTCTACATCAATAGACTACCTAAGCTAGACTTGGGTTGTATCTGGCCTGCCTATGCCTTGATTTTCATGGTATACTAGAAAAGGGGCTTTACCGAGTCCAATCTTTGGTGTAATCTCTTTGAGAAATTTTGGCTCTTGAATCCAGCTGATTACACCTTCTATTATATCTCGTTGTTCATGTTTGTCGATGTCCCGATGGCCCATTTGAGTGATGGATTTCAGAGATTTAACAGAGGAATGCCGTATTTGGTCCTAGGGGAGAGCGGTTTATGGGCCCCATGGGCCTACACCTAGATTCTCTCTCTGTTTTTTTTTTTTCACCATACACCTAGATTCTCTCGCATACCAAAAAGACCAAAAAATGTGTCAATCTCCTCCAGTTTTTGATTCATATCTAGGCAATGTGCTGTAAACGCTAAAGATATGCATGGCAACAGGATCAAGAGTGCCGATGCATTGTGGAGATCAACAATAATGTCTATCATCTACTATTGCCGAGCCACATATGCACTTCTGATTCATTCGATGTCAAGTACTTAATGCTTTATCATGGAGATTCTACAATTGATAGAGATGGTGGTAGCTTGAGGTCGAGCACTCTCCGACTAAGGCATACCTGGAGCATCGGGAGAAGGCCACATCGGGCTACACTCGATGGGGCATTACTAGAGGCGCAGTGTGCGCAAATAGGAGTCTATGACCGAAACGAGGAGGAACTATTTCCATATTCCAACAGCAAAACAGAAATCGGATTGAGTAAACTCTGTTGGCCCACTGTGAATTCATGTGGTTTATCCACGCCGTCCATCCGTTTTTTCAGATCATTTTAGGGGTTGAGCCCAAAATTGAACTATATCAAAAGCTCAAGTAGACCATACCATAGGAAACAGTGGACATATTGATTTCCACCCTTGAAACCTTTCCAAGGCCCCAGTGATGTTTATTTGTCATCCAAACTATTCATAAGATCACATGGACATGGATGAAGGGAAAACACAAATATCAACTTGATCTAAAACTTCTGTGGGGCCCCAAGAACTTTTCAACGGTAGACTTCAATTCACACTGCTTCGAGTGGAATATGCTTAATATTTGGGCTAAAGTGGTAAATTTATATGATAAAACGGATGGATGAAGTTGATACAATGCATGAATGACACTGGGCCCACAGAGTTTACTCAGTACGCTTAGCATACTGAGTTACTCAGCACACAATCCGCTTCCAGCAAAACAACAACATATGATTGATGCGTAAGGTTAAGATTACTGAAAGATGGAACAGTTCACTGCCTGTTTCGGGCTATTTTCTATTATTTGTTGATTTGAGCCAGAATTCGGTTGTAATCTAATAATTTTCTGTTCTAGGTTGTTGGGTTAGTGTCTTGGTAACTAATCAAATATCTTTAGCATTTATGATCCATATAATGACGTCCACATGCCATAGTTTAATTACAGTGTTAGGATTTTCAAAGGAACATGGAAACTTTGGCATGTGTGGCAACATGTATGGGCACGTGTGGAGAAGTTTTGTGCACTTGCTAAAGCTCTAGATGGATTCGTCACTTGCTCGACTGACTTAGTGATTCATGAAAGGTTCCTGTACCTTAGTCTTCTCCATCAAAGACGCGTTTGGAATGACTCAGCGGTAGAGAGTGTCTTTTAAGTCTTTTGACAATTCAACTTACGATTTTGATAGGGTGTAACTGTTGTGGAAAAACACCACCACACAATAAATGCCAGCAAAGAAAAATCACGAGAATACCCAAATCAAAACTCAGAAGCCAAAGAAGCATTTGCACCGATCAGATTACGACCATCTGACATTGCCGTGTTCTCAACTTGCTATTTCCTATTTCTATAACATCTGTAAATTCTGTCGAGTGCTTGCACCATAAGATAGGAGGAAAAAAAAAGCCTTGAATGCACATAACTAAAAAATAACCATGTCTAGTAGTTACAACAGTAGAAATAAAAAGACTATCATATATGATACCTACAAAAAAGAAAAAAAAATAGCTGGAAAAAAAGAAGAAGAAAAGTAGCTTTTTTCCTGCAGATACCGCGTATAAGGATGTCATTCTCAGTTGGAAGTCATTGGAAAGATACATGCATAAGGTGCTTAACTCAAACATACAAGTCTCTCACATTAAAGCCCACCAAACAACGACCTAACTTAGCCATAGAAAGTGAGTGGCAACTATGGTTAGACTAGATTGACTTGTGAGATTCTCCCCAGTCAAGGCTAGGGGTGAGTAACTAGAGTTTTTATTGGGCCACATAAGGTTAACAGACAATTTGTTTACCATATATATGTTCCCCGGAAGACACTGCCAACCAAGTCAAGCAAACGTGCTTGACTCTCGGCAAAGCCCATTTAAAAATGACCTAGCTGAGTGATAGATGGTGAGGATAACACTGGGCCATGTCCATAACAAGTTTGGGTTATTTTTTTATTAGGCTAAATTGGACACTTATTATTTTTGGCTGAAAACCATGAAGTCTAGTAGGAATGGTAACTGTGTATAAATAGTGAGTTTACTATTTAGGGTAAGTTATGTTTTTAGGATGTTTAAGTCTAAAACTCCGTCCTAAGTTTGAGCTCATTATTTAAAGGATTGTAATTTTGCTTCTTATTTTTTCATCAATCAATTTATTTTGAATTTATTAGATATTATTTCTATTTTTTGTCTATAGTGGATTCGAGGAAGCTCTGTGAGGAGTCCAGATAGCTCCGTGGTAGGCTTTGAGTAGTTATTCCCTGAGTAAGAAGGTGATCAAACTCATCACGTCCCTACTTGCATCACTACCAGTTATGATACCTGCAAAAAATAAAAAAATAGTAGCTTTTATTAAAAAAGGAGGAAGAAAGTAGCTTTTTCTTCTAGGCAGGAAATAGCTACCGCGTAAGGAATGTTGTTGGAAAGCTAGATAAATGTGCTTGACCATGTGATACACGTCTCTCTCATTGGAGCCCACCAAACAAACCTTGACTTAGTGATAGAAAGTGAGAGTGACAACTATGGTTAAAAGCCTAGGACTGACTTGTTCCGTCTTGAGCCGACTTGAGATTCTCCCCAATCAAGGCTACCGGTGAGTAACTAGCGTTTTTATTGTGCCACATAAGGTTTATATACAATTTGCTTACCATATGTTCCACGGAAGGCACTGCCAACCAAGTCAAACAAACATGCTTGACTCTCAGCAGAGCCCATTTAACAATGACCTGGTTGAGTGATAGATGGTGAGGATGGCATTGGGCCATGTCCATAACAGGTTTGAGCTATTTCTTTATTAGGTTAAATTGGACACTTACTATTTTTGGTCGAAAACCATGAAGTCTAGTAGAAATGGTAACCATTTATAAATAGTAAGTTTTTTTATTTACAGTAAGTCACGTTTTTGGGGTGTTTAAGTCTAAAACTCTGTCCTATGTTTGAGCTCATTATTTAAAGGATTGTAATTATGTTTTTTTTAAAAAAAAAATTTCTCATCAATAAATTTATTGTGAATTTATTAGAAATTATTTCTAATTTTTATCCATAGTGGATTCGAGGAAGCTCTGGGAGGAGTCCAGATAGCTCCGTGGTAGATCTGAGTAGTTATTCCCTGAGTAAGAAGGTAATCAAGCCAATCATGTCCCTACTTGCATCACTACCAATTATGATACCTGCAAACAATAAAAGAATAGTAGCTTTTACTGAAAAAGGAGAAAGAAAAGTAGTTTTTTCATGTAGATAGGAAATAACTACCGCGTAAGGGATGTCATTTTCAGTTGGAATGCTAGATAAATATTCTTGACTATGTGATACATATCTCTCTCATTGGAGCCCACCAAACAGACCCTGACTTGGTGATAGAAAGTGAGAGTGGCAACTATGGTTAAAAGCTCAGGACTGACTTGTTCCGTCTTGAGCCGACTCGAGATTCTCCCCAATCAAGGCTAAGGGTGAGTAACTAGAGTTTTTATTAAGCCACATAAGATTTACAGTTAATTTGCTTACCATTTGTTCCACGGAAGGCATTGCCAACCAAGTCAAACAAATGCGCTTGACTCTCGGCAGAGCCCATTTAATAATGACCTGGCTGAGTGATAGATGGTGAGGAGGGCATTGGGCCATGTCCATAACAGGTTTGGGCAATTTATTTATTAGGCTAAATTGGGCGCTCACTATTTTTGGCTGAAAATCATGAAGTCCAGTAGGAATGATAACTATGTATAAATAGTAAGTTTACTCTTCATAGTAAGTCACATTTTTAATGTGTTTAAGTCTAAAATTCCGTCCTAAGTTTGAACTCATTATTTAAAGGATTGTAATTTTGTTTTTTTTTTTTTTTTCATCAATCAATTTATTTTGAATGTATTAGAATTTATTTATATTTTTTATCCAATGGATTTGAGGAAGCTCTGTGAAGAGTCCAGATAGCTCCATGGTAGACTCGGAGTAGTTATTCCCTGAGTAAGAAGGTGATCAAACTCATCACATCCCCACTTGCATCACTACCAGTTATGATACCAGCAAAAAATAAAAGAATAGTAGCTTTTATTAAAAAAGGAGGAAGAAAGTAGCTTTTTCTTATAGGTAGGAAATAGCTACCGCGTAAAGATGTCATTTTCAGTCGGAAAGCTAGATAAAGGTGCTTGACTATGTGATGCATGTCTGTCTCATTGGAGCTCACCAAACAAACCTTGACTTGATGATAGAAAGTGAGAGTAACAACTATGGTTAAAAGATTAGAATTGACTTATTCCATCTTGAGCTGACTCAAGATTCTCCTTAATCAAAGCTTGGGGTGAGTAACTTGAGTTTTTAGTAGGCCACATAAGATTTACAGGCAATTTAGTTACTATATGATCCACGGATTGCATTGCCAACCAAGTCAAACAATGACCATTTAACAATGACCTGGCTAACTGATAGATGGTGAGGATGGCATTGGGGCATGTCCATAAGAGGTTTGGACTATTTCTTTATTATGCTAAATTGGACACTTACTACATATTTTTGGCCAAAAATCATGAAGTTTAGTAAGAATGGTAATTGTGTATAAATAGTAATTTTACTATTTACAGTAAGTCATATTTTTAGGGTGTGTAAGTGTAAAACTCCGTCCTAAGTTTAAGCTCATTATTTAAAGGATTGTAATTATACTTTTTTGTTTTTTTCATCTACCAATTTATTTTGAATTTATTAAAAATTATTTCTATATTTTATTCATTAAGAATTCAAAGAAGCTCTGTAAGGAGTCTCAATAGCTCTGTGGTACACTTTCCCTGAGTAAGAAGGTGGTCAAACTCATCACGTCCTGCTTGCAAATGATAAAGATGGTGATAGATTTGGGTCACGCACTATCCGACCAGGGCATACCTGGAGCATCGGAAAAAGGCCACATCGCACTGCACTCGATGGGCCATTACTAGAGGCAGGCAAAATGCGGATATTGAAGTTCGTGACCGAAACTCGGAGGATCTATTGCCGTACTTCAACAGCAAAATAGAAATCAGATTTCGTACGAGTTACTCAGTACGGTATGCGGACTGAGTAAATTCTGTTAGGTCCGCCCATTATCCACGCTGTCCATACGTTTTTTTCAAATCATTTTAAGAGTTGAGCTCAAAATTAAAGTATATCAAAAGTTTAAGTAGAACATACTGTAGAAAACAGTGAAAGTATTGATTTCCACCATTGAAACGTTTCCAAGGCCTACAGTGATGTTTATTTGTCATCCAAACTGTTCATAAGATTACACAGACATAATGAAGGGAAAACACAAATATCATCTTGATCTAAAACTTCTGTGGGACCCCAAGAACTTTTCAATGATAGACTTCAATTCACACTGTTTCTGGTGGTGTGGTCCACTTGAGATTTTTATATGCTTAATATTTGGGTTAAAGCCATAAATTTATATGATAAAACGGATGGATGGACTTGATACAATGCATGAATGATTGTTGAGCCTACAGAGTTTACTTACTCAGCACGCAATCCGCTTCCAGCAAAACAACATCATATGATTGAAGCGTAAGGTTGCTGAAAGATGGAACATTCACTACCTGTTTAAGGCTATTTTCTATTATTTGTTGATTTGAGCTAGAATTCGGTTGTATCCTATTAATTTTCTGTACGAGGTTGTTGGGCTAGTGTCTTAGTAACTAATCAGAGATCTTTAGCATTTATGCTCCACATAATGACGTCCACATGCTATTGTTCACGGGGTTAGGATTTTCAAATGAACATGGAAACTTTGGCATGTGTGCCCACATGTATGAGTACGTGTGGAGAAGTTTTGCACGTGCACTTCCTAAAGCCCTGCATGCATGGATTCGTCACTTGCTTGACTGACTTAGTGATTCATGATCAAAGGTTCCTACCCTCAGTCTTTTCCATCAAAGACGCGTTTGGAGTGACTTGACTCAGGGGTAGAGAGTGTCTTTATGTCTTTTGACAATTTGACTTATGATTTTGATAGGGTGGGACTGTTGCGGAAAAACACCACCACACGATAAATGCCAGCAAAGAAAGACCACAAGAGAAGACCCAAATCAAAACTCAGAAGCCAGATAAGCAAATGCACCGATCAGATTAAGACCATCTGACATTGCCGTGTTCTCAACTTGCTATTTCCTATTTCTATAACATTTGTAAATACAGTCGAGTGCTTGCACCACAAGATAGGAAAAAAAAAAAGGCTTGAATGCACGTAGCTAAAAAATAACCATGTTAAGTAGTTGCAACAGTAGAAACAAAAAGACTACCATTTATGATACCTACAGAAAAGAAAAGAATAGCATCTGGAAAAAAGAAGAAGAAAAATAGCTACAAAGATGGCATTCTCAGTTGGAAGTAATTGGAAAGCTAGATAAGGTGCTTAATTCCAAGGTACAGGTCTCTCACAGGAGAGCCCACCAAACAACGACCTAACTTAGCGATAGAAAGCGAGTGGCAACTATGGTTAAAAGATTAGGATTGACTTTTTTCATCTTGAGCCGGCTTGAGATAATCCTCAGTCAAGAGTAGAGGTGAGTAACTAGAGCTTTTACTAGGACACAAGGTTTACAGGAAATTTGCTTACCATATGTTTCACGGAAGGCACGACCAACCAAGTCAAACAAACGTGCTTGACTTTTGGTAGAGCCCATTTAACAATAACCTAGCTGATTGATAGATGGTGAGGATGGCACTGGGCCATGTCCATAACAAGTTTGGGCTATTTCTTTATTAGGCTACATTGGATACTTATATTTTTGGCCGAAAATCAGGAAGTCTAGTAGAAATGGTAACAATGTATGAATAGTAAGTTTTCTATTTACAGTAAGTTATGTTTTTGGGGTGTTTAAGTATAAAATTTCATCCTAAGTTTGAGCTCATTATTTAAAGGATTGTAATTTTGCTTTTCTTTTTTTCATCAATCAATTTATTTTAAATTTATTATAAATTATTTCTATTTTTTATCCATAGTGGATTCGGAAAAGCTCTATGAGAAGTCCAGATAGCTTCATGCTAGACTCTGAGTAGTTATTTGAAACACCCCGCACCTTCAATACATGAGTGTTACCATTAAAACCTGAATTAGTATAATCATGGATCAAACTAGTGAATGATTCTAGTCTAATTCAAAACAGTAGAAACGACTTTTAACCGTTCATTGAGTCATCCGACTGTTCATCAATGCATGGATGAGTCATCGAAACCTTTTAAAGGAAAAATTAAGCCACTCGTTAGCAACTTCGATTCCTAGACTGCCATACTCAGATCGACAACATTCTATGGATCAATTTAACGGCCAACCTTCCAAAGTCGACCATTGACTTATAAAACCTGACCGCGAGCTATTCGAGAAATAGAAGTACCTGAGGTTGGACATGTGGCTCAATGTCGACAAACCTAATCAGAGGCAGCTCCTAGAAACAATGAACAGATAAGTAAGCATCAACGCTTACACGACTATAAAGGGGTAATAGTACAATCGATGCTATTGGGAGTCCCCAACAAACAAAATAGCTGGACCTATATGTACCAACGGTCCCTAGGATCTTTCTAAACCGTTGATGTGTAACCTGACTATCGGATTGAAGGAATTCCACAGTTAAAAGATTAAAGCATAGCGGGATGGCCCACCCAAGCTTTGGATCTGCCTATTTTTTGGTCAGACGCCCTTATGGGGACCCTCGAACCGAATGGATGGGGCGGATCTAGAAAGTACATCTTATTGGGCCCCACACAAGAGTGGTGTACATACCAGGGGCGGTGCACCAGCCGCGCACCGAACCTACCAGCTCAGTCAAACAATGTTTGACTCGAGAGAATTCGTAAAAGAGAAAGATTTCTCCCTCGCCGACTTCCCGCCAACTTGAATTCAAATCCAACGACACCGATCCACTCAAGTTGAGGCCCACTATCATAATCCGAACCGTTCATTGTTACCAGGCAACAAATCTAACCAGGGTCGTCCGTCAGCGTGACCCCATGCACTTGAACAAGGGCGCAGACGTGGCCATGGAAGTTGCGTGCGCGATTCCCCTACCAAAACGAGACAATCCTCCTCGCTACCACGAGGGCAATCCGCGTGCATCCCCTCTCTCCATCTCAGTCGTCCCTCCTGCGTGAATCCACGCCCTTCTTTCAGTGCTAAAAAAGGGCAAGAAAACCTCTCGTCTGAAAAAAAGGTTGCTGGAGGATTTACACTTCGAGAAATCTCACTGGCGCGATCCAAACCTCCCACGAAGCCACGTGGGGCAATCTCCACGTCCCCTCTATGGCAGCAATGGCTCTATCGGCAGGAGCTTCTCGTCTCACGAGATGACCATGAGAGGTGGAAATTCTCGCGAGAAACAAGGAAACTGCAATGAATGGTGGGATTAGTGGCCCCCATGTGATTAGTGGTCCCATCCAACCCATTCAAATGGACCAAATCACCTGGGTTAGACCATAGATAAAAATCGGCCATTAACAGCCACATCATCTTCCTCGATAAACCGAAAACTCACCGTGATGGTGTGGACCCCATTGTAGATAAGAAAATGCTTTTCTGGTGGGTCACAGCGATAGAAATCCATCCCTCATGATAGATAGATCCCATGTATTCGAAAATTAGAGAAGAAGCACGTGAGTTCGGCCACCTAATCTCAACATTCCGATGGAATGGTTCGAGCGTGCCCTAGGCCTATAAAAAGAGGCCTGCTCGCCTCGGGATTCCCACCAGATAATCAGGGTGAAAAAGAGGGAGAGGAAATAGGAGAGAGAGAAAAAAAATCGGTGCCGCACTGAGCTTTGTGAGTTAGCTTGACTAGGTCCGTTCCTGGTCCACTCAGGTGTAACGAGTTGCTACTCCACCGAGTCCTGGGATTTGGATCCTTCACGGGAACCCAGGGAAAGAACTCCGTAGCCAGGGCTCTCCCAACGCTCATCCATACTCGCCAGATGCTAGCGGTTCGATCGTGAAAGGAGGAAAGGAAGGAAGAGTTGTAGGGTGCAACTCACCACTGAACTCGCTTCAGCGAGTTTTTGGTGCAGAGCTATTGCTACCAGGTGAGGGTCATAAGTTGACCCGGTCTTAAAATAGCTTGCTAGCTAACATGTAATCCTAACAGTTGGAATCAATGTCCGCAGGTGTGGTGTTATCCAAACTACTGTAGCAGTTGTGCAAGGCTCTGAGTCAACTCAGCAAGCACTTAAAACAGTCCAGGTAATGCCCAAACCACCACTCTGTTGATTGAATGGATTCACCAATTGGACTAGCTACAACAGCTGGAACCATCGTTCTCTAAGCCAAGGCAAGCCTAGAATCATGGTCGAGATCAGTCGGTCTCACACTTGACCATGGCAGCGAGTCAGACCCTCACTCACCCACAGTCCTGTGTTGGGCTAGTTAGACTCGCCCGTGCAGGACCTGGCTTTAGACCCCCATGTCCCTGATTGGATTCTAGACCGAAACCCATCTCATCTACTACCGCTGGTCACCCGAGCCAACCCAAACTCGAACTTATTGAGTCATTTGGTGGGTGGTTGGGTTCAAGACAATGTAGTGGCGTATCTTTCAGCCTACACCAACTTAAGGAGAATCAACCCAGCAACCCAACTCGGACCTACTCGTCCGCAGCGATGAGCTAATGGACCAGGTTACGACATAGGTTTGAGTCCGTCGAGTGGCCCGCTATCAAGTCAAGTTTGTGAAGCAACTCGAGTTTAGCAGATTCAATGAACCGTGTGAACCAGCCGCTGGTCCAGATTGATGTCCGTTCAGGACTGTCCACCTCGTGCTACCAACGTCAGACGAATGACTGGAGTGAGTTCACTCACTTTCAGCTCTCGAGTGTTGTAAACTTGGTAACTCACTAAGTCTCAGCCCATTTCAGGTTTGAACAATAAGTGGGACAGCGACACACCCCTTGTTGGGTCAACTCTGGTTTGTGGTTGAGGATTCGCTTAGTAAGGTTGGATCCGACCAATCCACCCCAGGAAAGAAGGGTAAACCCTCTCCCCACTCTTGTTAAGGATTTTAGATGAAATTTACCTAAGATGGGCGATAGAAACTAGGGCCCGAACCATACTAGAGAGTGTGACCTTAACCACATATAAAACAAGGCTTGTATCTAACTCTATGGATGAACAATTTAGGGTAAAACTCGGCCCTAGGAGCATGTGCGCCTTTCGACAATGCTAACGAACAGACAAAGCCCTAAGGTGATGACTTCTTCCCCTTAAGCTTTCGATTACCAAGTTAGCCTAAGGAATAGTTTTCAATAGAAATACCAACGTTACTTTATAACTTACGATCACTTATATCTGTTATCAATTCCTAAGATATTGTTTACATTTGAAATTATAATTGATAGCTTGTACATCATACTCACATGCAATAGTCATTCGTGCATTGGTGGGAAAGCTCTACTTATGTATGTGAGCTCACACTTAGGGTGTAATGAGACGGAATGTGTTAGAAATGGACCCTCGACTTGGAGGTTATTTTTTGTGGTGAAATGTTAATGTGGGTTCGCCATCCATAGGTTGTTTCGCCTACATGATCGTGGGGATGACTTCTTTACTACTCTGGTTTAACATTGCCCTACCATTTCAATTTAGTATTTACTTCATATGACCTTTTACCTCTCTGACTTGTTTTTGTCCCAAGATTTGATATTTGCCTTGCGTGGCTTCGATGGTTCACTCCCATATAACCATGCAATGGTAATTCTCATGTATTGAATTTGATTGACTAGCATCCATTAAACATCCTAAGGTAGAAAATCCCATAAGTCGAGGATGGTGGGAATGGGACACTATGCCCGAGCTGTTGGCCTATGCTAAATGACAAGCTCTTGTAATGACCTTTGAGTTTACCTAAATTAGCTGGTTGTAATTGGAATAATAATGGTTTAGCTAATCATGCAAACATAGTATACGGGCAATGATAGGTGACTAATTTTAGATGCTGTAGCATGTGCCCTCAGGCTTAGTGGGTTATCGTTTCGCTAACTCCTAGACCATCGACTATCGACCCACATACGTGATATACGATGGCTTAGTCATTGTGTTGTACGTGATGTATGCACTTGATGTACTACGATGGTAACCAGTTGTAAGACCCGTATCCTAGTCCGTACTGTTTCGTCGACTCCCACGATTTGTTGAGGGTCAAATATTGCATATTAGACCCCAGTTATCACCTGGATTTACGAGTATGATACTGTTTAACGTCCTGTTTTATCATGTTTATGTTGCAAGGTGATTTTACGAGCATGGACTGAAATAAAGTGCTAAAAGTATGGATTTAACGATCTAACGATACCAGAGCAAGGGATGGACTCCAAAGGACTGAGATCAGTGAATTTACACGCCAGGGATCCGAGAAAATCAGGCCGTTCACATTAAAGATGGCCCGAAATTGGTCCAGAATGCAAGATCCTCGCCCTCTGATTGACTTGAAACTTCATACACGTGATGGGGGCCATAAATTAACTGTACACGTCAAATTTGAGCCATTGGATCCATGTGGAAGTGGCCCAATAGAGAGATCAGAGGGTGTTAGCCATTAAAGCACATCTTGGTAATCTATTAGCGATCAAGGCTCAAAATTAGGCATTGGAAAGAGCAAAGGCATCACGTGGAGGCTCGGCTTGGAGGCTGGGAACGGCTGGAGCTTGACGTGGGCAGGAGACAGAGAAGCAAACTTTATTTATTTTTTTATTCTTATTTTATTTTATTTTATTTTATTTCTGTTTAAGGGATCCAGCCCTTCATGTTGGGCTGAACCTCTTAGCTAGGGCTAAGAGGTGAAGCTCGTGGTGTGATGAGAAGATTTTATGGCTTGGATTATGTTAGTTGAACTATTTTGATGATTAGTTTTGATTATAAGGAATTGCCTATAGTTTTTAATGGTTTATTGTGACTTACATTACAGTAGATCTGCGATGGCTTGAGTATTTCCTTTCCTTTTTATGTTCATGACGTCAGGAAGTCCTGTTGTTCACCATTATCTCCTGGGCATGGTCGGATGACGGTACCCTTCCTAACCTTCATACATGTAATTGGTTGATAATTAGTTTAATTCTGTTGTTTGCCATAGTCTCCCGGGCATGGTTTGGTGATGGAATCCATTCTAATTCATATACCGTTCATCTCTTTGAAACTATATCAACGGAAGTTCAGTTAAACTCCATGATTCTTTAAGCTGGCATAAGATCTCCCTGATCTCTACAAGTGGATCCTCTGAATCCCTAGTTTTCTATCTCTGATTCCTCTTAAGTTTTAGATAATAATCTCACAATTCTTCATTAAATTTTATTTGATTTAGATTTCATCTCATTCTAGTTCTAGTTCTAGTTAGTTTTAGATAACGTACAGTTTCAATCCCTTGGGATTCGACCTCGGTCTTACTGAGTTTATTACTACATCACAACCCTGCACTTGGGGAGTGAACACGATCATTCTTGTCGAATTCTGACAACTTACGACCTATAAGCGAAGTTTACAAGCGATCCTAAGTCATATTCGATAGATTTGAGTCGGTTTAATTCGAGACCTGTACCATTGTGATCGCATCATCGTTGTGGTTCCAACGCCGCGACTCATGCGCCAATCCAACACTTAAATCGTAAGATGTGGACCGTGATGTTTGCTCACAAACCTAAGTCGTATCCTATAGAATTGAGTCGGCTTGATCCGAGACTTGTACCATTGCGACCGCACAGTCGCCGCGATTCCAACGCCGCGACTCATGTAACGATCCGATACCCTGACTAAGAGATGTGAGCCGGTATTTATTTTGAGAAAACGCCGCGCGTTTGCAATCCCAAGAGAATCTATATAACATATCCTATCAATCCCATCAATCAATCCTATCAATCACCTCTCATGTTAAGTACAAAGCACCCATGCTTTCTTTCTCCACAAGGCAAGCAAACCCAAAAGTCAACCAAGCTCTCACCTCACCCATCACTCACATCACACATCACTCACCCTTTCACCCATCACACCCATCCATCACCTCTCTTTCAACCATCCCATTTCTCTCTTTTTCTCTTCACTTTTTCTAAGCAACACCAAGAGCAAGAGGCTCACACGTCTATGGATTTTCATGAGAGAAAAGAGTGCATGTGTGGCCCACTTTTCACCCCAAATCCTTCATTCTAGCCATCCACTTCTCATCTTCTACCATCAAAGGGAAGCATAAGAAGTTCGGCATTTCATCGGACCAAGAAGATCAAACGGTGGGTGCTTCTATAGGTGTAGATTTCTTGTTTTGATGATGGGCCAAGTGAGGCCTACCGATCAATGGTATGGATCTCATTTTGGACCCTAAATGTGGCTAATGGCCCACTTTAATTTTAAGATCAATCCATGATGGGGCCATTCTCCATGGACCCCATCATGATGTTTAATTTCTTTGCATAAATGGTCATTTAGACCGTCCATTTCGGTGGAGAAAGGATCTCCACCGTTGATTTTGATCAGTGGGCCTATATGAAATGGGACCCACTTAATGTATGTTGTAGATCATGCAACAGAGGGCCCATAGTGCCGGGGTCCCTCCATCACGCGTCTCTCTCTCTCTCTCTCTCTCTCTCTCTCTCTCTCTCTCTCTCTCTCTCTCTTTTCTTTGTGATGTAGTTGTGTGGCCCACTTAGATGGACCCCATTTTGATGCATGTATTACCCTCGCCATCCAACTATTTTTTTTGGTGTGACCCACGTCTATAGGTGGGGCCCACCTCAAATGTATGTGCTATGACCAACCGTCCAGCGTCTAGGGACGCTGGACGTTAACGGGGAAAACAAAAATATAAGCTTGGTTCAAGCCATGGGAGTGGGCTACTCATATATGCCCCACTTTAATGTATTTATTCAATCCATGCCGTCCATCCCATTCAGCGGATCATTTTAGGCATTGAGCCAAAAAATGAAGTCCATTTGATCTTCAGGCGGGCCATAGAAGGTAAAACAGTGGTCCCTATTGTTGAAAGTCACCCTGACATTCTTATGCGTCGAAAACACTTCAGATATTAGACTCGTCTGGATGGTCTTAAGCCACAGAGTGCAATGGACGGGTTGGATTTACTTGATGCGGTCCCCACATGCGAAAAATCGTGGGATTACACGATTTCAAAAATAAAATAAAATACATAAGCAGCAGCTACTGTTGCTGTCAGAAGAGAGGACGCGGAGGCATCCTGTGCCACGGGCGGACGGGCAGACGGTGGGCAGAGACCCACGGCCCTGTGCGTGGGCCCCACCTTGATGCTTATTTGCCATCTAATCCGTTCACAAGGTGGGCCACTCTCTGCAGTGGACCCACCCCAAAAATCGGCTTGATCTAGATCTCAGGTGGCCCACACCACAAGAAACAGCAGTGATTGAACTCTACCATTGAAATCCTTTTTAGGTCCACAGAAGTTTTGGATTGAGCTGAAATTTGTATTTTCTCTTCATCCAGGTCTGCGTGACCTTATCAACGGGTTAGATGGCATGTAAACATTATGGTGGGCCCTCACATGGAGCCCACAGTGATGTACGTGTTCCATCCCACCGTCCAGGCGGACGGTGGGGACCTATTATAATGTATGTGTTTTATCATGCCGTCCAGCGGCTGGCGGGCGGACAGAGGCAGACCCACAGCTCCAGCTGTGGGCCCCATCTTGATGTTTATTTGTCATCCAACCCATTCATATGGTGGGCCCTCAGCGCAGTGGGTCACCCTCCAAAAATCAGGCCCATCCAATGCTCAGGTGGCCCACATGAGAGGAAACAGTGTGAATTGAACTCTATCATTGAAATCCTCTTTAGGCCCACTGAAGTTTTGAATCAAGCTGAAATTTATGTTTCCTGTTCATCCAGGTCCTTGTGGCCTTATCAACAGGTCGGATGGAAAGTAAATGTTATGGTGGGCCCCACGTGGGACCCACTGTCCACACCCAGATCCATAGCTCAACTGGTGGACGGAGTGGAGATACCTCGTTTCAACACTTGAGGTCTTGGCACGGATCCCTGGTGGGGTGGCTTACATGGAGCGTGTGCACTAGCGAGTGGGACCCACCGCGATGTATGTGTTCCCTCCACACGGTCAGTGGACCCCCACCATGATGCATGAGCTGCATCTAAACCTTCCATCCATTTTTGCAAGCTCATTTAATGGGTATGAGCTAAAAAAAATGAGCCGAATCCATAGTTCAGTGGACCCCACTCTTGATGCATGTGTTGCATCCCAACCATCCAACCTTTATGTGGACCCTCACCATGTGCATGTATTGCATCCAAACTGTCCATCCACTTTGCAAGCCCATTTTATGGCTTGAGACAAAAAAATTGAGTCAGATCTAAGGTTAAGGTGGAGCCCACTATGGCATGTGTTTCATTCATGTCAACCAACACGAGGTGGAGCCCACCATGATATATGTATATCATTTAAGGTGGCCCATATTGATTTAATTGTCGCCGTCCATTGAGGCCCACCTTGGTATGTGTATGGGGCCCATGTTGATTTATTTGTGGCCATTCATTGAGGCCCACCTTGGTGTAAATATGAGGCCCATGGGATCAGGCCCATTTGACATATATAAGGCCCATGGGTTAAGGCCCATTGTGATATATTAGGGCCTATGGATTGAGGCCCATTTTGATTTATTTGGGGCTATTATTGAGGCTCACCTTTGATATGTTTATGGCCCAATTGTTATGGCCCATTTGATACATACGAGGCCCAAGTTATGAGGCCCATTCTGATGTATTTGGGGCCCACGAGTTGAGGCCTATTGTGATTATTAGGGCCTATGGGTCAAGGCCCATTATGATGTATTAGGGCCCATGGGTTGAGGCCCATTGTGATGTATTCAAGGCCCACTATTAAGGCCCACCTTGATATGTGTATGAGGCCTATCTTGCTTTATTTGGGGCTGTTGTTGAGGTCCACCTTGATATGAATGTAGGCCCACCTTGATATATATGAGGCCCATGTGATACGACCCATTTGATGTATTGGGGGCCCATGGGTCGAGGCCCAATGGGATGTACAAAGGCCCATTGCAATGTGTGATTCCACTATAGTTGTGTCATGATATTTATGGCGGGCCATGCCTTGGGAGCAATGTTGGTTTGACGTCCACATTGTAAGAATAATGTTAGTTAAATGTCCACATTATAACTCTCCCTAGGGCCCATTGATAGGCCCATACTAGTTGTGTGTAGATCGTCCAGGCTCATCTGCATTGTAAAGATAGTTCATCACTTTATAACATGTCTAGTATAACTCCATGATTCATGACCATACGCATCATATGTATGCTTGATATGAGTAGTGACTGATCATAGCATATGTCATTGGGCAGACCATTTGTGGGACTCATTATGAGACGAAGTGCCCCACATCATCGCACTGTACGCGCTACATTGCTGCATGATTTGACGGTGTAATTCATGCATCTCGCATTTGTGTATCATGATCACTACACGCCCTAGCGACATCAGGGCTATGACCTCCACAGGCACATCGTGGATGGCCAGATGGGACACCGAAAATATTTGGTTCTAGCACTATGGGGCACTTAGGATGTCCTTGGGTGAAAATCCCAGAACCTCCAAGGCTAAGAGTAGCCCCAACGTCTAGACTGAGTGGAACATGAGCGCCCGAGTGTCGAATACTAATAGGCCGCGTCTCCCACTGTGTTGTGGTCGGTTGGGAGGGGGTGTGGCCTTATCCGCCCGAGTGAGGGGGCTATAAGCTAGGCTGAGTTTGACCAGCTGGCAAATGAGTCCGCTATAGACGAGCCGAGTAGGTATTGACAAACTACTGGTCAGCCAGATAGTGGGTCTATTCCACTTACTTGGCTGTGCAGCTGGGGAGGAGGCAGTCAGAGTAATGTATATTAGACTCCGGTGATTTTCCTAGAGAGTAACCGTACTGATATGTGGACTTATTGAACAGAAATTACACATCCATTCATTCATTCATACACTATCCACCCGGGCTGGTGGTGCGTAACTATTTGTTATGTGTACCTTCACATGGCCAGGATTTCAGTTGGGCACGCGACTAACCTCAGATCAGGAGTTTACCACATTGTGTCTGACTATCCAAATTTAGGTATGGGACTGGTTTGGATAGAAGTCCCTTGTGATGGACCCCGTAGCCTGTGATACTTCGTACTATCATCCTGACTTCACATTCCAGCATAGTCATTTCATTCGCACCTTATATTACATTGCATTTGTCATACTTAGTATTTTGGGTTATGATGTTTTGTACTTATATGGCCTAGATGAGATTGATGGTATTTATGGCTTGTTTGGATTTGTATATTGCATTGCATCCTCAGCATCTGTTATTGTCTTATTAAGTTTTACATTGCATAGCCTTGGAATGGCCAATAGCATTCATGCCTTGCATCACATAGCTTTGGTACAACTGCTTGTATTCATGGACGTACCGCATATTTTTGCATCACTTTGATATCATATGATTCATGATCTTGTCAGTATTTCTGCTTATCCCGATGATATATGATTTATGATTTTTATTGTATACCTGGCACTTACCTTATACACACTTACACCGCCCTCTAAGCTTTTGTAAGCTTATGCATGATAGATGCGTGCAGGTGGCGTTAGGTTGCAGCAGCGTTGAGCTTGGAACGTGTAGCGATTTTTAGGAGCTCTGATTTTGATATATGTATTTTCCTTTCAGTATTGTATTCAAATGATTATATTAGTAGATATGTGATGATAATGTTGCCTTTGTGAATTAGTTATACTTGTGATTATGCTCCATTATAAAAAAAAATTCATACTGAAAATCCTCCTTGTAGGATCCTAGGATCGAAATCTGGCATGCGAGTGCTGGAATCCGAGAATGGGGCACTACGGAGGCTGTCGGCGCCGGATTCAATGATCGGGATTCTTATGAATCCGTTTTTCGGGTTTGGGGCTTAACAGTAATTATGAGGGTGATGGATGACATCACCCTAGCTATAGCCACCCTATCCTAACTATAGCCACCCTACCCCCTAGCCTTCTTACAAGCACTTATGGCTAGCCATCCTACCCCTAGCCCTCTTACAAGCATTTATTGCTAGCCACCTCTCTTACAAGTAATTATGGCCTACCTAAGCTATTCTCTCTCTCTCTCTCTCTCTCTCTCTCTCTCTCTCTCTCTCTCTCTCTCTCTTTACAACCCTCTCTCCCTCACATTTTTCAAACCCATTTTTCCCAAGAAACACCCCACGTCCAAGCCATTTTCAAGAGAAAAGAGTGAGTTATGTGGCCCACTTTTCTCTTAAAAAAAAACCTTCATTCTAGTCATTCATTCCTCATCTTCCACCATCAAAGTGAGACACAAGGAGATCGGCTTTCCAACGGACCAAGAAGATCGAACGGTGGGTGCTTTTATAGGCTAATTTTCATGTTTTTATGATAAGCCAAGTAAGGCCTACCGATCAATGGTATGGATCTCACTTTAGACCCTACATGTGGCCGATGGCCCACCTTGATCCTCATGATCATTCCATGTTGGGGCCATTCTCCATGGACCCCATCATGATGTTTATCTTCCTTGCATAAATAGGGTCATCTAGATCGTATATTTTGGTGGAGAAAGGATCTCCACCATTGATTTTGATCGGTGGGCTTATATGTATCGAGACCCACCTTGATGTATGTTTTAAATTATGGAAGGGAGGGCCCATAGTGTCGGGGTCCCTCCATCACTCGATCTCTTTCTTTCTCTCTCCCTTTTCTTTTGATTTTGGGCCCCTTGATGTATGCATTTTATCCAAGTCATCCACCTTTGTGGGACCCACTTGACAGACGTGTAGGATCTACACCGTCCAAACCATGTGGGCCCTACCTTAGGGTGAGGGGAAGACACGAATATTAAATGGATCCTATCAGGTGGGCCACATCCATGTGGGACCCACCATGAAGAATTTGTATATTCACGTCGTCCATCTAGCGTCCAGGGATGCTGAACGTGGGTTCACACAACAACAAAAAAAAGGGGAGAATTTTTAAAGGCTTTTGGATGGGCCACTCCCATAGGCCCCACCCTGATACATTGATCCAATCCACACCGTCTATTCTATTCCCCAGCTCATTTTAGGCGTTGAGTCGAAAATGAAGCTGATCCGATTTTCTAGTGGGCCATAGCATAACAAACGGTATTTTTCACCGTTAAAACCCACTTGATGTTTCCACACCCCTAAAATATATCAGATATTGGGCTTGTTTGGTCCATCTCGAGCCATGAAATCCAATGGGTGGAGTGGATTCACCTGATGCAGGTCCCACGTATGAAAAGCCCCAGAAAAATAGATTTTAAAAAAAAACATATATGCAGTAGGCGCTGCTGTTGTCAGAGGCGCACAGGCAGCGCCTGCGGCTAATGGACGGACGGGCAAGGGAAACAGGTCCCAGCTGTGGGCCCCACCGTGATGTGTGTGGAACATCAAAATCATGCATTCGGTAGCCCCCTGTTTGGGCAGTGTCCCCTCCAAAAAAATTAACCTGATATGGGACTCAGGTGGCCCACGACACAAGAAACAATGGTGATTGAACCGTCTGCCATTGAAACCCCCTTTGGAGTTCTGGATCAGTTATGAAATTTATTTTTTTCTTCCTTCCATCCAGGTCAATGTGGCCTTATTAACAGGTTGGATGACATATGAACATTATGGTGGGCCCCACGTGGAACCACAATGATGTAGGTGTTATTCACACCGTCCACAACAGTGGACGGTGGAACACCCATTATTTATATGTTTTATTCACACCATCCACACCAGGACGGTGGGACCCCATGGTGTATGTGTTCTAGCCACACCGTCCACACCTGGACGGTGGGACCCACCATGATGCATGTGTTGCACCCAAATCGTCCAATCATTTGGCCAGCTTGTCTCATAGGCTTGAGACTAAAAATAAGACAGATCTAGGGTCAAGTAGATCACATTATAGAAATCAATGGGTTTGAACGTCCACCATTAAACCCTCGGGATACCAAATTTGGACTAATATGATATTTATTTTTCCTCTTAATCTAGGTCTTTAAGACCTTATGATTAGATTAGATGAGGCATAAATGATACAAAGGGCCTTGAGGATTTTAATGGTGGAAATCATTATCACCACTTAAATTGGGTTGTGGCCCATTTGATGTACATATGGTGCCCAATTGGTGGGCCTATTTGATATACATAAGGCTCATGGGTTATGGCCCATTGCAATGTACATGAGGCCCATTGGTGCGACCCATTGATGTGGCCCACTTGATGAATATAAGGCCCATGTGATATGGCCCATTTGATGTATTTAAGGCCCAATGAGATGTACCTAAGGTCCATTACAATGTGTGATTCCACCAGGGTCTATGTAATGATATTTATGGTGGGCCGTGCCTTGGGAGCAATGATGGTTTGATGTCCACATTGTAAAAATAATGTTGGTTAAATGTCCATATTATAACTCTCCCTAGGGCCCATTGCCAGGCTCGTACTTGTTGTGGGTAAGCCGTCTAAGCCCATATTCATTGTGAGGATAGTTCATTACTTTATAACATACTTAGTATAATTTCATAATTCATGCCCATACGCATCATATGTATGCTTCATATGAGGAATGTTTGACCATATCATAAGCCGTTGGGCTGAAACATTTATGGGACTCCTTAAGAAATGGAGTTATCCACATGAGCGCATGGTACGTGCGAGATTGCTGCATGACTGTACGGTGTGACTCATGCATCTCACATATGTGTGACTTGATCATTGTACGCCCCAGCGATATCAGGGCTGTGGCCCACAGGCACATCGTGGATAGCCGTATCGGATACCGAAAATACTTGGTTTTAGCACTGTGGGCACTTAAGATGTCAATGGGTGAAAATCTCAGAACCTTTTTGGTACCGGGAGATGCTCCAACATCTAGACTGAGTGGATACACGAACGCCTGAGTGTCGAATACCAGTAGGCCGTGTCTCTCACTGTGTCGTGGTCGGTTGGAAGGGGGTGTGGCCTTATCCGCCTGAGTGAGAGGGCTATAAGCTAGGCTGAGTTTGACCAGCTTGCAAATAAGCCTACTATAGATGAGCCGGGTTGGTATTGGCAGACTACTAGTCAGGTGAATAGTGTAGTGTATTCCACTTACTGGGTTGTGCGATAAGGGAGGTGGTAGTTAGTGTGAGGTGTATTAGACCCTGGTGATATCATAGAGAGGAACTGTATTAATATATGTACTTGATGAGTACTGACATGCTTGTTTTGTATCTTGCATATGACATTTGGCTACATAGGCCTCGCATCGCATAGTCTTGGTATGGCTGATAGCATTCATGCCTTGCATCATATAGCTATGGTACAGCTAATAGTATTCATGGACTTATCCATATATTTTCGCATTACTCTGATATTATATACTTGGCTCTTGCCATATGCACACACGTACACCACCCTCCAAGCTTTTATAAGATTATGTACGACTGTTACATACAGGTGTTGTTGGATGTAAGTAGCGCTGAGGCAGGAGCGCGTATCAGACTATTTTAGAGCTTTTTGATCACCTTGTATTTTCTTTTCCACATTGTACTTAAAAGTTTTTGATATAGTAGATATGTGGTGATATTATTTTGTGACTTGGTTATGCTTGTGTTTTTGCTTCATTACAAAAAAAACATACTGAAAATCCTCCTTGTAAGATCCCAAGATTGGAATCTGGCATATGAATGCCAGGAGCCGAGAATGGGGCACTATGGAGGCTGTCGGCGCGGGATTCGGTGATTGAAAATTTTGTGAGCCCATTTTCTAAGTTTGGGGTGTGACACCAGTTATATGCATGGATGAAGAACTCAAGTTCTACTAGATGAACATCCCAGGTCTATGTGCGTTCACGCATCCATGCATTTAAATAAGACTGTATCATGTATCGTTTTGAATTCCTTATTATTTTTAACTATGCTTAGCTAAGGAGGCGGTGTGTAATCTTGAGGGGAATTCGATCATACTGAGTTGGTCACTCATTCATCGAATATTCAACCATCCAGAAAATGTAGATTTAGGCAAGGACAGTTATGGTGCAGGTTCCGATGCTGTTATGGTAAAATTGGAGGAGGGATACTACGAGGAGGAACCGCGTCTGGAGGTGGTAGAATACTACGGGCTTAAACAGTAGTTACAGTTATTCCCTTTTTAGTTGTCTTGATACATTTGAAACTTTCAGTTTTGTACTTAAGGTCCCCAGCTATGTGGACCAGGATTCTGATATTTTGGTTATATGATAGTTCGCTACGCTTGGTTTTCTCTTATTGTACTCTGATTATGTTAATTTGTTTAGCTAACACCTAGGTTTTTAGAAACGACTTGTTTACTCAGGTTTTAAAAACCAGGGAGTTACATTATTCCCTGAGTAAAAAGGTGATCAAACTCATCATATCCCTACTTGCATCACTACTAGTTATGATACCTGCAAAAAATAAAAGAATAGTAGCTTTTACTGAAAAAAGGAGGAAGAAAAGTAGCTTTTTCTTACAGGCAGGAAATAAGTACTGCGTAAGGGATGTCATTTTCAGTTGGAAAGCTAGATAAATATGCTTGACTATGTGATACACGTCTCTCTCATTAGAGCCTACCAAATAGACCCTGACTTAGTGATAAAAAGTGAGAGAGACAACTATGGTTAAAAGCTTAGGATTGACTTGTTCTGTCTTGAGTTGACTCAAGATTCTCCCTAATTATGGCTAAGGGTGAGTAACTAGAGTTTTTATTAGGCCACATAAGGTTTACAGACAATTTGCTTACCATATGTTCCATGGAAGACACTGCTAACCAAGTCAAAAAAACATGCTTGACTCTCGGCAGAGCCCATTTAACAATGACCTGGCTGAGTGATAGATGGTGAGGATAGCATTGGGCCATGTCCATGACAGGTTTGGGCTATTTCTTTATTAGGCTAAATTGAACACTTACTATTTTTGGCCGAAAACTATGAAGTCTAGTATAAATGGTAACCATATATAGATAGTAAGTTTCCTATTTACAGTAAGTCACATTTTTGAGGTGTTTAAGTCTAAAATTCTGTCCTAGGTTTGAGCTCATTATTTAAAGGATTGTAATTTTGCTGCTTTTTTTTTTTCATCAATCAATTTATTTGAATTTAATAGAAATTACTTCTATTTTTTATCCATAGTGGATTCGAGGAAGCTATGTGAGGAGTCCAGATAACTCCGTGGTAGACTCTGAGTAGTTATTCCCTGAGTAAGAAGGTGATCAAACTCATCATGTCCCTACCTACATCACTACCAATTATGATACCGGCAAAAAAATAAAAGAATATTAACTTTTACTGAAAAAGGAGGAAGAAAAGTAGCTTTTTGTTGCAGGCAGGACATAGCTACTGCATTAGGGATGTCATTTTCAGTTGAAAAGCTAGATAAATGTGCTTGACTATGTGACACATGTCTCTCTCATTAGAGCCCACCAAACAGACCCTGACTTAGTGATTGAAAGTGAGAGTGGCAACTATGGTTAAAAGACTAGGACTAACTTATTCCATCTTGAACGGACTCGAGATTCCCCAATCAAGGTTAGGGGTGAGTAACTAGAGTTTTTATTAGGCCATATAAGGTCTACAAACAATTAGCTTACCATATGTTCCACGAAAGGCACTGACAACTAAGTCAAACAAACGTGCTTGAATCGCGGCAAAGCCCATTTAATAATGACCCGGTTGAGTGATAGATGGTGAGGATGGCATTGGGCCATATCCATAACCGGGTTGGGCTATTTATTTATTAGACTAAATTAGAGACTTACTATTTTTTGGCCAAAAATCATGAAATCTAGGAATGATAACTGTGTATAAATAGTAAGTTTACTATTTGTAGTAAGTCATGTTTTTAGTGTGTTTAAGTTTAAAACTCCGTCTTAGGTTTGAGCTCATTATTTAAAGGATTGTAATTTTGCTTCTTCTTTTTTTCGTCAATTAATTTATTTTGAATTTATTAGAAATTATTTATATTTTTTATCCAATGAATTTGAGGAAGCTCTGTATGGAGTCCAAATAGCTCCATGGTAGACTCGGAGTAGTTATTCCCTGAGTAAGAAGGTTATCAAACTCATCACGTCCCTACTTGCATCACTACCAGTTATGATACTTGCAAACAATAAAAGAATAATAGCTTTTACTTAAAAAGGAGGAAGAAAAGAAGCTTTTTCTTGCAGGCAGGAAATAGCTACCGCATATGGGATGTCATTTTCAATTGGAAAGGTAGATAAATGTGCTTGACTATGTGATACATGTCTCTCTCATTGGAGCCACCGAACAGAACTTGACTTAATGATAGAAAGTGAGAGTGGCAACTATGGTTGAAAGACTAGGATAGACTTGTTCCATCTTGAACCGACTCAAGATTCTCCCCAGTCAAGGCTGGGGGTGAGTAACTAGAGTTTTTATTGGGCCACATAAGATTTATAGACAATTTAGTGACCATATGTTCCACGGATTGTATTGCCAACCAAGTCAAACAAACATGTTTGACTCTCAGCAAAGCCCATTTAACAATGACCTGGCTAAGTGATAGATGGTGAGGATGGCATTGGGCCATGTCCATAATAGGTTTGGGCTATTTCTTTATTAGGATAAATTGGACACTTACTACTTTTGGCCGAAAATCATGAAATCCAATAAGAATGGTAATTGTGTATAAATAGTAATTTTACTATTTACAATAAGTCACATTTTTTGGGTGTTTAAATTTGAGCTCATTATTTAAAAGATTGTAATTTTGCTTCTTCTTTTTTTCATCAATCAATTTATTTTAAATTTATGAGAAATTATTTATATTTTTTATCCATAATGGATTCGAGAAAGGTATGTGTGGAGTCTAGATAGCTCCATGGTAGACTTGGAGTAGTTATTCCCTGAGTACGAAGGTGATCAAATTCATCACATCCCCACTTGCATCACTACTAGTTATGATACCTGCAAAAAATAAAAGAATAGTAGCTTTTATTGAAAAAGGAGGAAGAAAAGTAGCTTTTTCTTACAGGCAGGAAATAGCTACCGCATATGGTATGTCATTTTCAGTTGGAAAGCCAGATAAAGGTGTTTGACTATGTGATACATGTGTCTCTCATTGGAGACCACCGAACAAAACCTGACTTAATGACAGAAAGTGAGAGTGACAACTATGGTTAAAAGACTAGGACTGACTTGTTCCATCTTGAGCCGACTCGAGATTCTCCTCAGTCAAGGCTGGGAGTAACTAGAGTTTTTATTGGGTCACATAAGATTTACAGACAATTTAGTTACCATATGTTCCACGGATTGCATTGCCAACCAAGTCAAACAAACGTGCTTAACTCTCGGCAGAGCCCATTTAACAATGACCTAGCTGAGTGATAAATGGTGAGGATGGCATTGGGCCATGTCCATAATAGGTTTGGGCTATTTCTTTTTTAGGCTAAATTGGACACTTACTTTTTTTGGCCAAAAACCATGAAGTCTAGTAGGAATGGTAATTGTGTATAAATAGTAATTTTACTATTTATAGTAAGTCACATTTTTAGGGTGTTTAAGTCTAAAACTCCGTCCTACGCTGGAGCTCATTATTTAAAAGATTGTAATTTTGCTTCCTTTTTTTTTTTTTTTTTTTCATCAATCAATTTATTTTAAATTTATTAGAAATTATTTCTATTTTTTATCCATAGTGGATTCGAGGAAGCTCTATGAGGAGTCTAGATAGCTTTGTAGTAGACTCTGAGTAGTTATTCCCTGAGTAAGAAGGTGATCAAATTCATCACGTCCCTACTTGCATTACTACCAGTTATGATACCTTCAAAAAAGAAAAGAATAATAGCTTTTACTGAAAAATGAGGAAGAAAAGTAGCTTTTTCTTGCAGACACGAAATAGCTACCAGATAAGGGATGTTATTTTCAATAGGAATGCTAGATAAAGATGCTTGACTATTTGATACAAGTCTCTCTCATTGGAGCCCACCAAATTGTCCCTGACTTAGTGATAGAAAGTGAGAGTGGCTAGTAAGGTTAAAATACTAGGACTGCCTTGTTCGATCCATCTTGAACCAACTTGAGATTCTCCCCAGTCAAGGCTGGGGGTGAGTAAGTAGAGTTTTGATTGGGCCACATAAGGTTTACAGGTAATTTGCTTACCATATGTTCCACGGAAGGCACTCCTAACCAAGTCAAACAAACATTCTTAACTCTTGACTGTGCCCATTTAATAATGACCTGGCTGAGTGATAGATGGTGAGGATGGCATTAGGCCATGTCCATAACAGGTTTGGGCTATTTCTTTATTAGGCTAAATTGGACACTTATTATTTATGGCCAAAAACCATGATGTCTAGTAGGAATGGTAATTGTGTATTAATAATAAGTTTATTATTTATAGTAATTCACGTTTTAAGTGTGTTTAAATCTAAAACTCCTTCTTAGGTTTAAGGTCATTATTTAAAGGATTGTAATTTTGTTTTTATTTTTTATTTTTTAAAAAAAAATTTATTTTATTTTGTTTTTTGTTTTTTTTTTTTTGCATCAATCAATTTATTTTGAATTTATTAGAAATTATTTCTATTTTTTTTTAACCATTAGTGGATTCAAGGAAGCTATGTGAGGAGTCCTGTAACGCCCCATGTTTTCAGGACCCGAGTATATGACTCGTTTTCCAAAAAACTCGAGTGTTAACCTATAAAGAGCCACATTCCATGTATATATATATTTTTTCTTTCAGAGTTAGCGGTTTAGTGTAGAATGGACAAAGTAATATAAAAGAAATTTTGCATTTACATTTAGAATATACAAGAGGCTATCCATAACGACTTATACAAACCAATGTCTCAATACTTACAATTATAAAATCAGATAATATCGCATATGAAGCAAAATACATTATAACAAATCCTAAACTGTAAAATCACGTAACAACTCTTAGCAATGTAATCATGCATCCTTGACGATTGCACCATGCTCCTCATCAATATGAACATGAGTATCAACTGAGTCACCTATGCTACCTGTACGGTTATATGTTCGATAAATGAGTGATCAGCTCAGTGTGAATTCCCCTTAAGATTTCACACTGCCGCATTAGGTAAACATAGTTATAAAAAAATATATAACAAGGCATATAAAGCAATACACGATGCAGTCTTTTTAGATGTATGGATGCATAAGTGCACATCAATTGGGGATGCTCATCCAGTTAGCTTTTGAGAAAAACCCATGCAATGTGGTCGGTCACCAGCGAAAGTACATAGTACATGCATAGTGCCAAACTCACCGAAGGTGAGTCGATAGTCGATGGTTTGGGAGCTAGCGAAATGATATCCCAACTAAATCCTATTAGGCACGTGCTACAGTATTCAGAATTAGCCACCCGTCATCTCCCGAATGCTATGAATGTAGGATTAGCCCAACCATTATTATTCCATTTACAACCAACCAATTTGATAAAACTCAAAGGTCACTATAGGGGGTTTATCACTCAATGTAGGCCAACAGCTTAGGCATAATGTCCCATTCCACCATCCCTAGCTAATGAGACTACCACCTTAAGATATTTAATGGAACCCATCGACCAGTGGCCAATCATATTTAGTATATGGGGCTTGCCATCGCATGATTGCACAAACTAAAACTTTGAACCCGCATAAGGGAAAATATCAAAACAAATCCACATAGGGCGAATATCAAAACTAAGCCACATAGGGCAAATATCAAGAACTATGCGATGAAAGACCATCCTTAAAAACCACTTAGACATAGCAACCCCCAGATGGCAGACCCACATCAATATTTAATTTAAGCCACCATTTAATAACCATTAAGTCGAAGGTCCATTATAATCACAATCTATCGAGTTACATCCCAAGTAATGGGTATATATTTATAAGTGGGGGTTTTCCATTGATGTACCAGTTTAAGTCCCATAAACAATCCCCAAGTAATCCACAAGCATAAGAAAATATGCAGGATAAATATTAAGTATGTAATCTAGCAATTCAATTCCAATAATTAACATATGTGATTATAAAATGAAGATATCAATTATCAATCGTAATTAAAGAAAAAACTATTACATAACTAATGGAAAAATGGAAAGCTCAAGTGGAAGAAATCATTAACTCATGATCGAATCGCTACTAGTGTTGCTAGGGAATGTGTGTGCCCTTAAAGTCGAACCCTACCACAAATCATAAACTTATACCATTAGATCCAAGTTGTATATACTACCTAGGTTTAAGGTCATAGCCTAGGGCTTGAATTATTTATCTTTAGGGTTTTAATGTAGAATTAGGGTTTTCATTCTAGGGTTCAGTCCTACACTTAGATTCTAGGACTAGAACTCTAGTTGGTGTACCATTAATTATAGTATAACTTAATAATTACAGGAGAACTATTATCATTAGTGTTTAATTTATATTAGCTAACGTGACACTAATAATTATTATGGAGAAAATACATAGTATGTTCTAACATTAATGATAATATCTAATAATGACAAAATAAAACATTAATATTTAATAATGATAACTCTTATATGTAATAACTAATATCAGTATAGATAATTTATTAATAATTATTCATTTCTAGTATTAACAATCCTAATAATGATTGAAATGGTAACAATGTTAATTGATGTAGGATTGATCGCAATGTTAATCACAAAATCACCATTAATATTAACAATGAAATTGATATTAGCTAGCATGATAATAATAATCATTATGATGGTCGTACATGGTATGACCTACTATTAATGATAATATTTCTGAGTAATGAATAGATTATAAATATCTAATGATTGTAACTTCGTTCATAATAACTATTATTAGCATAAATAGTCTATTAATGGCTAATCATGTCTATATTAAAAATTATAATGATAATAGTAATAAGGATGATAATTGCAAATTGAATTACTTCTAGTTTGGGAAGAATGTGTCGACTCACCATAGTCAACTTGATAGCTCAAAGGTTTACAATTTATCTACCATTAGGATCAACATTAGGGTCTTGATGATATCATCTAGTGGACTTTGACCCACACTCTAACTTAAGGTTAGAGTTTTGAGAAAGACGAGCTTTATATGTACAATATCTAATTAAATAATTAAAGTAAAACTTCACACAAGAGGGTAGAGAGTTTATACCTCAGTGGGAGTTGGATGCGGCCCAACTCAATGTGGAGCAAGTTAACCCAGGAAGATGGGTAGGATCAACGATTAGATTCAACCGAACTGACTCGGTGACTCTCTCTCTCTCTCTCTCTGTCTCTCTCTCTCTCTCTCCCTCCTCACCTCACGTTCCTTGTTGGAAACCCAACTGGACCAGGCCCAACTTGGCCTAGTCAGATGCAGATAAACTCAGTACCATTTATTTAGCCACTCGGCAGTTTTAACTGAGTTAACTCGTCGCTAGATGTTAATGTAACATTTTTTTTTTGAAGCTAGAAGTCAACTCAGACCTGGATGGTTAACCAGGATCACACAGGGACGAGCCCAACTTGGCGGTGAGTCGATGTAAATCGATCTCTCTCTCTCTTTCTCTCTATCTCTCTCTATCACTCTCTCGCTTCAGTTCTCTGCTTCCTTCCAACTTGCAACATCCAACAAGCTTACTGGAAACAAAGGGACTCGACTTGACTCGCAAAACTCTACCCAACAAGTTTCAACCGAGTCAACTCGAGATGACTCTCTCTCTCTTTCTTTTCTTCTTTTCTCTTTTCTTTGTTCTCCCTCTCTCTCCTTTCTGTTCTCTTGCTGGACCAGGTTAGGCTCGCCCTCAACTGAGCCTAGACACAGCCCACTCACCAGCCAGCACCCCTGGCAAAGAGCCGACCCAAACTCGGCTCGGTTTGAATTGGTGCAACAGTGCACCCTTTCTCTCCCATTTATGTTCCTCTCTCGCTCTTCTCATTGAACGCTCCTTCCTTCTGAGACATCCAGGAGGATCTAGACTCGAGCAACTGTAACGCCCGTGAAAAATCCATACTTGGGCTCGAGTACCAACTCGACCCGAAATTGCGTAGAATTCATTCCTTTAGAAAATATGACTAGGTTAGCTAGTGCAACGTTAGAATAGCTGAAAAATGGTCCATGATCACTTTAAATACGTTCTACAAGGCCCAAAGTGAGTGGAACCAATGGTGCTATAATGCTATAAAACCTCGGACCAAACTCTAAGCAGGTTTGTTCTCTGGACCACTTTGAATCTTTGTATTGGATCTAGACCGCACGTCGAAAGTCCGATACCTCCTATCTTAGACCGTTAGAACCGCCTAGCTGGACTTGACACTCATTCTGAAAATTAAGTCAAACCGATAATCACAGGCTATTTCATTGAGCCCGGACCGAAGAGAGTGAGAATAGGGTTAGAATTGGAATTTGAAATTCAAATCTGGCACACGATTTGACGCATCAGTATTAAGTGTTCTGACCGTCAGAATACAGCCAAATTACACCCTTGGATCAGGAAAAATATCTATTATATATCACGAGACTTATAGGCCTGATCTTGGTGCGATGACCGTTAAACTGAAACTGGACCGCCACATGCGATCTGGGAACCCTACCGGTCTGAAAACTGGATGTGTGCTAGATCCAGTATGCATGAGCTTAAGTCCAACCGCATTTGGCCAGGGGACCTTCAGAAATGCTCATTTGGACCGAAACGGCCCCGATTTGGTTAGGCACCAAGTAAACATTGTTCCCAAGCCTATTTTGGGCATGTTTTAGGCTATAAAAGGGGTTGAAACCCTCACTTCTCTCTCCCATCCGAATTTGAGAGAAACCCTAGCTTGGGAGAGAGAAAAAGGTGAGAGATTGTGAGAGAGTGAGAGAGTTCTTCCTGCCACTTGTACTACGCGTTGCACGTGCTTAAGCAACACACCTCTACCGCTTTCCCAGCGATTTCACCGCGATTCTAGGTAAGTAAATACCCTAAATAGTTGTTGATTTGAGTTTTCCTTATTTCCATAGCGATGTAGCTTATGGATCTCGTGTATTAGGTTCCTTATTCGCCGTAGACGAAGCGTATACGCTCCGTTTCAATTCCTGAGTGTACAAGACATAAGGTGAGGATTTTAGACGCTTTGATTGACGGTTCCCAACGCTTTCAATGTCGTTTAATAGTAGATTCTTGACGGCATCGCCGTTTGACATGTACAAAATGCTCTCCGTTTCCCGTTTCGTAAATTAACGAAGAATATGAAATTTAGGGCATTTTAGTCATTTGTAGGAAGTACTGTTTACATTCATATTTTGCTGATGTGATTGACATGGTTTGTTGTCGCATTAAGAAGTTAGGAATACATGCATAATTAGTTTGGCGGAGAGATTCGCCTAATTGCGCACTTCGGGTCGACATACTATATGTAGACTTAAGTGTGTAGTGTATGTGTTTGTATAAATGCTTGTATTAGTATGTATTGAATTAAATGATGTTATGTGATAGTTTATGATTGATTTCTCAATTAATATGCTGACCTAAATGATTTTCTACATGTTGACTAAATGCATGATTTTATTACATGCATGGAATATATGTGCATGAAGATTTGCTTAAGTTGAATGTGATAACATGTGTTAACATGCTCATATGATTGTATTTCAATTCTAATACTTTTACATATATTGCTGATGTGATTCCATAAGTGTTTGGGACTAGGCTTAGTCCAGGCAGTCGGTAACTGAGTGAATTCGTGGCTGACTGGTCATAGCTACGAACGACGCGTCGATGAATGTGATTCGTGTTTAGAGTTGGCGGCAATGGTTAGGCTACGCGAAGTGTTTTACGCACTTCATGTCGTTCGACTTGAGATGCGATGGCGCTAGTCGAGCCCGTCAAGCAACCCGACTGGCCGATGTATGTTCACCTTGTATGAGTCATAACTGCTTGAACCTAGGGTACTGAACTTACCATTGTAAACCCTGTTAACCATGGTACCTTGATCCACGAAGACTCATGAGCCGGGCATGGTAGTATGGGACACCGTGGTCGAGCTGTCGGCCTACGCTGGGGCCACAAACCTCCCCGTAGTGACCAGTGAGCACCTAGACTCGTGAGCAGATTATGGTGGTATGGGACACTATATTCTAGCTGTCGGCCTACACTGATCAGGCGACGAGTCCTTTGTAGTGACCGCGAGCGTATTCTGAGTCCACGGGAGGTGACGACCCTTCCGTTGCAGTAGAGTACAGTAGGCCTGTATTGATAAGGTGATGGGAGAGCGGTGCAACGAGTGCGAGCAACAGCCCTAGCAGCCCTTGCAGTGACCTACGAAATATACATCGTATGAGATTACTAGGAGTGACGACCCTAGACAGGATCTGTGTTGGGATTGATACAAGGGAAGTACCTTAGTTTTCCAATCCTGCTGTTTGAATGGACTAATAATAACTCGAAAATCATATCACCATAGCATTGCATGTGCCTGGAAGATGTGGAGCACTCTAGGGAGTGTGGCATGCCGCGGTCGTAAGATGTTGCCGTATGAGGGAGATCGTCGGTGAGGGCATACATCACGTCATATCATCTTGCATTAACAACAGTATTAGGATTGTCTGATTTACTGCTTTACTATTATCGCATGATTGAATTGTGAACATGCTAATCTTTGCTCTATGATTCCACTGAGTTGATCACTCACTCCCACGTTACGGGATGGTGTTTGCAACACCCACCAGACCCTGTTGTAGATGCAGTTGAGGCTGAGATCCAGGAGGTGGAGCCAGACATCGACGAGGACCAGGACGAGTTCTCGTACATGCAGTATCACGACGGCTTCCCGTAGGCGACCTGGATCGATGGGACTTCAGTGGGACTATTTTGAACATTACATTTTTGTTCATGTATATGTATATGAGACTCAGAGATGTAGTCATACTTTGGAGACAGATGAGATTTACTTTATTTTTCCATACAGTGATATATATTGTTAGTCTTCCGCTTGCTTTTATCACTGGATCTGAAGTATGAATTGCAGTTTTGGTATACTTTTACTCATGTGAATGCTTTAAATCAGACAACATTGAATCATAATCATTTTTGTTGCATAAGTGACGGTCTGGAACTCGGGAGTTGAGTTTATACACGACCCCCAATTTTCAGGGTGTTACAGCAACTCAATCCGCAACCTGTCCCAAACTCAACTGATGCGACGAAGAAGATGGTGCGGCTCCAATGACAAATCTCTAACTAGTGAGCTTTTCTCCATTTTGCTTATGTTGGACACTTCGTATTGGTCCACAGGAGCTTGTGGAGGATGGAGAACGAAGCTTTAATGAGGTTTGGGCGGTGGGTTTAGACGTTGAAGGTTTTTCTCAGTTTTCTCGGGCGGTCGCAAGGGATACGGGCGACATAGTTTTGGTAGGACGGGTATGCTCTATCTGATGAATGGTTTGGATCAACTAAAGTGGCCTGCATTGATCACAAACGACTCGTTTTAAGAGAGTTGGAAACACAACTCTACTACACGCCATCTCTCTTGCGATTGAGTCCATGTGTACATGCGGGCCCACCAGCATGTAAAGATCACTGGGGTTGGACTAAAATGGAGGGCCAGACATGATGGATGGTTCGGATCATGCATGTGACCACATATGGTGGGCCACTGATCAATCAAACAAAAATAGTCTATTTCAGACCGTTGCATGCGGAAACGAAAAAGAGAAGAAGGAAGTTTCCTTCTTCGGAAGCGTCGGGTCAGACCTGTTTTACTGAGCTCCAGGGTCCCGTGCATAGTGAGTGTGTGAGTGTGTACACACTCATCATAGGTGGGGCCCAGAAAGATGGTTTTGACAAATCCACTTCGTCCATCAAGTTTAGTTGGTCCTATTAAGGCATTTGGCCAACAATGAGATAGATCTAAGGCCTAGGTGGGCCATACGAGTTGATTCCTAGCTCTAACAGTGGCTTTCCGTTGATCTAACAGTCAAATAACTCCGAATCTGCATGTCAGTGGTTAAAAGGGTCCTAGGGACCACTTAGCTAGAATTTAGTGGCTGAATTATGGGTTACATGACCTAATACTCACTTATAATATGAACCATCCCTTTTTTTCAATGTTTTTAATATTATTATTATTGTTGTTGTTATTAATATTTTCTCAGCTGTTTTATCGTGGTTTAGATCTTGATCAATCGTCATTTATTTACTCAATCAGTCACCTGTAGGGCTTGATAAGAAAGATTAGATTCTTTTAAATTTGTAAGTGAGCCATGCCAAGTGAACGTCCACTTATCCACTCTCGACATCCTAGTGATTCGAATAATTCAACGGTTGAATTTACTAATCCTTAGTCATTAATAGTCCTAGGGGCTTCTCACGTTGTAATCAATGGTAACTTAAATGATTAAGTGTTCTAACACCCAAGCGGCGTCGGAGGTCTACACCTCCATTCCCTTTCCTTTCACTTCTATCACGAAGAGACAGAAAAGGCCGACCTTCCCCTTGTTCTTGGAGGAGACCTTGATCTTCTTCTTCTTCCATGCTGCCACCGTGTCCTTAGGAGGTGCGCAGAGTTTGGAAGGAGGCCGAAGAAGAGGGCGAGCTTCAGGCATCTCTGTATCAGCACACAAAGGAAACATGTCAAATAAGTGCATAAGATTCTCCTAAGTTCTATAGATCAGTTGTAGGTCTAACCCATTGGCTTACTAATAAGAGCGAAATCTAAGCCCAATTGAAGAAGTAGGTCGGGTTGAAGAAGCACTCTCCAAGACCTCTGCTTCTCTTTTATCGCTATCGCCCCTCTAATCCGAGCAAGCGACCCACTGTCAAGCAAAGGAGCCTGCTTGGGAATAACTGCAAAAGAAAACAGATGCAAATAGTTTCAGTATAGTTAAGAACTTGCCTATTAAGGATTAACTTGAAAACGACTACGTCCAACGAATAACTACCTGAGTCAGAGAACGCCGTAGGGACCCAGTGGTAACCCGAAGCCAAAGGTAGGCTAGCTACCTCCCAGCACCCGAATGCCTATAACATTTGTCCCTCCAATTCTTGTTGGATGTCGGAGGGTCAGTAATAAGGCTCCCTCCAGTCCCCCGCCAAGCGGAGAAATAGTACCAGCCAGGTTGATTATGGTTCGGCTTTACTTGGTACATGCGGAGGAATTCCTCCACCATCAGCTCGGGTTTCTTTAGCTTGAACCATAGGACCGCGCAGCGGATCAATGCCCTCCATTCGTTGGGGATCATTTGACCCGGGGCCAAGTTCAGCCGAGCTAACAAGTGCCTCACCAGACCTTGCTGAGGAAGCCGCATGCCGTACTAAAGAGCAACCTGAAAAATTTTAATGGCCCCCTCTAGAGGTCGATCTGAAAGCTTGTCCGATAGGGGGAGCTGAAGAACTACAAACTTGGGGATGTGATACCCGAGCCTTATTCGGGCTAAATCCTCAGCACTGAAGGTAGAGGGCACCGAACCCCCCATACCCTCCTCGCTGCCCGACCCTTCTGGGTCATCCTCACCAAGAGGGTCACGTTCCACATCTAGCGGTCTCTCTGCTGGGGACTATTTCATTGCCCGAGATGCCGAAAAATCGACATCCGCCAACATCACCAATGGCGACAGTGGATTCGACATTATTTGAAGGCTGCTAATCCACTATCACCGCCGGAGGCCCCCTCCCGTGAACTAGCGGAGTTCGACACTGCGTCTCTTTTTGTTGAGAGTTGTTGAAAGAGAAAAAAGAAAAGAGGGAGGGGGCAAGTGTTTGAAGATCACCGAAGATGAGACTGACACCTGAACGTTGGCAGCTGCAGTTGCTGGAAATCACCTAAGTGTGTTAAGGAAAATGCATGGGAAAGAAAAGGCAAGTTGCAAATGGGTACGACTAAGAACTAGAGCTTCCCTTATATAGGGGAGCCACGTGGCGTCGCTTGAGTACGACGATCAATGCTGGACGTACAACGTCCCCTCGAATCCTCCCCTGCAGACACGTGGCGCGATCCCATACTCCGCTTGACCCTAGTATCGAGTATTGCGTCACATGTCGCGCACTTATTCAATTGTCACTGAAACGCTGGCCTGACGCCCCATGTGACCTCAAACTATGAAATGACACGCCGTGTTCATTAACTAACATGTCTCAAGAATCGTGTTGGACACCATACTTGACATTAATGACTTCACGACCCAACCTAAATCTGACCTAAACTGAGTCAAGCTTACTTTTCAAGTTTTCTTAGATCAACTTGAAAAGTAAGGGGGGCTTACTGATCGGTGGAAAAATAGTTAAGTCAGATAGGTCGACTTATGGAATGGACCAACTCTACTAAACAGCATAGGCCCTCAAAACTCAAGCCTCAAGGGGCTTCTACGTCCAAAAACTGGCCAACGCCAACCTTTAAGGAGGTCGATGTAACTGTAAAGACACTAGAAGAGGACGCAACTATAAGTCCACTTAAATGGCTAGTTGCCGACCTAACCCATAGGTTGGCAATAGCCCAGCTATAGGTCGGTTATAGGTCGACCATAGGTCAACCTAAAGCTCGGCCATAGTTTGGCCATAGACGGCTATAGCTCAGCTATAGCCCGATGAGAAGTTCGGCATGGTTTATTCAATCTATTCTCGATCGACAACTCAAGAATCTTCGATCGTAACGATCTAAAGATCTCTCCCAAGATCTTCAGAGGATCAGATTGGATTTCGAGAAATCCTGATGATGATAATTTTAGTGAAATCCCGGACGGATCTCTGAACAGATTCATCTCCAACATATCGAGAAAGACCCCTCATACCACCATCTTCTTCTGCTTATAAATAAAGGTACCCTCAATCGATGTAAGGTACGTGTTCTCATCACAACATTCGACTAGTGACTCTTTCTAAGAGATCATCTCCCTAAAAAAGACCCAGAATCCTGACTTAAGCATCGGAGGGTCCCCTGCATTAGCTAGGGTCTCCTTTATTTGCTCTTTTTACCTATGCAGGTTCGGAAGGGTCAACCAGGGAAGGTCTACCGAATAACTGCATCAACAAATGTAAGGTTGAAAATTTTTTGGGGGATTACAAATCTCTCAAGCCTACAAGGTACTCCTATGATGATTTTAAAAGGATGGCTAATTGGTTCAAAAGTATCAGGTCATAAGGTTATGGAAGCATTTACAAAGGAAATCTAGTGAATGGAGTTTTTAGTTGCTGTGAAAAATCCTATAAAAATTAGGTGGGGAAGGATAAGAGTTCATTAATGAAGTAGCATTGCCAGGATTCACCATGTGAATGTTACATGTAAAGAGGCCTTTGACACTCACACAATCCTTTAGGCTTTTGCACCAAAAACTTGAAGCATACTTTCATCTATGAATTCCTGCTCACGATCATGAGAGAAAATCAATTTCTCAGTAAAAGCCAAAGACCCTTTGCCAAGTTGGGAGAAGCTTCAACATATTCCTATTGACATTTCCAGATGAATAGAGTATCTTCATCAAGCATGCAACCAACACATCATTTTTATGGGGTTTTCCTCCTCAATTAATAGGAAAGGTAGTGCAGCATGTTGTAAAAAAAATGTCTTAAATCTTGTTTCACCGCGCTGCTTCACCGGTCGAGGCTCGCTCGACTTGAAGTCTAATGTACTAGATTTTTTGGCGTTGACCAGTTGAGGGTCAGGCTCGACAGGTTGAAGGAGTCCTTTCACTAGTCGAGGGTTACGCAGATTCTGCGCAGATTTCGGGCGAACTGCATAAATTTAAGGTGGTTTCATAGAGGTTTGGAAGGGGAGTTTTCTAAACTATAAGTAGAGTCCCTAGGGCTATTCCAGGGTATGTTAAGGCGTTTTCACGACTGAGGTGAGAGAGAAAGAAAAGAGAGAGAGGAAGCTTGTGAAAAGGAGGATTCTGCTCGTAGAGGTGATCTACTGCACAGTCGACGTCTCAGCACTTCTACGTCCTCGTGATCGGTGAGATCTCTCCATTTTCATTATTCTCTTATTGTTCATCCACTCCTACATGAGTGAATAAGGTTTAATCCAAGCCATGTGTGCTTGTGATTGGTTATAACATTCGACTTCATAGTGAATTGTTGCTCTGGACTAGGTCCCGTGGTTTTTACCTCTTCGAAGGTTTTCCACGTAAAACCTCTTGTGTCGTGTGGTTTGTGCTTTGATTTATTTCATTGCTATATTATATCCCATAATTCTAGTATTTTAGGAGGCGAGATCCTAGGATTTTTGTGCAACACTCCCAACAAAGTGGTATCAGAGCCAGGTTGGTTGAATAGAGTGGGATCAGGTCTGAATTATGGAAAGTGGCTTATCAAGGATGATTAGTATCAATGGTTATAACTGGACCATATGGAAGGCTAAGATGGAGGACTTGCTTTATTGCAAGGACTTGTATGCTCCAATTTTAGGCATATCAGCAAAGACAAAGAATATGTCAGATGATAATTAGAAGAAGTTGGACTGGAAGGCGGTGGAGTTTATTAGACAATGGCTGGACGATTCCGTATTCCACCATGTGTTTAGGGAAACCTCAGCCACTAACCTATGGCTGAAATTGCAGGGGTTGTATGAGAGGAAGATAGCCAATAATAAGATTTTTTTGAAAAGACGACTTGTGAATCTCAAGTTTAAAGATGGCGGTTCTATGGCTGAGCACATGAATGAGGTCAACAACATATTGAATTAGCTCTCCACTATGAAGATGGTGCTGGACGATGAACTACATGCTTTACTATTGCTTAGTTCATTGCCTGACAGTTGGGAGACATTGGTGGTCTCTCTGAGTAACTTCGCCCAAATGAAAAAGTGTCCATGGAGCAGGTAACTAGTTGTCTCTTCAATGAGGAGGCAAGGAGGAAGTCTCAGGGGTCAACTCAATAAGAGGCCCTTGTGACATAATATCGGGGGAGAGGAAAGATCAGAAAGGGCGAGAAGGCCTAAGATAAATTAAGAGGCAAGTCGAGTGCCAGGAAGGATGTTGAAAATTGAAATTGTGGAAAGAAGGGCCACTAAAGTATGAATGTCATAAGAAGAAGAATGATAAGAAAGGAAAAGGAAAGGAGAAGGAATATAAATCGGACTCTACTATGGTCGCTTCAGATGATGACATTGTAATTATTCTTTCGACGGATTATGATGGTTGTCTCACGGCTACAAGTCAAGACATCGATTAGGTGATAGACTCGGGATCCTCATTTCATGCGACTCCACGTAGGGATTTCTTCACAAGCTAAAGTCAGGTGACTTTGGGACCGTGAGATGGGAAATTTTGGCGTATCGAAGATCGTAGGGGTCGGTGATATTTGTATAAAGACCGATGTGGGCTACACATTGGTTCTCAGGGATGTGACGCACATTCTAGACCTTTACCTCAACTTGATGTGGATGGAAAGGTTGGATAATGATGGCTATGAAAGCTGATTTGTTGGTAGGCACTGGAAGCTCATCTAGGGTTCATTGACCACAGCCAGAGGGAAGAAGTGTTGTACCCTTTACAAGGAAAGTGTTAGTGTGTGCAAGGTTGGGTTAAACGCAACGAAAAATTCAACTACTGACATGTGGCACAGGTGTCTAGGCCACATGAGTGAAAAAGGGCTTCAGCTACTAGCGAAGAAGCGGCTCCTTCCAAAAGTGACAAGTATACCTCTCAAAACCTGTATTGACTATTTATCAGGGAAAAAGCATAGAGTTTCATTTGTTAAATTTGTTTCCCATGTTAATAAAATGCATGGATCAGATTTGGTTTATCCTGATGTTTGTGATCCTATGATGACAAAAATCTTGGGTGGGGCATTGTATTTTGGCACTTTTATAGATGATGCATCTAGGAGAGTTTGAGTTTATACTTTGAAATCCAAGGACGAGGTCTTTGGTGTGTTTAAAATGTTTCAAGCTATGGTCGAGAGAGAGACAGGTAAATCATTAAAGTGCATCTGCACTGATAATGGTGGTGAATACATTGGTGACTTTTATGAGTATTATAAGTCCCTGGGTATACGGTATGAACAGACGGTTCCTAAGACCCCCCAACATAATGGTGTGGCTGAACGAATGAATCACACCATTGTAAAGAGAATCAATGTATGTTATCCCATGTAAAGTTGCCTAAGATATTCTAGGGAGAAGCAATGCACGCGGTAGTCTATTTGATAAACAGGTCTCCATCAACCCCGTTGAATGAAGAAGTACCTGAAAATGTGTGGACTATCAAGATCCATCGTACAGTCATCTCAAGGTGTTTGGGTGCAGGGCATCTATTCACCTGCTAAAGGACGAAAGGTCCAAGCTCAATAAGAAAATCAGGCAATATGTGTTCTTGGGGTACGATGATGAAAAGTTTGGCTACATATTGTGGGATCTGACTAAAAAGAAGCTCGTTAGGAGCAGAGATGTGGTCTTCTTTTAAGATCAATATATAGAAGACATTTGTAAGCTAGAGAAGACCTAGCCTAGTTCAGGTAAGCTAGAGGACATAGATCCGGTTACTCCTCCTGTGGTGCCTGATGACGGAGGAGTACAATAAGGTGCATAGGACAAGGGAGTTCCTACAAAAGATGGATCGAGGGAGTAGCTCCCACTTAATCCACCTGTTGAGCCACAGGTGAGGAGGACATTTAGGGACAAACACTTATCCAAGAAGTACTCGTCACATGAGTTCATTATGCTCACTAGCGGGGGAGAACTAGAGGATTATTCTGAGGCCCTAGTCGACGAGCATAAGAGGGAGTGGTTAAAAGCTATGCAAGGAGAGATAAAATCCTTGCATAAGAACCACACTTATGATATGGTGAAATTGCCTAAGAGCAAGAAAGCTTTAAGCAACAAGTGGGTGTTCAGAAAGAAGGTTGAGAAGAAGAATTCACAAATAATGTTCAAGGCCAGACTTGTGGTAAAAGGGTTTGGTTAGAGAAAAGGTATATACTTCGAGGAGATATTCTTACCAATGGTGAAGTTGACATCAATACAGGTGTTGCTTGGGCTGGCGACTAGCATGGATTTGGAGATAGAGCAATTAGATGTTAAAATTACCTTTTTCCATGGTGACCTGGAAGAAGAGATATACATGAACCAACCACAAGGGTTCGAAGTCAAGGGTAAAGAGCATATGGTGTGTATGTGCCCAGACATAACATATGTTGTTGGTGTCATAAGTCAGTATCTTACCAATCCTGGTAAAGGACATTGGGTAGCAATGAAATGGATAATGCGGTATCTAAGAGGCTCATCCAAGTTAAGCCTATGCTATGGTGACGAAAAACCTGTGTTAGAAGGCTACATAGATGCAGATATGGTAGGTGACATAGAATCTAGGAAGTCTACATCGGGGTTCATGTTCACGTTTGTAGGGGAAGCGGTCTCTTGGCAGAGTAAGCTACAGAAGGTAGAAGCATTGTCGACGATAGAGGCCGAGTACATTGCGATCACAAAGACAAGTAAAGAGATGCTTTGGATAAAGAGGTTCCTATAGGAATTTAGCTTGAAGTAGGAGCAGCACGTGGTCTATTACGATAGTCAAAGTTCTATACACTTGAGTAAGAATCCAAGTTAGCACTCCAAGTCGAAGCACATAGAGATTCGGTATCATTAGATCAGAGATACTTTGGAACAGAAGGTGTTACAACTTGAGAAGGTCCACACGAACGATAATGGGTCAAACATGATAACCAAGGCATTGATCAAGAGCAAGTTTAAAGTTTTTATAAACCTAGCTAGCTTGAAGAAGGTGAATTCCTCCTGAGTCGGAAAGGGGGAGACTTGATGGGGTTTTCCTCCTCAATTTAGAGGATAGGTAGTGCAGCCTGTTGTAAAAAGGATGTCTTAAATCTTATTTCATCGCGCTGCTCGATTGGTCGAGGGGGCTGCACAACTAATCGAAGGGAGTTGCTCAACCAGTCGAGGCTCGCTCGACCAGTCGAGGCTCAGCATGCTAGATTTTTTTACGTCGACTAGTCGAGGGTCAGGCTCGACCGGTCAAAGGGGTCCTTTGACTAGTCAAGGACCTGTCTCGACTAGTTGAGGGTTATGTAGATTCTACGTGGATTTTGTGTAGACTGCGTAAATTTGAGGCGGTTTCACAGAAGTGCAGAAGAGGAGTTTCCTAAACTATAAATAGGAGTCCTTAGGGCTATTCTAGGGTATCCTAAGGCATTTTCACGACCAACGTGAGAGAGAGAGAGAGAGAGAGAGAGAGAGAGAGAGAAAAGAGAGAGAGGAAGCTTGTGGAAGGGAGGATTCTACTTGTATAGGTGATCTAGTGCGCAGTCGATGTCTCAGCGCTTGTACATCCTCATGATTAATGAGATCTCTCCGTTATCATTATTCTCTTATTGTTCATCCACTCCTATGTGAGTGAAAAAGGTTTAATCCAAGTGGTGTGTGCTTGTGATCGGTTATAACATTCTACTTCATAGTGAATTGTTGCTCTAGACTAGGTCCCCTAATTTTTACCTCTTCGAGGGTTTTCTTGTGTCATATGGTTTGTGCTTTGATTTATTTCATTGTTATATTATATCCCATAATTCTAGTTTTTTGGGAGGCGAGATCCTAAGGTTTTTGTGCAACGCTCCCAACAATTTTGATATAAAGCCTCACAATATCTTGCTAGACCATGACTTCAATCCTACAAGACTGACGTTTACAGTATTTAACTGTTGTTGCTAGAAATATATGGTTGGACAAAGGAAGAACATTGGTCTTACAGTGGAAAATGTCAATCGGTCCAGTGTACTTTCCTAAATGGATTTATAATCATATATATAAATCGAGAGTAAGATCTGGGATTCAACATTGTCACAGTTGGAGACAAAAAAATAGCAGAGAAACTAAACATAGTTACATTAGTGCATACAATTGTATCCAGCTGGCAACATTGTTACACTAGTGCATACAGTTGTATCCAGTTGGCACAAGGAGGGACGTGATGAGGTCGATCGCCCGTCTTCCTCAGGGGTAACTACTCTGAATCCACGGAGCTCTCTTGGACTCCTCATAGAGCTTCCTTAAATACAAGAGGGATAAAATCAGAAATAGTTATTAATAAATTCGAAATAACTTGATTCATGATTTTTTTAAAAAAATGAAATTACAACTCTTAAAATAAGGAGCTCAAACTTAGTACAGAGTTTTAGAATTAGACTCCAACTGGAGTACCTTAAAAACATGACTTACAATAAATAGTAAACTTACTATTTGCATGCGACTTTTATACTTACTAGACTTCTTGGTTTTCAGTCAAAAATAGCATGTGTTCAATTTAGCCCAACCACGTTATTAAGCTAATTTTTCTAAGACCTTTCATGTTGGGCACAACTTTTACCACTAAAATGATCAAAAGTTATACTCAGACTAAAACTTATTATTTATAGTAAAAATGAAACTAAACGGAACTTTTGACCGAGGTTCTAATGGAATTTCACAAATCTGGCGTGGGCAACCTGGTGTAGGGGTTGGTTGGCTTGAGTAAGTCCTACCCCAAATCATATATTATTTGTCGAAAAACTCATCTTGGTTTTTAAGATACAACTAATTTAAGGTTTGACAGTCCAGATCATTTCCACCTCTGATTGGGCCTTCTCTAATCCATCTTTGCCATAAAAGTGCCTGAGATCGACCCTGAAACACCCTGACTTTTTAAGACCCGAGTATATGACCTGTATCCCAAAAACCCGAGTGTTAACCTTAAAGGATGGTCAAATTATATATATATATATATATATATATATAACTATAAGAGTAAGCAGATGAGTGTAGGATGGACAAATCAATATAAAGAAAAGTTTGCATTTACATTTAAAGTATACAAGAGGTTGCCCATAATGACTCATACAAACCAATGTTTGTAAAATTAGCAAATACAAGAATTACATGATTTGATGCATGAGAAATAGTAGAATGCAAGTATATTTGAGCCGTAAGACCCCGTAGCTTCTCGAGGTAAATACAGCCATGCGATCATGGCACTCATACTTGGCTCCTTATCAACCTGGACCTGAAAATCACTTAAGCCACCTATACTACTGTACGGTTACATATTTGATAAATGAGTGGCTAACTCAGTATGAATTCCCCTCGAGATTACACACTGCCGCATTAGGTAAACATAATTATAAAATAATGCATACAAAACAGTACATGGTGCAAGTCTTATTATGTGCATGGATGCGTGAATGCAATCATCACCACAGGGATGCTCATTCATGTGGATAGTGGGCTCATCACCCATGCAATCATCGACCCGGAAAAAACATCCAAACGGATGAATATGTACATCACGTAAGGTAGCAATAGATGTTGGTCTGTGTTATGTATGCATGATTAGATAACCCATTATTAGTTTGATTACAACCAGCCAATTTACCACCATCCCCAGCTCATGAGACTATCACATTAAGATGTTTAATAGAACCCCGTCGACTAGTGGTCAATCATATTACAATATATGAGGCTTACCATCGCATGGTTGTACAGTATAAAGCATCGAACCCATATAGGTAAAATACCAAAACAAAGCCACATAAGACCAATATCAAAATAAGCTACATAGGATGAGTATTAAAACCAGACGATAAAGGATCATCCTTGAAAACCACTTAGACACAACAACCCTTGGATAGTAGGCCCATATCAACATTTTATTTAAACTACCATTTAATAACCACTAGTCGAAGGTCCATTACAATCACATTCAATCAAGTTACATCCCAAGTATGAGTGTACATTTATAAGTGGGAGTTTTCCACTAATGTACCAGTTTAAATCCCAGAAGCAATCCATAAGTAATCCAATAGCATATACAGGATAAACATTAAGCATGTGATGTAGCAAATCAATTTCAACAATTAACACATGTGGTTATAGAATGGAGATATCATCTATAAATTAAAATAAAACTATAACTTAAGCTCATGGGAAAATGGAAAGATCAAAGGAAAGAATCACCTTGTGTTTGAACCATCTGCACCGTCGCTAAGAAGTGCGTGTTCCCTTAGAATCAATTCCTACCATTAATTGTAAAGTTGTATAATTAGATCCAAGCTTACACGCTATTTAGGGTTAGAGTCTTAACTTAGGGTTTGGATTACATAGGTTTTAGGGTTTCATCCTAAGGTTTAGTTCTAGGATTTTGATTATGGGATTTGGACTCTAATTTGCGTTACCATTAATGATATTATTAATGGGAATCATTGTTAAATAAAATTTATAAAATGAATTAGTTATTAATTTTACAAATATTACAATGGCTAATATTATATCAATTTATCTAATGACGCCCACTATAAATAATAATACTTATAATTTTCAAAACAATTATTAACATTAACAATGTACTTAATATTAGTTAACGTGTCCTTGATAATCATTGTGATGAACAGAAATAGTATGCTCTAACGTTAATAATAATATCTTAAGAATGACGAATAAAAATTTATATATATATATATATATATATATATATATATATATATATATATATATATATATATATATATATATATATATATATATATCAATTAATATAAATATGGACAATTACTAATGGTTAGTCATATCTAACTTAAAAATCCTAAAATGATGTTAACAATGATAATTAAAGTAATTTAAATCTGGAAAGAAAATGCGGACTCACCTTGTTGGCTCTGTTCGAGTCGAGTTGACTCGGTTAAGCACCCATCTACTCTCTCTCTCTCTCTCTCTCTCTCTCTCTCTCTCTCTCTCTCTCTCTCTTCTTCTTCTTCTTCTTCTTATCCTCCTCCTCCTCTCATCCTCTCATACTTCCTTTTCTTCGTTCTTTCTGCTTGAATGTCCAGCCATACCTGGACTGGACCCAATCCCAGCTGGATCTAGACTAGGCCCATGGTCGACTCGACACAGCTGACTCAGCGAGTCAGCCCAAAGCTCAAGTCAAAACTCTCTCTTCCTCTCTTTTCACATTTCCTTCTCTCTCTCATTCTCACTCTTCTTTCTTTCATCTGCCAAGGCCAGCAGCATCACTGGACGATCAGACTTGTCTTAGCCTGAACCAAACTCGGCAGCGAGTCAGGTTGACTCGGTTCTGCACAAGGAGGGACCACAGGCAGCAATGCAGCAAGGCAGCCCCACTCCCTCGCACTCACTCTCTCTTCCTTCTTCTCTCTATTTCTGTCCTTCCTCCCTTTCTTCTCCAGGGACGTCCAGCAATGGAATGGACCAAACCAGACGCTGCCTCGACTCAGTTGAGCTGAGTCGAGTAGGCAGCAGCGAAACTCGCCCTGTCTCTCTTCTTCGTTTTCTTTCTTCTCTCTCTCTCTCTCTCTCTGGATCTCTCTCTCATTTTTGTTTCTTTCTTCTTCTTTCTTCTTCTTTCTTCCTTTTTCTATGCTCTTTTGAAGGCCAGCAACTCTGGGACTTGGACAGAGTTCGGCCCGGTACGCTGAGCCACGACCCGGCCCAACTCAAACTCCCATCTCTCCCTCATTCCTCACCTGTTCTCGTCCTCTCTCTGACGTTTCTCTTTCTCTTCCTCCGGGCCTTTTCTGGAACCCCACCATGTCACGAACCTAGCCCAGCTCGAACCATGGTTGCTTGCCGACGAAGAAGGAGATGGAGCATTAATGGCAGATTGGAAACGGGGACTTATTCCTTCGAAATGATTATTGCAGATGGTTTTTATGGGCTCAGAGGGGCTCAGAGAATGGTTGGAGTGAAGCTCTAAGGAGATTTTCATGGTGGGTTTGAGGTTGGGGAGAAACGGCTGTTTTCTCCCACTTATTCTCTTTCCTTTTCTTAAACCTAGCTAGGACGATCAAGATCACTCCGTTTTGAACGGTGGAGATGTAAGGAGAGGAGTTTACACGGATCGCTGGTCTTGGCAGCAAGGACAGACTCCATTTTCGGAATGTTGGTTTTGTAAGGCCCGTTTGCACCGTAGATTGTGCCCACGAACCTGCACTCCAACATGCTAGATAGCAATATTTCTGTCGAGCCCAAGCCCTGAATACGATGGACGGTCTGGATCGTGAATGTGGGGACCAGATGGTGGGCCGTGTTCACAAAATGGGGAGGCTTGTGCGTCCGCTGCCAATCCGGAGAGAGAGGGAAAAATCTCTCTTCTTTTGGAGAGACACGGTCAGAGGTGCACACCCAGACCGATCCTCCTTGGTTCAATGCACAGCGGGTGCACACCCTGTTGTGCACGCCCACGATCTAGAGGTGGGGTCCACTTGGCTGTTTTGCCTGATTCACACCATCCATTCGTTCCTAGGAGTTCACTTAGGCCTTTGGACAAATATCAAGTAAATCTAAAGTTTTAGGTGGGCCCCACAGATGGATTCAGGTCCTATTTGCTAATTCACATCAATCTTTGCTAATTCACATCAATCTGATGGTCGGAAGTTTATGAAACTAAACAACAATGGTAAAAAAAAAAAAAGACCAAGGGATCCTTTGTAGGACTTTTATAATATATTACTAATCAAATACTAATATTAATATTAATTTTTATACTATTACTCTATCATGAACTATTTATTATTATAATTCTATTTTATTATTATTATTATTTTTACTTTGTTATATTGTGGGTCCCACTTTATAGGTTATTAGGATAACCCATCTTATAATTTTATAATACTTAAGTATTGAAATTTATTATTATTGCTGTTGTTATTCATTATATATGTTTTAAGATGTTCTATACACCATTTGGTTTCATTACTTAAGATTGGGATTGCCGAGTATACTAGTGGGTCACTCCATGTGATCATCTTATAACCCGGTGGTTGGATTGGGGGAATTAAGTGTCGAGGTGATCAGGATGCTTCTATAGTCCACTATGGATGGTTAAATGGCCAAGAATTCAATTAAATAGGCTCATGATCTAAACCGTTAGATGATCTTGAGATTCAATGGACGGTTTTAAGGTCCTACGACTAACTTGTTTTAAATCATTGATCAATGGCCTTGATTAGTTCACGTAACAAATTACTTGATAATATCGGGTCCTAACATAATTACACAAAGTCTAATACTAAACCATTGAGTTGAATGGTCAATCCAACACATTTGAGTGGGGACTTTGTCACGCCCAAAACTCAGAAACTAGGCTAACCAAAATTTCCGATCGCTGAATCCGGTGTCGACAGCCTCTGTAGTACCCCATTCTCAGCTCCCAGCGTCTATACGCCAGATTCTGATCCTGAGATTCTACAAGGAGAATTTTTCAATGTACATTTAACTCATAATAAGCATAATCATAAGTTTGCCCAAGTCACAAAGGCAATATCATCATCACATATCCACTAATATAAACAGTTAAATACAGTACTGAAAGGGAAATACATATGTCAAAAATCAAAGCTCTATAAATCCGCTGCATGCACCAAGCTCAATACTACTGTAACCTGACGCCACCTGCACGCATCTATCGTGCATAAGCTTATAAAAAGCTTAGTGAGTTGTGAAAGTGTGTGCACAAGGTAAGTGTCAAGTAAGCAATACCAGAGTAATCAGAGTAAGCGGAAGTACTGACAAGTACATGAGTCATACAATATCAGGGTACACAATATAAATCAGTTATGCAAATGAAGAGTCAAAGCTAGCCAAATATTAGATGCCGAGGATATAATGCCATAAATCATACAATATTAAAATGGGCGGGAATATACTGATAAGTCTGTGAGTGTCATTAGTCGTATCAAGGCTATGCGATGCAAGACATGAGTACTAATGGCTATATCAATGCAGAAACATCGCAACCTAAAATGCTAAGTACTGTGGATGCAATGTAATATGCGGTGCGAATGAAATGACCAAGCCGAAGTGAAATCGGGATGATGGTACGTAGTATCGTAGGTTATGGGGTCCATCATAAGGGACTTCTATCCAAACCAATCCCATACCTAAATTTAGATAGTCAGACTCAATGTGGTGAACTCCTGATCTCAGGTTAGTCACGAGCCCAACCGAAATCCTGGCCATGCGAAGGTACACAATAATTAGTTGCACACCACCAGCCCGAGTGGATAGTGAATGAATGAATGAATTGTAAGACCCGTATCTTGGTCCGTACCTTTCCGTACACTTCCGCGGTCGTACCGGTCGAATTCTGGCAACTTTCCACCCTTAAATAATATCGACGCACGACCCTGATTCACGTGCCGACAACCCGAGTCGACTCAACCCGAGACCAATACCATAGCGACCGCGCCGTCGTTGCGGTTCTGATACCGTGACTCGCGCGCCAAGGCGATACCCTGATCAAGAGTTATGGGCCAACGTTCGGTGCGAGAAAACGCCGCGCGTTGCGAAAACCAAGGGAATCTCAACGATGTGTCACATCAATCACATCAATCCCATCAATCAATCACCCATCAACCCATCACATGTCAAGTACACATCACTTCCATCCCTTTTCCCAAGCAACCACAAAAGTCTCCCAAACCCATACCTCTCTTACACAAAAGCCAACAAAGTCTTCTCAACCCATACCTTTCTTACACAAAAAGGCACAAAAGTCTTCCTAACCCATACTTTTCTTACACAACCATCACTCACCCATCCATCCATCACTCTCTCTCTCTCCCTTTACATCACTCTCTCTCTTTCTCTCTTTCTCATTTCAAAGAAAAAGCTCCCAAGCAAACATCCCACGTATGGAATTTTGCAAAAATCCCTAAGCTTCAAGTGGCCCACCTTCCTACCCCAAAATCTCCCATCTCAACCCTCCATTCTTCATCTTAGCCATTGAAGTTGAAGACAAGGTGCCAAGGAACCCCTAGGAGCGAGAAGATCGGACGGTGGGTGCCTCTATAGGGTAGTTTTTATTATTTTTATGGTGGACCAAGTGAGGCCCACCGATCCATGGTGTGGATCTCACTTGAGACCCTTATTTGTGGCCGATGGACCACATGGATCATCATGATCATTCCATGATGGGGCCATTCTCCATGGACCCCATCATGATGTTTATTTTCTCTTCAAAGGTCATCTAGACCGTCCATGTCGGTGGGGAAAGGATCCCCACCGTTGATTTTAAATTTCGGAAGTCCCACATGTTTTAAGGCCCACTTGTTGCATGATTTGTTGCTAGGGAGGGCCCATAATGACGGGGTCCCTCCATCACAAGCCGTGTCCCACTCTCCATGTCTCTCTCTCTCTCTTTTATTTTATTTTATTTTATTTTATTTTATTTTATTTTATTTTATTGCAATAGGAGGGTGTGGCCCACTTGAATGGATCCCACCTTGATGTAATTTTTATTCAAGTGGGGCCCACCTTGGACATTGAGCCCATGACACCCATCAGTGGTGGCCCACTCCATCAAGGCCCACACTCAAAAAAAAAAAAATTAACAAAAGACCGTCCAGCGTCTGGGACGCTGGACGTTTCAACGGAAAGGGAATAAAGGAAGAAAGAAAAAGAAAAGGGAAATGGTGGGCTGCTCCAACATAGCCCCACCTTGATGTATATTTTTAATCCAAGCCATCCATTTTATTCTCGGGATCGTTTTAGGCGTTGAGCCGAAAAATGAGATCGATCCAATTATCTGGCGGGCCGTGGCATTAAGAATACTAGTATTTTCCTTTAAAACTTGAAAAAATGATTGCTGGGGTCCACCAGAAGCTTGGACCCACCTGAAACTTGGTTTGGACCCTTAATTTTGTGGGACACATGCAATGGACGGAGTAGATCTATTTAATGTGGGTCCCACCTAGGAAAACAAAAATAAAGAAAATCCATGCATGCTTTTGCCTACTTTACGTCGAGAGAAAGAAAGGAAAAGAAGGAAAATGGTGGGCCACTCTTGTAAGCCCCAACTTAATGCATGGATTTAATCCAAGCTTTTCACCATCTTCCTCAGATTAATTTAGGCGTTGAACCAAAATTTGGGACCAATCCGGAACTCAGGTGGGCCATACCATCTAAAATCATAAGGAGACATGCCTGAAACATACAAAAACATTTGGTGGGGCCTACCTGAAATTTGGATGTGGCTGAAACTTGGTTTGGACGCCTAATTTTGTGGAACACATGCAATGGATGGGGTAGATCTGGTTAATGTGGGTCGCACCTAGGATAAAAAAAATAATTTTCTTTTTTGGCATGACTTTGTGCCATGAGTCCAGAGACGTCCACGTTAAAAAGGGTGGCCGTATTGGCCCACTTGTAGACTCCACCATGATGTATATTTTGCATCTATACCGTTCATTTAATAGGTCCCCTTGAATGGTGCGTTGACTCCAAAAATCATCCACAAACTGAACTCAGGTGGGCCATACCATCCAAATCATGTGAAGACATGCCTAAATCATATAAAAACACTTGGTGGGGCCTACCTGAATTTTGAATGTAGCTAAAACTTGGTGTGAACCCTCAAACAGGTGGGACACACGTAATGGACGAGTTGGATTACAAATAAACACTTTGGTGGGCCCTATATGGGACCCACTATGGTATGTGTGGCGCTTACCACACCGTACACAACAGTGGGTGGTGACACCCACTGTGATGCAAGTGTTTTACTCACGCCGTCCGTCCACGCCAGTGGACGGTGGCCCCCACTCAGATGTATGTATTGTGTCCACGCCGTCCATCTTGTGGGCCCCTGGCCACGTGACGTTATGAACAGGTATGGATGGCAATAAACATTACAGTGGGCCCTAGGCCATGTGATTCAATGAACAGTTTGGATGCAAATAAATAGTACAGTGGACCCAGGTTGGGTAGAAAATATACATTTCGGTGGGCCCTGGGTCTATATGACCTTATCAACAGGTTTGAATGGAAAATAAACATTTTGGTGGGCCCCTTGCTACATGGCCTTATCAACAGGTGGAATGTAAAATAAACATTTTGGCGGGCCCCTTGCCACACGGCCTTAACAACAGGTTGGGTGGCAAATAAGCATTTCAGTGAGCCCAGGATTGGCTGGAAATAAATGTTATAGTGGGCCCACATGGGAGTCTACCATGATGCATGAGTTTCATCCAAACCGTCCAACCATTTTGAGATCATTTTAAGGCCATTGTTGAGGCCCATCTTAATGTATTTGTGGCCCGCCCACTAAGGCCCACTTTGTTATTTATGGGCCCATGTGTGTAGGCCCAATTGATGTATTTGTGGCCCATCGTTGAGGCCCACCTTGGTATATATAAGGCCTATGTGATTAGGCCCATTTGATGTACATAAAGCTCATATGATTGGGCTCATTTTAATGAATTCTAAGGCCCATGGGTTATAACCCATTGCAAAGGACCTAAGGCCCATTGGTGAGGCTCATTAAGGTGATCCATTTGATGAATGCAAGGCCCATATGATACGGCTCAATTGATGTACTTAAGGCCCAATTGAGTGCAACTAGGTCCATTGCAATGCGTGATCCCTCCATGGAAAATAACGATATTTATAGTAAGTAATGCCTCGGGAACAATGATGGTTAGACGTCCACATTGTAGATACAATGTTGGTTAAATGTCCGCATTGTAACACTCCCCAAGGCCCACTAATAGGCCCATACTTGTAGTAAGTAGGCCGTCTAGGCCCATCTCAGTTATACACAGAGCCCATCTCTATATACATGTTTAGTATAAATCCATGATTCATTATCATACGCATCATATGTATGACTGATATGAGAAGTGACTGATCATAGCATATGCCTTCGGGCGAACTGTTTATGGGCTCCCTGGTAGGTGGAGTTGCCATAGTGCATGGTACACGTAGGATTGTTGCATGACTGGTAGTGTGACTCATGCACTTGCATTTGTATGATTGTGATTATTGTATGCCCTAGCGACATCAGGGCCATAGCCTCCACAGATGCATCGTGGGTGGCTGGATTGAATACCGGAAATGTTTGGTTCTAGCATACGGGCGCCATAGATGTCCCTGGGTGAAAACCCCTAAACCCGATGGTACCAGAGGATGACTCTAACGTCGAGACCGAGTGGATACATGAGCGCACGAGGGCCGTATACCAGTAGGTCGCGTCTCCCACTGTGTCGTGGTCGGTTGGAAAGGGGTGTGACCTTACCCGCCTGAGTGAGGGGGCAACTTCTAGGTTGAGTTTGACCAGCTTGAGGAATCGGTCCGCTATCGACGAGCCGGGCCCGATATTGGCAGGCGGATAGTGAGGTCTCTTCTGCTCTCCCAGTTGTGCGTTCGGATAGGGACGGCAAACTGGCGTAGAGTGTACTAGACCCCGGTGATTATCCAGAATGAGAACTGTACTGATATATGATGAGGATTGGCATGCTTGAGTTGCATCTCGCATCACATGGTCTGGATATGGCCGATCGCATTCATATCTTGCACTATATAGCCTTGGTACGGCTGATTGCATTCACGTATTCATCAGCATAATTCCGCATTACTCTAACCTTGTATTCTGAGCACGCTCGTATTGCGCACACACTTACACCGCCCTCTAAGCTTTCTATAAGCTTATGCACGATTGATGCGTGCAGGTGACGTCAGGACGCAGCCGTAGCGTAGTAGCAGCAGGAGCGTGCAGTCGAGCCTTTGGAGTTTTGTTATTAGCACTATCTTGTATTTCCCTTCATACACCTTGTATTCAAAGTTTTTTTTTTATCATAGTGGAAATGTAATGGAGTTCTTGGTTGTTGTTTGTGGGTTATGCCTTTGGTTATGCTTATTACGAATCAAACTGACATCGAAAATCCTCCTCGTAGCATCCCAGGATCGGAACCTGGTGAATGGGAGCTAGGAGCCGAGAATGGGGTTCTACGGAGGCTGTCGGCGTCGGATTCGGCGATCGGGAATTCTGTGAGCCCGGTTTCCGAGTTTGGGGCGTGACAGAAGTTGGTATCAGAGCATAACTTGGGAATAACCGAGAACAACATTACATGTTTGCTATGAGTGAAGAATGGCTAAGTTCTGAAGTTCGGATAGCTTCACGACTTTCCGATTTAGACCGTTAACATGCGTACATTCGAGAGTTTTTGAAGATGATAGGCGCTTTCGCTCTTTCCTGTAGGATATGGCGCCTGCGAGAGTTACTCGCTCGACTCCCGCACCACCACCTGAGGATTCTGCTTCACCATCGGAGGCTCCAGCTTTACCTCCTGCGTCTCCCGTTCCACCCTCAGAGATCCCTGATTCCTCCCATGAGGATGACATTCCTCTACCTGAGGCTGATGAGGAGCCGACTGTGACTGTGAGTGCCTCTCAGTTACAGCAGATGTTGCAGGCTGTGACAGCTGCACTACAGGGACAGGGCAGGCGCCCAGCTGTTTCACCAGCTCAGGTAGAGCAGGAGCGCGCGAGCGCCCTACTACGTGAGTTCAGGCGGCTTGATCCCCCACGTTTTCAGGGTGAGCCAGATCCGACTGCAGCTGAGAGATGGCGCTCCGATGTGGAGAAGATATTCGATACCATGTTATGTACGACCGAGCAGCGCGTTCGGTTAGCAGTATTCCTCTTTCAGGGTGAGGCCGAGCATTGGTGGACCTCTGTTACCCGTGTTGCCGGACCTGATTATGTCTGGACATGGGAGGATTTTGTTGACCGATTCGAGGAGCAGTACTTTCCCGACCATATCCGCCGTCAGCGAGCTTTAGAGTTCGAGACTCTGGTATAGGGAGACATGACCGTGGCACAGTACGCGGCCCGTTTTGTGGCTCTCTCGAGATTTGCACCATACATGGTTGATGACGAGGGGCGGAAGGCCCGCCGTTTCGAGCACGGCTTACGTTACGGCCTTCGAGGTCGTGTTGTCGGGCATGAGCTCCCTACCTTTCAGGCTGTAGTGCGGAGGGCTCAGATCTATGAGACTGAGTGGGCCAGCACGCAGGCCGATCGAGATCAGAGGAGGGGTCAGAAGAGACAGGCCCCCTCCAGTAGCTCACAACAGCATCGACGACCACAAAGACACAGGAGCCATCCATCTGCCAGAGTACCAGTAGCACCGTCGGCACCCCCAGCGGCACCACCGCAGAGACAGCTTTCTGACACTTGCTATGGATGCGGTGGGATAGGACACCGTAGGTGGGAGTGTCCCCGACCTCGGCAGCAGCAGCCGAGAGCACCACAACAGCCTCCACAGCAGCCAAGAGCACCACAATAGCCCCCTCAGCAGCAGCACCAGCCTTCGGGACCTCCCCCACAGCAGTAGAGACCTCAGAGGGGACCTACACCTCCCCAGCAGGCTCGGGGCAGATTTTATACCGTCCAGCAGGACCCCCAGTCATCAGGAGTAGTCGTTGATGATTCACGTGACTTGACCCCTACGCCGCCATGATGCGTCTTGAGAGTTAGAGCTTAAGATTCGTGAGCGTTATCCCTATCTTTTAGGTGTTTGAATTTGATGATATGTTGTGTTTTGATCATATATGATGTTAAGTTCCCTATCCTATTATGAGTTGTATTTAGCTGCAATCGTAGTGTAAATTTCGAGGACGAAATTTTTATTAGGTGGGGAGAGCTGTAAGACCCGTATCTTGGTCCGTACCTTTCCGTACACTTCCGCGGTCGTACCGGTCGAATTCTGGCAACTTTCCACCCTTAAATAATATCGACGCACGACCTTGATTCACGTGCCGACAACCCGAGTCGACTCAACCCGAGACCAATACCATAGCGACCGCGCCGTCGTTGCGGTTCTGATACCGTGACTCGCGCGCCAAGGCGATACCCTGATCAAGAGTTATGGGCCAACGTTCGGTGCGAGAAAACGCCGCGCGTTGCGAAAACCAAGGGAATCTCAACGATGTGTCACATCAATCACATCAATCCCATCAATCAATCACCCATCAACCCATCACATGTCAAGTACACATCACTTCCATCCCTTTTCCCAAGCAACCACAAAAGTCTCCCAAACCCATACCTCTCTTACACAAAAGCCAACAAAGTCTTCTCAACCCATACCTTTCTTACACAAAAAGGCACAAAAGTCTTCCTAACCCATACTTTTCTTACACAACCATCACTCACCCATCCATCCATCACTCTCTCTCTCTCCCTTTACATCACTCTCTCTCTTTCTCTCTTTCTCATTTCAAAGAAAAAGCTCCCAAGCAAACATCCCACGTATGGAATTTTGCAAAAATCCCTAAGCTTCAAGTGGCCCACCTTCCTACCCCAAAATCTCCCATCTCAACCCTCCATTCTTCATCTTAGCCATTGAAGTTGAAGACAAGGTGCCAAGGAACCCCTAGGAGCGAGAAGATCGGACGGTGGGTGCCTCTATAGGGTAGTTTTTATTGTTTTTATGGTGGACCAAGTGAGGCCCACCGATCCATGGTGTGGATCTCACTTGAGACCCTTATTTGTGGCCGATGGACCACATGGATCATCATGATCATTCCATGATGGGGCCATTCTCCATGGACCCCATCATGATGTTTATTTTCTCTTCAAAGGTCATCTAGACCGTCCATGTCGGTGGGGAAAGGATCCCCACCGTTGATTTTAAATTTCGGAAGTCCCACATGTTTTAAGGCCCACTTGTTGCATGATTTGTTGCTAGGGAGGGCCCATAATGACGGGGTCCCTCCATCACAAGCCGTGTCCCACTCTCCATGTCTCTCTCTCTCTCTTTTATTTTATTTTATTTTATTTTATTTTATTTTATTTCATTTTATTGCAATAGGAGGGTGTGGCCCACTTGAATGGATCCCACCTTGATGTAATTTTTATTCAAGTGGGGCCCACCTTGGACATTGAGCCCATGACACCCATCAGTGGTGGCCCACTCCATCAAGGCCCACACTCAAAAAAAAAAAAATTAACAAAAGACCGTCCAGCGTCTGGGACGCTGGACGTTTCAACGGAAAGGGAATAAAGGAAGAAAGAAAAAGAAAAGGGAAATGGTGGGCTGCTCCAACATAGCCCCACCTTGATGTATATTTTTAATCCAAGCCATCCATTTTATTCTCGGGATCGTTTTAGGCGTTGAGCCGAAAAATGAGATCGATCCAATTATCTGGCGGGCCGTGGCATTAAGAATACTAGTATTTTCCTTTAAAACTTGGAAAAATGATTGCTGGGGTCCACCAGAAGCTTGGACCCACCTGAAACTTGGTTTGGACCCTTAATTTTGTGGGACACATGCAATGGACGGAGTAGATCTATTTAATGTGGGTCCCACCTAGGAAAACAAAAATAAAGAAAATCCATGCATGCTTTTGCCTACTTTACGTCGAGAGAAAGAAAGGAAAAGAAGGAAAATGGTGGGCCACTCTTGTAAGCCCCAACTTAATGCATGGATTTAATCCAAGCTTTTCACCATCTTCCTCAGATTAATTTAGGCGTTGAACCAAAATTTGGGACCAATCCGGAACTCAGGTGGGCCATACCATCTAAAATCATAAGGAGACATGCCTGAAACATACAAAAACATTTGGTGGGGCCTACCTGAAATTTGGACGTGGCTGAAACTTGGTTTGGATGCCTAATTTTGTGGAACACATGCAATGGATGGGGTAGATCTGGTTAATGTGGGTCGCACCTAGGATAAAAAAAATAATTTTCTTTTTTGGCATGACTTTGTGCCATGAGTCCAGAGACGTCCACGTTAAAAAGGGTGGCCGTATTGGCCCACTTGTAGACTCCACCATGATGTATATTTTGCATCTATACCGTTCATTTAATAGGTCCCCTTGAATGGTGCGTTGACTCCAAAAATCATCCACAAACTGAACTCAGGTGGGCCATACCATCCAAATCATGTGAAGACATGCCTAAATCATATAAAAACACTTGGTGGGGCCTACCTGAATTTTGAATGTAGCTAAAACTTGGTGTGAACCCTCAAACAGGTGGGACACACGTAATGGACGAGTTGGATTACAAATAAACACTTTGGTGGGCCCTATATGGGACCCACTGTGGTATGTGTGGCGCTTACCACACCGTACACAACAGTGGGTGGTGACACCCACTGTGATGCAAGTGTTTTACTCACGCCGTCCGTCCACGCCAGTGGACGGTGGCCCCCACTCAGATGTATGTATTGTGTCCACGCCGTCCATCTTGTGGGCCCCTGGCCACGTGACGTTATGAACAGGTATGGATGGCAATAAACATTACAGTGGGCCCTAGGCCATGTGATTCAATGAACAGTTTGGATGCAAATAAATAGTACAGTGGACCCAGGTTGGGTAGAAAATATACATTTCGGTGGGCCCTGGGTCTATATGACCTTATCAACAGGTTTGAATGGAAAATAAACATTTTGGTGGGCCCCTTGCTACATGGCCTTATCAACAGGTGGAATGTAAAATAAACATTTTGGCGAGCCCCTTGCCACACGGCCTTAACAACAGGTTGGGTGGCAAATAAGCATTTCAGTGAGCCCAGGATTGGCTGGAAATAAATGTTATAGTGGGCCCACATGGGAGTCTACCATGATGCATGAGTTTCATCCAAACCGTCCAACCATTTTGAGATCATTTTAAGGCCATTGTTGAGGCCCATCTTAATGTATTTGTGGCCCGCCCACTAAGGCCCACTTTGTTATTTATGGGCCCATGTGTGTAGGCCCAATTGATGTATTTGTGGCCCATCGTTGAGGCCCACCTTGGTATATATAAGGCCTATGTGATTAGGCCCATTTGATGTACATAAAGCTCATATGATTGGGCTCATTTTAATGAATTCTAAGGCCCATGGGTTATAACCCATTGCAAAGGACCTAAGGCCCATTGGTGAGGCTCATTAAGGTGATCCATTTGATGAATGCAAGGCCCATATGATACGGCTCAATTGATGTACTTAAGGCCCAATTGAGTGCAACTAGGTCCATTGCAATGCGTGATCCCTCCATGGAAAATAACGATATTTATAGTAAGTAATGCCTCGGGAACAATGATGGTTAGACGTCCACATTGTAGATACAATGTTGGTTAAATGTCCGCATTGTAACACTCCCCAAGGCCCACTAATAGGCCCATACTTGTAGTAAGTAGGCCGTCTAGGCCCATCTCAGTTATACACAGAGCCCATCTCTATATACATGTTTAGTATAAATCCATGATTCATTATCATACGCATCATATGTATGACTGATATGAGAAGTGACTGATCATAGCATATGCCTTCGGGCGAACTGTTTATGGGCTCCCTGGTAGGTGGAGTTGCCATAGTGCATGGTACACGTAGGATTGTTGCATGACTGGTAGTGTGACTCATGCACTTGCATTTGTATGATTGTGATTATTGTATGCCCTAGCGACATCAGGGCCATAGCCTCCACAGATGCATCGTGGGTGGCTGGATTGAATACCGGAAATGTTTGGTTCTAGCATACGGGCGCCATAGATGTCCCTGGGTGAAAACCCCTAAACCCGATGGTACCAGAGGATGACTCTAACGTCGAGACCGAGTGGATACATGAGCGCACGAGGGCCGTATACCAGTAGGTCGCGTCTCCCACTGTGTCGTGGTCGGTTGGAAAGGGGTGTGACCTTACCCGCCTGAGTGAGGGGGCAACTTCTAGGTTGAGTTTGACCAGCTTGAGGAATCGGTCCGCTATCGACGAGCCGGGCCCGATATTGGCAGGCGGATAGTGAGGTCTCTTCTGCTCTCCCAGTTGTGCGTTCGGATAGGGACGGCAAACTGGCGTAGAGTGTACTAGACCCCGGTGATTATCCAGAATGAGAACTGTACTGATATATGATGAGGATTGGCATGCTTGAGTTGCATCTCGCATCACATGGTCTGGATATGGCCGATCGCATTCATATCTTGCACTATATAGCCTTGGTACGGCTGATTGCATTCACGTATTCATCAGCATAATTCCGCATTACTCTAACCTTGTATTCTGAGCACGCTCGTATTGCGCACACACTTACACCGCCCTCTAAGCTTTCTATAAGCTTATGCACGATTGATGCGTGCAGGTGACGTCAGGACGCAGCCGTAGCGTAGTAGCAGCAGGAGCGTGCAGTCGAGCCTTTGGAGTTTTGTTATTAGCACTATCTTGTATTTCCCTTCATACACCTTGTATTCAAAGTTTTTTTTTTATCATAGTGGAAATGTAATGGAGTTCTTGGTTGTTGTTTGTGGGTTATGCCTTTGGTTATGCTTATTACGAATCAAACTGACATCGAAAATCCTCCTCGTAGCATCCCAGGATCGGAACCTGGTGAATGGGAGCTAGGAGCCGAGAATGGGGTTCTACGGAGGCTGTCGGCGTCGGATTCGGCGATCGGGAATTCTGTGAGCCCGGTTTCCGAGTTTGGGGCGTGACATGAATGAATATACAATTCCTGCTTAATAAGTCCACGTATTAGTACGGTTACTATCGGGCCCGACTCGTTGATAGTAGACCCATTCCTCGAGCTGGTCAGACTCAGCCTAGCATTGCTCCATCCTCTCGGGAAGGTAAGGCTGTACCCCCTTCCAACCGACCATGACATAGTGGGAGACGCGGCCTAACAGTATGCAACCCTCATGCGCTCTCCACTCGGTCTAGACGTTGGAGTAACCTCTGGAATCAAGAAGGTTTAGGGACTTTCACCCAGGGATATCTATAGCACCCCATGTAGAATAGATTTTTGGTGTCCCATATCTCCATCCACGATATGCCTGTTGAGGCAACAATCTTGATGTCGCTAAGGCGTACAGTAATCACAATACACACTACAAGATGCATGAGTCACACAGTCCAATTATGCATCAATCATGCATATACCGTGCGCTCATGTGGGGCAACTCCACCTATTAGGGAGTCCTATGATCAATCTGCCATATACAATGGCCAATCATATCTCATAATCAAATATGCAGATGATGCGTATGGGCATGTATCATGATGTTATGCTGTCACATACTCAGAATCGGCCTCAATACTTGGAATTGACTTCAATAATCAGAATCGGCCTCGATACTCGGAATCTGCCTCGATGCTCGGAATTGACAATCGAATCGGCCTCCATAATCAGCCATGACAAATCAAAATTGACAGTCAAAATCGGCCTCGACAATCGAAATCGGCTTCAGAATCAACAATCGATAATCAGAATTGGAATCGGCCTTAACAATCTTACTCAACCTCGACAATTGAAATCAGAATCGGCCTCGACAATTTGACTCGGCCTCGATAATCGAAATCGGAATTAGCAATTAGGATTGACATTCGAAATCGATCAATAATTAGAATCAAAAAATTGGTTACGTCAATCAGAATCGGCAATTGGTCACGATAATCGAAATCGATCTATAATCAGAATTAGCAAATCGGTCACGTCAATTGGAATCGGCAATCTGTCATAGTAATTGGCCTCAATCGCTAATCGGCAATCGGCAAATCAGTCATGTCAATCGGAATCGATAATCGGTCACGACAATCAGAATCGATCAATAATCAGAATCGACAAATTGGTTACATTAATCGGAATCGGTAATCAGTCATGATAATCGGCCTCGATCGCTAATCGGCAATTGATAAATCGGTCACGTCAATCGGAATCGACAATCGGTTATGATAATTAGCCTCAATCGCTAATCGGCAATCGATAAATTGGTCACGTCAATCGAAATCGACAATCGGTCATGACAATCGGAATCGATCGATAATTGGAATCGATAAATCGGTCACGTCAATCGGAATCGGCAATCGGTCATGATAAACGGCCTCGATCGCTAATCAGCAATTGGCCACGACAATCAGAATCGATCAATAATCGGAATCGACAAATCCGTCACGACAATTTGCACCGATAATCAGTATCGATAATCAGCACCGATAATCAGAGTCGATAATCGGCATCGATAATCAGTAGATAAATAAAGCGGGATTTATAAATGATCGGCCGATCAACCATAGTATAAAGATCGCCACTCGGTCGTGGTTATATCAAATCTGATAGTACGGAGCTATCCGTCTACAGCAAATGGGGCCCACATATCTGAGTTAACCCACAAGAGAATTATGAGAATGGGTCTAACAAGGCCTAAGGGAAGGTTACAATGTGGACACTAAACCATCATTGCCTATTAATATGGACATTTAACCAACATTGCTCCCAGGGAGTGGTCCACATAGAGTCATACGTATAGTGGGCCCATGGCCCCACACAAGGGCCTAACATACATCACCATGTGCCTCACTCATGGGCCACATATACATCACATTGAGCCACATCTCAGGACCGAAAACACATCTCAATGGGGTCACATCACATGGGCTACATCATCACGGGCCGCTTTACCTCAAGTGGACCACATCACATGGGCTGCACCAATGGGCATCAAACACATCAAGTGGGCCGCATCAATGGGCCTCATATACATCAAGTGGGCTGCATTAATGGGCCGCACTAATGGGCCTCGTGTACATCAAGTCGGGCCTCATCATAGGGGCAGCACCATCTACACCATTCATCTATTTGTAGAGATCAATTAGAGTATTATTTAAAATTATATCATATCAAATGACCATCTGGACCATACCACAAACAGCAGTGGAGATAATGATTTTCACTTTTAACCATTCATCGAGCCCACCATAATGTTTATTTTCCATCCAATCTGTTCATAAGGTCACATGGACCTCAATTAGGAGGAAAACTAAGTTTCATATTGATCCAAAACTTTGGTGCTCTCAAACGGGTTTCAATGGTAGCCATTCAATCCCCCACTAATATTTGCAGTGTGGTCCACTTGATAAATAAATCTCTCTCATTTTTAATCTTAAGCCTTAAGACAAACCCAACCATCTGGATGCACGGTTTGGATACAATGCAAGCATCAGCGGGACCCACAAAACTTGCTGACGACATCACAATAGTGGGTTCCACCGAACTTACTGATGTCACCAGTAACTATGGCTGGCGGGGTCCCCAGATGGACGGTATAGATAAAATAATTACATTATGGTGGGGGCCACCCTTAAATGAATGGTGTTGATGAACACTTGCATCACCAAGTAACCCACCGTCCAGCAATATGGTCGGTGGAGATAAAGCACATATATCATAGTGTGGTCCATGGTCCAAATCAATGGGCGGACGGCGTGGATGAAATCCACACGTGATGTGGTGGTCCTCATATCAAAGGTGGATTGCCACCATCCAATTCAATGGTCGGTGAGAATGGGTGACGAACCAGATACATCTGATGGGTTCCACATATGCCACCAGTTATATAATATAATATTATATTATATGAATGCATTTATCTAGTGGGTCCCACGTAGGCCCACCAGCTGCATATAATATATTATATTATATTATATTATATTATATATATATATAATATTATATTATATTATATATATATAATATAATATTATATTATATTATAATATATATATATATATATATATAATATTATATGTTTTTTTTTATTATTATTTAATGTCCAGGCCCTGGACCTTATTGACGGACGGCTTGAATGAACCACATACCACGGTGGTCCCATGATTTAACGGTGTGGATCACACACATTCTACCAAGGTGGATCTCAACGTCCAGCGTTCTGGACGGTGCAGTTTCAACGGATAAATTAGGGCGGGGTCTACAGATGTGGCCCACCAGCAAAGAGGATGGACGGTTTGATATAACAAATACCTCATGCTCAGCCCACCGTCCTGAATAGATGGACGGTGAGGGTTAAATACATAAAAGTGAGCATCTGCACATGCATCGTCCAGATGGACGGTGCTGATAAATGCATACAAATAGGTGGGCCCCACCCTTACATGAACCACACGTGTGAGTGGCCACGACCATGGAAAACGGATGGAAGGTGTGGATGTTCACATACGTCACGCTGGTCCACACGGTCCTAGGTGACGTGGCACCCTGCCAGAGTAGCTTCTGCATCCATTGTATGAGGACCCACAGAACTTGCTGTCATCATCAGCAGGAAGGGGCCCGCAGTCCAAAAATGGATAGACGACTGGGATTAAAACCCAATGTAATGGTGGGTCCCACCGTCCAGGGATACATGAGCAGGTGGGACCCCTGATGATGGATGGCCTAATGTCCCATCGTCCAAATATACTGGACGGTGAGGATAAAGCAAATATATCAAAGTGGTCCCCACGTGGGGCCACCATAATATTATATTAATATATACTATACATATATGAATATTATATTAATTTATTTATCATATGTACACCCTCCAGCGTCCAGATGAACGGTCTGGACAGATGGATTAAATCCATAAATTTCAAGGGGCCCATCTCTAAATGGTGTGGATTGACAAAAACATTATGGTGGGTCCATGTGAGTGTGGGTACCATAGCTGCTTTGCAGCATAGATGAATCACATATATCAAGAGTAGGGGTCCACAGGACCGTTCAACCTGTCCAGCACCATCCAAATGGCCCGGACGGTGTAGATGACACAAACGTGGCCCATTCATTGTGTGGCCCATTAGCAGGTGGGCGGTTGGGATCTAACACATACACATACGTGGGACCCACTGAGCTTGCTGACGACAGTCAGCAGATGGGTTCCACCATCTGGATGGTTGGATGCAACACACGCATCATGGTGGGCTCCACGATGATGGTTGGAGTAGATATTTCACACACATAGGGTGAGCCGCACATCGGGGGAGAGAGAGAGAGAGAGAGAGAGAGAGAGAGAGAGAGAGAGAGAGAGAGAGAGAGAGAGAGATACGATCATGAGAGGGGAGGGACCCCGCCACAATGGGCCCTCCCTATACATAAATATATTAAAATGGGTCTCACATATGTGAACCTTCAAATCATGAAATCAACAAATAAAAGCACCCACCTTTGATCTCTTCTTCCTTCTTCCGCCAACATGATCTAGAGCTCCAAGGGGATGATTTCAATGGTCGAGGTGTTCTTTAAATGGTAGAGATAGGAGGTATGAAGTGGGCCACATATAACTTCTCCTCTCCCATGGAAAATGTTTGGACGTTGGTTTGCTTAGAGTTTGCTTGAGAAGTGGAGAAAATGAGAGAGAGAGAGGGGATGGGATGGGTGTGAGTGATTGGTGATGTGTACTTAACATGTAGGGGATGGGTTTGTAAGAGAGAGTTGACTTTAGGGGAGGGGTGGTTGCACTTGACATGATGTGGTAATTGATGGGATTGATGGGATTGATTTGACATGTTCTCTCTTGGGTTTTGCAACTGCGAGGTGTTTTCCTCAAACTGGACACAGGCACACTTCTTCTAGCTTGGGTATCGCCTCGGTGCATGAGACATGGCATCGGAACCACGCAGACGGTGCGGTCACAATGGTACAAATCTCGAATTAAGCCAACTCAAATCTATGGGATACGACTTAGGGTTGTGCGTAAACATTGATTATAGGTCGAAGGTTGCTGGAATTCGATGGGAAGAATCGCGGGAGTTGACGGAATAGTACGAACTAGGATACGAGCCTTACAGACTTCGCCTGACTAGTCATCATGGACTACTAGACAGTGCATTAAGTGATCTGGATTAACCTTCAAACATGCTTAGATGTTAGTGGGCGTTCATTAATGATCACATGATTAACGATCATGACATTCCATGGTCTACAATGAATGACTAGATGGTCGATCTTTCAGTTGCACAGGTGTGTAATTTAAACCTATGATTGCTCTTATAATCGTATGGTTGGATTGTTAATGATCATGGTATAAGTTGAACAATTAATGGGTCGTGTGGTCTAAGGCCTACGATAACTAACGTGAGATTCAAGTGCCTAGCAAGATTATTAAAATCTCAATTTGGCTTCCATCCTAACACTCGAGTACTAAAAGTACAGGGTGTTACAGACCCACTCTACCTCACCAGTTGATCGCTCATTTATGAAAAGTGTAGTATAAATGTTAGAAGGAAGCATCAAAAGCTTGATGATGCCGTTGAATCATTTTACCTCCTTTACTCAACCAAATGCTGACACAACTATCTCTGAAAAAAAACCCAGGTAGCAAAATTCACCAGCACAGCAAAACTTGAGGAAGGTAAAGACATGATATTTCTTGATATCAACCTCTAAGCTTATGTGGATCCTTACTCTTACTGGGGTGGTAGACTCTGTAAGACCCGTATCCTAATCCGTACTGTTCCGTTGCTTCCCGCGATCTTTTCCGTCGAATTCTGGCAATTCGTGACCTGTAGTCGATGTTGCGCATGACCGTAAGTCGTATCCTATACATTTGAGTCGGCTAAATCCAAGACTTGTATCATTGCGACCGTACCGTCGCCACGGTTCCAACGCCGCGACTCACGCACCGATCCGATACCCTGACTAAGAGATGTAGGTCAGCGTTTATTTTAAGAAAATGCCGCGCGTTTACATTCCTAAGAGAATCTCTACAAAGTGTCCCATCAATCACATCAATCAATCCCATCAATCACCTCTCATGTCAAGTACAAAGCAACCATGCTTCCTTTCTCCACAAGCCAAGCAACCACCAAGTCAACTATCATGTCAAGTACACCATCACCTCACCCATCACTCACATCCATCAACCATCACCCCATCACTCACCTCACATCTCCTTACATCGCATCTCTCTCTCTCTCTCTCATTTCTCAACAAATCCCAAGCAACCAAGAAGGCACTCCCACGTCCAAGCTTTTCCCATGAGAGAAATGTGTATGGTGGCCCACTTTCCCATCCCAAAACCCATCATCCTAGCCATCCATTTTCCATCTCAACCATCAAAGTGAAGCTCTAGGAGACCGGCTTTCCAACGAACCGAGAAGATCAAGTGGTGGGTGTTTTCATAAGCTAGATTTTCATATTTCTATGATGGGCCAAGCGAGGCCCACCGATCAATGGTGTGGATCTCATTTTGGGACCCTAAATGTGACCAATGACCCACTTTGATTTGAAGAACAATCCATGATGGGGCCATTCTCCATGGACCGCATCATGATGTTTAATTTCTTTACATAAATGGTCATCTAGAACATCCATTTCGGTGGAGAAAGGATCTCCACCGTTGATCTTTTATTTGGATGGTCTATGTACAACGGGTGTAAGACCCGTATCTTGGTCCGTACCTTTCCGTACACTTCCGCGGTCTTACCGGTCGAATTCCGGCAACTTTCGACCCTTAACCAGTATCGACGCGCGACCCTGATTCGTGTGCCGACAACCCGAGTCGACTCAACCCGAGACCAATGCCATAGCGACCGCACCGTCGCCGCGGTTCCGATACTGCGACTCGCGCGCCAAGGCGATACCCTGGTCAAGAGTTATGGGCCAACGTTCGGTGCGAGAAAATGCCACGCGTTGCGAAAACCAAGGGAATCTCAACGATGTGTCACATCAATCACATCAATCCCATCAATCAATCACCCATCAAGCCATCACATGTCAAGTACACATCACTTCCATCCCTTTTCCCAAGCAACCACAAAAGTCTTCCTAACCCATACCTTTCTTACACAAAAGACCACAAAAGTCTTCACCACCCATACCTCTCTTACACAAAAGCCACAAAAGTCAAGTTTTTCTTACACAACCATCACTCACCCATCCATCCATCACTCTCTCTCTCTCTCCCTTTACATCACTCTCTCTCTCTTTCTCTCTTTCTCATTCCAAAATTTCCAAGCAACAAAAATTTCAAGAGCCCCATACGTATGGAAATTTTCAACTTTCCTAAGCTCTAAGTGGCCCACCTTCCTACCCCAAAAATCTCCCATCTCAACCCTCCATTCTTCATCTTAGCCATTGAAGTTGAAGACAAAGTGCCAAGGAACCCCTAGGAGCGAGGAGATCGGACGGTGGGTGCCTCTATAGGGTAGATTTACTTGATTTTATGGTGGACCAAGTGAGGCCCACCGATCCATGGTGTGGATCTCACTTGGGACCCTAATATGTGGCCGATGGACCACTTGGATCATCATGATCGTTTCATGATGGGGCCATTCTCCATGGACCCCATCATGATGTTTATTTTCATTTAGAAAGGTCATCTAGACCGTCCGTATCGGTGGAGAATGGATCTCCACCGTTGATTTACATTTTCAATGGTCCTATGTGCAAGGGATCCATTTATTGTATAATTTTCTTGTAAGGGAGGGCCCATAATGTTGGGGTCCCTCCATCACAAGCCGTGTCCCACTCTCCATGTCTCTCTCTCTCTCTTTTATTTCTTTTATTTCATTTTATTTGATTTTATTTTATTTTTTTTATGCAAGGGTATTGTGGCCCACTTGAATGGACCTCACTTGAGGTGTTTATCTGGTCCAAGAATCCTTCAAGTGGGGCCCACCTTGTATGCCGAATCCCCATTATCCATTAGTGGTGGCCCACTTCAAAAGGGGCCCACCACCATGCGTATACAAAAAAAAAAACTCAGTGTCCAGCGTCTGGGACGCTGGACGTCCATGTTAAAAAAAAAAAAAAAAAAAAAGGGAAAGCGAGACTTTTTGGTGGCCCACTTGTTTAGGCTCCACCTTGATATTTATTCTCGATCCAAGCCGTCCATCCCTTTCACCATCTCATTTTAGGCGTTGAGCCAGAAAATGGGATTGAACGGAGCACCTGGTGGGCCATAGCGCCCAATATTGTATTCTCACCATTCAAACGCTAATTTCTTATTTTATTCCACTTCCAAGCATCAAAAAAATTCTAACTCTGGACTCATTTGGACAGTCTCGAGCCACTGATCGCAATGGCCAGAGCGAATTTCATTTTAGCGGGCCCCACGCGTAAAAAACCTTGGAAAAACTGTATTTTTCCAAAATATAAAAAAAAAACAAAACTAAGAGGCAGAGCCTCTGCAGCAGTAGCAGGGCTGCACGCGCCTGCGTGCAGCCGTGAGCGGCGGGCGGACGGCTGGCTCCCACGGCCTCCAGCCGTGGGCCCCACCTTGATGTTTTCATGCCATACAAACCGTTCATCTGGTGGACCACCCCCTACAGTGGCCCCCCTCCAAAGATCCGACTGATCCGATACTCAGGTGGCCCACACCATAGGAAACAGTGTGAATAAACATCCACCATTGAAACTCTTCCTGGGGCCCACAGAAGTTTTGGATCAAGCTGAAATTTTTATTTTCCCTCCACCTAGGTCCGAGAAGCCTTATGAATGGCTCGGATGGCATTTGGGCATCAGGGTGGGCCACATCCGTGGATCCCATCATTAATGTATGTGTTTTTATACACCGTCCACGGTTGTGGACGGTGGACTCCCACCATAATATATGTGTTATACTCCACCGTCCAGCGGACGGTGGGGCCCCCTTGTGGCATATGTGCCTTGTTCGCACTGTCCACTGGACAGTGGGACCCACTATGATGCATGTGATGCATCTGAACTGTCGATCCATTGAATTGTTTAAGGCCTTTGGGGTTAAGTCCATTTGTCTTACAAAAGGCCTATGGGCTAGACCCATTTGAGTTAAAAAAAAAAAAAGGGCTTATGTGCTAGGCCATTTCGATTCACTTAAGGCCTAAGAACTTGAGCCCACTTGATACGTTCCAATTCCATAAGAATAGGCCCTTTTGATGTGATCCAAGGCCCATAAAATTGGACCCAATGTTGCATTCTTAAAGCCCATGGAAGTGGACCCAATTGATATATTGTAAGGCCCATGGGACTAAACCCATTGATTATAAAAAAAAAATAAAAAAGGGGAGGCCCATGGGATTAGGCCCATTGGACTTGTTTGAGATCCATGGAATTAGGCCCATTGGACTTGTTTGAGACTCATGGGCTAGGCCTACTTGATATATGTAAGACCTAGGGGTTTAGGCCCATTTGTTTCATGTTAGGCCTATGGGTTGAGACCCACTTGACCCACATGTGGGACTCAATTGGTGTGGCCCATTGGTCATACATTAGACTCATGAGACTAAGCTCATTTGATGTCATCCTAGGCCCACGGGTTTGACCCATTGCAATGCACATAAGACCCATTGGTATGACCCAGTTATGTGGCCCATCTGATGAATAGAAGGCCCATAAGATATGGCCCATTTGATATATATGTAAGGTCCAATGGGAAGAACCTATGGTACATTGCAATGTGTAAATCCATTACAGACTAACTAGCAATGTTTACGACGATCGTGTCTTGGGAGTAATGATGGTTTGACGTCCACATTGCGAGTGTAATGTTGGTTGGATGTCCACATTACGACTCTCCTTAGGGCCCATTACTGGCCGTACTTGTTGTGTATAGGTCGTCCAGGCCCATCTACGTTGTAAGAATGGATCATCACTCATTGACATGTTTAGTGACTCATGATCATACGCATCATATGCATGCTTGATATGAGGATTGACTGATCATAGCATATGCCTTCGGGCAGGTTGTTTATGGGCTCCTAGTTAGGTAGTATTGCCCTACATCAGCGCACGATATGCGCAGAATTTGCTGCATGATTGGATAGTGTGAATCATGCATACCGCATTTGTATGACATGGATATGGTACGCCCTAGCGACATCGGGGTCGTAACTTCCACAGATGTATCGTGGTTGGCAGGATTGGATACCGAAAATCTTGATCTACATGGGGTACTATAGATATCCCTGGGTGAAAGTCCCTAAACCCTTATGGTACCAAGAGGTTGCTCCAACGTCTAGACCGAGTGGGTAGATGAGCACTGAGTGCCGAATACCAGTTGGCTGTGCTCTCCACTATGTCGTGGTCGGTTGGAAGGGGGTGCGGCCTTGCCCGTCCGAGTGTAGGGGGCAATGCTAGGCTGAGTCTGACCAGCTCGAGGAATGGGTTCGCTATCGACGAGTCGCGCCCGATATTGGCAGACGGATAGTGAGGTCTCTTCCACTTACCTTATTGCACGCGATGTGGCGGCAATCTGGTGTAGAGTGTACTAGACCCCGGTGATATTCTATACTTTGAGCTGTATTGATGTGTGGACATAGATGAGGACCTGTATGCTTGAGCTGCATTGCACATCGCATGGCCTTGGGATGGCCGATACCATTCATGTCTTGCATCGCATAGCCTTGTTACGGCTCATGATATTATAGATCCATCTGCATATTCTGCTTTACTCTGATATTGCATGTTCATATTACTACCTTGCGCACACACTTTCACCACCCTCTAAGCTTTCTGTAAGCTTATGCACGACCGTTGCGTGCAGGTGACGTTGGTTCGCAGCAGCGTTGAGACAGGAGCACGTTGCAGAGTATTTTGGAGTTTTTGTTCTTTACCATTGTATTTCCCTTTATGCTCATTGTACTTGTAAAGTTTTTGATCATAGTGGAAATGTAATGGAGTGCTTGGTTGTTGTTTGTGGGTTATGCCTTTGGTTATGCTTATTACGAATCAAACTGACATTGAAAATCCTCCTCGTAGCATCCCAGGATCGGAACCTGGCGAATGGGAGCTAGGAGCCGAGAATGGGGTTCTACGGAGGCTGTCGGCGCCGGATTCGGCGATCGGGAATTTTGTGAGCCCGATTTTCTAGTTTGGGGCGTGACAGAAGTTGGTATCAGAGCATAACTTGGGAATAACCTAGAACAACATTACATGTTTGCTATGAGTGAAGAATGGCTAAGTTCCGAAGTTCGGATAGCTTCGCGACCTTCCAATTCAGACCGTTAACGTGCATACCTTCGAGAGTTTGGAAGTTGATCGGCACCTTTGCTCTTCCTTGTAGGATATGGTGCCTATGAGAGTTACTCGATCGACTCCCGCACCACCACCGGAGGATTCTGCTTCGCCATCGGAGGCTCCAGCTTTACCACCTGCGTCTCCCGTTCCACTCTTAGAGATCCCTGCTTCCTCCCATGAGGATGACATTCCTCCACATGAGGCCGATGAGGAGCCGACCGTGACCGTTAGTGCCTCTCAGTTACAGCAGATGTTACAGGCTGTGACAGCCGCACTACAGGGACAGGGCAGACGTCCAGCTGTTTCACCAGCTCAGCAGAGCAGGAGCGCGCGAGCGCCTTACTACGTGAGTTCAGACGGCTTGATCCCCCACGTTTTCAGGGCGAGCCAGATCCGACTGCAGCAGAGAGATGGCGCTCCGATGTGGAGAAGATCTTCGATACCATGTCATGTACGACCGAACAGCGCATCTGACTTGCAGTATTTCTATTCCAGGGTCAGGCCGAGCATTGGTGGACCTCTGTTACTCGTGTTGCCGGACCCGATTATGTCTGGACATGGGAGGACTTTGTGGACCGATTCGAGGAGCAGTATTTCCCCGACCATATCCGTCGTCAGCGAGCTTTAGAGTTCGAGACTCTGGTGTAGGGAGACATGACGGTGGCACAGTACGCGGCCCGTTTTGTGGCACTGTCACGTTTTGCACCATATATGGTTGATGACGAGGGGCGGAAGGCCCGCTGTTTCGAGCACGGCTTACGTTACGGCCTTCGAGGTCGAGTTATTAGGCATGAGCTCCCTACTTTCCAAGCAGTCGTGCGGAGAGCTCAGATTTACGAGACTGAGTGGGCCAGTTCTCAGTCTGAGCGTGGTCAGAGGAGTGACCGGAAGAGGCAGGCTTCTTCCAGTCCTTCCCAGCAGCGTCGACCACAGCAGCAGAGGCGTACAGGTCGCCCAGCCTTCCGAGCACCATCAGCACTAGCAGCACCTCCACCACCACCTCAGAGGCAGTTCACCGGTACTTGCTTCAGGTGTGGAGCGACGGGACACCGTTCATGGGAGTGTCCCAGCCCCCAGCAGCAGCAGAGAGGTCCACAGCAGTAGAGACCTCCACCGCAGCAGCAGAGACCCCCACAGCAGCAGCGACAGCAGCCTCCACCACCAAGACCACCTCAGCAGCAGCATCAGCATCAGCCCCAGCCTCAGAGGCCACAGCAGCAGAGGCAGCAGTTTCGACCGCCTCACCGACCCCAGCAGCAGCAGCAGCACGTTCAGAGGGGACATGCACCTCCCCAGCCAGCTCAGGCTAGATTTTATGCGGCTCAGCAGGATCCGCATTCATCTGGAGGTGTAGTTGAGGGTATACTGCCAGTTTCTGCATGCATTGCACGTGTACTGTTTGATTCTAGTGTATCGCATTCTTTTGTGGCCGAGAGCTTCTGTCGATCGGCCGGCTTACCGATGGAGTCTACTGATGTGAGCCTATCAGTATCGACTCCCTTGGGGAGGACTGCAGCGTTGGGACGATTTTGCTCATCTTGTCCCGTTTTAGTTGGGGATACCTTTCTGCCTGTCGATCTATTCGTTTTGCCGATGTCTGAGTTCGACGTCATCCTAGGCATGGATTGGCTCGCTGAGTATTATGCCATTTTGGACTGCGCCGCGAGGACCGTCACGTTTGGTATACCCGGCATACCACAGTTTTAGTTCGTTGCAGAGGCCAGATGAGAGCAGTTATCTTATTTGATGTCTTGCGCCATAGAAGAGCCTGTCGCCGTTTGCATCGACTATTTTCCGATAGTATGCGATTTTTCCGATGTGTTCCAGGAGATTCCAGGATTACCGCCTCGTCGACTCACCGAGTTTCAGATCGATCTCGTTCCCGGTATCGTATGGCACCGTTAGAGTTACGAAAACTGCAGAAGCAGTTGGACAAGTTACGTGAGTTGGGTTTTATCCGTCAGAGCAGTTCGCCGTGGGGAGCGCCAGTACTCTTCGTGAAGAAGAAGGATGACTCGTTGAGGCTCTACGTTGACTATCGCGAGCTCAACAAAATCACGATCAAGAACAAGTACCCGCTCCCTAGGATTGATGATTTGTTCGACCAGCTGCAGGGTGCACAGTTCTTTTCGAAGATTGACCTGCGTTCCAGTTATCATCAGATTCGGGTCCGAGATGAGGACATTCCGAAGACGGCATTCAGGACGCGTTACGGTCATTTTGAGTTTCAGGTCATGTCCTTCGGACTGACCAATGCACCCGCGGTCTTCATGCAGCTGATGAACGAGGTATTCCACCCATATCTGGATCAGTTTGTTGTAGTCTTCATCGACGACATTCTGATCTATTCGAGGACCCGTGAGGAGCATGAGCAGCACTTGGAGATTACCTTACAGACCCTCCGCGCATACCAGCTGTATGCGAAGCTGGAGAAGTGTGAGTTCTGGCAGGAGGAGGTGAAGTTCCTCGGTCACGTGGTGACGAGGGAGGGTGTCGCAGTGGACCCCTCGAAGGTCGAGGCAGTGAGTCAGTGGGGCCAGCCCACGACTGCGACAGAGATCCGTAGTTTCCTTGGTTTGGCGTGCTATTACCGACGTTTCATCGAGGGTTTTTCTCGTATTACAGCCCCGCTGACCAGGTTGACTCGGAAGGGCGCAGAGTTTATTTGGAGTGACGCCTGCGAGCGAGCATTTACGGAGTTGAAGGACCGTCTGACGTCCGCTCCTGTCCTCACTCTTCCATCTGGGAGTGACGACTTTATTGTATTCACTGATGCCTCGCATATCGGTTTGGGTGCTGTCCTGATGCAGCACGGGAGACCAGTGGCCTTTGCGTCTCGTCAGCTCAAGGTCCATGAGCTGAACTATCCTACGCATGACTTAGAGCTGGCTGCAGTTGTCTTCGCACTGAAGGTGTGGAGGCACTACCTGTACGGGGTTAGGTTCGAGCTCTTCTCTGATCACAAGAGCTTGAAGTACCTCTTCTCACAGTCGGAGTTGAATATGAGACAGAGGCGCAGATGGAGCTCCTGAAGGACTATGATTTCGATCTCCAGTGCCACCCGGACAAGGCGAACGTGGTGGCAGATGCCCTCAGCCGTCAGCCACGAGGCCTAGTGGCGAACATGATGATTCAGGAATGGCGGATGCTTGAGGATGTTGCCGCGTACGACTTTGAGTTCGGCCTGCAGTCTTCCATTGTACAGTTATCGAGCTTGTCGATTCAACCCTCTCTTGTCGCTAGGGTGATCGAGGCTCAGCAGGCTGATGAGTCGTTGCAGAGTTATATGGCTGAGGCGGCATCTGAGGGTCAGGCAGACTGGCAGATCGGTACAGACGGTGGACTTCGCTTCAGAGGCCGATTATGTGTCCCGGATATTCCAGAGTTACGCAGAGATCTTATGACCGAGGCACATCGATCGCGATTTTCTATGCACCGGGGTTCGACGAAGATGTACCGTGACATGAGGCGACAGTATTTTTGGGCAGGGATGAAGCGTCAGATCGCCAGTTTCGTGGCCGAGTGTGACACGTGCCAGCGTGTCAAGGCCGATCATCAGAGACCTCCTGGTCTGTTGCAGCCGTTAAGCGTCCCGATGTGGAAGTGGGAGCACGTGTCGACTGATTTCATTATGGGTTTATCGAGGACTCAACGCGGTCATGACGCCATTTAGGTTGTTGTGGATCGTCTGACGAAGTCGGCACATTTCTTTGCGATGCGTGCGACTTGGTCTATGAACAGGCTTGTGAAATTATTTACCGAGGAGATTGTGAGACTGCATGGCGTTCCAGTCTCGATCGTTTCTGACCGAGACTCGAGGTTCACGTCTCAGTTTTGGGGGAGCTTCCAGCGATCGATGGGGACTGATTTGCAGCTCAGCACCGCGTACCATCCGCAGACCGATGGCCAGACCGAGAGGGTCAATCAGATACTTGAAGATATGCTTCGGGCCTGCGCGATTGACTTCGGGGGTAGCTGGGATGAGCATCTGCGATTGGCTGAATTCGCGTATAATAACAGCTATCAGGCGACCATCGGCATGGCTCCTTTTGAGGCACTATATGGCAGACCATGTAGATCACCGAGTTGTTGGACCGAGGTTGGAGAGCGCCGTCTCCTAGGTCCTGAGCTTGTGCAGGAGACTTCGGATGCTATTGACATCATCAGGCAGAGGATGCGCACAGCTCAGAGCCGACAGAAGAGTTCTGCTGATCGTCGGCGTCGTCCCTTGGAGTTTGATGTAGGGGACCATGTGTATCTCAAGGTCTCGCCCATGAAGGGCGTAGTTCGATTTGGAGCGAAGGGCAAGCTTGCCCCGAGATTCATAGGACCTTTTGAGATCACTAGGCGCATTGGCGCCGTGGCCTATCGGCTTGCCTTGCCATCTCAGTTGTCTGGCGTCCACGACGTTTTCCACGTCTCCATGTTGAGGAAGTGTGGGTCAGACATAGTTCCCGTTATTGATTGGCAGCCGTTGGAGGTTCGTGAGGACGCTTCTTACATTGAGCAGCCAGTTCGTATCCTTGATCGGAAGGAGCAGGTCCTCAGAACCAAGGTCATTCCGTTGGTGAAGGTGCAGTGGGGTCACCATTCTGTAGAGGAGGCTTCGTGGTAGCGTGAGGCTGAGATTCGAGAGCGTTATCCTCATCTCTTTGATGGTTGATCATATGATGTATTTTATATGCTGCCCTAAATTCTATATGATGACGTTATGTTTCTTATTCTTCGCGAGTTATGCTTAGTTGCGATGCTTGTGTAAATTTCGAGGACGAAATTTTTATAAGGAGGGGAGAGCTGTAAGACCCGTATCTTGGTCCGTATCTTTCCGTACACTTTCGCGGTCTTACCGGTCGAATTCCGACAACTTTCGACCCTTAATCAGTATCGACGCTCGACCCTGATTCATGTGCCGACAACCCGAGTCGACTCAACCCGAGACCAATGCCATAGCGACCGCACCGTCGCCGCGGTTCCGATACCGCGACTCGCGCGCCAAGGCGATACCCTGGTCAAGAGTTATGGGCCAACGTTCGGTGCGAGAAAACGCCGCACGTTGAGAAAACCAAGGGAATCTCAACGATGTGTCACATCAATCACATCAATCCCATCAATCAATCACCCATCAAGCCATCACATGTCAAGTACACATCACTTCCATCCCTTTTCCCAAGCAACCACAAATGTCTTCCTAACCCATACCTTTCTTACAGAAAAGACCACAAAAGTCTTCACCACCCATACCTCTCTTACACAAAAGCCACAAAAGTCAAGTTTTTCTTACACAACCATCACTCACCCATCCATCCATCACTCTCTCTCTCCCCCTTTACATCACTCTCTCTCTCTTTCTCTCTTTCTCATTCCAAAATTTCCAAGCAATAAAAATTTCAAGAGCCCCATACGTATGAAAATTTTTAACTTTCCTAAGCTCTAAGTGGCCCACCTTCCTACCCCAAAAATCTCCCATCTCAACCCTCCATTCTTCATCTTAGCCATTGAAGTTGAAGACAAGGTGCCAAGGAACCCCTAGGAGCGAGGAGATCGGACGGTGGGTGCCTCTATAGGGTAGATTTACTTGATTTTATGGTGGACCAAGTGAGGCCCACCGATCCATGGTGTGGATCTCACTTGGGACCCTAATATGTGGCCGATGGACCACTTGGATCATCATGATCGTTCCATGATGGGGCCATTCTCCATGGACCCCATCATGATGTTTATTTTCATTTAGAAAGGTCATCTAGACCGTCCGTATCGGTGGAGAATGGATCTCCACCGTTGATTTACATTTTCAATGGTCCTATGTGCAAGAGATCCATTTATTGTATAATTTTCTTGTAAGGGAAGGCCCATAATGTCGGGGTCCCTCCATCACAAGCCGTGTCCCACTCTCCATGTCTCTCTCTCTCTCTTTTATTTCTTTTATTTCATTTTATTTGATTTTATTTTATTTTTTTATGCAAGGGTGTTGTGGCCCACTTGAATGGACCTCACTTGAGGTGTTTATCTGGTCCAAGAATCCTTCAAGTGGGGCCCACCTTGTATGCCGAATCCCCATTATCCATTAGTGGTGGCCCACTTCAAAAGGGGCCCACCACCATGCGTATACAAAAAAAAAAAACTCACTGTCCAGCGTCTGGGACGCTGGACGTCCATGTTCAAAAAAAAAAAAAAAAAAAAAAAGGGAAAGCGAGACTTTTTGGTGGCCCACTTGTTTAGGCTCCACCTTGATATTTATTCTCGATCCAAGCCGTCCATCCCTTTCACCATCTCATTTCAGGCGTTGAGCCAGAAAATGGGATTGAACGGAGCACCTGGTGGGCCATAGCGTCCAATATTGTATTCTCACCATTCAAACGCTAATTTCTTATTTTATTCCACTTCCAAGCATCAAAAAAATTCTAACTCTGGACTCATTTGGACGGTCTCGAGCCACTGATCGCAATGGCCAGAGCGAATTTCGTTTTAGCGGGCCCCACGCGTAAAAAACCTTGGAAAAACTGTATTTTTCCAAAATATAAAAAAAAAACAAAACTAAGAGGCAGAGCCTCTGCAGCAGCAGCAGGGCTGCACGCGCCTGCGTGCAGCCGTGAGCGGCGGGCGGACGGCTGGCTCCCACGGCCTCCAGCCGTGGGCCCCACCTTGATGTTTTCATGCCATACAAACCGTTCATCTGGTGGACCACCCCCTACAGTGGCCCCCCTCCAAAGATCCGACTGATCCGATACTCAGGTGGCCCACACCATAGGAAACAGTGTGAATAAACATCCACCATTAAAACTCTTCCTGGGGCCCACAGAAGTTTTGGATCAAGCTGAAATTTTTATTTTCCCTCCACCTAGGTCCGAGAAGGCTTATGAATGGCTCGGATGGCATTTGGGCATCAGGGTGGGCCACATCCGTGGATCCCCCCATTAATGTATGTGTTTTTATACACCGTCCACGGTTGTGGACGATGGACTCCCACCATAATATATGTGTTATACTCCACCGTCCAGCGGACGGTGGGGCCCCCTTGTGGCATATGTGCCTTGTTCGCACTGTCCACTGGACAGTGGGACCCACTATGATGCATGTGATGCATCCGAACTGTCGATCCATTGAATTGTTTAAGGCCTTTGGGGTTAAGTCCATTTGTCTTACAAAAGGCCTATGGGCTAGACCCATTTGAGTTAAAAAAAAAAGGGCTTATGTGCTAGGCCATTTCGATTCACTTAAGGCCTAAGAACTTGGGCCCACTTGATACATTCCAATTCCATAAGAATAGGCCCTTTTGATGTGATCCAAGGCCCATAAAATTGGACCCAATGTTGCATTCTTAAAGCCCATGGAAGTGGACCCAATTGATATATTGTAAGGCCCATGGGACTAAACCCATTGATTATAAAAAAATAAAATAAAAAAGGGGAGGCCCATGGGATTAGGCCCATTGGACTTGTTTGAGATCCATGGAATTAGGCCCATTGGACTTGTTTGAGATCCTTGGAATTAGGCCCATTGGACTTGTTTGAGACTCATGGGCTAGGCCTACTTGATATATGTAAGACCTAGGGGTTTAGGCCCATTTGTTTCATGTTAGGCCTATGGGTTGAGGCCCACTTGACCCACATGTGGGACTCAATTGGTGTGGCCCATTGGTCATACATTAGACTCATGAGACTAAGCTCATTTGATGTCATCCTAAGCCCACAGGTTTGACCCATTGCAATGCACATAAGACCCATTCGTATGACCCAGTTATGTGGCCCATCTGATAAATAGAAGGCCCATAAGATATGGCCCATTTGATATATATGTAAGGTCCAATGGGAAGAACCTATGGTACATTGCAATGTGTAAATCCATTATAGACTAACTAGCAATGTTTACGACGATCGTGTCTTGGGAGCAATGATGGTTTGACGTCCACATTGCGAGTGTAATGTTGGTTGGATGTCCACATTACGACTCTCCTTAGGGCCCATTACTGGCCGTACTTGTTGTGTATAGGCCGTCCAGGCCCATCTACGTTGTAAGAATGGATCATCACTCATTGACATGTTTAGTGACTCATGATCATACGCATCATATGCATGCTTGATATGAGGATTGACTGATCATAGCATATGCCTTCGGGCAGGTTGTTTATGGGCTCCTAGTTAGGCAGTGTTGCCCTACATCAGCGCACGATACGCGTAGGATTTGCTGCATGATTGGATAGTGTGAATCATGCATACCGCATTTGTATGACATGGATATGGTACGCCCTAGCGACATCGGGGTCGTAACTTCCACAGATGTATCGTGGTTGGCAGGATTGGATACCGGAAATCTTGATCTACATGGGGTACTATAGATATCCCTGGGTGAAAGTCCCTAAACCCTTATGGTACCAAGAGGTTGCTCCAACGTCTAGACCGAGTGGGTAGATGAGCACTGAGTGCCGAATACCAGTTGGCTGTGCTCTCCACTATGTCGTGGTCGGTTGGAAGGGGGTGCGGCCTTACCCGTCCAAGTGTAGGGGGCAATGCTAGGCTGAGTTTGACCAGCTCGAGGAATGGGTCCGCTATCGACGAGTCGCGCCCGATATTGGCAGACGGATAGTGAGGTCTCTTCCACTTACCTTATTGCGCGCGATGTGGCGGCAATCTGGTGTAGAGTGTACTAGACCCCGGTGATATTCCATACTTTGAGCTGTATTAATGTGTGGACATAGATGAGGACCTGTATGCTTGAGCTGCATTGCACATCGCATGGCCTTGGAATAGCCGATACCATTCATGTCTTGCATCGCATAGCCTTGTTACGGCTCATGATATTATAGATCCATCTGCATATTCTACTTTACTCTGATATTGCATGTTCATATTACTACCTTGCGCACACACTTTCACCACCCTCTAAGCTTTCCGTAAGCTTATGCACGACCGTTGCGTGCAGGTGACGTTGGTTCGCAGCAGCGTTGAGACAGGAGCACGTTGCAGAGCATTTTGGAGTTTTTGTTCTTTACCATTGTATTTCCCTTTATGCTCATTATACTTGTAAAGTTTTTGATCATAGTGGAAATGTAATGGAGTGCTTGGTTGTTGTTTGTGGGTTATGCCTTTGGTTATGCTTATTACGAATCAAACTGACATTGAAAATCCTCCTCGTAGCATCCCAGGATCGGAACCTGGCGAATGGGAGCTAGGAGCCGAGAATGGGGTTCTACGGAGGCTGTCGACGCCGGATTCGGCGATCGGGAATTTTGTGAGCCCGGTTTTCTAGTTTGGGGCGTGACAACGGGACCCATTGGTGTATGGTTAGATGATTGAAACGGTGGGCCCATAGTGCCGGGGTCCCTCCATCACGCGTGTCTCACTCTATCTCTCTCTCTCTCCCTCTCTTTTTTCCATTATTTTTGTGTGTGATGATGTAGAGGTGTGGCCCACTTCAATAGACCCCACCTTGATATATGCCTTATCCATACCATCCATGCAATGGTGGCCCACCTAGATAACCCATCTGAAGGTGGGGCCCACCTTAATGTGGTATCCAAAATCATCCAGCTTCCAGAGACGCTGGACGTCTAAGTGAAGTATGAATCGTCAGTGAGTGTACTGGAAAAAAGAAAAAAAATGCACAGAATTAAAGTTTTGGAGAGGGCCATTTGAATAGGCCTCACCTTGAGGTATGTATTCAATCCAAGCCGTCTATCCTTTTCCCCATCCCATTTTAGGCGTTGAGCCGAAAAATGAGGTTGATCGGGGTATCTAGTGGGCCATAGTGTTGAAAACAATATTAGTACCGTTGAAATCTACCCAGATTTTTATTACATGTTGGAAAATGTCCGATATTGGTCTTGATTGTTTTGTTTTGGGCTTGGGAATGCAATGGATGGTGTGGATGCACTTGGAGCGGGCCCCGCATATTAAAAACTACAGAAAAATAGTTTTTCAAAAAAAAAAAAGAGGACGCAAGCAGCAGAGGCTACTGCCTCTGGACGTCAAAACGCCCACGGACGGGTGGACACAGGGGGTCCCACGGCTGATCGTGTGGGCCCCACCTTGATGTTTATTTACCATCCGACCTATTCATATGGTGGCCCACCCTCTGAGGTGGGCCCTCCCCAAAAATGAGGGCCATCCAAAGCTCAGGTGGCCCACACCATAAGAAACAATGTGAATTGAATTCTACCATTGAAATCCTTTTTGGCCCCCATAGAAGTTCTAGATCAAGATGAAATTTGTTTTCACCCTTCATTCAGGTCTGCGTGACCTAATGAATGGGTTGGATGACATGTAAACAACATGGTGGGCCCCACATGGGACCCACAGTGATGTATAAACTCCACCGTCCGCACAGATGGTGGAGCCCACTGTAATGTATGTATTGACCACACCGTCTAGCCATTTTTGGGGCTGTTGAACGGTCAGTGGGCCCTAGCCTTGATGCATGTGTTGCATCCCAACCCTCTGTGTGTGTATATATATAAATATTATATTATATATAATATTGTATATATATTTTATATATATTATACTATATATAATATATCTAATTATAGGCCTTCATGTGGGCCCCCACTATGATGCATGAGTTGCATCCAAACTGTCCACCTATTTTGAGAGCTCATTTCATGACATGAGTTAAAAGAAAATGAGCCAGATCTATGGTTCAAATGGGCCCACTTTGGTATGTATATAGGGCCCATGTTGATCCATTTATGGCCATTCATTTAGGCCCACCTTGGTGCATATCTAAGGCCATGGGATTAAGCCTATTTGGCATATGTAATGCCCATGGGATTGAGCCCATTTGGCATACGTAATGCCCATGGGTTTGGGCCCATTTGACATATGCAATGCCCATGGGATCCAGCCCATTTATTCTATATAAGGCCCACGGGATTCAAGCCCATTTGATACATATTAAAGACCATGGGATCAAGCCCATTTGATGTGCATGGGGCGCAAATGGAGTGGCCCATTTGATATATTTAAGGCCCAAGCTGTGAGGCCCACTTTGATGTATTTCAAGGCCCATGGATTATGGACCATTGCAATGCACATAAGGCTCATTGGTGAGGCCCATTAACACAGCCCATTTGATGTATCTAAGGCCCATGGGTCGAGGCCCAACGGGATGACCTTAGGGTCCATTGCAATGTGTGACTTCCCATAGTTCATGTAATGATATATATGGCAGACCGTGCCTAGGGAACAATGTTAGTTTGACGTCCACATTGTATGTACAATGTTGGTTAAATGTCCGCATTGTAACTCCCCTTAGGGCCCATTAATAAGCCCATACTCGTTGTTATCTATTGCCTCATTACATGCTTAGTATAATCTCATGACTCATGCCCATACGCATCATATGTATGCTTGATATGAGTAGTGACTGATCATAGCATACGCCATTGGGCAGACCATTTACGGGACTCGTTATGAGATAGAGTGCCCTATATGATTATGTAGTACGTGCTGGATTCCTGCATGATTTGACGTGTGATTCATGCATCTCGCATAGGTGTGACCTGATCACTACACGCCCTAGCGACATCAGGGTCGTGGCTCCACTGGTATATCGTGGATGGTCGTATTGGATACCGAAAATACTTGTTCTAGCACTGTGGGCACTTAGGATGTCCTTGGGTGAAAGTTCTATAACCTTTTGGTACTAGGAGATGCTGTAACGTCTAGACCGAGTAGATACACGAGCGCCCGAGTGCCGAATACCAGTAGGCCACGTCTTCCACTGTGTCGTGGTCGGTTGGAAGGGGGTGTGGCCTTATCCGCCTGAGTGAGGGGGCTATAAGCTAGGCTGAGTTTGACCAGCTCGTAAATGAGTCCGCTATCGACGAGTCAGGTAGGTATTGGCAGACTACTGGTCAGGTGGATAGTGAGGTCTATTCCGCTTGCTTGACTGTGCAGCTAGGGAGGTGGCAGTCTCTGCGAAGTGTATTAGACCCCAGTGATATCCAGAGAGGAACTGTATTGATATGTGTACTTGGAGAGTACCGACTTGCTTGGATTGTATTTCGCATATGACATTCGGCTATATAGGCTTGCATTGCATCGGTGTGGCCGATGACATTCATATCTCATCACATAGCTTTAGCATAGTTGATTTCATGGACTTACCACATACTTCCGCATTGTTCTGATACTGTACACTTGGCGTTTGCCTTACGCACATACTTACCCCACCCTCTAAGCTTTTGTAAGCTTATGCACGACAGTTGTGTGCAGGTAGCGTTGGACAGCAGCAGCGCTGAGGCAGGAGTGCATATCAGGACCTTTTGGAGCTTTTTGATCACCTTGTATTTCCCTTTCCGCATTGTACTTAAGATTTTGATATAGTGGATATGTGGTGATGTTGTTTTGTGACTTGGTTATGCTTGTGGTTATGCTCCATTACAAAAAAAAATTCATTCTGAAAATCCTCTTTGTAAGATCCTAGGATCAGAATCTAGCATTTGATTATCAGAAGTCGAGAATGGGGCACTACGGAAGCTGTCGGCACCGGATTCGGTAATCGAGATTTATGTGAATCCGATTTTTGAGTTTGGGGCGTGACAGAAGTTGGTATCAGAGCATAACTTGGGAATACCTGAGGATCACATCACATATATACTATAAATAGGTTCCGAGTCTGAATGACTTAACAATTTTTCCGACATAGACCCTTAATGTATGTGCCTTCGAGAATTCTCAAGGCTGATAAGCTATTGTTCCTTCCTGTAGGAGACGTTATGGCTAGAAGAGTGACCCAAGCGAATCCCACTCCACCACCTGCAACTCCCGCACCACCACTTGCAGCTCCTGCTTTACCACCTGCTACTCCTGCTCCACCAACAGATATTCCTACCTTTGACCCTGAGAATGCGACTCATTTACCTGAGACCGGTGCGGATCCAACCGTACTTGTGAGTGTTACTCAGCTGCAGCAGATGTTGTAGGTGATGACCGCTATTCTTCAGGGGCAGAGCAGGCGTCCCACTGTTACACCAGCCGAGGCTGAGCAGGAGCGTGCGAGCGCTCTTCTCAAGGATTTCCGACAGCACGATCCTCCGCGTTTTCGGGGTGAGCCAGACCCTACTGCTGTAGAGATATAGTGCTCCGATGTGGAGAAGATATTCGACACCATGAGATGTACGACCCAGCAGCGAGTTCCATTAGCTGTATTCCTTCTGCAGGGTGAGGCTCAGTACTGGTGGGCATCTGTGGCCAGATCAGTAGCGGCTGATTTTGAGTGGACTTGGGAGGACTTTATAGACCGGTTTGACCGGAAGTTCTTTCCCGAGCAAGTGCGACAGCAGCGCACATTAGAGTTTGAGACATTAGTTCAGGGGGACATGTCTGTGTCCTAGTATGAGGCTCGGTTCGTCGCACTATCCAGATTTGCGACATATCTTGTTGACGATGAGGGGTGGAAGGCCCGCCATTTTGAGAACGGCTTACGTCCTGCCCTCCGGAGTCGTGTGATTGGACACATGCTCCCGACATTTGAGCAGATAGTAGAGAGGGCCCTGATATATGAGACAGATTGGGCCGGTGTACAGAGGGCCCGCGTAAGAGGGGAGATCAGAAGAGGAAGGCACCCTCTAGTAGTTCCCATCAGCAGCATCATTCACAGCAGTGTCGTACGACCCGTCCAACATTCCGAGCACCAGCAGTACCCCCAGCACCATCTTCGGGATCGTTTACAGGTACTTGCTTTGGGTGCGGTCGTACAGGACATCGTAGGCACGAGTGTCCCCATCCACAGCAGCAACAACAACAGCAGCCGAGGGCACCACATCCAACTCCACGACAGCCACCACAGCAGCAGCGACCGCAACACCAGCCTCCTATACCTCCCCCGCAGCAGCAGAGACAGCAGGTTAGGCCCCCACAGCGACCAGATCAGCAGTAGAGGCCACAGAAGGGACCTGCACTTCCCCAGTAGGCTCAGGGCAGATTCTATGCCGCCCAACAGGACCCTTAGTCATCAGGAGGGGTTGTCGAGGGTACTCTTCCTGTTTCTACATGCATTGCACGTGTATTATTTGATTCTAGTGCATCGCATTCATTTGTCGTCGATGATTTCTGCCGATCGACCGATTTGCCTTTGGAGTCTGCCCGTGAGGATTTGGTAGTATCGATGCCATTAGGGAAGACCACAGTGTTAGGCCGATTTTGCGCATCTTGCCCCATTTTGATTGGGGATATCTTCTTGCCTGCCGACCTATTTGTATTGCTGATGTCCGATTTTGATGTTATCCTGGCATGGACTGGCTTGCCGAGTACTACGCTATATTAGACTGCTCTGCGAGGACAGTTACGTTCTACATACCCGGCGTGTCAGAGTTTCAGTTTGTTGCCGAGCCCAAAGGAGGGCAGCTTTCTTGCCTGTTATCGTGTGCCGTTGAGGAGTCAGCTTCTTTGAGTATCGACCAGCTGCTTGTTGTTTGTAGTTTTCCCGATGTGTTCCAGGAGATTCCGGGATTACCACCTCGTCGGCATACTGAGTTTCAGATTGATCTTGTGCCTGGTACCGTGCCTATTTCGAAGGCCCCGTATCGTATGACACCATTGGAGTTACGGGAACTGCAGAAGCAGTTGGACGAGTTGTGTGACCTAAGCTTTATTCGTCCGAGCAGTTCACCGTGGAGAGCGCCGGTACTCTTCGTGAAGAAGAAGGATGGCTCGTTGAGGCTTTGCGTAGATTACCGCGAGCTCAATAAGGTCACGATCAAGAATAAGTACCCGTTCACGAGGATCGATGACTTATTTGATCAGCTACAGGAGGCGCAGTTCTTTTCGAAGATAGATTTGCGGTCCAGTTATCATCAGGTTCGGGTTCGAGATGAGGATATCCTGAAGACAGCCTTCAGGACGCGCTACAGTCATTTTGAGTTCCAGGTCATGTCCTTCGGACTGACCAATGTGCCCACATTATTCATGCAGTTGATGAACGAGGTCTTCTGTCCGTATCTCGATCAGTTTGTTGTGGTGTTCATCGACGACATTCTGATATACTCGAGGACTCGTGAGGAGCATGAGTAACATCTTGAGATTACAATGCAAACCCTCCGTGCACACCAGCTTTACGTAAAGCTGGAGAAGTGCGAGTTCTGGCAGGAAGAGGTGAACTTCCTTGGTCATGTGGTGATGAGGCAGAGTGTCGCTATAGACCCCTCGAAGATTGATGCCGTACGTCAGTAGGACCAGCCCACGAACGCATCCGAGATCTGTAGTTTTCTTGGATTGGCGGGTTACTACCGACGTTTTATTGAGGGATTCTCTCGCATTGAAGCCCTGTTAACCAGGTTGACCCCGAAGGGTGCCGAGTTCATATGAAGTGACGCTTTTGAGCAGGCGTTTATGGAGTTGAAGGATCGCCTCACGTCTGCTCCTGTCCTCACTCTTCCCTCTGGGAGTGATGGATTTGTTATATTTACTGATGCCTCACGAGTTGGCTTAGGTGCTGTCCTGATGTAGCACGGGAAGCCGGTAGCTTATGCATCCCGTCAGCTCAAGGTCCATGAGCTGAACTACCCTACGCACGATCTGGAGCTGGCAGCGGTTGTCTTGAAAGTGTGAAGACAATATCTTTATGGTGTGAGATTCGAGCTCTTCTCCGACCACAAGAGCTTGAAGTATTTGTTCTCTCAGTCCGAGCTAAACATGAGGCAGAGGCGTTGGATGGAACTCCTGAAGGACTACGATTTTGATCTTCAGTACCACCCGGGTAAGGCGAACATGGTGGCAGATGCCCTCAGCCGTCAGCCACGAGGCCTAGTGGTGCATATGATGATTCAGGAGTGGAGGATGCTCGAGGATATAGCAGAGTATGACTTTGAGTTTGGTCTGCAATCATCTATTGTTCAGCTATCGAACTTGTCGATTCAACCCTCTCTTGTCGCAAGGGTGATCGAGGCTCAGCAGACAGATGAGTCGTTACAGGATTACCGAGCAGAGGCAGCATCTGAGAGTCAGACGGATTGACAGATTGGTTCTGACGGTGGACTTCGCTTTAGAGGCCGGTTATGTGTCCCGGATATATTCCTGAGTTACGTCGAGATCTTATGACCGAGGCACATCGATCACGTTTCTCTATCCACCCTGGTTCGACGAAGATATATCACGATATGAGACGCCAGTATTTTTGGTCAGGGATGAAGCATCAGATAGCCAGTTTTGTGGCCGAGTGTGACACTTGTCAGCGTGTCAAGGCCGATCATCAGAGACCCCTTTGTCTATTGCAGCCGCTGAGCGTCCCAATGTGGAAGTGGGAGCATATATCTACCGATTTTGTCATGGGTTTGCCGAGGACTCAGCGCGGTCATGACGCCATCTGAGTTGTTGTGGACCGTCTGACAAAGTCGGCACATTTTCTTGCGATTCGTGAGACTTGGCATACAGATCGGCTCGCCAGGATATTTGTTGATGAAATCGTGAGATTGCACGGTGTTCCCGTCTCAAATGATTGACCAGCTTGCAAATGATTCCGCTATCAACGAGCCGGGTAGGTATTGGCAGACTACTGGTCAGGCGGATAGTGAGGTCTATTCCGCTTGCTTGATTGTGCAGCTAGGGAGGTGGCAGTCTCTGCGAAGTTTATTAGACCCCGGTGATATCCAGAGAGGAATTGTACTGATATGTGTACTTGGGGAGTACCGACTTGTTTGGATTACATTTCGCATATGACATTCGGCTATATAGGCCTTGCATTGCATCGGTGTGGCCGATGACATTCATATCTCATCGCATAGCTTTGACATGGTTGATTCTATGGACTTACCACATACTTTCGCATTGTTCTGATACTGTATACTTGGCGTTTGCCTTACGCACATACTTACACCACCCTCTAAGCTTTTGTAAGCTTATGCACGACAGTTGCGTGCAGGTAGCGTTGGACAGCAGCAGCACTGAGACAGGAGTGCATATCAGGACCTTTTGGAGCTTTTTGATCACCTTGTATTTTCCTTTCCGTATTGTACTTAAGATTTTGATATAGTGGATATGTGGTGATGTTGTTTTGTGACTTAGTTATGCTTGTGGTTATGTTCCATTACAAAAAAAAAAATTCATTCTGAAAATCCTCCTTGTAAGATCCCAAGATCGAAATCTGGCATTTGATTATTAGAAGTCGAGAATGGGGCACTACGGAGGCTGTCGGCACCGGATTCGGCAATCGGGATTCATGTGAATCCGATTTTCGGGTTTGGGGCGTGACAGACTCCTATGAGTTTCAACACCCGATCAAGGGTTCGAGTATCCATTGGTGGTGAAATCCCATTGCGGCGTGAGTGTGTGGGGTGTGTGTGTGCGCGTGTTAAAAAAAAAAAAAAAAAAAAAAACCTCTAAGCTTATGTCCTTGACTATCTTAGCTATATTATATGTCTTACATGTCTTCGATGGTTTATAAATTGTGCACTACTCATGAAGTGCACAGTTCAAATGCCACATACAAATCATGGCGGGGCCCATAGACACACACACACACACATGTGCAAGTTAAGATAAGTACATGCGTCTTCTTCTCAACCAGTATGTGTTGGGGGAACCGTGGAAGTACACAAAGATGTCTAGGATAACAATTCAAAAGCACCAAGCAAAATGAAGAAGATCATAGAGATTTAACGTGGAAATACACTTTCACGAAAAAACCATGGCACAAAGCGACAAATGATCGGTATAAAAGCAGAAATTACAAAGAGAAAGATTTAACAACCTCGAATCTCACCCTTGCTCTTCGAAACCCAAGGACAATTTAGAAACCCTCAAAATACCTTTTAATCCCATTTAGACTCATATATATAGCCTTGGAAAGAATCCCAAATGAAATAGAAAATAAATCCCGCAAATTCGCAGCTTTGCGAAAAATTTGCATATAATCCATCGATGTCATCGAACACTCATAGATAACATCAAAACTAATCCTTCGATGCCATTGAAACCTTGTCGATTGCATCGAACTAACACCTTAACTGTCCAGAAACAAAACAAGACTTTTCAGGTTAGTCCAATGACCAACTAAAGACAATCTTAAAAACATCGATGGGATCGACAACTGTTCGATGCCATCGAATGTGACATCGAACAGACTAATGATGGCATTGACAGACCTAGTAACAGACTCGATTTAAGACATCTAGCTATTACAACAGTATGTACTATATGTACCAAATGTAAGCATCAAAGTCAAAGTTGGGCACGGGACGTCTCGACTTGGCAAACTCGACTCTTCCGACTCGTTTAGACCTGACTCGATCCGAACCTACTGGGTTCATCAATCCAAACTGAATAAACTTCATCTAATTTGAACTCAAACTGAGTCAAGTTCAGGTCACCCAATAAGTCAACTCGGCTCAACCCGAAATCCAACTTGGTACTGACGATCCAAAACCTGACTTGTGTGTGTATAAACCCAAATTTGACCTTTCAGATTCGACTCATCCCAGCTCTAATCAAAGCTGTACCCATAGCTATTATACCCAGATATATACGGTCTGTAGATACATATTCATGTTACTTCGGTATCTCTGCATTTTATTTTGAAAGTTCTACATTTTGTCTCCAGCTCAATTGAAGTAGTGACTCAATCATTTAAAATGGCCACTGATCCTAAAGAACAATTTTTCTCAACTAGATTTAACGCCGACAGCAATTGGGCAACTTGCGACGGCGCATAAAACACAGAAGCTGTGTACCCCCAAGCTATTTGTGGTCCGCCATATTGCATATGTAAAATCTACTCCGTCCATCAGGTGATAAATATTATCTGAACTGCATTAAAGAAATAATTGCGATTTAAAACTCATACGGCCCACAACAATGGGAACAATGTAAAATTGCTCCCAAAACAGCTACGTTCACATGGTAATATTTGTATTTTTGTTTGTTCTCTTCATCCTCGTTAGTTACACCTAGTTAACAGGTTCGATAGAAGATATGCACCATAATGGCTCCACATACAAACCTATGGCTAGCATGTCATCCCCCATGGTTCCAGATTTTTGGTCTTGGGGTCTAACATCAAGGTTAGAACTTGATAAACGGAGTGGATTCTAGAGACACAACATGGTTGGCCTCATAGATCTGGGTGTTTTACCAAAAACAGGTGTTGTAGAGGATTCCGGTCCCTCTTAAGGCCCACCTGTGGGATCTACCAGTTGTATTTGTAAAATCCGCCCGGCCATTAATAGGTCCTATCATTGCTCTAGAACCAAGGGCAAAAAATAAGCCAAATTCATAGGTCAGGTGGGCCACACCACAGGGAACGATGGAGATGGGATGCTAACCATAGGTTTGTGAAGCACCATAGTTTTTATCTTTCATCAAATTCCTTTGGTATTTTTATCTTCACGCGATTCTATCTCAAGAAATTATTGGATACAACTCTCTATCATCAGTATAGATTATTGTCTTTGAAGACCCGAGGCTAGAGCTCAGCCACTCCCTACATGGGCCTTGAATAGCAGACCCAATGCAGAAGCTCAAAAAATAGTTGCGCCTTGGCCTGCCCCAAAAATTGCTAAAATCCCTATGCTCTCTTGAATGTTCCTAATCTATCAAGTGGCCACATATGCCCAAAGAAATAGACATTTTACATTAATAAAATCAACGGTTTATTGATGGGCTGACTTGTTGATTTCCCGTTCTTTGTACATAAACCCTTGTGAGGGTTTCGTGGAGAAAGAATTTGGAGTTTTTAATGCTTCTACATGCCTAACGAGATGCGCCAACTTCGGGGATTTTCATTGCGATGCTCTTTTCCTGATGCACCTCCACGTGAGAGTTTCCTTAAGGAGGAGAATTTCTCTTTTGATTGATTTATTATATTTAAGATGGAAGAGTGCTTAACCGAAGATTGGAATGGCATATGTGCAGGATAAGATATAACATGTAGTCCTGCTAAGTGACTTGAGCCTAAGCCCAACCCAAAAAGTAATAGTTCTATGAATGGGAGACCCAAGCCCTGCCCACAGGCTAAGTTAGTAGGTGTCCAAGCCAGGCCGTAAGCTGGGCCTGGATTGTCAATTGGGTGGGCTACCCGGCCCATTTTCACTGTTAGTTGGGATATGGCCATCGCGTCACATGTGTTGAATATCCAATCAATGCAAAAGGTGGGCCACACCATGTTGATCACCTGGTATGAAAATCAGGCTGATCCACCCATGTGTAGCTCATACCAGCAAATTAAGTCATGCCATTGGCTGTCCATGGATCGTGTTTTGGTGTCCCGCTCCAATGGGTGGACTGATTTTCATCAAAGAGAATCATCATTGTGCGGCCCTCCTTTTGCATGGATTGGATATTCTGTATTGATGGGAAAGAATGGAAGCAGATTGCGTCCTGCCCCCACCTGGACGAATTCAGTCCAGACAGGAGCTCTGTGGGGCCCACCGTGATATCTAGTTTTATTCACATGGTCCATCCATTTTTCCATGTCATTTTAGGTATGAGTCCAAAAATGAGGCAGATCAAGGCTCAAATGGACCATAGAAGGGCATTGAATCCCAACCATTAATTTAATCTTCTTGAGAGCCGCAGAAGTTTGGAGCAAGCTGATATTTGTGCTTTCCTTGTCTACGTTACCTTATAAACAGATTGGATGGCAAATAAACATAACAGTGGGCCCTAGGAAAGGTTCGACGGTGGGTGTTACTATCACTGCAGCTTCTTGTGGTGTGGTCCACTTGAGCCTTGGATCTGCCTCATTTTGGGGCATACCTTAAAATAATCTATAACAATGGGTGGATAAAGACCGTACATCACGGTGGGGCAATACCTTGTGGTGTGGTCTACTTGAGCCTTGGATCCTTGGACTTGCCTCATTTTGGGGCCGTACTTTGAAATGATCTGAAACAATGAGTGGATAAAGACCGTACATCACGGTGGGCCTTCAGAACCCCTGCCTGGACCGAGTCGTTCAAGGCTGGGAATCCTCTTCCGGAAGGAATGGCTGCATCAGAACGCTGTATCTGGTCATTTCTAGCTCCAAAAACATGCATGAGAACAACCAGGAGAGTTCAAAATCAAAGAGACGAGAATGGATAAAAATCAGCAAGAGTCAGATACGAGGGCTGGTGGTGACTGTTAGGACAATCGTTGAGATTTTGAAAATATCGTGATATCCTTGAGAATTTTGACCGAGTGATATTATTGTGATAATATCATGATATTTTCAAAATCTCACTAGTTTTTTATTATTCAAATTCTAATTTAAAGCTAAGTTGTTTACGGTTAATGTCAAGCTCGAGAATTCAGGTACCAGAGTAGGGTTACTCAGTACCTAAATTTTAAGCACATTAGTTAAAATTAATATATTATGATTAAAACATAAATAATTACTCAATTCGACAAGGTCACGTACATTTAAAATAAAGGAGGATAATTACTAATTCTAAACTTAATTAAATGAAATTGTATCATATCATTTACAATTTAAGTGACTAATTAAACTAAATCACTTAACTTATTACAATAACATATGAAATTTTAAACTAAGCCTAATAACAATGTAATTAATAATAAAAGCTTGTCTGTTCAAAATATTCCAACTATGTACTTGTATGGTTTAAATTATCGTGAGTATAACAACTCAGTAAGATCGTCTCATATACAAATCCGAAGTTCTAGATTCACATGTATTTAAATAAATTAATATATTTGAGACAAATATAACAATATAACTTATGATAACATTGAATAAAGGGAATGCGAAAATGATATGAATGCGATATTATTCATGAATCCTCATAAATAATCAAATAAACATTCCTTGTTAATTACAACACTGTACTCAGTGTATGTCCACGTTACATTAACGCCTACGCATAGAAATCTTATCATGAATGACCCATTTATACATTAGCTGGTAAGACTATTACTCAAGTTGTGCTTTTAATGTTTGTCCGCATACACGATTGTATTCATATATCGTATATAAAGGAGACTTCGAAGGATCCGATGAGTTATAGTCTTTCACCCAATGGATACGATTGCCTTACTTGTTGGCTTTAGGGTCTTCCAATAAAGGGATACGATTACTCTACTTGTTTATTTTACAATCTTTTACTCAAAGGACACAATTACCCTACTTGCTGCCTTTAGGGTCTTTCACTCAAGGAACACGATCGCTCTACTTTCTTTTACCATTCTTTTTCTTTTCTTCTTCTTCTTCTTCTTCTTCTTTTTTTTTGTTTTTTTTTTTTTTTTTTTACATATTTCAATAATCAATAGAGAAGCATGAATGACATTAACAATTCTAAAATCAGCAGTAAAACAGTTTAATAAATCAAATTTGTACGCTATAATGAAATTTCTATACAAAGTGCATAAATTCAATGTTGTTAAAAATTAGTCTTTGAATTCTTAGGTCGAGGGTGCCTCTTCCCTCTCCAAGAATTGCCTCACCCTCTACCTGGCCTTCTTCATTGGCACGTTCTTTCTGAGTGGGACCCGAGAGGCCGCAAAGCATTACAAACTAAGGGTGTATTATTACATGCCGAGTGTAATGGCAATGGCCATTCCTTTCTACATGGGCAGCTATTTCGCGATCTACATGGGCTTGGGGAGCTTGATTTTGTTTATCTGGTAGAAGAGCAACAAGAAGCATGCTGATGCGTTTGCACCGGCAGTGGTGTCAGGCATGATCTGCGGTGATGGGATTTGGTCGCTGCCAGCTTTGATCCTTGCACTGGCTAAGGTGAAGCCACCCATTTGCATGAAGTTCCTGTCGAGGTCTACCAATGCTAAGGTGGATGGTTTCTTGAGTGGCTGAGTTGCTGCAATGAGTTGGAGATGGGTTTAGTTAATTAGCTGGGGTCTATGTATATAGGTATACAGTGTGGTGTTTTTAATTTCTTGGGATTTTATTCTATATATGGTTTTGGCTTAATGGGGGTGTAGGCAGCGAGACCTTTAGAAAAGTGTGATATTCTACTAGATTTGGATGCTTAAGCAGACATTAAAGACTATGAATTTATCTATACTAAAATAATAATAATTAAAAAAAAATAAAATTAGTCTCTGAAATTTGCTGAAATATCTTGTTTTCTATAATAGTGCTGAAATTTTATAAAGAAACTTCTGGAAAATATTTAAATACCAATTTTGTCTCAAAATTTTGGTTTTTGAATTTATTTACTTATTTACAATATAAATAGATGATTTTTATTCGAAATTTAAATTCTTATTTAATAATTTATAAAAGTTTCTATGCACCTTATATTTAGATTATTATTATTATTATTTTATTATAACTTAACTAGAGTTTAAATTAGTTTAATAATTAAAAGTTTGATTTAATATCATATTAAATTTCAACTTAATTAATTTAAATAATAATGTAAATTAGAGTTCATAATAATCACCAAATAACTAAATTTTGAATTATAATTATTTATTTCTAAAACCTTCAAAGTCATTCTAGATTTAAATTTACATTAATTTAATTCATATAACTTTAAAAATAATTTTATATTCCCAATTTGTACAATTAATATTAATTTCTAATTTTCAGAAATTATAATTTAAATTTAACTGCTGGTTAGTAATTTAATTGTAACCACCATACACTAAATTTAAATTAATCAATCATTGTAACATTTGAAATTACATTCGATAATAAATTAAATTAATTATTACTTATGAAATTAAATACATACATTAATTAAGACTTAAATTTTGTAAGTTAATTTAAATTATTAATTCTAGTTTTGAATTTAATTTAATTCTAATTTAAATTCAACAATGTGATCTAAACCAATAAAATTTATCTTCATATAGTAAATTACACATGATTTAAATAATTCATAGATTATTTCAAATTTAATCTATTTTTAATAATTTACTTTTATGTTAATTAATTTTAAAATTTAGAAGTAACTCATATTTAAATTTAATCTTAACAAAAGAAATTCTAGAATTTCTAAATAAAATATAAACTTAGATAAATTATTTATTTTTATTTTATTTTGTTTTATTTTTTTATTTTCAAAAATATAGAAATAAAACAATTAGTATCTATTCCAAATCAAACAAATTTTGAATCAATCAATCTAACTCAGATTTAAAATCTAAATTTAGTGAATTTAATTTAATACATACAAAACTAAATTTTAAAAATAAAGTCAGAATATAATTGAACTATACAAATCAATTAGATTCAATTAATATTAAGATTAAAAAATAAACATCATTGTATAAAAGAAATTTGACAATATTAATCTAAGGGAATTATTTCAAAAATAAGTCTCAAAAATTACATGAAGTTAGAAAATTTAGAAGTAGGTAGAATTACCCACTATTTCTTTTCTTTTTTTTTTAAGAAATAAAACTTCATCTATCGTATCATATTTAAGATAGGATTAATTTAAATCTTATTATTATTAGTTATTCAAAATTTCAAATTTATATCTAATTTAATAAAAAATCATATTAAATTACATTAGGGATTTATTATTACAATTTCATTTTTAAAAAAAAATTCAATTTACAACAAAAGAAAGTCAAACTTATTATCTTAATTTAATTTAATAATTTCTATGAACTAATATATTTAAGTCAATTACACATAATAATCTATTTAAAAATAAAAGATCAATTAACTATTATACAAATTTTAATTAATTAATTTAAATAAAAAAATAAAATCAGATTTAAATACATTTAAAAAAAATCTAAAATTTAAGGTCTATATATGATTACCTACCTTTGAAAAAAAATATGGTATTCGAGCTTGACCCGGCCCTAATTTTATCTCGATCTCTCTCTTGTTATTTACAAAGTTCTCCTTATCTTCTCTTTTTTATTTGATTATTTATTTACTTTTTAAGGAAATGAGAAATGGAATGGAAGAGGAGTAAGGTGGATATGATTGGACCATCCTATCGATTAGACAGTTTAGATCAGTGGGAGGGTCCCACTATGTTGGAAGTTACGAGATGATGGTGGATAAGAAGAAGGCAAAAGAGAGAGAATCGAGAGAGCGTGCTTGAGCAGTGACGTGCTTTCCCACATCACTGTCAAATTCAGATGTTTATTTTTATTTTTAGACGTGGTAGGCTTCATTGTGATGCCATGATAAATTCACTCCGTCCATCATCTTGGGTAGGCCATGACAGGACATAGGGCAGGCCATGAAAGGACATAGGGCTAAAAATAAGGTCAATCCAAAACTCAAGTAGGCCACATGAAAGAGGACGGTGGGGTTGGTTCAAAAACAAAAAAGAAAATAGATTGTTACGTTAAAATAAATCATTTTATACCTATTTCAAAAAAAAATTAATCCTTATTAATTTGTAATAATTTTTTTCTAATATTTTCCTTCTCCTGAATTTCAATAATATCAAGGGAAAAGATTGCCGAGAAATCGACGAGAAAGAGATTTGTCACCAAACTGATTGGATTAGGTTAACATGCTGGAACATTATACGGCGCATGTTAGATTTTTCCACCCGGTCTTCGAGTATACGTGTGCGATTCCGAAGCAGATGGCCTTTTGACCGCTAATTTGTCTTTTGAATCGGACGCTCGCTCGCGTGGAATGTACGGACGCCTATTGCGCACTGCAGCAGTCCGTGGATGTCCATGCACGCATAGCAACATACGACTCAATCTCCCAAACATGTAAAATATCTGATCCGTTCATCTTAAATTATAGAAGTATTTACTTTCAAATATCAGTCAACTAAAATCCTTATTTTGGATAGCAAGTATGCATTCAGGGATCCATTTATAACCGCTCATTATTCCTTTTTTGTATGGAGAAAATTACAATTTAAAGGGTTTTTTTTTTCTTTTTTCTTTTTAGGATATATTATGCTAAGATCTACCAGATCAGTGGCCAGAAATTCCACCCGTGCTCTATATTTTCATTTGTACGAGATGTTCAAACGTTATCTCAAGCGCGAGAATAGCTTACAAACCAACTCGTCCTCGACGCCGAACTCCCACAGCAATCAGCTGACGACTGAAAGCAACCCAGCCAAACCGCCACCTTTGACTGAAGTCAACCTTTAGAAACCCTTATCCATTGCACGCGTCGAATAAATCTTTACCTGTAATCCTAACCGTCAAAATAGTGGACCTCCCACTAGAAGCTCCAAATCACATCGATTTGAGGATGCTTCAGTTTCCAACTGCCGTTATTTAAGAAATTGGTCCAGTCGACAATATTTTATGGTCCCTCCAGTCGTTAGATCTCCACCAATCAGCCAGCAACGATCATCTTTGAGGTTTGATTGTGTCCACGGATTTGGATTGGGTAGTAGTGACCCCTTCCGTAACAGGTCGGTAATAGTCGGTGCTGACCATGATGTAGCCATCCATCAACTTTGCCAGCTCAGTGATTGAACAGCCGCCATTAAAAACTTATCGGGGGTACAAAAGTCTGATATTTGCGTTTTTTCTTTTTTAAGGTCTGTGCTATCTAATCAACATGTGGAATGGAAAATTATTATTACACCATGCCTTAGGAAGGCTTAAATCGTGGGAGTTTAATTACTATTGTTTTTTTTTAGTTTCCTTCACTTAAGTTTTAGATTTATCTTGTTTTTTTAGCTCATACACTAAAATGGGACAATAAAATAGAGGAACAAAGTGGATAAAACATGTACATGATGATGTATCCCACAGCACTGACTAGTAGTGAGATCTCAGGACTTGTGGGGTCACTAGGGAGTCCAGTCCTATATATAGGGCTGTCAATGGGCCGGGCGTGGAGTAGGTCTTAGATTGGATTTTGAACTGTTTCAAGTGGGGTAGTCCGGCTGGTCCTATTCAAAATTCTGATTTTTTTTTTAAAGTCCAAGCCCGGCCCAGTGACACTGCTAGTCCAATATCCACATGCCTGTGGGAACGGTACACATCCATACGCGAGCTCATGTGTTAAATCTCATACACGCGTGAGATCCAAACATTCCATCAGATCATCTATACTGTTCACATCTTCTGGCAAGAAAACAGGTCATTCACATCTCAAGTGGGCCATAACGTATAAAAAAGAATGACTGGCTAGGAAATTTATTTGACTGCCAATTTACATCTTATTGTGGCACACTCAAAAGATGAAATTGCATTTGTCATTTTAGGTAGGAGATATAAGCATTATTTCCAACCATACCAAAATATCACATCTAACAAAAGCACATTGCGTTTGCACACCTGATTCAGTGAGGGTCCCTTATGTGAAGGGGACGCAAGAGAACTGTGGTATTATATATCACATTTGCATAACAACTGTACACAGTCATGATAGACATTCAGGCACCCCACCCAGAAAAAAGAGAGGAGGGGTGCCCATCGTATGATAAACCTCTACAAAAGGATCCCCCAAAGCAAGCTAAACTATCTTCCTAACTGAATCTAGCCTAGTTCTGTCCAGCACTACCAGCCCTCTAACATACACTTGGTGATCATTCGGAGACAAATAGGAGTACCCTTGGGAGGCACTGCCCAGATGGGCCAAGGAGTCCGCGGGAGCGTTTTCTTCCCTCGGGATATGACATAGGGAGAAGGAGCCTCAGGTCATAAGGTCCTCAATTCTCTTAAGCCAGTGCCTCGAGGACCAATTTTGTTGGGAACGACCTCCAATGAGATCAGTGACAACCTTCAAATTAGATTCCACCTCAATCCTTGAAAGGCCCTGGCCAGACAGCCCGCAATTTTGCTCTATTGCTCCACCCTTCTCTAAAACCCACCGCAAAAGCAAAAAGAATGTTCTCCTCCGAGTTTCTACATAACCCTCCCCCATCGCAAACGCAAATCACCTGTATCTCCCGCCGAAGAAAGTTTCTTTGGGTGGAAGCTACATGAGGCCCACAAAGATTGTTTGGAGAAATCCACTCCACTTCTCATTTAATCCTTGTTGGATTTATTCATCAAATGCTATATATAAGATTAGTATCAGATTTCAGATCAATCTACATTGGTTTCTTAAGCTAACAATAGGACACAAATTTTTATTTTTTAAAAAATAATAAATAAATGAAGTTAAGCAAATCCAAAAGATCACACAACAGGAAATAGTGGGGATTCAACGCCGGACAGTTGGAATCTTTGTTGGGGCCACAGGTTTTAGGTCAGGGTGATATTTGTGACTACAGTTTATCTCAGTAGTAATAACATTACGATTATTCTGGATGGCATATAAACATCATAGTCTACTTCGAGAAGGTTTCCACAGTGGACATTTTCAATCTCACTGTTTCCTGTCATGTTGTCCACCTAAGTATTGGATCTACCTGACTTTTTTTCCCGGTATTATTTTGAGAGCTTGAGAAACTGATGGACGGAATGGATTTGTCATGGGAGGCTTCGTGGCCCCACATAGCTTCTGACCACAGGAACTTCAGTTGGCCTTCATGTGAAGGAGTGGAATATGATGTCAGAGATCCCTACTTACGGAACATGTGTCAGCAATCTCAGCCATTCATCATGTAGGGCACACTATGAACATGCTGTGTAACAAAGGTCAGGGAAGTACACTCATCCACCACACATGGATGTTGAATTTTGCATTAGAGATTTTTTAACACGCCTGGTTTGCGCCCAAAACTATTTTTTATCCATGGCAGGCTCACGTTGACTGGCATTTCTAACCGATGCTTCCTCCCTACGGATTACGTATTCCACACACTCGCATGGGTAGCCACTCATGGAATCATAACTTCTATTTCGATCAAAAGTACTATAAGAAATCTTTGGCGTTTCTCTCTCTCTTTTGTCCTTAACCCATGTTTGAATGGAAGGAGTACGTTTTCTTCTTTATAAATGGCTATTATTATATTCTACTTCTTTATTATATATTAAAAATACATATTTATAGACTTTTAGGTACATTTAACGAATAAAAGCTATTTAATGGATGCAACGAAAAACTAAGAAATCATGACTTTTCAACTAAGAGGCATGCATACTTTCACAAATTTCCAAATATATATGAATACATGCATGTTGAAAACCCTTGACATTTTTCTCATTCATGTATTGGAACAAACACATATATTCAATAATGTGCATGTATTATATATATATATATATATATATATATATATATATATATATATATATATATATATATATATATATATATATATATATATAGGTTCTATGCGGTTGAGCTTATGGGAACTTCCCATGAGGTCAAGCTGTGTGGGCCGCATGGCGAATATCAACACCGTGCATTTGATAGTTAGTCCCCTTTAAATTATGGGATATCCCTAAAATCAGTCGTGTACGGAACTCGGGTGGGCCTTACCATCTAAAATCATGTGAAGATATGCTTAAAACATATAAAGGCACTTGGTGGGGCTCACCTGAAATTTGTATGTGTCTGAAATTTGGTCTGATCCCTCATCTAAGTGGGACACCCATAATGGATGGTCTGAATTTGTGAACCACATCTCGGCAGGCCCAACAAATGATTATGAATGTTTTAATGGGAGGGTAGCCCCTCTTAACTTTTGTGTGTGGTGTGGCCCACACAAGTCATGGATTGACTTGATTTTTAAGGCCAAGGCCCACCATGGAATGGTGCATCTGATTGATGGGGTTGATGTTCGACACACATCACGGTGGGGCCCACACAGCTCAACCGCATAGAAGAGAAAGAGAGAGGTACGACTCGTATATACCTAAAGTGAAAGTGGAATGGATGGTTCATTTATCAAGATCGTTGTTATTGTATCCAACAATTGATGGACCATGCCTTAAAATTTTCCTCAATGGGATGATCTTAACATTTCTATACAACAACAAAAATCACATTCAATGTATATGATCTTAAAATTGATCATTGAGAGCTTGACCCTTTACCAGACATGAGGAGTGACAAGAAGACTACCCATAAAGAGAAATGATAGCACACACATCCTTTTTTTTTTCCTTGACAACATGCCACATGTGCAGAATATCAAATGCGTGGAAAATGTGAGCCAGGCCATGATGATCTCTTGGTATGAAAATCATGCCGATCAACTAATGAGGTGGGGCCACCCTAGTGCTGTTATTGATATCATACTATCAGCTGCCCAGTGACTGTGACGTGATATCCCACTTGATGAGTAGAAAGCATGATTTTCATACCAGGTTCATCATGGTGTGGCCTACCTTCTGCACTGATCAAATATTCTACACATTTTACACATTGGTGGGAAATAAATGGCTCTATTGAAAGTTCACGTGCAGTCGTTGAAATGTCATCCACAATAACTAGATACATCGGATGATGCTTGATATGCAGGCATTAAAATTTTATTTTTAAAAAAAAAACTGTACATGTGAGCCCCCTAAATTGGGGAAGCGTTTGTAACTAAGTCACAATCCCATAATTAAAGTGGTCCAACAATCGATCCTAACCTCTAATCTGTGGACACTTGTTTGCTGAAATAGGACCATTAAATAGTACTCTTTAATTATTTTCAATCTTCAAATAAATGTCCATGATCAATCCAATAGCGTATATAATTAAATAAAAAATAGTTGTTGATCCAATAATGAGAACAACTAAATAAAATAGATAGACTTTTCTCTTCATTTCTAGTAGATGGATCAAGTATAATTTTGGATTATGATACACTTCAACTGGGACCCATGATTTTTCTACAATTTAACTCACTTGTATGCCATATTGATAATTTTCTAGTGCTTGGGTATCATCCATCATACTCAACCAGTGCATTAAAATTTTCATCTTCTTGTAATGACTCGGATATGAAGGCTTTTTTACTTACTAAATACAGCTCCCTCGGACTGTCATGGCAAATAGGAATCCTAACATAGATGGGAAGCTCGAAACTCAGTCCATTCAACTTGACTTGGCTACATTATGGCCGATCGAGTTATCGTGTACATTCGGACTGTACCGTGATTTGCAAACCAGGTGAGTTAACCGCGGACACGTTAGGTTCTAGTTTGAAACCTGATCACTAGGTCATGAGAACCAAAGTTGCACGGGACTTGGGTTTGATTTCCCAAGTCTACGAGTGACTTTGATACATGATCATGTCGAAAAAGATTTGAATAGCGCAAAAGGAAGTAGGGTTTTCAATTTTGCTACTCTTTCTCTCTTTCCCAAAGGAATATCCTCCCCTTGTCTACATTCCTCTCTTTGGACGTGGGTTGTTCAGCTAATCTGGCATGCGACGAGGAGGCAGAATAGAAATTTATATGTTAATTCTTTCTTAGTTTCTTGTTGTCTTTTTGTATTCTTTCGGAAGAAGAAGAAGAAGAAGAAGAAGAAGAACCTGACTTTTCTACTTATTTTTTCAGTTGTTTTTTATGTTTTCTATTTCTATTTATATTTCGTCTGAAGAAGATTTTGTTTCTTTTGACCATTGTTGTGTTTGCGTTGTTATTTATTTATTTATTTTACTTGGTTTTTTTTTTGTTGTTGTTGTATTATATTGACTGAATTAGGACTAACTGTGATACAAGAAGCAGCATATAATGGCTGAAATTTTTTTTATTGTTTTTCTTTGGTATTTATTAATTTCTTATATAAAAAATAATGAAAATTTCTATTAAGTTGCCTGGTCGACCCAGACCTACCAAGTCTTGGGTCAACCTACACCAGGTAACCAACCGAGTCCCGAGTCCCGGTCCCGAGCCGAGTCGTGGCCAGCAATGTATATGGTCATGTTGTTCAGCCAGCATGATTTGCGTTTGAGTTGGTCAAATAGATGCAAATGGAAACTTTGACCTGGACAACTCAACGTGCATTGCAATGACTTTGTGTTGAGTCATTGACCCGCTCAGGCCGAGTTTTAATAGAAAATAGTTGAGGAAAAGATTTGTACTCCCACCTTCTGCAAATATTGGGCTGTCTCTACCAACGAAACATTGGCACTTGGGCTATCTATTTTATACATTTTATGTTTCTTCTGTGTAATGCTTATGATATTTAATTTAATTAACGTGTGGAATCTAATAAAATTAAACTTAATTGAAATTTCGAGTCGACTCAGCTAAATTGAGCTAGAAGTCGAGTTCGAGTTTTGAGTTTTTAAACTATGATACCAAAAGGTACTCGGATGAGAATGATGATGGTAGCGATGGTGATTGATCCCATAGATAATTCAATGTGTTTTTTTGGCATTTCCATCCACATATTCAACAAAACCATTGGTTTTGATTATCAAACCACAGACCCCACATGTCATAATTGATAACTACTATACATTGTATAATAATATGGACTGAAGGTGCAACCTGCACAGGTTAGGTCAGGTTATGCATGCTCAACAGGGTTGGGTCAGGTTATAGTTCAAGTCAAGCCCAACCAAACCACAAGAGGTGTAACTTGAAGACCTAATCAAACTCTTGACCCAACCCAAGGTATTGAATACTCAATTCTAATGCAATTCTGGTCAATCAAGTTAGATTGGGTTGGGTTAGGTTAACACCTAAGAGTAATAAACAAACACATGAAATTAAACATTTAACCATCAAATAACATTTGTTATTACTTAAATAGGACAGGAAAAATAAAGCTTATAATAAACATTATGCATTCACATGCGAAGAGACTCTGAATTAGATGGGTAAGTTCTTCTAACCTCGTGGACCATTTAAACAGTGCTGGTTTACCAAGGGAACATCAAATCAACCATTTGATTCACTTAGCCATAGGATCCGCTTTTCTACAATTATTACTATCATAAATCAACTATTATCTCATACTCAGAATTCACGATCTTGATCTTTTTTGGAGTTGAAAGTATGCTCTTGAAAATTTTCTTTTTAATGTTTAAAAGTCGTTAAAGGATGGTGAAGATCGGAGTCTTCAGCGTCATTGTGCTAATGTGGCCCGCGCATATCATCGAGCCCACAATATGGATGGTAAAGCATCCGACTACTCATCATGCATGTGGGCCAAAGGGTAGTTCAGATCATGAGCCCTATGCTTTGCAGATGGAGTCATAAGCCTTTTTTTATTAATATATTTCATGCAGGCCGTGACTCAACATTTATATCGTGTATTTTAGTCGCTAATCTTAACTGATCATATGCACGTACTGCATGGGAAGTTGGGTTTAGGCTTTATTTTTTTAATTTTTAAAAAAAAATTATTTATTTATAGACGCGCACACACCCCACCTACACACTCACGTGTTAGTGAGATTTCAATGGGTAGTCGAACCCTCGACCTGGTGTTGAAGCTCTTGTGAGCCAACCCAAGCCTAACCCAACTTTTATGGATTAAAGATTTTTGGACAGGGATTACGATTGAAAATCAGATTCCTCAAATCTATGTTGAAATAGGGGTTATTGGCCGATCAACAATCTGATCAACGTGTCGAAAGAAATCAAAAATATTCTGGTTTTTGGCAAAAACTCTCTTGATAGTTTTTTCAATCAATCGACGCGTTTCAATTGGTCGAATCAACAGGTCAACGAATTGCATAGTTTGAGCAGTTTTGCATGATTTGTTTATCTTTCCGGTTTTACTTATTTATGTGTGTAATTGGGATTAGGGTAAGGGCTATACATGCTTAAGAGTTTGAGAGTATTTTGGATAGATAAAAAGGGCTAGGGATTTTCTCTTGGGGCTTTGATCGGTAAAGTTTCACATCGTATAATTTTGTTATTCATAGTGCATTATCGCTTTGTGCCATGATTTTTTTCCTCAAGATTTTTTTCACATAAATTAAGAGTGTTTTTTGTTAGATTTTTTTGTGCAATTGTGATTACTTTATTTGATTTCTCTTTGTGTGCTTCCATAAGTCCCGATGACGACCTCTAATATTGGGGTTCTGTTGACATGTTGGGAGCTATTGGGCCTAATGTATATGTGATCCATCCATTTTTTTTTTCAACTCATTTTAGGGCACAAACCCAAAAATGAAGCAAACCGAAGCTTAAGTAGACCACACCACAGGAACCATTCGAGATAATGACACCCACCATTGAAACCCTTTTAGGGGCCCCTGTAATATTTATTTGTCATCCAACATGTTGATAAGGTCACTCATACCTAGATGAAGGGAAAACATAAATATTAGCCAGATCCAAAACTTTTGTGGCCCAAATGAAGTTTTTAAATAGTGGGCAATCAATCACCATTTTTTCCCCTATGGTGTGGTCTATCGAAGCTTCGGATCTACTTCTTTTGAATGTTCATGCGCTAAAATGAGGGGGCAAAACGGATGAACGTCATGGATATAAAACATACATAATGTTAGGCCCACCACACCCTACACATCAATACAACTCCTGCGAGTGCTGTTGCCAACACCACCTGCTTTTATTGAGCTAGGCACGAAACGAGTAGCCAATTGACTCGTCTGACTCGTTCAAACCTAACTCGGTCTAAATCAAGGGGGTGAGTCTATTCGAACCGAGTAGACTTCGCCCAATCCGAATATAGATCGAGTCGAGTGTAGTCAACCTTTAACTTAACTCGACTCGACTCGACCCGAAATCAAACTCAATACTGACTTGACTCGACTCGACTCGACCCGAAATCAAACTCAGTACTGACTCGACTCGACCCGAAATCAAACTTGGTACTGACTCGACTCGATCTGAAATCCGACTCACTCAGTTTTGGGTTGTGTGTGTGTGTGTGTACTCGACGTATCATATATGATTTTAAGGTAAGACGAGCTACTTTAGCCAACCAACCCAGTTATATGCCAGGTTACCCACACCGAATTTGCGAGATTCCAACATATCGACAGCCAAATTACATGTTTAGTTCTGTTTTTACTATAAATAGTAAGTTTTAGTTTGATTATAACTCTTCATCCGTTGGGCTTTAAGAGTGGCACCCAATGCAAAAAAGAGCTTAGAAAAATTAGGAGAACAGCTTGGTGAAGCCAAATAGGACACTTACTATTTTTAGCCAAAAACCTTGCACACTGGTAGACATCACGACCGTCTATAAATAGTGAGTTTACTATTTATAGTAAGTCGTAAATTCTAGAAGTTTTATTCATAGTTTGATTTTGATTTCTCTTCCATTGTTTGGTATCCCTATTTAAAGGGTTGTGAACTTGTTTTTAGGCATTGTCCAATCAATTTCAAATTTATTAGAATTTATTTCTATTTTCTTGCTTTCTTTCCTCGTGGATTCGAGAAGTCTCTGTAAGAAGTCTAGAGAAGTTCCGTGAATTCGAAACAGTTATCCTCTTGAGGAAGACGATGCTCGACCTCACCATGTTCATCCTTGCGTCAATTAGTATGAGCGCGAGGACTCCCCTCGGGATGATGGCAAATAACGAGGTAAGAACAAAAATTCTATGGACGATAATCAAGAGATTTGTTATCTTTTGGAAAGAATAAAAGCTTTCCACCAGGAGAGTCAGTTGACTATGCAAGGGCTGTAGGCAACCCTCAACCGTATTGTGGATGTGCTAATTTCGCCCCGAGCTTGAAGCGATGCTCAACCGCCCGTGGTCGTTGTACGACACAAATCCGATTTCTGCAAACCACCATCAGATGATGGTAAATCACAGGCCACCACTTCAATCATGAGGAAGTTGTTATACATGCTAAAGGTAAAAATAGAATTATAGCGAGACAACATCTTTCAAATAAGGTGCACTGTAAGCCAAAAAGTTTGTAATGTAATCATCGATGTCAAGAGCAGTGAGAATCTTATGTCAAAAATAATGGTGAAAAAGCTTCAACTGAAAGCAGAAAAGCATCCATCTTCATACACGATTGGATAGATTAAGAAAGTCACCAAAACAGAGGTAACCGAACAATATACCATCTCATTTTCAATTGATAAAAATTATAAGAATCAAGTACTTTGTGACGTAGCCGACATTGAAGTTTGTCATATGTTACTTGGTTGACCATGACAAATTAATATTAATGTTATTGTTATACATAGAGGTCAGGATAACATATTTAAATTTACTAAAGATAGTAGAAAGATTAGCCTCCTCCCTATGAAAGCGGAGAACTAACCCACAATTTCTAAAGTTGAGGAACAGTCTCTCACAACTGAACAGACTTTTGTTAAACAATCTGAGGAAACAAGAAATATATACGCATTAGTTGAAAAGAAAAAATATATGAAGCCTGTGATCACTCTAGGAAATTTGAAACTAGTGTTGCAGGAGTTCAAAACGATTATGATCGATAAACTTTCCAATAAATTACCTCTCATACGAGATATACAAAACCACATTGATCTTGTCACATGGATAAGTATGCCTAATTGCCCACATTATCAGAAAAATATGAGATCTTGAAGGCAAAAGTAAAAGAAATTATCGATATTAGTCAAGTCAAAGAAAGCGGGAGTACATGTATTATGTCAGCTTAAGATCCTAATGCTAAATACAAGAAAAGGGCTAATAAACATCAGCGTCAGAAGTTATCTCAAAATCGTGAGCCAAATTTCTTGAATAACTCAATGACGAGTTTTTTCCAAGCGGAGGGATCTGACGTAAAACGTGTCGTAGATACATTCCTAGCATGGTTGGATCAAAAGAAAGCAAACTATAAATTGATCATAACTTTTGATCCGGGTATCATTACGGCACACTAGACCGATTATCATGAACCGAAGCAGCACCAGAACTCGAGGAAGAGTTCTTTTGAAGTAGAGGGGATTGATGTAGAGCGGGTCACAGACACTTTCATGTCCAAGATGGACTAGAGAAGGCCCGATCAGAGGTAGAAGCCATCAAGACCGTCAGAACCTTAAAACAGACATATCTCGCAAATCGGAATGAGTTACTCGATGTACCATATATGATTTTGGGGTAGGACGAGCTACTTTAGCCAATCAACCCGGCTATGCAGGGTAACCCATGCCAAATTTGCTAGATTCCATCATATCGATGGCCAAATTCCATGTTTAGTTCCGTTTTTACTATAAATAGTAAGTTTTAGTTTGATTATAACTCTTCATCCGTTGGGCTTTAGGAGTGACACCCAACGCGAAAAGATCTTAGAAAAATTAGGAGAACAGCTTGATGAAGCCAAATAGGACACTATTTTTGGCCGAAAACCTTGCGCACTGGTAGACATCATGACCATCTTTACTATTTATAGTAAGTCATGAATTTTAGGAGTTTTAGTCATAATTTGATTCTGATTTCTCTCACATTTCTTGGTATCCTTATTTAAAGGGTTGTGAACTCGTTTTTAGGCATTGATCAATCAATTTCGAATTTATTAGAATTTATTTCTATTTTCTTGCTTTCTTTTCTCGTGAATTCGAGAAATCTTTGTAAGGAGTTAATAGAAGTTCTGTGGATTTGGAATAGTTATCCTCTTGAGGAAGACGGTGCTCGACCTCACCACGTTCATCCCTGCGTCAGTATATATATAAGCTAATCTAACCTACCCTCCACATGCTTACACCCGACCCGATCTCTCTCCCTCCTCCACCTCTCCCAAGCCTGACAGCCACCCACCACCACCAGGCCCTCTCTCTCTCTCTCTCTCTCTCTCTCTCTCTCTCTCTCTCTCTCTCTCAGTGTTCACTCAATAGACGGACTCAGTCTATGTTAGTCTGGGCCAAACCCAGACTCGAATTGGATCAGGCATCCTGAACTCGATACCAAGTCAAGTGAAGTTTGGGCGAGGTCTATTTCAAAACTATATCGGATCAGCCCTAACTCCGTCCAACTGAACACGATGCCCAACTCTACCTATCCGCGTCCTAGATTTTTAACCAAACACCACCTGATGTGGGTCCAAGACTTTTATCTCAAGCTCAACTTGACCTCAACCCCACCTAATCCAGAGATGGTATTGGGCCAGTTGGATTTGGGTTGTTATATGCCAAGTTGCTCAACTACCATAGATTATAAAATCAGCTCAATTTAATACGTCTAAGCCATCAGCTCCAATTTTTATTTTTTTATTTTTTCCCTGGTTTTAGCCTCAGCATTTTATTAACTGTACTAAATGTTACACTAAACTCACATCCCCTTGCCCTGATTGGTTTGTAACTAACGTGCGGCTAAAATGAAAAATGGTCAATCGTCCAAATGCAGTGAATGTCAACTAATCCAACGTTATAGTATCATTCAACTAAGGGGAGTTATTTTATGCTCTGGGTGACTGTGATGCTTGATATGCACAAGCTTGTAAGCTGAATACGTGGCATTCATTAACTAAATTAAATCGACCAAATTGGGGCACCCACCTTCTCTACTTAACAATCCAAAATTCACATCGATTGAACAATCCTAACCGCTGATCACGAACACTCATTTGGTGAGACAGGATCATCTTTTATATATATATATATATATATATATATATATATATATATATATATACATATATATATATATATCACTTTTAACCGTCCTCTAAATGCCCATCAATACAATGGTCAGATAATCAAACAATCCTAATATTTTCCTCGTTACAAATCTAAACCGGGACCCACAATTTGTACAGTATAACGAGATTTCTTAGATGATTTCTAAGTGATTTCTAATAGCCTGTGTATCACCCGTGGTGGTCCGCCATAGTAATAAAGCTTTTCCCTTTCTCAACACCCACAGTTACTAACAAATACACCATTAGATTCCTACGTCAGGCATCATACAAAAACGGCTGTTTACATAAAGTAGAGAGGGTGGATGTATCTATAAATGATGGGGTGTAAACAATGACGGCGTGAAGGAATCAGCTGTACAATGTACAAATACAAAGGATTCAAACCAAACGTCCTGTGGTATGCTTTGGGTTTCAATTATGGAAAGTGGGGCCCATCGTTTGGTCAATCCAAACCACTCAGTCTGTTGAATTCCACAGTGGATGCACCTGGAATTACTGTGGGCAGAACCATTCCACTATCTGATGAAGAATCTAATCCACAGCCCGTGATTAAAGGTACAATTGGAATTGGTCCTCTTTTTTTTTGCAATTAAAAAATACTAAAAATATATTAAAGTATAAAAATAATAAATAAAATTTAAACGGCATGCGGAAAGCCATGCCAGCCACATATCAAATACACGTGCCAATATGGATTACTTGTGTGAGATCTAAGCGTTTCATCTTGTAATGCTTGAATCTTCTACCTAAAAATCTGGCTATCATACTCTGGTGGGCCGCAATGTACAAACAAACAGACGGTGAGAATTTTCTAATTTTTATAGCCGTTCATTTGCTTGGCATGCTGTGGCCCAGTTGAAGGGTGCAATGTATGCTGTGGCCCAGCTAAAGGGTGAAATTTCATTATTATTTTTAGGCCAAAAGATGTAAATAATAATAATAATAATAATAAAAGAAAATTATAAAAAAATTTTTTTTTTAAAAACGTGGGCCACCTCACTTGATCGAATGGTCAGATCTTGCACGTGTTCCATATTGGTAGCGCCCGCGGATTGCGTCCTGCCCTGCCAGGATGGACTAGGTCCATGTAGGGGCTCTGTGGAGCCCACAGTGATGTGTGTAGTTTATCCACACCGTCCACCCATTTTTTCAGATCATTTTGGTGCATGACTTAAAAAACGAGGCCGATCTAAGGTTCAAGTGAACAACACCATTAAAATCAGTTCGGATAATGACGCACACCATTGAATCCTTCCTAGGGCCCACGGTGTTGTTTATTTTCCATCGAACCTGTTAATAAGGTCACTATAACATGGAAGAAGGTAAAACAAAAATATCATTTTGATACGAAACTTCTGTGGTGCCCAAGAAGTATTTAATGGTAAGCGTTCAATTCCAATTGTGTGGTCCACTTGAGAGTTCAATATTCCTCCTTTTTTGTCTCGTATCCTAAAATTATCTTAAAATATGGATCAACAGCTTGGATAAAATGTATACATCACGGTGGACCCCACAGAGCCCCTGAATGGACCGAGTCCGTCTAGGCTGGGGTGGGGGAACGCAATCTGCTTCTAGCTCTTCCGCCCTTACACGCACGTGGAATTGGCAACACCTCTCGAATGAAGGAGCTTTGCTATACACACACGATTCATGTACACGCCACACGTGTGATACCCTAGCTCATATATGCGATATCCAATCCGCCCATCAGGTTGGTCCTACCTTTTATATGTTTTCTCAAAAATAAATCCGGGCCACTCAACATGTGGGCCCTATATTAGAAACTGGGGGTTGGGTTAGAAAACTTCAGGCGCCGAAGTTTTATAGTGTACGTAAAACATGTGTTTTGGAAATTGCGGCGCATCTAACCAGGGAATCAACCTGATTCTTAGGCCAGGGCATCAACCATTCCTGACGGATGGATTGGATCGTTGGCCAATCGTGCATTCTAACACATGTGAAGCCGTATATGAGCTTTATTTTACACACGTGTCAACTTAGCAATGCTCCAGAATCAAGATTACCATGAGAGCATCAAACAAGGAAGAGATGTCCATGTTCTTGAAATCCCAGCGGATCTTCTGGCACGGCTACCATGGATAGTGTTGAGGTTCAGTCCAGACACGTGGAATGGCTCGGTTTTACCATTCAATTCAAATTGAATGAAACGCTTGTGACCCAAGTGATGAACTAGATAGGTTAGGGTAGAATTGTAAAAATTGACTAAACTGTTTAGCCTAGTATTGTTTTAACGATAAGGTATTCTTTTAGGACGTGTTTGGCCGGACGGATCCCATGGGATTGGAAGGGATACCATAGTAAAATCTCGGGATATACCAAACCAGCCAAACAGACCTAATGAACTTGTACCGGGATATAACAAGCCTATGAATCCACTTACATCACCATCATTACCTAAAAATTGATCCCATCCCTCCTAATTCTGTTCAATCGTGCCTAAGACATGTTTGGTTGGACAGGTTGCAAGGGATTGGAAGGTAAAATCCCGAAATATGCCGGGCATGCCAAACAGACTCGGTGAACTTGTCCTAGGATATAGCAATTCCATGGATCTTAAACCAACCCACTCACACCACCATCATTACCTTAAAATCCATCCCATCTCTCCTAATCCCATGGGATCTGTCCAGCCAAACAGGCCCTTAACCGGAAGAATAGTCCTTTTGATTGTGATCTTTTTAACTACTTATGGAAAAAAATTTTCTAGTGATGATAGGTTAGATGGAGTTTCTTAATAAAGAAATAAAAGATAAATTAAAATTAAAGTTGAATTGTTGATTTGATTGATAAGATTGTCAAATCAATATAAATAGTAAGAAAAAAAATAAAATAAGCAGAAAGAAAATGCATATGACAATCTATGCTTGCAAAACAGCCATGGAAATACTAGACGGTCATAAGACAGGCATGGCATGAGGTGCATAGGACATAACAAAAAATGTACAAAGTGTAAGCTTAGTAGTTTAGGGATATGACAATTAAGTTATAGATATTTAAGCTACTCTTATGTGCGCCTATTACAGCAATGCATTGAAAAGTAACAAAACTAAGCTAATATAATGGCTCCATACTTACTACAATATGGTTAGACAAAAGTGGAATAAACTCTGCTAAGAAGCTAAACTAATAATTGTTCATAAAGAATTTAAATATATATATGGGCAGAGCTGAAGAAGAAATTAATTAATTTCTTTTGGCAAGGGACAAAAGTTTTTTTTATTTTAGTGCTGCTTTTATGGACTTTTAAAAGATGGTTGTAGTGTGTAAGATTTTGTGACTTAAGCATGAATTATTTCGATTACATAATGATTATGTCCTATTAGGATTCGAATTTCTTGTTAGGTTATACCATCGTAAATGACTTGCATCTATTTTTAGATGTCTTTTCGTGGTATAATCCATCTTTTCTTGCGATCTCATTGAAGATTTTAAATGTTCCTGAGAATTTTCCTTTTAAGTTGATCTGGAACACTCACATTATGCACATGCTGGCCATGGAGAATCCAACAGTGGTAGGTATTTTGACAACTACCTTGACACGTACATTAAGAATCTTGCCTTGCATCACGTGTCACATGGAAGATGCATGATCACATCAGGCTTTATTAGCAGGATAAGTGTTTTATCTCCTGTTGTGATTATGTTTCTCTTCTCATTTGTTGATCTAATCTGCGTCATGCAAGGTGTAAACAGATGGTCCATTGTTCAAACCACTAATCAGATAGCTAAGATGACTTGACAGAAGAGATTTAGGAATATGACTAATCTAAGAGCCACTAAATTCAATCGCCCAAATTCATTAAAAACCAAGTGCATTATTCAGGTCAAATGTAATGATAGTCTGATAAAGCCTATTTATGTAGTTGTGGCCCACTTACAGTAGCACCCACAACCAGTCGAGTGGGGGCTGTTTTATCTGGGCACGGCTTTGATGGATCCCCAAATCCCCTTAGGTGGGTGCCTTACATCCGCAGTGTCCTCCCGTCTTTACATCTCATTTTAGGGCATGATCCAAAAACTTAAGCGGATATAAATCTCAAGTAGGCCACACCATGACCATTAAAAGCTTATTGTGGACCACAAAGGTTATGGATCAAGCTATATCTTGTGGCCCCTTCACCTAGGTGTTTGTGAGCTAATCAACAGGTTGGCAAATAAACATTCTGGCCCCTTGAAGTTTTTAATGGTGAGTATCCAATCCTCACTATCTCTTATAGTGTGGTCCATATAAGATTTGGACCTGCTTCATTTCCTGGATCATGTCCTAAAATGAGCTTTCAAAATGGATAGATTGCCATAAAAGAGGCATTGTTTCAGTGGATCCCTAGCTATGGAGCCACCTTGATGTATGCGTCTTACATGGACACCATCCATCCCTTTTGAAAGCTAATTCTAAGAATAATCCCAAAAATGAAACTGATCTAAATCTCAGGGGGACCACATCACAGAAAAAAGTGGTGATTGAACTCTCACTGTTAAAAACTCTTTAGGACTTAAGCGTAATGTTTATTTTTCATCCAACATGTGATGAGGTCACCGGGATCTAGATAGTAGGAAAACACAAATATCAACTAGATTCCAAACTTTTGTAGCGCGTTTGGTCCATGGAATACAATGGCATTGAATTGTATTAGATGGGATTAACATCGTTGTTACACAATGATTGCATGTTTAGAAATACTAAGGTATTTTAGCCATCTAATCTCATGTTTGAGATAAAATTCTTGCTACCATTTGGTGGACCATGGAGTTATAATCAATGGACCAAATTCATAGCAGACGTCGTTTACTTAATTATATACACATATATAAGTAGAATGTCGCATGTAAACAATGTATATGGATAAACAGCATGGATAAAGCCCATGCTTCCATGTGGGGCTCAAATGTATAATGGATTTCAAAATCCATGAAAATCCTAGGAGGATCCAGTGCAAATTCATGTAACCAAATGCAATTTCATACCACTTAATCCCAACTTTTCCCATCCTTTCCATATGCTCATGGCCTGTTTGGCCAGGTAGATCCTACCGTATTAGGAAGGATGGGATCGGCAATATCCTTGGATGGGCATGACGAGCCAAACAGATCCGGTGAACTTGTCCTATGAGATAAGCAATCCCATGGATCTTAAGACAATCTACTGTCATCACCATCATTACCTTAAAATTGATCCTATCCCTTGGTTGAATGGATTGGTAGATAAAATCCCGATAAATGCAGGGCGTGCCAAACAAACCACTAAACTTGTCCCTGGATATAAGCAATCCCATGGATCTTAAGGGCCTGTTTGGCCGGACAGATCCCATGGTATTAGGAGGGATGGGATCAATTTTAAGGTAATGATGGTGGTGTCAGTGCATTGTCAATTTATATCCCGGGACAAGTTCACAGTGGATATAAACAATCCCATGCATCTTAAGACAATCCAATGACACCACCATCATTACAAAATTGATCCCATCCCTCCTAATACCATGGTATCTGCCCGGCCAAACAGGCCCTTAGATGGAATTTGCTTGGCGCCGAATGCTTTCTATCCCATGCAATCCAATCTAATACACTGTGCCGTGGTCCACCAGAGATTTTAGGTGCCACAGTGCAATAAAACATATACATTGTGTTCGGGCTAACCCAGCTTCTGTGGCAGTATACGACACATTGGCATATTAGGTGCCGCCCGGTACCTAACACGGTACGGCCCTGACCGTGGCGCCACCTTGATGCATGTTGTATATCCAAGCCGTCCACACATTTTTTTTTTTTTTTTCAGATCATTTTAGGCATGAGCCAGAAAAGAAGCAGATCCAAGAACCAAATCTACGGTGGACTATGCCATAGGAAAGAACGGTGATGGAACGCCCACCATTAAAAACATACTACGGCCCACCTTAATGCTCACCGGAATGTTTTTCTTTTCATCCAACCTGTTGTTAAGATCACACAGAGCTGGATTAAGGATAAAAACAATATCAGCTTCATCCAAAAAAATTGTAGCCCGCAAAATGTATTTAATGGCCAATTACCACTTTTCATGTGATGTGGTCCACCTGAAATTTTGATCTTCTTCATTTCTAGATCCTGCGTAAAATGATCTGGAAAAACTGATGGACGGCATGGATATACAATACATGCTCACAGAGAGCTCCACGATCAGTGCCGCACCTAATCCGCTCCAGTCCCGGGGGAGCGGATTCAGTCAGGTCGGGCGACCGAGAGAGAGAGAGAGAAAGAGAGAGCATCTTCCATGGCAGATGCTTGAATCACTTCTATATCTGTGTAAATAAAAACCAGTTTTACAAAATACAAGACATTGAAATGAAACCCACAAGAGAAAATCTTCACAGCACTTTCTTCCATTTCCCTTTGCTCTTTGCAGGAAGGTGTTGCTGCTGCTCAGATTTCTGGCTCTTCTTTGCAAGAAGGTGTTGCTGCTGCTCAGATTTCTGGCTCTTCTTTGCAAGAAGGTGTTGTTGCTGCTCAGATTTCTGATTCTTCTTTGCAAGAAGTTGTTGTTGCTGCTCAGATTTCTGATTCTTCTTTGCAAGAAGTTGTTGTTGCTGCTCAGATTTCTGGCTCTTCTTTGCAGGAAGGTGTTGTTGCTGTTCAGATTTCTGGCTCTTCTGACTCCCTTTGAGCTGATGACCTTTCTTCCTTCTCTTTATCCCAAAAGACGAAAACTTCCTCCTCTCCTTCTTCTCCCTTATTGTCTCGAGCTTCGGCTTCCATTCCTTTGATCTCCTAAACCCAACCAACCTGATGTAATCCTTCTCCAACTCAGGCGTCGTACAAACCCTCCCCTTTGGTTTCGTTCTTGAATTCTCTTCTTCACCTTCTTCATCTTCTCCTTTTATCCTCCCTTCTTCCATCAGCTTCGATATGAATTCGTCTGAAACCCGTATCTGGAGCATCCCGGACGGCGTCTTGTGTATGTCGAAAGGCCGGCATAAGGCGGCCTTCTTTATGAAGTCGGCTTTCTTTGAAGAGGGAGATGGGGGGATTGGAGAGGAGGAGGAAGCGATGGAGGCGATGGTGACGAAGGAAAGAACGGATTGGAAGAAGTGGGTAGGGAGGAGGAAGTACTTGTGACCGAGCTTGAGATGATCGGTGGCGGAGAGGGCGGGAATCTTTTGACCGATGAAGAAGGAATCAGAGTGGCAGATGAGGTGTTTGGGGAATTGGAGCATGAGCTCAGAGGCGGCGATGGGTCGGTCATAGATTTTGACGTGGCCGTCGGATTTTATGAGCTTGATGGTGCGGGCAGGAGCTGGATGGGGTGGAAGTTGGTGGATGCAGGCTATGTGGTTGCCCATCACGTGGAAACACCATGGGATGGTGTGAAAGCTTAAGAATTTTATGCCCATCGCCCCATATGTGTGTATATCGGGGGGGTGGGGGGTGTGGGGGCGGGAGGGGGGAGAGAGAGAGAGAGAGAGAGAGAGAGAGAGAGAGAGAGAGAGAGAGAGAGAGAGAGAGAGAGAGAGAGAGAGAGAGAGAGAGAGAGAGAGAGAGATGAAAAAATTACTAGAGGAGCTCAAGGAACCCAGATGCAAGGGATCTCAAGAAACCTATGTGAGAGAGAGAGTCCAATCTTAGAAATCAGGCTCTTTTGCTTATGTTAGGTTTTAGGTTGAAGGAGAGGAGAGAAAAAAACTGAGAGAGGTTATGATATGTTGGTGGTCTTTTTATTTCACTTTTCTTTTGAGGGATCAATTACATAAGAGGAGTGTGCGTATGTGAATATACATATACAAATGTATTTTATTTGAATATTCGGATAGTTGTATAAAATACCCATGCAAGAGAGTGGAAAGTAGGTCTTGTTTTTGTGCGAGATAAAAGAGGCGTGAGACGCGACGTAGCTTTTCTGACTGAGGAGTTATTTGTTACTCCGGCAGAGTTTGGCTCTTCATACGCTTGTACTCAAAAAATTGTACATACGGTATACGTTAACTCAAATTAAACCGACTAAGTTGTGGAAAATACTTATTGTAACTTAAATTAAAATATTATATTAATTGAAAGTTCAAATTCTCTGATTCATGGACACTTGTTTGTTGAAGTAAGACCATTGGTTACTTCCATTTTTAACCTTTCAAAAAATGTACGCTAATCCAACAATGAGATGATCAAATAATTGTAATATATGGCTCATAATAGATAAAAAATGAGACCCATAATTTAAATTAGTTGTATGCAATCTCTATGTGGCTGTGTATCATCTATCACAGTCTTCCGGAGTAACAAAGTCTTGTGTGGCTTACGGAGGACGCATCTGTTTTAAAATATTTTATTGATTTAAAGAGTGTTGACAGTTTGACTGGGAAATGTCTTCCGCCGTCTCGCTCGAGTAGCCAAAGAAGGCCGAAATTTTCAAAACCTGAAAGCCCGCCTTATATGTCTCGTGGGATTTTTTATTTTATTTTTTTTAATTTTCCGCTCTTTTTTGTTTCGCTCGCGATATACGAGTCACGAGATAGAGAATGAAACCTTTTCCGCTATTTTGAATCTTTTGACCGACGGGTAATCATCGAGTCGTCTCTGTCTTATGATGGTTCCGATCATCGAAATGTACAGTTGGCATGCACTTGTCGCTGTGGGCCAGTTAATCAATGGAACCATCAATTGGACGGTTAAAAATAAAAACGTGCATTGGTCCGTGTTGACTACATGGTCTGATAATAACATTCGTGGCGAATTTCCTCCTGTGGGTCCCACCATGATGTCTGAAAAATAGCCGAACGCAGCGTATGTGGATCGGAGGTGTGTGGATCCCTGACCGTGGGGCCCACTTTGATTTATTTTCCTTACATCTATGCCATCCATCCGTTTTGACAAATCATTTTAGGTCGTGATCCCAAAATTGGAGGATATCGAAATGTTAGGTGGACCACATCAAAGGAAACAGCTGAGACTGAATACCCACGGTTAAAAACTTCTTACAGGCCACTGAAATGGATATTTTTCCATCCAACCTGTTGATGAGGTCAAAAAATGCTGGATGAAAGGCCCACACAAATATCAGCTTAATCCAAAACTTTTATAGCCCACAAAAAGTTTTTAATGGTCAATTACTACTTCTTCCTGTGGTGTGGTCCACCAGAGAATTGGATCTTCTTTATTTTACAGATCATGCCTAATATGAGCTTTCAAAACGGATGGAGAGAATGGATGTTAGGGACATACATCATGGTGATCCATCCAAGTGTCCAACTCATGTTAGACAGGTTGATCTCAGAAATCAGACACATGCGTATAACACAAGCGGGCCACACCGCGAGAAACATTTGGATTGAATGGTTGCCATTGACATCTTCTAAGAGCCCACACAAGTTTTGGGTAAGGATGATAGTTGTGTTTTACATTCATCCATAGGAATCACTATGTGAACGGGTTAGATGGCATATGAACATCACGATGGGCGTCCAGAAGGTTTGAACAGTGTACGTTTACAGTCCCTGTATTTCCAGTGGTGTGAACCACTTGAGTTCTAGATCTCACTTATTTTTGGGCTTATGTGCTAATGAAATTGATGGACGGAGTGGATGTCACACGGAAATTGACTGGCCGACAGAAATCGATTGGCCCCGCAGACCTTGGTATTCATGGACGCTAATGAGAAATAGAGGTACTCTATTTCCACGCGCGTGTGCGAGCCATGCACATTCACACGCGAGTAGATGCTCAATAATGAAAATTGATGGCCAAAAAACCTCCTTTTCTAGACATTTGATTTGTTGTGATATGCCGTGCCTACCTTAGGTGTGAAATGACCCGTTGTTTTGCCAGGAGATGTAAAGAGTGTAACTCACGTGATGGAAAGCTCATATCTCACATGTACCACACTATGAATGCTGCTTCCACGTGTGGATGAAAGGCTCCCACATGCGTGTGGAGTTTGCATACCTCTAGAAATCATGCTTGATCTATCGGGATCACATGCTAGCACTGTGCAAGGTGCAAAGGGGGTCCACTGGGACGAAAATCACGGAGATTCACTCATCGCGCATGCTGTACCTGTGTGTTGAGTTCGATTTTTGTTTAGGCCGTGGATTTAATTTTGACAGTGTGGCCCACCCAATAAGCGAATCATCCTGATTTTCAACTCAGCTAATCTTCATGGCGAGCCCCCCTATTAGCTCGGTTTGGATGTTTGGTACTAGTGATATCATTGCCCATCCCTGTGGTCATCATTCCTACCGAGATCCCATCAGAGTAAGTTATGTATGATCCGGATGGATCCATGTTATGTTTTTGAAAATCTACAGTCACGTGTGATTTGGATTGATCCATATCTTGTGATTTGAATAGATTCATATTATGTTTTTGAAGATCCATAGAGATGTACGAAGAGAATTACTTAGTAATATAGTTAGAGCACATTAAACAATGCCCAGTCATTGTTTAAACGACCAATTGAGTTACGACCACGAAGAAGCAGTTATATGGTAGAAGAAGAAATGGCGGTGGCTAAATACTATCCAGCAGTTATTGTAACTATCAAAATGTGAAAATGTTCTAAATAACCAAATTAAAGTTAAAAATACCTAGAGAATCAAGCAGAAATATTTGATCTCATATCAATCAAATTAAAATTAAACATTATCTATCAATTACCAATCATTTATATTTCGTAACGTAACTACTTTACTTTTCTTATCAAATAAGTTACATTTCTTAGTATAATAGTTTACTTTCAGCTTGTTTACGTTCTATACCATTAATCAAGTAGCTGGTAATATTAAATGTCATTTGAGTCTATAGATTTATACATTGGATTCAATTATGAATCAAAAAAGTTGTTTTGCAGTTATTCTTAGTGGCCAACTATAAGAATCTCTTTCTCATTTCATATATAATAAAAAGTCATTTCGTACGGAAGGCAAAAGTGTAACTCATCATTAGAAGATATACCTTACCTTGTGAATATCGCATGATCCTATTTACACATTGACCAAGTGGTCGAATAAGCTCAATCTCATTATATCTTGGTTATCCACTACATGTCTGCATATGTAAGCACTTAGGATTATATTTATTCGATTTAAATTGAGCCACAAATTCAATTCTGGCACAACCGCATTCCAACTATCAAAAACCAAGTAGCAACAATCACGACATGAGGATAACACTACATGTGAAAATTTGGAATACAATGCCCGGATATAATAAGATCATTTTCCCACTAAAACAACCGCGATTAGTTTTAGGTTACAAATTTACAAGAGGTTTTCTAGTCCCAAATGCATCACACATGCCAACTTGGCATATGTGGGGGGCCATTTGAAACATGTATAAGATGGGCCCTAGTTTCATATCACTCGGGAGAAAATCAGGCAATTCCATTAAGTAGGTGGGCCCTGCCTATAAAAACAATGTTTTTAAAAAAAAAAAAAAATTTTAAAAAACAATGGATGATCTTCCAAGCCCTGGTACAAATTTTTTTAAACCAGTTGGATTGTTGTGCTAGGTCATCAGGCTTACGAAGTCTACCTTCCACGGATTAGATGTACCATCCACATACCAATTTGTGTGGGTGTGTCCATCAAAAGTATGAATGACACCCATCTGAAAACTTAGGACTCATTTGATATCTATAGTATATATAAATAAAAGCTTTTCAAGTGAAAAATAAATAAAAAATTAATAAGTTCTTTTTTATTCTAACTCTTGTTTTAAATAAGTTTATTTAATAAAATCACTTCTTTATAATTAAAAATATTTTTTTATTTAAAATAAACTTAGGTTCATTTGACGTCTCTACTCTAATTCAATAAAAGATTTTCAAATTAGAGTTATTTTAATAAAAAAAGCTTTTTATTGTATATCTTGTTTTAAATAAGTTTGTTCACCTTTTCAAAATTAAAAACAAATTTTATTTAAAATACGCACATTTTATAAATACCCGGTTGTCTTCCTACGAAGATAACATAAATTTTTCTCATCTGTCCAAACAAAAGAAGTCATTAATGATCTTTAGATTATCGATAATTATAAACAATTACCTATTGGGTAATATGTCAGTGGTGCAAGTGTTGCCATAACTTGCGCGAAACTTAAGCCTGCATGTAGTTCAAATTAATAACAATAATCCTTATCAATGCACGTGTTGTGTTCAAGTATTAGTAACGAGTGATGTGTTATCCAAAAGTGCAATAAGAAACAAGTAGAAATATCCAAAATTAAGTTTTACAAGTCCAAAAAATAATATAGTTAAAAATTGTCTTAAAGGTAAAGCCTACAAATCACTACTTCTAGTCAATCAAACTAAGCAAAATGTTCTTTCATACTTGGGGTCTACCCCCATTCAGCAACATTATAATGAATGAAATTCTCTTCTCTTGGGCAAAGTTAAGGAAGGAGGCCCCATACGCTTCTTCTTTCGATAGCAACTTCGTCGCCCATAAGACTTCATCAGCCGTCAGTCCCTCCGACTCTTCCAAAGCCAGTATAATTTGTGTCATCCGACCAAAGTTTCATCCCCTGTCAATTGAAATGACAATTGACTTCATGGCACCCCCAATATCAACCATCCCGGTGCCAATCATATCAACAGGTCGCTCCACCCTCGGTATCTTTTTAGAATTAACCGTGGAATTCGTGTTATGGGAGGCATTCTCATGCTGTGTGGGACTCATATAAGGAATGTTATCGCTTCCAGGGCTGTTATCAAACCAATGGATATGCGGTGCATCATCGCCGCGATCTTTAGAAGATATTAGGTTAATATCATCATTCAGATCAATAGTGTGGTCAGACGATACATCTATATCTGTCCATCAAGGAGTGGTTGCACAAGGAGGAAAGTTACCAGTGGCAGATGCTTTACCAGTAGCTCTGTCATTTTCGAAAATGAACTCGAGATCATCACATCTGGGCTTGGGTTTACCGTAAAACTGGGCAGCATCTGGATGAGACTAGACATAACACAAAAAAAGAATCAGTCATTAACATTGCACTTTGTATGATGAGATATGATGTAACTGTTAAAGAAACTATATCTTAATGTAGTCTATCCACACTTCATCTGATGTGACTACAATTTGTAGGTCTGGATCCCATCCAAAACTAGATGCACTCCCTAGATCTTTGATAGTGAAGAGGTGTTTTTCACCGTGCGGATGCGATTTTTTACGTTCGCATTAGTGACCTTGAGGCGTAGCTTCAACATCATATTTTCAACAATTCCTGTAAATATTCTATTTTAAATCCAGCACCACTTCGTCTTCCAGCAATGACTAGCTCCATTAGTCCTTCAATTAGGATGTCATCCATGTCGTCCGTCCACCGAAGGACACCTCCATAGGACTAGTCCTCAATTTCACTGTTCAGTGTATGCTTCCTGGGCGATCTCCGTGGGGTACTACTAGGTGATCCTAGGTGATATTTCGTCAGAGTAGATAGTACATATCGTTTATTCAGTGACATGGAGCCACTTTGGTCTACCTAAATCTGTGAGAAGATGAATGATGCGATGACAAGTTTAAAAAATCATTCTACTGCATGAGTAAATAATATGAAGTCCATCCAGACTTTTTAAAAAAAAAAAAAAGCTTGCATATTAAATAAAACAAAATATGTCACAAAGAAATTAGTGATCTAATTTGGACAGTCTTGAATGATACTCCAAAAACCATTGTTGATGTACGTCTTGTTACAATGCATTGAATTTGTTTGACTCACTAGATGAGCTTGGTTCCACATTCTGGAAGCTATTTCATCGCGTTTTCTGGCCCACTCATCTATTTCATGTGGAGTGGCATTCAAAAGCACACGACCTTCATCGAGGACGGATACTTTTGTAGGTGATAGGATCACATCATCAGCACCATAACTTGACGACTCCTCAAACTCAAACATATCATCGTCTCCAGATATCCTCATGAAGTTGTGTAACACACAATAAGGTAGCATTATCTTTAGTTGAGTTTGTATCGGATATTGTGGAGCAGTTTTCAGAATTGGAAACCTAGCTTTTAAAACTTCAAAACATCTTTCTATTACATTCCTTAGTTGTGCATGGCGATAATTGAATAACTCCCGAGCATTGGATGGTTCCCGACCAGTATGATACTCATTAAGTTGGTAACGTACACCGCAATATGGGGCCATGAAACTAGGTGAGTGCGCATATCCTGCATCAAGTACGTAGTATTTACCTACATTTTAAAAATAATTTCTAATCAATAGCAATTCTTATTCGTTTGATGTTATAAAGCCATCAGAGTACTTGATGTCCATGCTTTACGACGGGGTATTACGAAAGGATCGCTTGAGTGAGTCAAAGCACTTTGCAAAACGCGTGCATCTGATGCAGAACCTTTCCATCCCGCTAATACATACATGAACTTGCAAGCAGCTAGGACATTTTGTGATATGCATCATTTCCTATTTCGATAAACAACACTATCTGCAGATGCTACAAAAGCTGGGATGTGTGTCCCATCAATTGCTCCGATACAATCTTAAGTTAAACTTGTCAATCATTATGTGATATTGGCATATGTAATTTAATCCTGATAGATCGTAATCAATTGTGATAAGTATATGTATCATAATACCTGAAAGTATTCTGCCCAATGTGAGTTTGATGAAATCTTAGATGCGGTATCGAGTGTAGGTGTAGTAAAGTCTGCATATAAAAAGATGACTGCATCCAAGACTCGATTAAAATATCAACTCACGGTTTCGCCTGACCTTATAAAATGATGTCCAATCATTCAGTTCTGGACATTATGGCTTAATGTATGAAGAAACACAACAAGTTATTCTTCCATACTTATGTTCTTCACATCTGCTAATAGTCCCTTATCTCGTGAGATTGAGCAAAGATTGAAGAATGTAATCTTTTTCATCCGTAGTTGTGAAACATAATCAGTCTCATTTGCCCTAATAATCCCATTAATAATACAAGCATGGTCATAATCAACAGACCTGGGAGGGTTTCGAAAGAGGTACGTGTAATAATACTCCCCAGCGGCTATTGCAGCAGATCTCGTATCCAATATTACTGCAAAGAATTCCAACTCTTCGTCCGTCCAGTCGCTTCCATCCATAGTGATTCACCTCTCTCTATACAAGATGCATGTGAATTTGATTAGAACGATGACATGATAATTTTTGAGGATGTCTAAAATCTTCGTGGATGACTAATTATATTGTTGACCATGCTAATTGTAGTCCATCTGCCCATCTTAATATATTAGTTTATGGACAGTTATTTGATACTCCATTGTTTGATACTATAGGGTTTAATGGGGGAATAGAAAAGTCAGATAATCATCCCACATCAATTTGATTTTCTAGGAGTAGGCCCCTGTACATGGGCCTCACTATTTGAAGGGAGCGGATTAGGTTATCTCGGGTTCCACACCGTAGTGAGTATTACCCTTATCGTGTGGGGCCCACCTTGATGTATCCACAACGTCTATCCATTTTTTCAGCCCATTTTAGCAAGGGATCCCAAAAATTAAGCAGATGCACACACTAGGAACACTGGTGTTTTGAGAAAAGAGAGATGACTGCTACATGTATAGATGTCAGATCACATGGTGTGGGCCATCTGTGTCAAGCATTGGATTAAGAAAAGGGTCTTGACTCAAGGAACATGTGTCAGAGATCGAGGCCATTCAAAAGTCATCCATCAAAAATGCATTTCCATCCTGAAAATATACGCAAGAAGAACCGATGCAGTAGAAGTAAGACGAAGTTATAGAAAAGTTAGACTTTTTACGTTGGCCATTAAATCCCTAATCACCCTAATAAAATCAACTAATACTAATCAACGTTAATTAATATAGAAATGATCACATACAGTGACTGGCTGTAACCTTTACGTAATGATCCATACCTTCGTTTGAATATTCTTCTTAAGTTGATGATATATCAGATTTCAGAAAATCCAATCTGTGCAAAAGATGAGACATAAGATAATAACCGTACATTATGAAAAAAAAAAAAAAAAAAATTGTTGATATTAGTTCACATTATAATGATCCATACCTTCGTTTGAATATTCTTCTTAAGTTAGGTCCCACTTAAGAAGAATATTATTAAAATAATTATCATGGATTAGGCCATGTTTTTTACGAATCTGATTTCCTACAGCAATGACGTGTTCGGATAAAGAAAGGGATGTATGTTACAGGTCACGTACAGCCGCTGTATGTGAACATGGCTCCGCAAATAACGAATCAGTAGTGCATCGGCCAACTGGGGCGCACATTCTGAGTGATCCACTGATCAGAACCGTTCATATTCTATAATCTACACTACACAATCCACCGCATGAAACTTCCACAAAACGGACAGTCCTGTCTGTCGAAATTCATAGATAAATCCAGAACAACAACAACAAGACTTTCGGTGTCCTAAATTTAACTTTAAAAATCGAAGGCCAAGATTATCACTTTACCACAATTTTAGCGGGGAAATAACTCATTTATGGTAGAAACAGAAAATTAATGGTTCAAATCACAGGACCATCTCATCACACGGACCCAAGTAAGTGGCGGCACATGATTCCCCATGACTCGCCCCAGATGCAAAACGAACTGAATAAAGAAAAAGCAAAAGAAGAAGAAAAAAAGGAAAGAAAGAGGAACGCGGGTTGCGTCCTACCCCCGCCCGTCTCTAGCTGCGAACGGGCAGGAGCTTTGAGTGGCGAACGTGATCTATGGGCCTTATCCGCACCATCTATCCATGTAACTTGATGATCAAGTTGGATGGCAAATAAACATCGTATTGGGCCCTAGAAAAGCTCCAACGGTGAGAATAATCACCACTATTACTTCCTGTGGTGTGGTCCGCTTGATTATTGGGTTGAAATATTTTTTAGATTATACCATAAAATAATAGGAAGAAAATGGATGGACGATGTGGATAAGGCCCATTCATCTCCTGCCAGTTCACAGCTGGAGACAATTGGGGTTAGGACGCAATCTGAATCCAAGAAAGAGAGAACGAGGGTCTTCTCAGAAGTCAGAAGCGCGCTAGAGGATTGACAACAACAGTCACACCACCCCCAAGCAGGAAAGGATTGGCTACTCCCCCTGCCACCAAACATTGGCTGGGTGCTCTTTGGGGCCCACCATGGTGTATATGTTTCATCCATGTCGTTCATCTTTTTTTTCAGATCATTTTATGGAACGAGACCAAAAATGAGGTATATTCGAATCTTAAGTGGACCTGATGACCGAAAATAGTGTTGAATGAACGTCGACCATTAACAACTGTTTAGGGGCCTAAAAGTTTTGTTTCAAGCTAATATTTGGTTTTTCCCTTCATCTAGGTCTATATGACATAATCAACAAATTGGATGTCAAATATCCGAAATAATGGGCCTTAGGAGCCTTAATGGTTGATATCTGTTCACTCCCCAAGTGCAGGGTTGTGATGTAGTAATAACTCGGTAAGACCGAGGTCGAATCCCAAAGGACTGAAACTTGTACGTTCACTAAAATTAAGTAGAATTTGAACTAGAATAAGGTGTAATCTCAATCAGATAGAAATTAAGGGAGTAATGATGGAATAATTATCTAAATCTTAAGAAAAGTCAGAGGAAGGGAACTAGGGATTCAGAGGATCCACTTGTAGGGATCAGGGAGATCTTATGCCTGCTTCAAGAATCATGGAATTTACTGAACTACCATTGATCTAGTTTTCAAGAGATGAAAGGTATATAAATTAGAATGGATTCCATCACCAAACCATGCCCAAGAGACTATGGCAAACAACAGAATTAAACTAATTACCAACCAATCACATGTATGAAGATTAGGAAGGGTACCGTCATCCAACCATGCCCAGGAGACTATGGTGAACAACAGGGCGTCCTAACATCATAAACATCAAAAGAAAAAGAGAAGTACTCAAAGCCATCACAGATCTATTGTAATTTCAGTCACAACAAACCATTAAAAACTGAAAGCATTCTCGTTAATCAAACTATAATCAAGGTAATTCAAAAATTAAATCAAAGGCATAAATCACAACTCTCCCATCATGCTACAAGCTTCACCCCTTAGCCCTAGCTAAGAAGTTTTAGCCCAACATGATGGGGTTAAACATCTCAAGATAAAACAAATAAAATAATCACTACCCTCTCTCTTGCGTACGTCCGACCCGCTCTCCAAGCTCTGGATCTTTCTCCCAAGGTCTGAATAATTGCTCCCCACGTCCACAACCTCTTTATATAGCTACTGGATTGGTGAAAATCGGACTTGAATCAGATTTGGAAAGCTATCGCATGCGCAGCGAAAGCGTTTTCGCAGCCAAGTTCAGTGCCTCAAAAATCGCCACTTTTCTCTCTCAAATTTCAAAGAAATATCATCCCTTAGAACTTTCCTGGGTCCTCTACATGATAGACGGTTTAGATCTGTCATATGATCAAAGATGGTGGGCCACAACTGCCTGAAAAGGTCAGTTTTTACGGATGTGCGAAACCTTTCGCACAATTTCGCTGTTGTGATCGGTGGGCCCCACAGAAGCATTTTCTAAAAATTCACCCCATCCATTGCATTCAGAATGAAATTTCAGTCAAGAATAGGTGGTTTTGAACATCCATTGGCGCTACTCAGAGAGGAAATCACAAAAGGATCAGTTTTGATGTTGCAGGGCAGCCCTTTTGTGGCCTCTGTAATGCACGTGTGTGCAAGCATAAATGAAAAGAGACAACATAATTTTGTAGTGTTTGCAGCTCTCTACAAGATGGTCGGATCAGATGAGTCATACGGTCCATAGGTGGGGCCCACAGTCGATCGTAAAACGGACGTCGTTCGTCCGTGCGTAAGCGAAAATGGAAACAGCACTTGCTGTTTTAGAAAGGTGCGGGTCAGCACTGCTGACCCGCGTGCGTTGTCTCTGGTGCACGCGTGCGTGCATTGTGCAGTGTGCACACACCTTATACACAGGTCCCACCATGATGTTTACGAGAAATCTACATCATCCATCCTCTTCCTCATATTATTTTAACCGTCGAGAACAATTTTGAGGCAGTTCTAGATATCAGGTGGGCCCCACTTAATGAATTAAGGGGCTGATCAGTCCGTTGGCAAACTTTCAAAGATCTTCAATAGCTAAAATTTGACGTGTATGGTTCATTTATGGTCCTCAGGCCATGTATGAAGTTTCAAACTGATCGGATGATGAGAACCTTGTGATCTTATATTCTGAGCCAATTTCGGGCCACTTGAGCCTCAGTTTCTCAATTTCCTCGAATCTCTGGAGTTTAATTCCATCAATCTTAGTCCCCTGGAATGTGTCCCATGCTTTGGTGAATTTTGAGCACTAAATCTCAGCTTTAAGCATCCTTTTTCAGTCCGAGCTTGTAATTACACTCTGCATCACAAATACGGTTAAAGTGGGTCATTACATGGTATTATGTTCGTAAATCCAGATAATAACTAGGGTCTAATATGTAATATTTGACCCTCAACACAACTCCCAACTAGCATTTTGCTAGTCCCGAGCAAAGTATGCGAAAAATAAGTTGAGAATTACAGGATAATTTTCTATGAAATCGGGTGATATTTTGAAAAACGAATTAGATACGAAAAATTTAAGATTCATGAATGTTAGATATTGCTTTCTCCTGGACTCAAGCACTCAGTAGATTTCATAATCAAGTTTAAAGTATTACTCCATCAATTAGAATAATTCTAAACATTGAGTTTCATAGGTGTATAGTGTAATCTCGGCTTATCGACATTAAAATTCACTTCTCTATTTCAGGATCTCATTGGTAACCAACAAGAGAATTTATGAAAATAAAAACTTGCCTCACAGATCTTCTTGTCATTCTTTTAACTTTTGATTTTTTCATTAAAAGTACATCAAGAAGGGGAATCAAATCCTCACCTATAGGGAGCAAACCTATGGCGAAGACTGTACACCCGACTCTTTTTCATATATCATTCAAGGAGTATTAAATCTACACCTCTAGAGAGCAAACCTATGGTGAAGATTATTCGCTCAAATCTTTCCAAAGACATCTTCTTCTTTTTTTTTCATATCGATCCTGTTAGGCAAATGTTCCAAGCTAGTTCCTTTCATAATGAATTATTACCAAGATAACCTTTCAATATCGAACTGAAACCTTAATGTGAAAGCGAGATGTGACATGTGAAATCATGACGCGATCAATGTTTAAAACTTCTAATCATGGCTTAATGATTCAAACTTAACTGTGAAGTCTAACAGATACTGAATCCAAGACTCATAAATTATCAACATCACGAATCTTGAAAATCTAAATTAGGGATATCTATCAAAATCACTTCGAATTCGCAGGAATTTTCAGAAAAATTTTTAAAAATTTTTCACAAATTTTGCTCAAGACCAAGAAAACACTGATTAGATTTTCTAATCTCCCACCCCCAACCAAAAATCCACATTGTCCTCAATGTGAAAGAAATGAGCATGCAATGCACATGAGACAACGAAAGTAAATGAGAAGTGATGGGAGGATAGTACCTGAATAACGAATCAAGAGTGTTTCCAAAAGATCACAGCATGGAAGCTTGTCAGCATGAGAGAGAAAGCAGAACAAAAATAATGAAAATAAAATCCTACCTATACCACTTTCGTAGGTGTTCTCGATTGTATTTAGCGTATGCAATAAGCCTTTAAACCCCTAGGTTACCCCTAGTGGACGAGTTGTAGTCTCGTGAGGGTTTGCAGTAATGTTACCCACAAACATTGAACGAACTAACTAGAAAAAATAAAATGGAATAAAAAGCTGGGTTGCCTCCCAGGAGCGCTAAGTTTACCGTCTTCAGCCAGACAAATAAAGTAATTATCCTAGTCCTATGAAAGCGATAAACCTACCTATACCTCCTTCAAACTAGGAGATCAATCCTGGTAAACAGGAGCAGTCAGAGGCATGGACATGTCCTCTGAATCAAATGTCTCGACAAATAGCTTTAATCGATGTCCATTTACTTTAAACTCCTTGCCATTGTCGGGATCTCTTATCTCGATGGTCCCATGAGGATAAGCGATAACAACAATGTAAGGGCCGGTCCAACAAGATCGAAGCTTACCCGGAAAGAGATGTAGTCGAGAATCGTATAAAAGGACTTTCTGACCTGGCGTGAATGATTTTCGTAGAATATATTGATCATGAAACGCCTTCATCCTGTCCTTGTAAATTCTCAAGTTTTCAAATGCATCTTCTGGATTTCTTCAAGTTCATTTAATTGAAGTTTGCGTAGCGAGCCAGCATTGTCCAAATTAAAATTTAGATTTTTGATCGCCCAGTATGCTTTATGTTCCAATTCCACGAGCAAGTGACAAGCCTTCCCATAGACAAGTCTAAAGGGAGATGTTCCAATAAGAGTTTTAAAAGCAGTACGGTACGCCCATAAGGCATCGGTCAATCGGATTGACCAATCCCTACGATCAGGGTTAACCATTTTTTTTAGGATATGTTTGATCTCCCTATTAAAAATCTCAGCTCGTCCACTTGTCTGTAGATGGTATGGGGTGCTCACCTTATGAGAGATACCGTATTTCTTCATTAAACTCTCAAATGGTCTATTACAAAAGTGTGAGCCCCCGTCACTAATGATGGCTCGAGGCGTTCCGAACCGCGACAGGATATTTTCTTTTAAGAACTTAATGACCGTGCGATGGTCATTGTTGCGGCACGGAATTGCTTCGACCCATTTAGTAACATAGTCTACGGCGAGCAAAATATATAAATTTTCAAAGGATTGGGGGAAAGGTCCCATGAAATCGATGCCCCAACAATCAAATGCTTCTATGATAAGGATGGGATTCAAGGGCATCATATTTCGACGGGACAATGCTCCCAATTTCTGACAACGCTCACAAGCCTTACAAAACTCATGAGTGTCCCTGAACATAGTAGGCCAGTAAAAGCCACACTGTAGAATCTTGGCCGTAGTTTTTTTAGTAAAAAAGTGACCACCACAGGCCTGTGATTTATAGAAGGAGATGATACTCTGATGCTCATCGTCTGGCACACATCTCCTTAGAATTTAGTCTGGGTAATATTTAAACAAATATGGATCATCCCAGAAAAAATTGCGCACCTTGGTAAAAAATTTCTTCTTATCTTGTAACGTCTAATGTGTCGTTATGGAACCTGTAGCAAGATAATTAGCAATATCAGCGAACCAAGGTGAATGGGAGACTCTGAACAATTGTTCATCAGGGAACATGTCGTTAATATGGGTAGTCTCAAGGGAATCAGAGGTATTAAGGCGAGAGAGATGATCGGCCTCTACGTTCTCTACTCCCCTTTTATCTTTAATTTTCACATTAAATTCTTGGAGTAGGAGGATCCATCATATCAGGCGGGGCTTAGAATCATTCTTGGAAAGAAGATACTTAAGTGCCACGTGATCTGTGTAGATGATAATTTTAGATCCAATTAGGTAGGACCTAAATTTGTCCAAAGCGAATACTACGGCTAAGAGTTCCTTTTTCGTAGTCGAGTAGTTCACTTGGGCAGGATTTAGAGTCCTACTTGCGTAATGAATGTCGTAAGGCCATTTATCTTTTCTCTGGCCTAAAACTGCTCCAAGAGCATAATCAAAGGCGTCGCACATAAGTTTAAAAGGAAGACTCCAGTCGGGTGGCTGCATGATAGGTGCAGTGGTTAACATGCCCTTAAGCTTAGTGAAAGCTTCTTGGCATTACTCAGTCCACTCGTATGGTGCATCCTTTTGAAGAAGATTACATAAAGGACGAGAGAGGAGACTAAAGTCCTTTATAAATCGTCTGTAAAATCCTGCGTGTCCTAAAAAGGATCGCACGTCTCTAATGTTCTTGGGTGGAGGTACGTTAGAAATAAGATCAATTTTTGCCTTATCTACATCGATTCCTTTAGACGAGATGATATGTCCAAGGACAATTCCCTTTTAAACCATAAAATGACACTTCTCCCAGTTATGTACCAAATTTTTTTCTTCACATCTTTTCAGCACACATTTAAGACTTGCTAAGCACTTGTTAAAAGATGAACCGAAAACAGAGAAATCGTCCATGAAGACCTCTAAATATTTTTCCACCATGTCAGAAAAGATACTCATCATACATCGCTGAAAGGTGGCAGGGGCATTACATAGCCCGAATGACATCCTTCTGTAAGCAAAGGTGCCATAGGGACATTTAAATGTGGTCTTTTCCTGGTCCTCAGGGGCGATTTCAATCTGATTATAACCTGAATACCCGTCTAAGAAACAGTAATAGGAATGACCAGCTAGCCTTTTCAAGATTTGATCAATGAAGGGTAAAGGAAAGTGGTCTTTCCTTATGACGGTATTCAGCTTTCTGTAGTCAATGCACATTCTCCAACCAGTAGTAACTCTGGTTGGCACGAGTTCATTATTGACATTGGCTACGATGGTGATCCCGGACTTCTTAGGAACCACCTGAGTTGGACTCACCCATTGACTATTGGATATGGGGTATATGATCCCCACTTCCAATAATTTGAGAACCTTGGCCTTAACCACTTCCTTCATGTTTGGATTTAGTCTACGTTGTGATTGCCGAATAGCCTTTGTATTGTCCTCAAGATATATACAATGAGTGCAAATTGATGAGTTAATTCCTTTGAGGTCCGCTATAGTCCATCCCAGAGCTCCCTTATGCTCAATGAGATTAGATATGAGCATACTCTCTTGATCTTTTTCCAGGTGGACAAAGATCACCACCAGGTATGTCTCATCTTGACCTAAATAGACATATTTTAGATCAGAGGGCAAAGGTTTTAGGTTAAGCTTCGGTGGCTTGAGGTTAGACGGTAGAGGCACTACATCAGTTTGTGGCAATTCTTCAATTTGTGGCCTCCACCGGTTAACTTCAAGTACCGGTGCAGTATCAAGCATGGCACACGTCTCCCTAATTATATCATCATCAAGATCATGGGAGTGGGCCAGACAGGTCTCGAGAGGATCAGAGGATAAGGTGAGAGGCTTTCTATCTTCCACAAAAGAATCAATCATGTTAAGATCGTGGAAATCGTCATTATCCTCTAAGTTGCTGCTGTTATTGAAAAATATATTCGATTCTAATGTCAAATTTCCACAGGACATAGTCATGACACCATTCCTGCAATTGATAATTGCATTTGAAGTGGATAGGAATGGGCGACCAAGAATGACAGGAATCGGAGTGCTCGTGTCATTGATGGGTTCGGTGTCCATCTATCAACCTGGACCAACACATCCTCGATTAACCCTCTTGATACACGAATAGAATGATCAGCAAGTTGTAGTATGGTTCGGGTGGATTTTAATTCACCCAAACCTAACTGTTCGTATACCGAGTAGGGAATCAAATTGACGCTCGTTCCTAAGTCAAGAAGTGCGTGATCAATTTGGTAGTTCCCGATTACACATGATATGGTTGGGCAACCGGGGTCTTTGAATTTTTGTGGCACATCTTGTTTTAGGATTGCACTCACTTTCTCAGTCAAGAAGATCTTCTTTTGAACACTTTTCCGTCGTTTGGTAGTGTATAGGTCTTTCAGGAATTTGGCATATGAAGGTATCTATTTTACGACATCAAGTAGGGAAATATTGACTTTTACTTGTTTCAACACCTCTAGGATATCCTGAGAGTTAGAGAGACGTTTTGGTTCAACCAACCGTTGGGGAAACGGAGCAACTGGCTTTTCTAGAGGTTTCGGTTCAAATTTTTGTGGGGCGTCACTAGATCCATCATTGTTGTCCTCTTCTGGTTCTTGAGGCTTTTCGGGCCTAACCGGAATGGTTTTATCAATAACCTTCCCACTCCTAAGAGTGGTGATGGATTTAGCATGCCCCATAGAATTTGAAGAGCTGAGATTACCTGTCTCGTATTACGGTTTAGGATTGGGGATTGGTTGTGTAGGAAGCATCCCCTTTTCTATAGCCGTTATACGTGAATCTATCTTTTGTATAAAATCTCGCATTATCTGCGTCAGCTCTTGCACAGAATTTTGAACCGGTTCTTCTTGAAGTCTCCCCTGATTTGGATTTTGATTGAAGAAACCTTGAGGGGTAGCAGTTTGTCCGTTCCGCTAACTGAAATTGAGATGATTTTTTCAGCTAGGATTGTACGTATTAGAGGTGGTTCCATTGAAAGGTCTTTGATAGTTATTTACGGCATTAGATTGTTCATTCAATACTTCTCGAAAGGCAGGTATTGTAGGATAATTTTCAGTAGTATGAATGTTGCAATCACAGATGCTGCAAATACTTTCATTAACCTTTTCCTTCTTTTCTTCCATGGCCTCAAATTTTCTGGTAAGATTAGTCACCTTAGCGTTAAGATCATCATCCTCTTTCAGGAGATATATTCCTCCTTTTTCCCTTGAATGAGTCGGCCTAGACGTAGTGTTCGTCCTTGGGTAATAGTCCCATGATTGTGTTTTTTCAGCGAGACTATCGAGGTAATCCCATACCTCGTCGATATTTTTATTGATGAATTCTCCGTTACACATTGTCTCGACCATTTTGCGCATGGAAGATGTTAGCCCATCATAGAAAAAATTCGTAATGCGCCATATTTCAAAGCCATGTTGTGGGCATGCAATGACCAGATCCTTAAACCTTTCCCAACATTGGAAGAATGTTTCATCTTCCTTTTAGGCAAAGTTCATGATTGCTCTTCTGAGGGTAATTGTCTTGTGATGTGGGAAAATATTCTTTATAAATTCTCTCTGCATATCATTCCATGTGCCAATGGATCTCGGACGCAGTGAATGTAACCATGTCTTGGCTTTTTCTTTCAAGGAAAATGGAAAGAGTTTCAGCCTAATTGTATCCTCAGATACATTAGAAAAGTATAAGGTGCTTATGATCTCGTCGAACTCTTTCAGATGTAGATATGGTTCTTCAGACTCAAGCCCATGGAACTTAGGAAGGAGTTGGATAACCCCTGACTTGATGTCCATATGTCCTGTATTCGTAGGAAAAATCATGCATGAGGGCATACTCACCCCCACCGGTTGTAAATAATCTCGTAAAGTACGATGCGAGGGTGCCTAATGCACCTCATTCTCATCATGTACTTCCTCAACCCTAGGTTGGGGTAGTGTTTGAGGTTGATTTTTAGCCATAATCTCAACTAACTCAGGGGAATTCAAGTGGTGTCTAGTCCTGTGATGAACAGTCAACCCCTCGACTAATCCTCCTTCAGTCACGAGACGTCGAGTGTTGTCACGTGCCCACTGGGGCATAAAACACACTCAGCCCTCAATTTAAATTCTAACCTAGACCTAAGAGAAAAGAAGTAGAAATCTAGAAAATAAAAGGAAAAGATGAAAAGAAGTTACCAAATTTGAAGTCCTACGTTAAGAACCTGCAGAATAAATAAAACAAGTTAGTTTCTAAGAATAGAAAGTCCTAATTAAAAGTAAACTAATTTCTAGAGAAAAGAAGAAATTCCAAAGAAAGAGAAATTAGAAAGAGCTTACTAAATTAGAAGTTTCCTATAAAACAGAAAAATTAGGTTAGTTCTAAAAAAAATAATCTTATAGAAGAATTGTAAAATAAGAAACAAGGTTAGGATTCTTAAAAGAAATAGAAACTAACTGAAATAAGAAATAAATCTTAATCTAAATCTAGAATAGAAAGGAAGAATTTACCAATTTAGAAAGTATGTATCAAAATCCTATAAAACAGAAAAATTTGAGTTAGTTCTAAAAATCAGATAGAATGAAGAATAGCAAGTTTCTAAAGTTAGGAAAAATTTCTGACAAGGAAAATAACTAAGCTTCTAAACCTAGAATTAGAAAATTCTAAAAAGAAAATCTAATCTTAACTAATTCTAAAACTAATTAATTTTAAAAAAACGTATCCGACAATCCCCGGCAACGGCGCCAAAAACTTGTTCACTCCCTAAGTGCAGGGTTGTGATGTAGTAATAACTCGGTAAGACCGAGGTCGAATCCCAAAGGACTGAAACTTGTACGTTCACTAAAATTAAGTAGAATTTGAACTAGAATAAGGTGTAATCTCAATCAGATAGAAATTAAGGGAGTAATGATGGAATAATTATCTAAATCTTAAGAAAAGTCAGAGGAATGGAACTAGGAATTCAGAGGATCCACTTGTAGGGATCAGGGAGATCTTATGCCTGCTTCAAGAATCATGAAATTTACTGAACTACCATTGATCTAGTTTTCAAGAGATGAAAGGTATATGAATTAGAATGGATTTCATCACCAAACCATGCCCAAGAGACTATGGCAAACAACAAAATTAAACTAATTACCAACCAATCACATGTATGAAGATTAGAAAGGGTACCGTCATCCAACCATGCCCAGGAGACTATGGTGAACAACAGGGCGTCCTAACGTTATAAACATCAAAAGGAAAAGAGAAGTACTCAAAGTCATCACAGATCTATTGTAATTTCAGTCACAACAAACCATTAAAAACTGAAAGCATTCTCATTAATCAAACTATAATCAAGGTAATTCAAAAATTAAATCAAAGGCATAAATCATAACTCTCCCATCATGCTACAAGCTTCACCCCTTAGCCCTAGCTAAGAGGTTTTAGTCCAACATGATGGGGTTAAACATCTCAAGATAAAACAAATAAAATAATCACTACCCTCTCTCTTGCGGACGTCCAACCCGTTCTTCAAGCTCTGGATCTTCCTCCCAAGATTTGAATAATTGCTCCTCACGTCCAAAACCTCCTTATATAGCTCCTGGAGTGGTGAAAATCGGACTTGAATCGGATTTGGAAAGCTATCGCATGTGCAGCGAAAGCGTTTTCGCAGCCAAGTTTAGTGCCTCAAAAATTGCCACTTTCCTCGCTCAAATTCTAAAGAAATACCATCCTTTAGGACTTTCTTGGGTCCTCTACATGATAGACGGTTCAAATCTGTCATATGATCAAAGATGGTGGGCCATAACAGCCTGGAAAGGTCGATTTTCACGGATGTGCGAAACCTTTCGCACCATTTCACTGTTGTGATCGGTGGGCCCCACAGAAGCATTTTCTAGAAAATCAACCCCATCCATTGCATTCAGAATGAAATTTCAGTCAAGAATAAGTTATTTTGAACATCCATTGGGGCTACTCAGAGAGAAAATCACAAAAGGATCAGTTTTGAATGTTGCAGGGCAGCCCTTTTGTAGCCTCTGTAACGCACACGTGTGTACGCATGAGTGAAAAGAGTTAACATGGTTTTATAGTGTTTGCAGCTCTCTACAAGATGGTCAGATCAGATGAGTCATACGGTCCATAGGTGGGGCCCACAGTCGATTGCAAAACGGACGTCGTCCGTCCGTGCGTAAGAGAAAACGGAAACAGTACTTGCTGTTTTAGAAAGGTGCGGGTCAGCGCTGCTGACCCGCGTGCGTTGTCTCTGGTGCACGCGTGCGTGCATTGTGCAGTGTGCACACACCTTATACACAGGGCCCACCGTGATGTTTACGAGAAATCTACACCGTCCATCCTCTTCCTCATATTATTTTAACCGTTGAGAACAATTTTGAGGCAGTTCCAGATATCAAGTGGGTCCCACTTAATGAATTAAGGGGCTGATCAGTTAGTTGGCCCACTTCTAAAGATCTTCAATAACTAAAATTTGATGTGTACGGTTCATTTATGGTCCTCAGGCCATGTATGAAGTTTCAAGCTGATCGGATACTGAGAACCTTGTGATCTTGCATTCTGAGCCAATTTCGGGCCACTTGAGCCTCAGTTTATCAATTTACTCGAATCTCTGGCGTGTAATTCCATCGATCTTGGTCCCCTGAAATGTGTCCCATGCTTTGGTGAATTTTGAGCACTAAATCTCAGCTTTAAGCATCCTTTTTCAATCCGAGCTTGTAATTACACTCTGCATCACAAACATGGTTAAAGTGGGTCATTACATGGTATTATGTTCGTAAATCCAGATAATAACTAGGGTCTAATATGCAATATTTGACCCTCAACAATATCCAATCACTATTTTTTTCCTTGTGGTGTGGTCCACCTAAGATCAATATCCCTGTCACTTTTGGGATAAAGCTCAATCGAATGATCTGTAAAAATGGATGAAATCATATATCATGGCCCAGTGGACCACACCACTTGAAAGATTGAGATAGGTTGATGGAAAAAATAGTAAGCCTATTTCAGGATCCAAAGATGAAAGAAAAGATTCAAAAATCTCAGATTTTCTCAATCCATGAAAGGAGCTTTCTTACAAAACCAAATCAAAAAGAAATAAAAACTCTATTTCTCTCTCTGTTTCAGCAATAGTTTTGGTACAACTACCTGTAGCAGGTGGCCCAATTGAAGACGTTCATCACGTCTGCCTCACCAAAACGACCAAGACGAAGGATTTTATACAAAAGGTTTAGAGTACATACCCATTTTACAAGTCGTTCCTTCTGGAAAAGTCCCTACTTCGCAACTAAGGTTGGTCTTTTTCACCAACAATATCAACCTTCACTCACCTGTAAGGAGGAAGAAAGGCCAATTCAGTTATCACATAAGTAGGCATTATCTCCTCCGCAAACAGCACTACACGACATCATTCTTAGTAGCATTGGAGAGAACCTTACCTGCGCAAGAGGTTTTCATGGGTGAAAGATAAGGAAAGGAATTTTCATAATATAGGCAGCTATGAAGGCGTCCTCTGGTGCGTGCTCACGCGGACTACAGAAAGCTGGAATAGTCATGTCGACGCCTCGAGCGTAACCGAGGATTTCGCCCGGATTTCCTCGTTTCACTTGTCTGCAAAAGCGAGTGAAAAGCCATTTGCCTGTGGGAGAGTATCTGGTGTAAACACTTTTCCTACCAAACGCGATATGCATTCATGATGGGTGAAATCCCCATGATTTCACTACACCCTAAAAATCAAACAGGCCCTTAGGGTATTTATACTTCTCATGCACTCATCCTTTAACTCAAGTTGAGCGGTTCTCGATGATACCGAGGTTCGACTCCCGCGATGGACGTCAAGCCCAGTAAGACGAACATTATTCTATAGTTTTAGAACTAGCTGCCCACCAATGAGCGGTCTAGAGCTTGTTCGGATAATCGGGGTACATGTAGAATAAATTAGGTATTGAGATTTCTCATGAGGAATTATTAGAGTTCAGATTAATTATATTCATAATGTGACCTATTTATAACAAGTGAAAGTGGAGATTTGGTCATGATTACTTTAAACCGTCGATTTTATGCTAAAAGAGTAACGGGGTTGATTTGGTCTATTAGTCAAGATTCAGGCCTTATTTGACTCGACTTTGATTAGATCTTTAATTTAGTCATGATTGTCATGATTAGTTAGCGATGAGTCGGTTAGATTTGGGTGCTGTGTGAATAAATCATGGAGCTACACCTGATGTTCAAGTAATACGGTGGATTCGTTGGCTTCTTACAGTTGATTAATTAGACTTGTGTGGTTCTTTACTGGTACCACTCCTGTATAAACTAATATTGAGTGTTAATGGTCATTACATGATATTATAAGTTAATTAATAAAAAAAATTTCAAGAATTTTTAAAAATTCAAAACAGTGAAAATCTAGGATGTTACAATTGATCATCCATCGTATTGATCCAACATCATGTTGTTTATTAGGGGGGGAGGGGGCACTTAATGTGGGTTATCCATCACGAGGAGCTACACTATGATATGAGTCATCCATCATGTGAGGCCCACTCCATCCATTATCTGAGCCCACCTTGATATGGACCATTCGTTATGTAGAGCCCCACTTTCAATTGGGTCATTCATCATGTGGGCCCACCTATGATGTCAACTATCAATTATGTGGGCCCACCTTCAATGTCCACCATCCATCATGTGGGTCCCCCATTTTATGTGGATTGTCCATCAAATGGATGATCCACATCAAGTAGGTCACACTTGATGGACAATCCACATCAGAGGTGGTACCCATGTGATGGATGGTGGATATTGAAAGTGGGACCATACGATGAAAGGTTGACATCAAAGGTAGGCCCCACATGATGAAAAACTCATATTGAAGGTTGGCCTCATATGATATGAATGGTCCACATCAAGGTGGGACCACATAACATATCAAAGGTGGGTCCCACATAATGGATGGTCCACACAAAATGTGGCCTTGCATGATGGACTATCCATATCAAGTGGGCCCCTATATAATGGACAATTCATAACAAAGGAGGGACTCACATGATAGATGGTGTACATTAAAGGTAGGATCGGCTGGATAATGAATGACCCACATCAAAGTGGGCCCATATAATGCATGATTCACATCAAAGGTTGGCCCCATATGATGAATGACCTACGTCAAAGTGTGGCCTAGCATGATGTAGGGCCCGCTTTGATGTAGACCATTCATCTTGTGGTGCCCCACCTTCAATACGTGTTGTTCACTATGTGGGCCCACCTGAGAAAATTTGTAAAGAAAAGACGAGAACAGCATGGGACTTACATAAAAATTTTAAAGATAAACTCAGCTCAATGTTCGCCAAAAATTTCCACCTACCTAAGCTAAATAAGCTCTTAAAAAATAAATCACCTCTCTATCATTTATTTTTTAAAAGTTGTTTTACAAGTTTTTTGAATTTTAAGTCATAAAATTAAAGCTTTGACAAACATACTATATATTTTCAAAATAAGAGTATAGTCTTTTTTTCCGAATAAACAAATAAGCTTGTATTAGAAATGCCAAACATAGTGAGATCATATCAGTTAGATTTTGGAGGGTGCACGTCAAGTAAGTCCCCAAGTAACGACTAAGTATAGGCAAGTTTTAAACCATACTGCCCACTTCATCATATACATTATGTATCTATATGGTCTGTCAGTTTTGCCCACTAATTTTAGCGTATATGCCAAAAAAATGAAGCAGACACAAATCTCAAGTGAACCGCATCAAACGAAATTAATACCCCTGATGGACCATCAGAAACTTCTTGCAAGCCAGGGAGGTTTCGAACCAAGAACCAAGTAGATATTTGTGCTTTCCCTTTTATCAACGGGATAGATGGCAAATAAAATTTACGGTGGACCTACTAAATTTTTAAGGGTTGCGTTCCGTGAACACTGTTTCTTTTACGTGGTCCACCTGATATTTATATCTCCTTCATCTTTGCCTGTGCCCTAAAATCAGCTGCAAAAACGAATGGACGGTGAGGTTACATCTAGGTGGGTCCCATGGTCAGGGACTAACCCAATAAACTGTTACCCCAGCCTCACCTAATCCGCACCCCATTTTGGAGGCACACGCCGTCCTTGATGAGACCCACATCTGAATGGCCGGTACTGTCTTGGCTGCATACAGCGAGCATCGTGGATGACGGTGGACGTAAATTCTCTACTACATATGTTTTACAGTGGGTAAATCACCTGAGCTTCGGGGCCCACCATGTTTTGTGAACAAAATCTTCTCCGTCCATCTGGTGAAACTTCTCTTTCTAACCGTATAATCCAAATATTGGCTCGATTCAAACTCATTTAAGCCACATCACGGTGAGGTATGTAAAATCAATTCCAAAGCCTCTAAGTTCACACTGGACTCACTCCCTAGTTTTTTATCAACTGATTTTTTTTTGAAGATCATGTTCAACCTCATGAATTTCACCTGATGAATGGATAGGATGGAATATAAGACCATGGGACGTCCCACAAGCGACCCTACGGTTTCCATATTCTATCCATTGTTCTCTTTATTATGGCCCATATGATTCGTATATCATAATGATTTCTGGTACCAGAGTCTAAAATCGACGTACGTACCTGATTAATGGAGTGGATTTTATAAAAACAAAACGATGGATCCACGGAGCTTGGGTGTTGTACGCTCTGAGTTAAACAGGTGTTGTAGCCGTAGAAGATTCCGTCCGATGACTCGCTGCCTTACTGGCAAATCCACACGTGCGATGCATGCGGCACCGAAAGCGAATAGTAAAGAGATAGAGCTGAATTTCTCGCGAAACGATATGACTAACGGAAAAAAACGTCGAAATTAGAAAAGCCTTTTTGGAACAGACGACCCAAACGACCAACTTTATCCTCACGATACGGTGCACGAGCGGACAACGATGTACTTACTCCCTCTACAAGAAGGAAATGATCCAGTGACCTCTTGTCTATGGAAATCCCACCATTCTTCTAGTTTCATTTTGGAATAGATAGCATCCAAATAAATATCTGAACCGTCCATTAAGTTCATTCGGATATTATTCTACTGTGTTGAAAAAATAAAATTTTATTAACTATCTTTAGCTGGTCTATCTTCTATTAATGATCTTCTCCATCCAATTTTTCAGATCCTTATGTACAGTTTGGATCACCCCAAAATGAATTTTTCTAGGCAAAGTACAAGGAGAGGTCGGATCTAATGGGTGGTCTAGTTACGTGATGTCGATGGCACTGATTCTACGGGCCCAAATGCAAGTTGGTGCATGGAAAATTTTCCGTACGCTTGAGTGCACTCGATTATTTTTGAAATATATTTTACATTATCAACCCTCTGCTGGTTTTGGTAATCCGCCACGCTCGTCTACACGTGGCCCCACGTACTAACCTGGTCCATTTGGTGGGAGGGATGCCACGTGTAATGGATCCAGTGTACTTCGGAAGTGCAGTCGCTGCACGTACGTGAGATCGGAGCCCCTCGTTACTTGATCCCGACTGGCCAACATTCCTGTACCTGTGTGGCGTACCTGATGATCAGATTGGCCTTATATTTTATACACGGCATCCGCACGTTGGTGATGACCTGGACAGCTGCTCCTATCTTGCACACGTGCTTGTCTTTTCCACGTGTGAAGTCTTCATGCTTTCTAAGTGCACTCCTGCATTGCTCATTTGTTGGGTGGGTCTACAAAACAGATGAGGTGCCCAGAAATAACTGGGATGAACAGAAAATAAGAAGAAGAAAAAACAAACGCCTAATACGTAATTTCTTTGGTCCTGCAAATGTTTCAACGGTGGTCGTTCAATCTCCACTGTTTCCTCTTTTGTAGACATTTGAGTTTTGGATCTGCCTAATTTTTGGTTTCGTGTCTAAAAATGATCTGAAAATATGGATGGACGGGATGGATTTCTCGCAAACATTACGGTGGGCCCTACTTTCAATCCCAGGAACTTCACACCAAAGTGGACCAGCCTTTCATCATCTTGAGGCCAGATCCTCTCCACTGTGGGCCCATCTTACTCACAGCAGCATGTGGCACGTGTGGGAGTGGGGCAACGTGCATGTACGGCATACACACGGGACCTTCACATGTTTGTATATAGAAACGAGAAGAGTCAAGTTCCCCATGCACCACATTTGAAAGGCATCCATCTCTTCTACCAATAACTGTACATGTGAAGGAATGCTTATGAATAATCGTGCGTAAGTCCAAATACTCTACAAAGAGAGAAACCTTGATACTCCGATAGACTATGATGGATGATACACAGGTACTAAAATATTAATTAGACATTACATTGAGACTATGCTGTTCAAATTGTAGGTCCCATTTTAGATATTTCATGAACCAAAACTTAGCTGATTATCTGACCATCAAATTGATGGAAATTCATTGGACGCGCGGTTAAAATAAAAATATCCAATGGTGCTACTTCAATAAACAAATGTCCATGTATCAGATGTTAGGATTTTCCACCTAATCAGCAATAGTATACTTCCCAATTTAGTCGGTTTAAATTTGATTAATTTAAGCCACAAGTGAAATTTTTGAATGCATGTGTATTGAGCCCCATACTATGCCAGAGTATCAAACAACTCTCCCTCTACAGTATACAAAAAGGAATATCTTTCTCTCACTATTATTTTCTAACTCTGCAGAGCATGGTCTGAGGCGAAGGTGACAAGAAAGTCAGTTCCCAAGGGGTGCAATCACCCATGTGTGGTGGACAACCCTATTTTAGTTTAGAATGTGGGACGCAGGGGTTACATATTTTAGTAGATTCTGATCAGTGCCTACGTATTTCTCTAACCCAAATCTTGATTCCCTCCCAAGTCTCAGTTATAAAAAAAGGACACACAGGATCTACTACAACTATAGTGCAAACAAGTTGTGTGGGCTCCACCGAGATTTGATCGTTACATCCAATCCAACCATCATGCACAGCATCCCTTATTTGGTCATGGGCCCAAAACTCAAGCTAATCCATGAATCAAGTGGGACACAAGAGAAACAAGAGTTAGGAGAGGTAGGACATGCACGATGGTCAGAGTGGATGTCATGAACAAATCATGGTGGGACTACACAACTCGTTTACGCCGCAATTGTAGTAAAAACATTTGCACTTAACAGGCACGCGCACACTTGGGTTTTAGATTAGAATGATTTTTTAGGCATTCCATAACTTGGAGGGCACCCACTAAATGGATGGTGTGGATGTCCAACACACGCATCCCATTGAAACCTTACTAATTATATATAAGGCCCATGTGATTTATGCTCATCCATTGTGTGTGTGTCTCACTTGACTGACGAGTCACCAAATTTCAAACCATTTCAAAACTCAGATGGGCCCACCAAGTATTTTTAGATATTTTAAGCAAGATTTCAGATGGTGTGGCCAATTTGAGTTCCAAATACAACTCTCTTTTTTTTTCTTTTTTTTTTTTTTTCTTTTTTTCTTTTTTTTTTTGACATATCCCATGACCTGAGGGAACTACCAAATGCACCGTGTGGATGCCCATCACACATCACAGTGGCGTTCAAAGAGCTTGACCTCATGGGGCTTTATCCTTTGAATCCAGCGTTCAAAGAGCTTTGGGATAGGTTTCGATTTGTACATTTGATAGAGGTCAAATAAATTAGGCTCTTTTGCCCCATCACATGAATAATCATCAACATCTTTGTATAACCAAAGGGTTAACATGCGAAATATGAAAATTTTTTCTTTATTTTTCTTACATTCCTCATCCATGCTGATACCCATCGTATAAATGGTTTCGGTCATTGAAAAGATTTCCAAATCGGATAAGTCCCACGTTTGTATTCCAGCATACCTCATCACATGAGGTAAAAAATGTTATGGCTAGTACCACCCTCCCAAATGTATCTGCTGCCATTTATAAAGGAGACCCAACAGCTCATCTTGTATAGCATCCGCTATATGTGTCATTCCCAGAAGAATAAAACAAAACAAAACAAATGGAAGGCAGGGCATTGGAGTTATGCCTGAAAAATTAATGTAAACCTTGTCCCCTTGTCCATTTGTAATGTCGGTGTAATATTGATGATTTTAAATGGAGATCATGATGCCTAAGTGTTCTAGATATATGCTATGGTTAACATGTGGATGTGTCTAAAAACATAAATGATGTAGGTTAAAGGAGAGGGTTCTTCTAAATATCACACAAACACAAAGGTCACTAACCAAGAGAGAGTTGTGGCCAGGAATCCCTATATCCTTGTGATACCATGACCACTTAGTAGGTTAAAGGAAGACTTTTAGCAATAGTCATCATTATGATTATGGATATGGCCATCCTAGATGAGGAGGATAACGAGTCATGGTGGACAATCTCTACCATTGGAAATGATGAAAAATTTGTGTCTTCGCCCTACCATACAGGGGTGTGAGTTTGTCATTAATACAAGTTCCTATTGTCGGACCTATTGGGCACTTACATAGGTAGACAGAGGTCAAATCTCTAGACCAGGAAACCCATCAAGCCTAGGCTATATGATTGACTTATAGATATGATGTAGAGTGGGTCGCAAACAGTTTTCATGGCTAAGATGGATCAGAAAAGGTCCGGTTGACAATAGAAGTGATTTGGACCATCAAATCTTAAATCGGGTGTATTTGACAATCCGAAATGAGTTATCGGGCATAAAATATATGATTTTGGGGTAGAACGATCTACTTTAGCTACCCAACCCTGCTATGCCAGGTTGTGCAAGCTAGATTTGAAAAATACCCCCAAATCAATAGTCGCTTCCTTATTTTAATTTCATTTTTACTATAAATAATGAGTTTTAGTTTGATTATAACTCTTCATCCGTTGAGCTTTAGAAGTTACGTCCAATGTGAAAAGAGCTTAGAATATTTAGGAGAACAACTTGGTGAAGCCAAATAGGACACCTACTATTTTTGGCCAAAAACCTTGCGCACTAGTAGACATCATGTCCATCTATAAATAGTAAGTTGCGAATTCTAGGAATTTTAGTTATAGTTTGCTTCTGATTTCTCTCTCATTGCTTGGTATCCCTATTTAAAGGGCTGTGAACTTATTTACTTCATTTATCAATCAATTTCAAATTTTATAAAATTTATTTTCTATTGTGCTTGCTTTCTTTCTTGTGGATTTGAGAAGTCTTTGTGAGGAGTCTAGAGAAGTTCCGTGGATTTAGAACAGTTATCCCCCTGAGGAAGATGGTGCTCGACCTCACGTCCTCCCCTGCATCAAGATATTCATCACACATTCTTTAAAGTTAACAATTAAAACTAAGAGTTACCAGTTAAAAATTTATAATTAACCAATCACAAACCTCAAAATTAGTATTTACTAGGATTCAAACACTTAATGAATAGTCTACTTACACCAACTAAGTGCATCTCATGTTGGATTATGTGTATGTCGATGATCTTGATGAAAGCGCCCAGTCACACGAGCTTTTGTAGTCACACGATAGCCTTATAAACAGAGTTATTGTACTATTAATTAGGATCTCTCAGTCCACACATCCCCAGGTCTTGGGCACAGTTCCAACACTGACACTTACATATCCTCAAGTCTAAGGATTGATCAAGTTTCAATGCATCATCAAGTCTATTCATACTCCAGTAATGGGCCTCAAGACTAGGGACTTAATATCAATCTACCAACGCAAGTGCAAAAAAGGTCCAATAAGATTTTGTATCCATGGCACACTTAACTACTATGTGAAGTAGGATGAAGGCATTACCGACACCAAGTCGGGCCCCATGGTAGAAACTATCCATCCTAACCGAAATTAGTCCCCTCACATAGGGTAATCATACCTTTCATAATATGATGAGCACAAGTATGTCATTAAACCTATGATGCTCATGATACACAGGATATTGTGATCCATGGACCATAACCCTCCTTTGGTCAACGACTATTGTGTTTAATCTCAAGTTCTAAAGGACAACTTAAGGAATCACTCTACCTAACCCATGTTCATATTTGTCTAAGGTAACACCACATATTAACTAAGGCATAATAATCTATCCACCTAGGATACTTAGTCATCATGATCTACGATTGAGATCATCAATATCACATCTACATGGCCAATGGATTTAGCTCATATTGATTTTCCAATACACAACTCCAACAATCCCCCTGTTACTTAAAAATCAATATGTGGTCAAATCACTTAAACAGACATGTCGAGAGAATTAAGGAGTTGTACGGGTTCTATCAAAGTTCACGTTGTATCTCTAATGTCAACTTCCACTTCTAACCTATACACTTAACCATAAAATAGGTATAGTTGTGCACAATATCAGTCCCTATTGTCATATTTATAATATGCATTTAACCTATTATCATAACTAGTTCACCTGATAAATTTAATTCACTTGAGATCTCCATGATCCACTAAGTTACTAACTTGTGATTCCCACACACTTAGATCATCATAGAACTACCATCATGCCACAAGCCAATCTCAGTAGTATTATCATTGGAGTAACCGAAGCAATCCAATATCTTATATATTTCCATGAGAAATATCACACACACACAGACACATGAGTGGATCCAGTGTCATACATTAATCCATGTTGCTCTAACATGAACATCTTCTAGTACAAATTCTAATATATGGTCATTACTGTATCCATTATCCTACAAATGACTTTGTCATCCCGACTCTAGTCTCATGCAATACACAAAAGTGTACCATATACCATCCAACCTAAAAGCAAGGAACATACTAACTCGGAAATTTATTGTGAGCTAATTGAACATGCCTCTCGTTATCCATAACTAAGTTAAACATCTAGGTTAGTATCATCAAAATAACAATAATGCATCGGAACCAACCATTACCACAGAAGAAATATATATACTCACACCAATAAGACAACCCTCTCCATCATTTACAATGCGATATGCATCTCAATACCCAGCGTGCAGGATCAAGGCAAGATCAACGTGTCATTCATTCATTCATACAATATGACATATTACTACTTGTGGGAATGGGTCACTCTTGTGGTTATGAATTCATAATGTATCGTCTAGTGGCATATGTAATGCTTCACCTCCCTATCACCATCACTTGACACATGAGTGGTGACATTTGTTCTTTCACAAGAATCAAGAGACATGATTGGATTGAGATTGATGTACTAAGCTCTTTCACTGGACTCCATCATCTCAAACATTCCTAAGAGGTATCAATATCAATCTTTACAGTGATTTTATTATTGAGAATTCCTTATCTTTTGGTTAAATCCAATAAATGCACTCGATTTTTAAAATTTTCAAAATCAAAAAAATTAATTTCCCTCCAAAATCATTTCAAAAAAAAAAAAGAGTGAAAAAGTGGATTTTTCTATCCCCACGTCTCTTAGAGATGAGAAATTTTTGGAGTTTATAAACTATCTTGTGGAAAGATTACTTGGAGAATAGAGAGAGAGAGAGAGAGAGAGAGAGAGAGAGAGAGAGAGAGAGAGAGAGAGCTTAGGTTGCGTGTTCCAATGCATAGCACTGGAATGCACACACACACACACACACACACACACACACACACACACACACACACACACACACACTCACACTTACACTCTTGTTGGTGAGGACAAGGGCGAGGGTGTGGGCGTGGGTAGTGAGGCATTGAGGTTGTGTGGTTGTGTGGCTGTAGAAGTGCTAGTGGCACACTTTGTATGTATGCATAGTATCACAAGTAGTCACTCCCTCGCGACCTTATGTAAACCATCGCAAGATGGTGTGAGCGTGGTATATATTAGAGGTGTGAAGTGTGAGAAGGCCAGCTTATATAAGTTTATGGAAATTAATTGATCCATCCATCACAGAGAATGACTAGAAACTTACATCGGTTAATGTCAACGGTTCGAAAATGGTCAGCTATTCACTTATTCAAACAATCATATCTTTTATCCAACGTTCAAATTAAGGATCCAATGGCTTGAAACATCTGGATTAATAATCTAATGTTTAGAATTTTTTTTACAATATTCTGATCTAGTCTACTAATAAAATCCTCTCTTTTTTATCTTCTTTTTTTTTTTTTTTTACTAAGTTAAGCTTGTAACATATTAAGTTCTCAAACTCACTGAATTTTTTAAATCAAATTCTCACTAAGTCTACCAAAAAAGATTGATTGTTGTAGCTGAGTTCTTAAGGTGGTCCCTTTATGATTGCTACAAGCAGGACTAAATAAGGCCTATCGTATCCTATAAGTAATTCACCAGTAACTCGCCAATGATCTCAAATCACATAAGAGGAGGTGAATCATGCTTTAAGAACAACGTATCTAATACATGCTTCAGTGTGATTTTGATTAATTTTTTTAGTTTATTTTCAGTATCCAAAAAATTTATTTCAAAATTTTTAATACTTGGATGTCATTCTACTCATGTGATTGGTGCATCACATCTATCTAAAGCCTATAAATGGAACATAAAGCCCAATTTCTAATTTGGAATTCTTCTCAAATAGTGAAAAGAACTGATTCGGTACTTTTCATCTTAAGTATGGATTACATAACACAATGCCATAGTAAAGCATAGAGTAAAAATAATAAAGATGAATTGAAATTAATCATTTTATATGATTAAACCATCGTTTCTCATACGAAAATTAATGACTTAGTTTTTTTTTTAAAAAAAAATTTAAAGTATTAGACTAGGTTGTAGTCCTTGAACATAAATTCATCTTTAATGACCTAGAAAAATCTTTGAAAATCAATGCAAACAAATCCGTATGGGTCATAGCTCCCAGGTGCAATAGCTTTTAAAAACTAATGCTCCATATCCAAGGTATTAAGAGGTCTTCCAAACCTCTCATTGGCAATAAGCAAAATAAGATTCAATTTCTCAAGGTTTCTCCGGAGTTATAAAATCCATATGCGAAACAAGCATGGTCAGCCTGAATTTTCATTGTTAGAACGATTATACAAATATGAGGTGAAATGTAAGGTATGGTGTGCATGATTGAACCCTTATCTGAGTACCCATTTTAAAAGAGTGAAAAAGATCAATCATAACCGATGTGCCAAAATTAAAAGACTGTATGGAAAAAGGTCACTCACACATAACTAGTCTGAAATGCCTGTAAAGTTTAGTCAAATCCAAGTAGACATAGTGAGTTTCCCATAAGTTACAGAAAGCATGAAGTAAGTAACCACTTTGACAATTAAACAAAATACGTACTACTAGGGAGATCACATAGCAAAGTTCATCATAGATCTAGATAGTAGGGGATCCTCGTAAGGCCACAAAGCATTAAGGCATTACTTTTCATATTTATTTCTGATACTATTATTGATCCGATGTGAAAGAGTTATGATTGGTTGCTTATAATGCTGCCAAAAAGCATAGGGACAATCACAACATTTTCTTCAAACTCGTGTAATATGTACGAGTGATCTCTTTTCCAGACAATAATCTAATAATGGTACTATGACAGGCAATAGGTCTTGACTACAACCTTATCTTATTAGAGGATTGAGTGTCCACTTGCTTTGGCATCCAATTACACATAACCTCTACTAAATAAGGGCATATACAGACACTCTACCCAAGACAGCAACTTGATGAGTAAAGCTATACAAGAGTCGAGTTAGCTTAATCAGCTCACTCGACTCAACTCAAAAAAGTTTGACTCGAAATTAGATTTGGACCGAGTCAAGCTAACTTTTGGAGCTCCAAAAATTTCAAGCCAAGTTCGAGCTTGCCCAAGCTCGACTCGACTTGGATCGAACCTTAAATAGACTTGAATCGAACCTCAACTTGAATCGACTCAGATCGAATCAGCTCAATGACTTGATTATTTTGATATTGATATTGTTCACCGTGTGTTTGATGAAATGACTCAATGAAGTGTTATTTCCGGTGCATACATTCTCCACAAGATTGGCTGGTGGCAAGGAAGGAATGAATACAAAACAAATCACTATTAAAAAAAAATTACATTATAAGATTGCCCTCATATCTTGATTTTGATGATGCTCATCAAGCGTTTTGATGAAATATTTGTAAAGTGTTGTTAATGTTTTGCATTCTGTGATAAATTGAAGATGGACTTTACATGTTTGAAAAAATCTCGCACAGACTCGAATGCGGCTTGAACTGACCCGAGCTATTGACCAAATCGAGCCGAGTTGCTGACCGAACCAAGTTCAGCTAGCTAGTTAGGCTCGTGGACCGAGCCAAGCTGAGTTCGAGCTGGGGTTAGCTACTTGCTAAGCCGAGCTAAGCTGTGACAAGCTTGACTCAGTTCGACTCGTGTACAATTCTATGGATGAGGCATGGATGCGACTCTTAAGAAACCACTACCTAAACCCCTAAGCCATTATCCAAGCCTATCCATTATCTAAGCCTAACCATCACCTTAGCTTTATCCTAACCTGAGACATTATCCAAGCCTAGCCATCACTAGCCTTAGCCAAGCCTAAGCCGTTACCTAAGCGTTAGCCATCTTTCTTAGCTAAACTCAACCTAAAATAAAACTCCAAACTTTACTAAATTCAAGATAACTTCAAATAAAATGCAAACTAAATGTGAAAAATACCAAGGAATAAAATAAAATTCCAATACTTTGGCTCATTGTTTCATCATTGGACGAGACAACCGCATTAGCACATCCATGGCTCTTATACTCTGAATCCCACGTCGCAAACCAAAAGTCATTTCAAAGTAAGAAAGTCTCTAATTCTCTTGCCTTCATATATTCTATATAGTCTAACCGACTGCAGGATTTTGATCTTCTTCTCTGCCGGAACCCTTGACCGGGTGTTGAAACTCTTGAGAGTCTACCACCAAAGCAAGGGTAAGGACCCGCGGGATTTTAATCCAATTAGCTAACAGGGACTCCAAGTCAATCAAGTCATCTATATAAGCCAGCCCATATGCACAAAATAAAAAATTAAAAAAAAAACGTTCGTACTATTTCCAACATTCAGACAAAGACAATTTTCCAGCCGATTGAAATAAGTAAGATCGAAACCCTCATGTAATTCCATATGCGGTGATTCACAATTGGTGTTAATATTGTAAATTACTTTCAGCCCCCAGATAATGGCTACTTCTAAGTCTTTCTAACTATGAAAATTTTTCATTAAAGAAAATCCCAAAATGTTTGTTAGATTGCCTAAAGCCGAAGTTCATTTTTGGTGTTTGTGGTCTCTTTTGTGTAATTTTTTCATCTTGCTTGGGCAAAATGTAAGGGCAAGTCTAATTTGTTCAAAACCTCCCACACTACTCATCGTGCATGTATCTTAGTCTGTCTTTTCATCAGTACGGATCTTAAATCGAAGGCGATTTGCAAAATTAAGAAGCAAGGCAATTTTTAGCAAAGGTGCCTATCTAATCTACCTATGAGATATCAAAGCCATTCATCAAGTGGGTCTCATCATGAACATCCCCTGGCCCAAAAATCAGGCCAGTCCATTAATCAGATAGGCTACTAAGTCTAGGAGAAAACTGGTTGGTTAGGTCAGTCTTTAATAAACCATCCATTCTTATATTTGCGAGTGTCTCACCTGATAGTTGGATCACCCAGATTTTTAGGCTAGAGTAAGCTTCTGGTGGACCCAACCTAATGAGTGGGCCAGATATTGCATACACGAGTCATGTTACGACAGAATCACCCTGCCATATATGTTGAAAGAAAAAGGCATACATTCAGTAGAAATTGGAGGACTTAGCTAAACATGGTTTGACTAGATCTCCACTCTCACTCGTAGCAGGAATTCGTTCCAACGTGGTTATCTGGATTCCGCGAAAATGTCAACATTGGCGACTAAAGGTCTCTTTCAATCTCTTTAAGGAATATAAAACCCAAGGGCAGTATGGTCTTTTTCATTGTTTTAATTTTTTTATTTTTAATTTTTAATTTTTTTCATCTCCGTTCTTGTTTTTGGGCAGAATCACCTGCAACACATGTTTAAGCAGCTGCGTAAAACACCCAAGTTGTGTGGGGCCCACCATCTTTGATATGTAAATCCAGTCCGTCCATATAGCGAGAAACATTATTTGAACGATACATACAAAATACCATCTCGAGATTTTAAAAAGAAAATATGATAGACGACGACAATGATGGATGGAGTGGGCCACTTGAGTTATGTATCTTGTTGAATTTTTGTGAATAGATCCTGATGGATGGAATCGATGTTACGTATACAACATGATGGGCCCCACAAGCTTGGATATTTTAGGTTGCGTAGTAGAGGGAGGGATTCCGGTCCCTTGGCTTTGGCATTACTCCAACTACCGTTTATAGAAATAAAAGTACCAATGTGGGGCCCACCTTTTATTTGGCTACTTTCTACTGTTTTATGTTGAGAATTTGGCTTGGTTGACTGATATAAAAGCGAGGAAACAGAAGAGGTGACAGCGTACCAGACCACTAGACCTGGGTCGTTTGTCGAACGTGCGACTGACGCTGCATGATTGGAGCCGTTCATCACGTAAAGCATGTAATGTCCCGTGAACTATTTTTCAAAACTGAATACGTGGACCAATGGGAATCCGATTAGTAAAATTTTGGATGGTTCCGATCACCAATAGTGGGCCCCACCTATGGTGGTCAGGTCCGCGAACTACCTAGTTCCACAAACCGCGGACTACTAAACCAATCAAGTCCTCCAAAAAGAAAATGGGCCAAATCACATACGTAAGTGGGCATGTTTTACTTGTTTGAAGGTGGGGCCCACAAGAGAAGCTTCTAATCATGATCCAAAAGGGAAAAAGACAATCAGAGTCGTCCATGTGGACGGAACGAAGATGGACATACATTCCTTCCTACCATGCATGCACTTCGCATGGTACACGTCCTTTTTTTCGTTTTTGTTTTCTAATAAAGAATACCTGATTACTCAGGTTTGCTCGAATACATACCAACCGTATCATTATAAGATACGTCGGGGGTGTAGCCGTTGGATTGAGGCCTTTCTCAATGACACAAACCGCTTATTTGGCAAGGATGCCACTGGATCGTAGATTTCCAAAACAATCTTTCAGATTGAATATTTCAACCCATTGATCATAGAAAGGTCATGGCGACCGTTCGTGATCAAAGTGAAAGAATTAAATCATCAAAGGTTTGATATAATCTCATTGAGAGCTTTTATTAGCAATCTTTCCGCCATACAAAGTGAGAATCTTGGCATAAATAGATTTGGGTTATTGTGAAAAGACTCAAATTCAAAGGTTGAAGTCCCACTTTATGTACTGCAATGCATCGGATGTATTTGATCAAACCTCAGGATCATTCCTACGATCCTCGACTGAGGCTTTGCATAGTACCGATTATAAGCCCACGCGTGTACAAGTCCGCCTGGGAGCGGATTAGGTGAGACCCGGATCCACTGAGGTGGGTGGGACCCCTGATTGTGGGGCCAACTGTGATGTACGTGACTACATCCACGCCGTCCATCTTTATTGAAAGCTCATTTTAGGGCATGATTCAAAAAATGAAGCAGTTTTAAATCCCAGATGTACCATACAGGAAACAGTAGTGATTTGACCATTAATAACTTCTTGTGGGCCGCAAAAGATTTGGATCAAGATGATATATTTTTGGTCTCTTCATCTTGTTTTTTACCTTATCAACAGTTTGGATGGCAAATACACATTCCGGTGGAATCCATGAAGGTTTTAATGGTGGGGATTCAATTACAACTGTTTCCTATGGTGTGGTCCAGTAAAATTTGAGTCACCTTCATTTTTCGTATTATGCACTAAAATGAGCTTTCAAAATGGTTGGACGGTGTGGATTTAAGGCAAAAACACCACTATGAGCCCCACAGTCAGGGGCCCCACCCACCTCAGTGGATCCGGCGTCTCACTTAATCCGCTCCCAGTCCGCCAGTGGTATCATTGAAGACAGGTCAAGCATTCAAGCCCTGCACACGTGGAAGAGTTTACTGTCCAAAGATAAACGATGATCCATTTAATAGACCCGCCGTAATGTTAGAAATAGTTTGAAAGACTTAGAAAACTTTGGCTATCTTTTTCTTAACCGTACATTTGTTTATTAATTGTGGCTGACTACTAGAATGACCTAATTCTTAGATGGAAATTAATTTAAATAGTGGTAGCTTTCTAATGGATGGTTTGGATATAATACTGTAAATGAGGATGCTTGGATGTTAAAAACCCTAGCATCCTTTACTTTATATCATGGTATTTGCATGTACGAAATGCATTGGCCCTTAGGAGCTTTATAAGAAGACCTTAAGCTCATGTAGGCCTTTATTCGGAGCTCTGCCCTTTCAACACTTCTCTTCAAAAGAGAGCATCCCAATGATGCATAAAACGGAATAAGAGGTAATATAATTACAATTTAAGAAAGAAAAAACTTTTTTAAAAAGAAATTCTCTAACAGACGCCTGTTTATAATAGACTCCACCATGAAAACAATAACTTGTTTATTTTACTGAAAATAACAAAAATGAATAAAAGAATAGATAGCTTTGTAAGAGATCTATAAAGATTTTTAAAATATACACATTTCTATCTAAATAGCTATCTATAGTAAGTAACTTGTACTCAGACATTACCCTTTAAACTCAATGGGCTGTGAAAGGGTAACTTGAGTTTGAAAATTACAGTTAGCATTTATTCAAAAACAAAATAAAATTCCAATACTATCGTGGTGGTAAAAGGATGAGCAAATAATGAGGCAGGGAGACACTTTTGATTATTACTATGATATGAACCATTGGTGCTTCAAATAACTAGTGAATTATTATAAATCAACGATAAAATTACTTTCAACCTTTGACTTATTATATTTTCATTGTTTGTTATTCTATTGCTGAATTATAATTGCAATCACATAAATATTAAAGTTCTTGACTGAATTGCAAAAAGAATTAATTAGAACGACGGATCTTTTCCTTTATAAATTGTCTGGTCTCTTTTACATACGATTTCTATTTTTAATTTTTTTTAACACGCACACACACACCACCACACAGTCATGCCTTGGTGGGATTTCACCACCTATGGGTACTTAAACCCTCGAACATGTGTTGAAACTCCTAAGAGTCTACCAATGGAGCAAGAGCAAGGACCCCTTTTACATACGGTTGAATAGACAGCTAAGTTGCTAAGTTCTCAATCATAAACAAATAAGAATTGAGCTGCATCCATCTATGGCATGCTTGCATATCAACAACCAAATTATGAGCCAAACAATGGTACAACTTATTGGCATCTCTCTCTCTTTTTTATGTTTTAAATGGCCCATTGATGATAAAGGGCCGACAAATAGATGGTCTAAACTAACACATCAACTTGTCATGTTTGCTCCAGTGTATTCTTTATTCTTCTTTTTTTTTTTCCCAATTAACTTGTTATTAGTACATACCCACTGTTAGTACACACTCCACGGTTAGCCACCCTTACTAGGGAATTGATACCAAGAACTCAATGTTGAAACGAGGTATCTTCACCCAGTCTACCACTTGAACTGTGGATAAATCTCCTATTAACAGAGTTAAAGATAGTGAGTTCCCAGTGACAAATTTGGGTTATGAGCAATTTCTCTCTTGGAGGTATTTCTGGGAATATTATGGAAAAATCTCTTTGAAACTATAATTTTAAAAAAGAGAAATGCTCCTCAAAGCACTATAAATTAGTGTTCCTAGTTACATTTAGACACGTCGTCCAATTCATTGATCTAGAGGGTTCATTAGCATTAGCACACATTTCAAGGGCTATCATGCAAGCATCATACTGATCTGAAAAATATGAGTCATTTGATTAATGATCTTCAATATTAACAATCAAGGTCAATTTAACAAAAATACGTAATATCAACAATTTAATCCATCTATAGTTATTAAGTCTCATCATGGATTGCTTATGATTTAAAGAATCAATTTTGTTTGGCAACTGTAACCATACCATTCACGGCTTTGAAGACCAATGGCTGTAGAAAATTAGGTCAAATAAAGGATGGATTGGGTCATTTGATCAGTGCTATTTTTCCATGGTAGTCTATGAATGTTTTGAACTTAATAAACAATTAAGATTGACCAATTGAACTAGCCAAGTAAGCCCATGCGATCATGATAACAATAATTTATAGTAATGGAAGAGCATTGGAGAATTTCTCATTTTTTTAAAAAATGTATTTTAAATTAATAAATCATTTTAAAATGTTAAATACATATGTAATGATTATTTTAAAAAGTAAATAAATTTTGTGTTGATACTCAATTATTTAGAGATAAACTTACATAAAATTAATGTTGATACTCAGTTATTCAAGATAAAATTACATAAAATTAAAAATTGCAGAGATAAATCTCACAATGTCATCGTGATAACACTGTTTAATTAATATTTTCTTAAAATATAGCAAGATGTTAGAAATCATGATGATATTTGTCAGTGTGTGAGACTAGTCTAAAGGAGTCCCCAAGACCAAAACCACTTAAATTGGACTTTTGTTTCTTTCCTAAAATTAAGGTTTGGTCAAGTAAAATAATGGCCCTTAAAATTAAGATTGATTATTTATGAAGGGACTGCAGGAATTTGTTACGGGCAAGATTCTCGACATGGTTTGATGCATTCCGAATTTATTGATTATGGTATAATATTGAATTTTTATTAAAGTTATCAGGCAACAGCCGTAAGGAATAATGTGTATCTTATTATATTTTTTTTGTAGCAAAATGCATATTTGATTAGTATCGTGGACAGCTAAGTTTGAGGCCTATCTAGCCCAACCCACAAAGTAAAACCTGACCTAAGCCATGGTAGAATAGCGTGACTCGCTCACCCACCTCGGTAAGATCTTTGTCATGAATGCACAATTGCTCAAAAATCAAGCCGATTCCATAATAAGTTACCCTATACATTTATGTGAAGTATATACAGTGGCACTTTGTGAACATGTATAAGAACTTTTTTGCTCATGCGTGTGCACTTAATGTAGAGGGTGCATGGAAAGAGAGGAGATATCACTAGCTTCTTCTAAATATTAGACCTTAAATACATGATGTAGAGCGGGTCGCGGACAATTTCATGGCCAAGATGGATCAGAAAAGGCACGGTCGACAACATAAGTGATCCGGACCATCAGACCTTAGATCGGGCGTATCTCACAATCCGGAATGAGTTATCCGACGCAAAATATATAATTTTGGGGTAGAACGAGCTACTTTAGCCAACCAACCCTGCTACGCCGGGTTGCGCAGCCTGGATTTGCGAGAAACCCCCTGATCGATGGTTGTTTCCCCGTTTTAATTTCGTTTTTACTATTTATAGTAAGTTTTAGTTTGCTTATAGCTCTTCATCCGTTGGGCTTTAGGAGTTGTGTCCAATATGAAAAGTTCTTAGAATAATTAGGAGAACGGTTTGGTGAAGTCAAATAGGACACTTACTATTTTTGGCCGAAAACCTTGCGCACTAGTAGACATCACGACCGTCTATAAATAGTAAGTTTACTATTTATAGTAAGTTGCGAATTCTAGGAGTTTTAGTTGTAGTATGAGTCTGATTTCTTTCATGTTGCTTGGTTCCCTTATTTAAAGGAGTGTAAACTCGTTTTTATTTTTTTCATCAATTAATTTTAAATTTATTAGAGTTTATTCCTATTCTCTTGCTTTCTTTCCTCGTGAATTCGAGAAGTCTCTGTGAGGAGTCCAGAGAAGCTCCGTGAATTTGGAGTAGTTATCCTTGAGGAAGACGGTGTTCGACCTCATCACGTTCATCCCTGCGTCAATACACAAGAAAAATAAAGAACTCTCTAAAAGCTAGAGATGAAACCAATATTATTAATTAGAGTCAGTTTACAACACTTTTGCATATGAGTTATATAAACCCTAAACTCTGTCTTTATAACTTTTCCGAAATAATGAACATTCTTAAAGCAATATGTTTATTAAAATACTTTAATTAGTAAAACTTATTAGTTATTAAAATAGCACATTTTGATTTAAAATTTAAAATTAACCTAGAAAATGATATTATTTTGAAGAACAATTCAGTTGTCCATGGCCTTTGGCATCAACCAGCATATGGAGCTCGTCGATTGCTTTCCAATCACATATTATTTACTCTAAATGAATAATTAATTATAAAGTTATGACTGTCGGAAGCTATAATCCATGATAAATCCTATTAAAAATTTTTATGACATATCTTTCTATCAGAGTCATTTACATGTATTGTTGTCCACCATCAGCGCTTAGCAAAGCTCATTATTTTCAATTTTCTTCCGATTAAAGATATTTTGTCACTCTTTCTCCCGTTGATTCAAGGTTTATCATGATCCATGAGAGCTTTCTGAGCCCGCACCTAATGTATGTGCTATCATCGATTCTAGATATCCAATCGATCCATCAAAAAGTACTAAGATTGATACTGTATTTCAAGAATCAAGTTGATCCACTAGTTAGGTGGGCCACGGTTAGGGAAACAAAAGTAAGGGTTATGAAAGCTTGGCTTAACTTTTCTAATCCGTCCACTTGTTTCCAATATTGGACCCACATGCTCCATAGACCATATTTACTTTTGGAAAAACATATAGAAGGTTGGACAAACTTGATGGATGGATTAGATCTTATACATATGTGCCATGCTAGCACATGAGTGGCATATTTTCACACGTAACCATGCATGTAGCTTACCAAATCCAGATTCATCCTTGGCCCCACACAGCTCCCAAAAGAAAAGATCCACTTATAACACGGTTGGTATAGTCCAATAAAACCCATTTTTCTTGTGGTCACTAGTATAAGCTGTTACCAACGCTATACAAGTCTGACCCGCCCTGGGTGGGCCGGTTTGATCGTTGGGCTGGTTCATGTTCACGATGGATCACACCTGATGAGTGGCCTATGACTGTGGGCCCACCTTGATATATGTGTTTTATACCTACACTGTCTATCCGTTTTGCCAGTTTTAGGACATGTGCCCAAAAATGAAGAATGTCCAAATCTCAGGTGGACCACACCACAGGAAACAGTGGTGATTGAACCCCTGCAAAGTTTCTAGAAATAGCTTATCCTGTAACTCTCCTTTTGGGTCTCACTGTTGGTCTAATCTAACACGTCCAGAAGGGTGTCCCACCAAGGAAGTGGGTTGCCCCCAAAATTTAATAATAATAATAATAATAATAAGGCCGGTCCAACCATGACGTCGTGGGCCAGCGTGTGAATTTGAAAATTTATTAGTGTTTGTAGAATGTTTTCTATGGTATATCCCACCTACTAATTGTATAAAATATAGACCTGATTTTTGGGGCATCCCATCATCGTGGGACTCATAGGATGTCATACACACAAAATGGTGTACCCAACAAAGACAGTTGAATAACATTTGTAGGTAGTTAAAGTTCCACTAATGTTAACAGCCTTGCACGTGAATGATTACGAGCTGTAGAAAAAAGCTTTTCCAACCATTGTTATTATTATTTTTCTTTGTTAAGGAAGCGGATTGTCTACTGAGTAAACACTGCGTGGCCCACCATGATGTATGTGTAGGGTCCTACCTGCCTACCGAATCTAGGAATATTAAGTTGAATGTGACTGTTCGTGTGCATCCGTATTTGATCTATAGACCACAGATTGACAGAGTATATTAGATGCGGCTCATGGGGCTCACCTTGATCGTATATATTCTATATTCACGTTGTCCATCCATTTTAGGGCATGAGCTCAAAAATGAAGCAGGTTCAATTCTTGAGAGGACCCAACCTTAGAAAACAGAGGTGATTGTCAATTAATGAGTCACAAAAGTTTATATATATATATATATATATATATATATATATATATATATATATATATATATATATATATATCTATCTATCGGAAACGCTCACTTGTGAACGAGTTCATACTTATTACATACAAACTTTTTTGAGAACTCATCCTATCTGATGAGGTTCGAAAATTTGAACGGTCCACATGAAGCAGAACCTCATGAAACTCCCTACTACTAAATTTAACTTTGATCCAAAACTTCAGTGGGCCATGAAAAATGCAAACAGTTTCTTCCCTTGATTTGAATTTCTCGTTACTGTGGCCCACCAGAATCTTAGATCATGGTGAAAATTCACCCCCTAAGGGTTTATGGGATTCCGCATCTTATGGACCATTCAGATTCGACACCCATGACACGTGTGCAAAGGTGCACACGTGTGTAGGTACGTAGGCGAGCATCTCTCTCTCTCTCTCTCTCTCTCTCTCTCTCTCTCTCTCTCTCTATATATATATATATATATATATATATATATATATATATATATATATATATATAAAGATTCTATGCGGCCGAGCTCATGGGAACTTCCCATGAGGTTGAGCTGTGTGGGCCCCACCGTGATACACATCGAACATCAACACCATTAGTCAGATGCACCATTCCATGGTGGGCCTAGGTCTTAAAAATCAAGTCAATCCATGACTTGTGTGGGCCACACCACATACAAAAGTTGAGAGGGGCTACCCTCCATTAAAACATTCATAATCACTTGTTGGGCCCACCGAAATGTCGTTCACAAATCCAGCCCATCCATTATGTGTGTCCCACTTGGATGAGGGGTCAGACCAAGTGTAAGATGCATTTAAATTTCAGGTGGGCCCCACCAAATGCTTTTATATGTTTTTAGTCATGTCTTCACATGATTTTAGATGGTATAGCCCACCATGCAGGAACTTCCCATGAGGTCCCATGCGGTCGACCTCATGGGAACTTCCCATGAGATCGAGCTGTGTAGCCCACCATGACGTGTGTCAAACATCTACCCCATCAGTCAGATACACCATTCCATGATGGGCCTCTGTATTAAAAATCAAGTCAATCCATGACTTGTGTGGGCCACACCACATACAAAATTTGAGAGGAGTTTCTCTCCCATTAAGACATTTATAATCATATGTTGGGCCCACCGATATGTTGTTCACCAATCCAGCCCATCCATTACGTGTGTCCCACTTGGATGAGGGGTCAGATCAAGTTTCAGACGCATCCATATTTCAGGTGGGCCCCACCAAATGCTTTTATATATTTTAGGCATGTCTTCACATGAATTTAGATGGTATGACCCACCTGAGTTCTATATATGGCTGAATAATTTTGGGATATCACATAATTTAACCCATCAAATGTACGGTGTTGATGTTCAACACACATCATGGTGCTGCCCACACAGCTTGCCATGAAGTCGACCACATATATATATATATATATATAATAGTTTACTATCCAAAGATAAAGGATGATCCATTTAATAGACCCGCCGTATTGTTTGAAATAGTTTGAAAGACTTAGAAAACTTTGGCCATCTTTTTCTTAACCGTACACTTGTTTATTAATTGTGGCTGACTACTAGAACGACCTAATTCTTAGATGGGAATTTAAATAGTGGTAGCTTTCTAATGGATGCTTTGGAGATAATACTGTAAATAAGGATGCTTGAATGTTAAAAACCCTAGCCTCCTTTACTTTATATCACGGTATTTGCATGTACGAAATGCATGGTTCCCTTAGTGAGCTTTTTAAGAAGACCTGAAGCTCATATAGGCCTTTATTCAGGGTTCTACCCTTTCAACACTTCTCTTCAAAAGAGAGCATCCTAATGAGGCATAAAATGGAATAAGAGATAATATAATTACAATTTAAGAAAGAAAAAAGTTTTTAAAAAAGAAATTCTCTAACATACGCCCTATTTATAATAGACTCCACGATGAAAACAATAACTTGTTTATTTTACTGAAAATAACAAAAATGAATAAAAGAATAGATAGCTTTGTAAGAGATCTATAGAGATTTTAACAAATATACACGATTCCATCTGAATAGCTATTATAGTAACTTGTACTCAAGGTTACCCTTTAAACTTAATGTGTTGTGAAAGGGTAACTTGAGTTTGCAAAAAACGGTAAACAATTATTCAAAAACAAAATAAAATCCCAATAATAATGTGGCAGTGAAACCATGAGTAAAGCATTGAGGTAGGGAGACACTTTTGATTATTACTATAATATGAACTATTGGTACTTCAAATAACTAGTGAATTATTATAAATCAATGATAAAATTACTTTTTAACTTTCAACTTATTATATTTAATTTTTTCATTTGTTGTTTCGTTGCTAAACTACAATTGCAATCACATAAATATTGAAGTTCTTTTGATTGAAAGGTAAAATGAATCTATTAGAACGACGAATCCTTTCATTTGCAAATTATTTGGTCTCTTTTACATGTGATTGAATAGACAGCCAAGCTGCTAAGGTCTCAATCATGTACAACTCACTCACGATCTCTATATCTATCTCAACGCTTAGTTCAGAGGTGTTCAAATCGAATTGAGTTGCAACCGTCTATAACATTGTTGCACATCAACAACCAAATTATGAGCCAAACAATGGTACAACTGATTGGCATATTTCTTCTTTTTTTTCATTTTTTAAATGGACCATCGATGATAAAGGGCCCACTAAATAGATGGCATAGACTAACACATCAACTTGTCATGTTTGCTCCATTATATTCAGGTTAACATAAATCTCCTATTAACAATGAGTTAAGCAAAGTGAGTTCACAGTGACAAATCTGGGTTATGAGCAATTTCTCTCTAGGAGGTTTTTCTGGGAATGTTATGGAAAAATCTCATTGAAACTATGAAATTAAAAAAGAGACTCTCTCAATGAACTACAAATTAGTGTTCCTAGTTACATTTGGACACCTAGTCCAATTCATTGATCTAGACAGTTCATTATTAGTGTTAGCGTACATTTCATGGGCCATCATGTAAGCATCATACTGATCTGAAATTTTTGAGTCATTTGATTAATGGTCTTTAATATGAACGACCAAAGTCATTTTCACAAAGATAGGTAATATATATTAACAATTTGATCCATCTATACTTAATAGGGCTCATCATGGATTTCTTATGATTTAGAGCATCAATATTGTTTGGCAACTGTAACCATCCTTTCACGACTTTGAAGACCAACGGCCGTAGAAAATTAGGTCAAATAAAGGATGGATTGGGTCATCTCATCAGTGCAATTTTTTCATAGTAGTTTATGAATGTGTTGAACTTAATAAACAATTAAGATTGACCAATTGAGCTACCCAAGTAAGCCCTTGCAATTATGATAACAATAATTTTTAGTAATGGAAGAGCATTGGAGCATTTCTCATTTTTTTAAAAATGTATTTTAAATTAATAAATCATTTTTAAATGTTAAATATATATGCAATGATTATTTTAAAAAGTAAATAAATTTTTTGTTGATATTCAATTATTTAGAGATAAACTTACATAAAATTAATGTTGCCACTCGGATATTCAAGATAAAATTACATAAAATTAATAACTGCAAAGATTTTGAGATCTCACAATGTTACCGTGATGACACTGTTTAATTAATATTTTCTTAAAATATAGCAAGACGTTAGAAATCATGATGATATTTGTCAGTGTGTGAGACTAGTCTAAAGGAGTCCCCAATACCAAACACTTAAATTGGACTTTTGTTTCATTCCTAAAATTAAATTTTGGTCAAGTAAACTAATGGCCCTTAAAAATAAGGTTGAATATTTATGAAAAGACTGTAGGAATTTGTTACATTCTCAACATGGTTCGATGCATTCCGACTTTATTGATAATGGCGTAATTATTGAATTTTTATTAAAGCTACCGGGCAACAACAGTAAGGACTAATATTGTGTATCGTATTATATTCTTTTGTACAAAAATGCATATTTGATTAGGATTGTGGATAGCAAAGTTTGAGGCCTATCTAGCCCAGCCCACAAAGTAAACCTAACGCAGCCTTCACCATGCTAGAATAGCGTGACTGGCTCACCCACATCGGTAAGATGTGAGTTACTCATCATGTATGCCTTTTCATGAATATACAATTGCTCAAAAACCAAGCCGATTCCACGATAAGTTAGCCTATACATTTATGTGATGTATGTATAGTGGCACTTTGTGAACGTATACAAGAACTTTATTGCACATGCGTGTGCACTTAATGTAAAGGGTGCGTGGATAGAAAGAAGAGATCACTAGCTTCTTCTCAATAATAAACCTTGAATCCAAGAGAAGAGGGATCACTCTAAAAGCAAGAGATGAAAATTATTGATTAGAATCAGTTTACATTGTTGGAATATATACAAAGAGTGGCCCATTTATGACCACAACCATTGTATTAAAAAAAATTTCTTCTCATATTTCACACCTTTTCATATTTTGAGAGCTGTCTCTCCACATTCCAAGAATGTCTTTTCACAGTCTAAGGAGTGATATTTCTCATTCCATCATATTTATTCATTTGGTTTAAAAAACTCTTAGAATGCTATAAAGGCATTGAATATTCTGATTAATTAGAGGAGATAAAGAGTCATATAATTACTTGGTTCCTTTGATGGGTTGGAACTAAATCATTTATAAATTCAAGGCTCCTGGTCTCTTTCTCCAATTTAACATTTGCAGTTGATCTCCTATCTCCATTCACACATCACAGAGAGTTGAAGAGAGAGAAGATCAGAGTTAGTTGATCTTAGTCGTTATGCTAAGTTGAGAAGACTTAAAACATTGAAAGCAATGGCTCATCAACATCAAGTTTCTTCATCGTCTAATTCAATGGTGCAAGATACACTCTCTAATTTGTATAACTCTTGGTTTTCATTTCGTCGAATGCATCAAGTCAAGATCCTATGGATTTTATGTTATTGTTAAACCGTATGTAGTTGTTAACATGTATTGGTCCAAGATTAACATGTGGTATCAGAGCTTAGGTTCAGACTAATGTATTTGGCAAACAATCATTATTAGCTATCCATGTAGTGATTTGATTGTCATCTAACATAAAATTGTCTTCTTGCATATCAAGTGCATATTTTCTTGAACCATAATGATAGATAGCCAATTTCCAATATTAATGCAATTGTGTGATCTACTGGTAGAATCATGCCGTTTGGGATTCACCAATCGACAACATAAGATATTCGAATGGCTTAAATATGATGGTTCACCAGTTAATGAGAATTGATGGGCTCGCATTCAATGACTTAATCTTGCATTCTTGATATGCATATGCATGTATATGATAGTCAGGAATCATGTTTTTGGCCTCATTCATATTATGATTGTCATCTTATTAGGCTCATCATATATGTTTTTGGCTCACGAGTTAACATGTAGTAATTTGCTCAAATCATTGATATATTTGGCCAAAACAGATTAAGTGGGCCTTGAATGGCACAACAATTAAACAATCACTTAGGTTTCTCGTAAGCCGCTTATGTAGATGTTGTTGACTCTAATTAGAAATCCATTACTTGGAATAGTTTAGTAGTCACCAAAGTGATTCAACTAAAAAGATTTATAGATATCCAATTGGAATTATTGATCTTTGGAATCATAATTTCAAGAATAATAGCATCGCAATCGTGGTTTTGCTATTTGGATATCATGGATTAGTGGTCCAAAGGTACGATCATCTTTAGGTAATTATAAAACCGATATAGGGTAATGAAATAAATCATTCTGATTGGGTTTGGGTTGGAATATCCAAAGCTATAAACCCATCTCCATTGTCGCATGATTGATTAGTTAGCCCTATGGTAATGTAGCTCATTTAAGAGTGGACCAATAGTAAGTTGCAGTCTCGACCTAAAGGAGGGATTATAACAATGCAATAAGTCGCTCTTCTGAGTAAGTCTACAAATAATTTTTAGAATTACTCCGAATTACTGAATTAATGTGAATCTCAAAACATTTTAAGTAATAAGTAAGCATGTCAATCTTTTCAAGTAGGTCTCACCTCAACTTCAATTCCTTATAACGTTCCTATGCTTACTGGACCTAACTACTCGGATTAGCATGAGCAAATTTTGTTTGCGTTAGGCTCTATGGATTTGGACTTGGCCTTGTGCATTGATGAGTAGACTCAACCCACAACTGATAGTTCTCCTGAAACTAAAATTTTATATAAAAAGTGCGAGCAATCGAACCGATTGAATCTTATGTACATGAAAATGTTGATCGCCAAACATATCTGTGGATCCATACCATCGTCCATGAAGACACAAAAATATCTTACATTTGTGAAAAAACGTTTTGTGTTGACGGACAAATCGTTGGCTGGAACACTCATGGCAAAGCTAACAATTATAAAGTACGATAGGCTGAGTGGTGTGCAAGAGCACATTCTTAAAATGGCATACATAACAGTGCAACTTGAAACCTTAGATATGAAAGTTAACGAGCATTTCCTTGTACAGTTCATTATAAGCTCGCTTCCTCAATAGTTTGAACCGTTTAAGATTCATTATAACACCAATAAAGATAAATGAAATCTTAATGAGCCACAAAGCATGTGTGTGCAAGAGGAATCACAACTTAGACAAAAGGGAGGACATATCGTATACTTAGTATCACAGGAGAATAAAGTAAAAAGAGAAATTTAAAAAAGGCAAGAGGAGTCTACCAAAGAAAAAGAATGACCCCACACCTGATGTAGGCAAGGATAATAACAACCCTGACAAAGTGAGATGTTTCTTCTATAAAAAGAACGGACACCTCCAGAAAGATTGTCAAAAGCGAAAGAATCAGTTCGAATCAAGAGGTAATAATTTAACCTCTATATATTTTCAAACCAATCTTGTCGATGTTCCTTTAAATAATTGGTGGATTAACTTGGTGCATCTATCCATATTTCAAATTCAATGCAGGGATTCCTTTCAAGCCGGAATCCAAGTGATGGAGAGAAGAATGTTTATATGGAAAATCAATTGGAGTCTGAAATACGAGCAATCGGCATCTACAGACTTATTTTGAAAACTAGCTTTCAATTGGACCTAAAAAATATTTTATTCATACCATCTGTATCAAAAAATCTTATCTCTTTATCTAAATTAGACAAAGAAAGCTTTAGCTTTCATTTTGCAAACAATTATCTTAATTTATATAAAGATAATATTTTAGTTGGTACTGAATTTTTGAATGGTGGTCTTTATCAATTAAACTTAGATTCTATATTTGAGCAATCTCTCCTTACTCTGCAAGTGAATATTGGATCAAAACGTGGCCCACCTAATAATACTTCCTCATTGTTGTGGCACCAATGTTTAGGTCACATATCTTAAGACAAAATTATGACGTTAATAAGGGAAGGGGTGCTGGCCACTCTTGACTTCACGGACTTAGGCATCTGTATAGATTGTATAAAAGGAAAGCAACTTAAAATTAACAAGAAAGGTGTCACACGCAGTAAAGAACTCCTTGAATTGATACATACTGATATTTGTGGACAATTTTCACCTTATTACTGGAGAAAAATATTTTATCACCTTTATCGATGACTATTCACGATACAGTTATGTCTATTTATTAAAAGAAAAGTCAGTGGTCATAAACGCTTTCACAAATTTCTGAGTCGAAGTGACAAATCAACTAGAAAGAAACATTAAAGTTATGAAGTCAGATAGAGGTGGTGAGTATTATGGTAGACATACTGACTTAGGTCAAAGTGAAGGCCCATTTGCCAGTTTCCTCAAATCGAAAGGAATAGTTCCTTAATATATAATACCGAGTATGCCTCAACAAATGGTACTGCTGAGAGGCGTAATCGGACACTTACGGATATGGTGCATAGTATGATAAGTAACTCCTCTTTGCCTGAATCCATGTGGAGTGAAGCTGTAAAAACAATAGTGTATATCTTAAATTAAGTTCCTAGTAAAGTTATCCCTAAGACTCCTTTCGAGTTATAGATAGGAAGGAAACCTAGTTTGAGACATCTACACATTTGGAGTTGTCCTGTAGAGGCTAAATTATACAATCCACAAGAAAAGAAACTTAATCTCAAAACCATGAGTTGTTTTTTCATCGGATATTGTGAGATATGAAAGGGCTACACGTTTTACTGTCCTAACCATAGCACCAGGATCGTTGCGACTCGAACTGCTAGATTCTAGGAAGATGGTGATGATAGTACGAGTGATAAACCACGTAATGTGGTATTAGAAGAAAAACGGGTATCAATTTTATTACCCATACCTAATGACAATATTGTTATTTCACAGGACATTGTTCATAACAATGAGAAATAACGGCTTGAGAATGAACCACTCCATGAAAAAAATATCGTAAAATCAGTAAATGAAATGTTCCAGCCAAAAGTACAGAGAAGATCTCATAGAGTAAGGAGATCTGCAATTCCGGATGATTATATTGCTTACCTTCAGGAATCTGAATTTGGTATAGGAGTCACAAATGATCTACTAACATTTTCACAAGCCATGAATAATAAGGATTCTGATAAGTAGCTTGATGCAATAAAAGATGAGTTGAAATCCATAAACAACAACAAAATTTGGGATCTCGTTTAATTACCCACAAGTTTTAAGGCAAATGGTTGTAAATGGATATATAAAACCAAACGCGAATCAAAGGGTAAAGTTAAACGATATAAAGTCAGATTGGTTGTCAAGGGATTCACTCAAAGAGAAGGTATTGATTATCACGAAACCTTCTCTCCAGTATCTAAAAATGATTCACTCATAATCATTTTGGCACTAGTAGCTCATTATGATCTCGAGTTACATCAGATGGATGTGAAAACAGATTTTTTAAATAGGAATCTAGATGAGGAAGTCTACATAAATCAACCAGAGGGCTTTATTGAACAAGCTAATAAACAACTAGTATGCAAATTAAAGAAATTCATATATGGACTTAAACAAGCTTCTAGATTGTGGTATCTCAAGTTTAACCATATAATAGTTGCCTTCAGTTTTAAAGAAAACACTGCGGATCGGTGCATAAATCTGAAGGTCAGTGGAAGTAAGTTTTTTTTCTGGTCCTATATGTAGATGATATTTTACTTGCTAGTACTGATCTAAGCATGTTATGTGAAACTAAAAATTTTCTCTCCAAGAATTTCAAAATGAAATATATGGATGCAGCTACTTTTGTAATCGGCATTGAGATATATCGAGATAGATCACGTCGACTATTTGGACTATCTCAGAGAGCCTACATTAATAGAATTCTCGAAAAATATAGTATAAAGAACTGTAGAGCTGGTGATGTACCTATTATTAAAGGAGACAAACTCAGTCAGGACCAATGCCCAAAGAACGATGTAGAGCGAGCACAGATGAAAGATATACCCTATGCTTCTGCAGTAGGGAGCCTTATGTATGCGCAAACATGCACTCGGCCCGATATCAGCTTTGTTGTTGGAATGTTAGGTAGATATCAAAGTGACCCTAGAATGGATCACTGGAAAGCTGCAAAGAAAGTCATGCGCTACTTCAGGAAACCAAGGACTATGTGCTCACATATAAAGGATCCAATCAGTTAGAAGTGATTGGATATTCTGACTCCGATTATGTCAGATGCATTAATAGTAAAAAGTCTACATTTTGTTATATCTTTCTGCTTGCTAACGGGCCTCTTTCGTGGAAAAGTGTTAAGAAAACTTGTGTCTCTACTTCTACGATAGAAGCAGAGTTTGTGGCGTGCTTTAAGGCTACTACCTAGGCAATTTGGTTGCGGAACTTCATCTTAGGGCTTCGGGTTGTCGACACCATTTCGAAGCCACTGAGAATTTATTGTGATAATACCGCAGCAGTATGTTACTCCAAAAATGACAAGCATTCTAGTCAAGCAAAGCATGTTGGAGTTAAATATAATTTTATCAAAGAAAATGTTCAAAATCATTTAGTGTCTATTGAACATATGAGGACAAACCAAATGACTGTGGATCAGATGACCAAAGGATTACCACGAAATACCTATAAGGGTCATGTAGTTGAAATGGGCCTAGTTAGGATATGATGTACCTTGGTCATTAACTTGATGTAATAAACACTATATATATGAAATCATATTTTTATGCATTCTTATCTATCCTTATGTATATACATTTATGGTGGATGTAAGTAAGATATAATCGTTAGACCATTATGTTTAACCGGCCTTATGTTTAGCCTATTAGTCTTATCATTTAACACCGGGTTAGATGTGAATTGCTAGTGTTGTAATACATGGAAGGAAATATGTAGCTAAATGATGTATGAATGCCGTGATTCACATTAATAGTTTCATTTAATCAAGGTATAATGTCTTTTCTATTGTGGCACCATTGAAAATATCTTTTTAAATGTCTAAATTCAAGAGAAGTCAATTTTTATAAAATCAATATTTTTTCTAAAAAAAAAATAATAATTAATTCAAATCTAGGGAAAAGTCCTCAGGATGTGGTCATATAGGCCAAGTGAGAGATGTTGGGGGCCTTGCACAAAACCTTAGGATTTAGCCGTCTAGAACAAACCAGAATTATGGAATAACAAAGCAATGAAATAAATTAAAGTATCAATCACACACCACACAAGAGATTTTTATGTAAAAAACCCTTAAAGAGGTAAAAACCACGGGACCTTGTCCAGATCAACAATTCACTATGAAGTAGAACGTTACAACCGATTATAAGAATACCTTACTATAATCAAACCTTCATCACTCACGCAGGAGAGGATAAACAATAAGAGAAATAAAGAAAATGAAGAGATCTTACCGATTACGAGGACGTAAAAGCGCTGAGATATGGTAGATCACCTCCACGAACATAACATCCCTTCGAAAAGCTTCCTCTCTCTCTCTCTCACACCTTTTACAACCCTCTTGTATTTTTCATGTACACATCGTCCCCTAGAAAAACCCTAGAAACCCCTTTTTATAGTTTTAGGAAACTCATTTCCACATTACAGTTGCGAAAGGACTTGCAAAATGAAATCCGAGCAAAATTGTGGAACGAATATGTGTAATTACGACTGGTCGTGTCGAGTCCACGACCGGTCGAGCACACCCACGACCGTTTGCGCACCTCCCACGACTAGTCGAGCACCCCGGAGAAAATTAACTCAAAGTCGCTAGACCTTGAGTTGTGCAACCCATGACTGGTCGAGCACTAGCCCATGACCGGTCTTGCAGGGTTCACGACCGGTCGACGACAGGGTAAAAAATTTCATCAAATCTCCCTCTTTTTTACCCGGGAGGAATTCACATTTTTCAATCCAGCCTAGTTTCTACAAACCTCAAACTTGCCCTTGAGTAAAGCCTTGGTCATCATGTCTAACCCATTATCGTCCGTGTGGACCTTCTTAAGCTGTAACACCTTCTGTTCCAAAGTATCCCTGATCTAGTGATACTGAATCTCTATATTCTTTGACTTGGAATGCTGACTTGGATTCTTGCTCAAGTGTACAGTACTCTGACTATCGCAATAGACCACGTGCTCATCTTGCTTCAAGCTAAGTTCATGTAGGAACCTCTTCATCTAAAGCATCTTTTTACATATTCTGTAACTGCAATGTAATCGACATTTGTCGTCGACAATTCTACGACCCTCTATAGCTTGCTCTGCCAAGAGACCGCTCTCCCTGCAAATGTGAACATGAACCGCGATGTAGACTTCTAAGAGTCTATGTCACCTGCCATATTTGCATCTGTGTAGCCCTCTAACACAGGTTTACCGTCACCATAGCATAGGCCCAACCTGAATGAGTCTCTTAAATACCACAGTATCCACTTCACTACTGCCCAATGCTCTTTATCAGGATTGGCAAGATACCAGCTAACTACACTAACCACATATGTTATGTCTGGGCGTGTACACACCATAGCATACATCAAACTTCCTACTTCAGACACGTAGGGTATCTTCTGCATCTCTACCTCTACCTTTGTCTTAGGACACTGTCTGTCACTCAATCTGAAGTGACCATCCAGTGGAGTACTGACCGGCTTCGCTGCATTCATATTGAACCGCTCTAGTACCTTCTCAATATACCGCTCTTGTGATAGTCAAAGCTTCTTACTGCTTCGATTATAGGTTATCTTCATTCCTAGGATCTGTTTAGCCGGGCTCAGGTCTTTGATCGCAAATGGCTTGCCCAACTCTTGTCTTTTTCCATGATGAGCATGTCATCAACGTATAACAGCAAAACTAAGAAATCACCATCTGAGAACTTGTGCGTAAACACATAGTGGTCTAACTTCGTTCTGTCATACCCATGTTGTAGCATGAACGAATCAAACTTCTTGTACCATTGTCGTGGAACTTGTTTCAGCCCATACAAGCTCTTCCTCAGCCTACACATCATATGTTCTTTGCCCTTGACTTCAAACCCTTCTGATTGGTGCATGTAAATCTCTCCTTCCAGGTCACCATGGAGAAAGGCAATTTTAATATCTAACTGCTCTATATCTAGATCCATACTGGCCGCCAACCCAAGCAACACCCGTATGGATGTCATCTTCACCACTGGTGAGAATATCTCCTCAAAGTCTATTGATTTCCTCTGACCGAACCCTTTTACCACAAGTTTGGTCTTAAACCTTGTCTGTGAATTTTTCTACTCAACCTTCTTTCTAAACACTCACTTGTTGCTCAAAGCTTTCTTGCTCTTATGCAGTTTCACCATATCATAGGTGTGGTTCTTATGCAAGAATTTCATCTCCTCTTACATAGCTTTCAACCACTCCTCCTTATGCTCATCGGCTAGGGTCTCAGAAAAGTCTTCTGGCTCTCTCCCATTAGTCAGCACAATATACTCATGCGGCGTGTACCTCTTGAACAGCTGTCTGTCCCTAGATGACCTCCTCACCTGTGGTTCAACAGGTGGATCAAGTGGGGGCTACTCCCCCGATCCATCTTCTGTAGGAACTCCCTCGTCCTATACACCTTTCTGTAATACCCCGTCATCAAGCCCCACGGGAGAAATAATCGGATTCATATCCTCTAACTCACCTGAACTAGGCTGGTTCTTCTCTGGTTTACCAATGTCTTTTATACACTGATCTTCAAAGAAAACCACATCTTTGCTCCTGACGAGCTTCCTCTCGATCGGATCCCACAATCTGTAGCCGAACTTTTCATCACCGTAGCCAAAGAGCACACAGTCTGATCTTCATATCGATCTTGAACCTCTCGTCCTTTGGTACGTGAACGGATGCCCTGCATCCAAACACCTTGAGATGATTGTACGATGGATACTGTCCAGTCCACACCTTCTCAGGTACTTCTCTATTCAACGGGGCTGATGGAGACCTATTTATGAAATACACCACCGTGTGCATTGCTTCTCCCCAGAACGTCTTGGGCAACTTCGCATAGGATAACATGCATTTAATTCTCTCTACAATAGTGTGATTCATTCGCTTAACTACACCATTATGTTGGGGGGTCTTGAGAATCATCTGTTCATGTCATATACCCAGGGACTTTCAGTACTTATAAAAGTCGTCAATGTATTCACCACCATTGTCAGTGCGGATGCACTTCAATGATCTACCTGTCTCTCTCTCGACCATAGCATGAAACAATTTAAACACACCAAAGACGTCGTCCTTAAATTTCAATGCATAAACCCAAACCGTCGTAGATGTATCATTTATAAAAGTAACAAAATACAATGTCCCACCTAAGGTTTTTATCCTCATAGGACCACAAACATCAGAATAAACCAAATCTATTGCATGCACTTTATTAACATGAGAAGCAGTTTTAACGAATGAAACTCTATGTTATTTCTCTGATAAACAATCAAGACAGATTTTGAGAAACATACTTGTCACGTCTGGAAAGAGCCACTTCCTTGCTAGTAGCTGAAGCCATTTTTCACTCATGTAACCTAGACGCCTGTGCCACATGTCAATAACTGAATCTTTCGCTGCGTTCAACTCACCCTTGCATACACTGAGACATACCTTGTAAAGGGTGCAACACTTCTTTCCTCTGACTGCAATCAACGAACTCTTGATGAGCTTTCAGCCTCCACCAGCAAACTGACTTTCAAGCCATCATCATCCAACCTTCCCGTCGACATCAAGTTAAGACGAAGGTCTGGGATATGTCTCACATCCCTGATAACCAATGTGCAGCCCACATCGGTCGTTATATAAATATCACTGACCCCTATGATCTTTAATACGCCAGAATTTTTCATCTTTTCGGTCCCATAGTCACTTGACTTGTAGCTTGTGAAGAAGTCCCTACGTGGAGTCACATGAAAAGAGGCTCCCGAGTCTATCACCCAGTCAGTGTCCTGACTTATAGCCATGAGATATACATCATGATGCAGAAAGAATAACTACAACGTTGCCATCTGAAGCGACCGCAGTAGAATCTAATTCATCTTCTTTCTCCTTTCCTTTTCCTTTCTTGTCATTCTTAACCTTACGACATTCATGCTTGTAGTGGCCCTTCTTGCCACAATTCAAGCATTCAACATCCTTTCTAGCACTCGACTTGCCTCTTGATTTATCTCAGGCCTTCCCGCCCTTCTTATTTTTTTCTCTCCCTCGTTCTTGTGTCATAAGAGCCTCTTGCTGAGTAGACCCCTGAGACTTCCTCCTTGTCTCCTTATTAAAGAGATATCTAGTAACTTGTTCCATGTATATCTTTCCGTCTAGCGCAGAGTTACTTAGAGACACCACCAATGTCTCCCAACTATCAGGCAATGAACTAAGCAATAACAAAGCCTGCAATTTATCATCTAAGACCATCTTCATAGAGGAGAGCTGGTTCACTATATTGTTGACCTCATTCATGTGTTCGACCATAGAAACCACCATCCTTGAACTTGATATTCACAAGTCGCCTTATTAGAAAAATTTTATTACCGGCTGTCTTCCTCTCATACAACCCTTCTAGTTTCAGCCATAGGCTAACGGCTTAGGTTTCCATAGACACATAGTGGAATACGGAATCGTCCAACCATTGTCTAATAAACCCCACAGCCTTCCAGTCCACCTTCTTCCAATCATCATCAGACATATCCTTGGATTTTGCTGATATGCCTAAAATTGGAGAATATGCGTCCTTGCAATAAAGCAAGTCCTCCATCTTAACCTTCCATACAGTTCAGCTAGAACCATTGAAGTTGATTATCTTTGATGAGCCACCTTCCATAATTTCAAACCGATCATACCCGTTCAATGAACTTAACTTTGATACTACTTTATTGGGGGCCCTGCACAAAACCTTAGGATCTAACCCTCCAGAACAAACTAGAATTATAGAATAACAAAGCAATGAAATAAATCAAAGCATCAATCACACACCACATAAGAGATTTTACATTGAAAACCCTCAAAGAGGTAAAAACCACGAGACTTCGTCCAGATCAACAATCCACTATGAAGCAGAACGTTACAACCGATCACAAGCACACATTGCTATGATCAAACCTTCATCACTCATATAGGAGAGGATAAACAGTAAGAGAAACAAAAAAATTTGAGAGATCTCACCGATTACGAGGACGTGTCTGTGCTTCTGACTTGTTGACCTGTAGCTTAACTGAGGATATGAACATCATGATTTTTGCTAGGGTGTCACGTTATTCCTATCCTTTTGAACCACAACTGAGTGATTCCTATCCTTGTGAACCACAACTGAGTGAAGAGCATCTAGAAAAAGTCCCCGACTTGCCTTTTTATCCTTGATTGATTGAAAATTTTCCCATGTGATTCATATCGGGTTTGACTTTGGATCATTTACGCGGCGGGGGGAATAGGTCAGAGGCTTTGGCAATTTTCCTTATCATTCCTTGATCGAGTTACCCGAGTTGTGAGGGATGTTTTTCTACATACTATGTAGCGACCCTAGTGACCATGATTTAGAAGGGTATTGATAGGATACTCCACCTGAAGGTCTACACAATAGTTTGAATCCGGGCTGAAAGTCAAGCGGATAGGGTCGGGTTGGTGCTCAACCCTACTCCAACCCAAGGTTCCTATACCTCAACCCTTACCCAACCCAACCCAACCTCGGGTTGGAAATTCTCAACCCAAGCCCAACCCAAGCGGGCTTGGTCGGGTTGGGCGGGTTGGTTGGGCAGATACATGCTAATATTTTCATTATTGCATTAGTCTATTATATTTCAATGCACTTCTTATTTTTCTACTTATGATTTTATTAACTATATCTTTAGTTATTTACAGTAAAGAACTATATTTTTTCTAAACAAACAAGCTAAAATTTAGGACTACTTTAAAGGTCGTGTTATGTAGTACACAATCTATTTGAGAGAGAGAAATCTGGCATATCTTGTTAGCTTGAATCATTGGAAATGGCATGGACCAATGAGACCCGATGGCACGGGAATTTCCTATGCCTTCAACACAGATGATCCATACTCAATTACAATTTATAGCTTACATGTAGATAGAGTTCAGGTTGGGTTGGGCAACTCAAGACCTCAACCCAAGCCCGACCCAACCTTTATCAGGTTGGTGTTTATATAGCCTAAGCTCAAGACCAAACCCGGTACATACTGCCCGAGCCCAACCCAATGTCGGGTCGGTCGGGTTGAACCTGCCCGACTTTCAGCCCTAGTCTGATTTTTCAGTTTTTTGTGCTACTGGATCTCGTATTTTAATGATCCAGATCCAGATTGTTGGGCTGATGTTTCCCATCACGCAATGGATTTCCTTGCTTTTTGTCAGCTGTTTGATTCATGCAACGAACCCATTTTTTACACACTAATTGGCATTAAAAAACCATACCATTGGTGATAGTTACGAATCCAAATTAAACAGTCCTAAGGAAGAAGACGAGCAGGGATGATGAGTTGTTGTTGCCAACGTTGAATCCAAAACGTTTCCGTACTGTCAACAATAGCTGTTATTTGTGCTCTCTATCTGCACTTATGTGTTACTTGTGATAGATGTTGGCACTGACATTCATCGCAAATCTAGCCCTGCTAGAATACACACACACACACACACATACATACATATAGAGGCATGCTCACCTATGCACCTATGCACGTGCACACCTTTGCACACGTGTCATAGGTATCGAATCCGAATCGTCCATAAGATGCGGAATCCCATGAAACCTTAGGGGGCAAATTTCCACCCTGATCTAAGATTCTGGTTCTCGCATTTACCAGCATAGTTCTTCCCTTGAATGCATTCATTTCTAATTCTATCATTGTAATGCCAATCATCAATCTCAACATTTTCATTTCTCATCCCATAAATGTTCTGTTCTTTAACTTCCCTGCATTGGGTCCCATAAAGCATGGCTGGTCTTACAACTATCCTATAAATTTTCCCCATTTATTTTGATTGGTACGCTGCAATCCCATGAAACGCAAAGGCACATCTCTACTTTTTCCAACCAACATGAATTCTATGAGAAACATACTTCTCAATCTCTCTCTCATTAATTGTCGACCCAAGATACCAAAAATGGTCATTTTTGGGTACTTTATTGTCAATCTTAACTAGTTCATACTCTGTTTTAGTTTGACTAATTTTTAAACAGTTGGATTCTAAAGCATCCTTTAGTCTAGCTTTGTGTTTACCCCTCTCATCTCATCAATCAAAACTACATCATCTGCAAACATCCACCTCAGGACCTCCTGTTGTAAATGCCTCATTAACTAGTCCATGAAAAATTGAAAAAGATACGGGCTCAATGCTGACTTGTAGTGTAAGCCCTATAGTAATTGATAACTCACCTGTCTCTCCACTAGTGGTTCTCGCATTTGTTGCTGCTCCCTCATACATATCCCTAATTATGTCAAATATATCCTCTTGAAACTCTTTTCTTTTTCAACAGAAACTAGATTAACTCTCTAGTGATCCTATCATGTGTTTTCTGTAACTTAGAAAGGCCATGTGGAGATCCACCTCTCCCTTTATTTTCCTAAATTAGGAAAAACACACTGATCATCAGTATATGTTCATTTTCCAATTTGAGTATATTAATCAACCATTAGCTTGGAAATCCCAACAACATCACCAGGAATGATTACAGCTACAACACCAGAAAACAATATTTCAAATACTTGTTATGAAACAGTAAGGATAGAATGACTACAACTACAACACAAGGAAATTTGCTAATATTGTATGATGCAAAGGGGAAATTTTAAAAAAAAAAAAAAGAACAAAAAAAGGAAAAAAGAAAAAAAGAAACAAGGTAAAATACAACAATAATGCAGGAGCAGCTCTGGAACAGCCATTAAGAAAACCACCACATGTTAAGGGCCACTACAGTCTCTGAGTGGAGAGAGGCAGACAGTGTCAGGATTCCCTTATTGAGATAAGTAACAACAAATGTTCCTTATAGGTTTTTTCACAAAAAGAAAGGGAAAAAAAAATGACGAAAATGAAAAAACAAGTAAATAAAAATTAACTCTCCCCACATTTTTTTGACAGCCTCAGTTTCTCTATCAAGTATAAAATTATCTTAAATTATAACTTAAACTAACCTACAATACCAGATTGCATTTATCGGCGACCACCGGCTTTCCTTGCAGGCGGAGCCGAGTCCTCTTCGTCAGATTGGATATCTCCATACTGCCACATCTTTAGCCTCTCACGCTTCGCCTTTGCTTGGTGTTCTTCCAAGTTATCAAGGGCTGACTGCCTTTCCTTAGTGTCCCACCTCTTCCTTCTTTCTAATCTAGCAAGTCCTTCCTATAAACATGAAAAGTTGCAGATTATAGAAAAAGACAAACTGCAGAATCAGTCTTCACTAGGGTGTCCTCCCATTTCCAGATTTAAATCAGCTAAGTATTTATAATTTCGCAACCAGTAGCCTTTACTCAGCACTTGAACAAGACACTGAGTAACAAGAATGATTGTTGGCTCGAGTTTGGGTTATTAGTACCATTCCGCAATATGGGATATATGAGATTGAAATCTTATTAATCATGGTACTTCTTTTTGGGTGTGTTTGGATGCACTATCAAATTGAATTGCAGTTACTAATCTAATAAAGTGACAGCAACCATGCTTGTAATTTACTTGGTATTCATAGTAGGGACTGGGCTCAAAATTGCAATTATGCTAGTGGTCCAGAAAGCAACCGATCACAATTTGAGAGCTACTCCTGCATTATGAATACTTGGAAACCTCACTAATATTGAAATGTCCTCTTCATCAAACTGAATATTGTGCATCCAAGAATAGCCATGGTGTTTAGACCAAGATGCCCATTTTAGCGCTCAGAAAACTTAGAATCTGACTTGGAACACAGCCAGGTCAACTTGGCTCAGCAGAACTGGAGTACAGAATCCAAAATCCAGCTTCACACACACACACACACACACACACACACAAAAGGGACAAAAAGAAGAAGAGAAAAGAAAATTGGAATATTGATGTAGCCATTGTTGTTAAAATCTGACAACTTGTAATTTCCGATTTGAATTACAATTCAATTCAAATCCCATGGGGAAAATTTTTTAATCTTGCCTAGATCCCTTTCTCAAAAAAAAAAACCTAATTGGATCTTATGATTTATTGGTAGATCTTCATGATTTCAACCATATAATTTGACTTAAATCTGATGATTCCATCAATAAACAGGGATCGCAGTTGTGGACTAAATCGTAGCCTGTAAATTGCTACTTATTTTCCTTATTTTCTTTCCTTCAGAACTTATTTGGGGTCGTTTAAGCCTAAATAATATCTATCATGCTTGCACTAAGCACTTACAAGAAGAACTACTAAGTTTTGTATAATTTCATAATACATACATGGATGACTCCAATGATGATGGTTATAGCAGAGAGATGAAAATGTCAACAAAATTGATTGACTATTTGTATAAATTGAAATTTCACTATATTTACTCTCTTTTTTTTGGGTTAGCTTGTTAGTACACACACTCCATGTTAACCACCCTGCTAGGGATCGATACCAAGACCTTAAGTGTTGAAACGAGGTATCTCCACTCAGTCTGCCAGTTGAGCTATGGATCTGGGTGTTCACTATATTTACCTTTTATTCATTTGGGGCTTTAGTTTTGGTAGTCAGAACTTGGAAGTAGGAAGCCCAAAAAACACAGTTGTTATTTGTTTATAAGCAACAATCAATAATTTGTTGTCATATTATTTTGAGATTTGCCCTTCAAAAAAAATAAAAGAAAATATTCCCTTCAAAAAAATTATGCTGATATTTTGCATGTCATGTGATGTGGCATGATAGAAAATAGAAGTCCTAATCATATCCCACCTTTTTTATATTTTACTATTTTTTACATTTTTACCCAAAAATGTATTATTTTATATTTTTCTATATTTTATGAAACATAATGGACTAAAAATGTATTATTTTATATTTTTCTATATATTATGAAACATAATAAAAGGAGTTTTATGATCTTCAAATTTATGATTTACGATCTACAATCTCAAACATCTTGCAGTTTTAGGATCCCATATGACTTTCAGAACATTAGATCTAGCCAAGGCCTCATCAGAAATCCAAAGACCATTTGCTCATTTGACGAAACAAAAAGATGATGAATGGACCAAAGTAAAGAGATGAGGCATATGATCTGACCTGTAGCATGGCAGCGTTGATACTGGAACCAGCCTCTATGTCAACCAGAGTTACGATAAGAATCGTACCAGTTCCCTGTCCTCTCACTTTTCCACCAGAAGTATCCCTTTCTTCAACCATAGCCCTGAACTCTCTCGAACTGTTCATGGTGCACTCACTCAGATACTCTGCTGCTTCCTGGCCGAAATCCTCCTCCAGATTAGGGACCTTTATATATGCAAGGCTACATAGTTGAGCAAGGCCCGGGGCAGAGGAAACGGAAGGATCAAGAGGCCGTAATCGACTGTAAGGAATTGATTCTTGATTCCCATAATCAATGTAGAAGACTTCAAACTGGTCCTTTGAAGATTCAACAGGTCCACGTGGCGCATCGACAATCTTTTTACATGTGAATGGAAGTTAGTCACCATGAGTGGCAAAATGGAATAGATAATCAACATATTCAAAAGATTAAAGGTAAAAAATCATACTACAATCATTAAACCAAGAGGAACTATTCGGTGCTAATGCATCTAGTGGGATCTATGATTTTCTTTATTTTACAGGATGCATCACAAAAGAGGATAACCCAACAAACACTTCCACCCGTTCTAACCAACAACTCCTTGGCATTTGATACTATTGTTGTATTCTTCTCTTAACTGAAGGATTAAGAATCTTTAATCAGACTTCAGGATGCTTATAAGATCGACAGTCGAGATCACCTAACCATGGGCCTCATTATGCATACTGGTGCATCAGGACACTAATAGGTTCTATGAATCTGGACTTTATCCCCTATAGTTGCACCAGGGGTTGAGGGAAGCAGCAGCAGTTTTGAGTGAGGAGCAGGGAAGCGTCTGTTCCAAAATGTTAGCAAGTGAGAAAGCACAACTCGAAACAATATGCAGTGGGAGCAGCACCTAGGTGGAAGGTCTGTACAACTTACAAATCCACTCAAACGTCAATGATCAAGGTTTCAGCATCATTTACCAGGGGTTCAGCATCAGTTACCAGACAATTTTATTTACATTTATCAGAGCAGCATTTCTCTCCTTGTAAGCTACGCTCAAATCCAAGACCTCATTGTTGAAAGTTGAAACACACCCTGACTACCATTGAGCTACATGCTCGAACCCATTATTAGAGAAGCACTTCTCATCCTTCAATCAATTAAACTTATACCATTGAGGTGTTCAAAGAAATTTTCATAGTACTGTAAAGAATCTAAGATCTTGCGTGAGTGGTAAAGCTATCTAACATTTCTGAAGCAACCCATAAGCCCCTCTCCCTTTGATAAAAGGGAAAGCATTTTTTAATGATGAAGCTAAATTCTATTAAAAAGCAAATAATAACTAAGGGTGTGTTGGGTTCAAGCCCGCAGCTCAATCATGACAGGGCGTGTTCCAACATTGAGGTCTTGTGTTGAAGCCCAGCTTACCTATATAATAAATAAATAAATAAATTCCCAAGGGTGTGTTAAGTTTGGTTGCAGCAAATATCATGAATTTTCATGATATTTTGTGATTAGTCAGTCTAATTTGGTTCAAATTTTAACAATAGTTCATGAAATTTGGTGCGACCAAACACACCCTAAAGCAAAATTGATGGTATAAAATATATTTCCTAAACATGTAAAGTCAGCACTTTATGTTGGCTCATTCTTCTTCAGCCGAAGTGATGATCAATCATACATTTGATAACATAAAAAGTCCTTAGTCATCTATGACTTGTGTAGAGTAATAAAAGATTTCATATAGACTTAGTCCACCGAAGAACAGACGACTTATATTTGGTTGAAAGATTGCTTCAGGAAACAAAAATGTGCAAGTTTTACTTCCAGAAATATGCATCAATTTGTGGTAAATTGCCAGGCGAAGTTGAACCTGTAGCCCAACTTGGACAGCTGTCCATATTGCAATCATGATATTGTGGGTTTTATCCCAGCATGCCAATAATTATATTTACAAAAAAAAAAAAACCCAAGGCATTAAAAGAAATCTCAATTTTCTGACCACGTCTTTCAGGAATAAAAAGGACCATAGTTATTCCATAAGGGATTTAATAATAATAATAATAAATTAAATGAAAAATAAAAAGAAAATTAAAAAAAAAATTGAAGCAGTGGTAATTTGGTGGATCGAAAAAAGTGGATGCATTTCTAAAGATTTAAAACAAGACTAATATAACAATTTTCTTCACAGAGTTGAGATAGATTGTAATTTTACTCAGAAAAGGGTTCGGCTAGAATAGAAGAGTTTAGCCAAGTTGCTGGGACAGAGCAGATAAACGCTCCAAGAAATATAATTACCGAACGTGACTACCACCAATTTTCAACTGCATATAAGGATGTTTGAGTGTCAATCTTACCATGGCTCTGTTCCAAGAATTATCTGCACTGAACTGCGCAAGGACAATATCACCCTTCTTAGGATTAAAAGCACCAATAACAGGGGCTTCTTGAAGACTCAACGAAGCTAGCTGCTTTTGAATAGCAGCCACTTTCTGGTCACCGACTGTTTGGATGTAGAACTTGCCACCTCCAAGTACTTCAGTTACCACCACCTGAAAGCAAAAGCCAGGAAGATACATAAATTATATGATTTAAGAAAACAAATAAGAAAGATGACACATGACAGATAAAGCAAATGTGACAAAGCACCTGAAGTACTTCCTTCTGTTTGCTTTCGACAACAGATGAACCATTTGCAACTTCCTGTCCTTCAACATAGTTCTCCCAAATCTGCAGAAAATATCTGTAAGCAGACCCTTCAGAAGAAAAACCAGTCCTGCACCATTTGAATTAACGTTTCTTACTTTCAATCTCTGTTTTTTAGCAGACTGCTCGGCCTGTGCAAGGAGGTGAGCATCTGGGATCCTATCGGTGCCAAAAGAAGTTTGAAGCTTTGCTAGCCCAGCTTCTAGCAGAGTCACAGCCATGTTGGTCCTTGATTCCCACAAGGATCCCAAGAAAGTTCCAGTCCTGTCAACTGTTTCTACTTCTATCTGCATGCGAAACCCAAAAAATATGAACAGCATAGAATATGAAAGAACTTGAGGAAATTAATAGAAGTAACCAGTACCTCTACGTCCCTCTGCAGTATCTTCCTTCTCATGAAAGCAATTGCTTCGTCTGAGAAAGGCTCATCACGACCCGGGCATCTAACGCCAGAGAAAGAAAAGGCGATAGTGCAAGTTTCCTTGGGAATCAGCAATTTGAACCTATGACCACTCAGGACATACTCCACAATAGCAGGTAGTCTTCTACTCCTTTGCAGGAAAGGCAAGAAATCTTTGGCCTTCTTTGCAGATGCCTAAGGAAATAAAATCATTGGGAATTGGTCAACACGGTAAATCCAGATATGGTTAAAAGGGATCAAGAAACTTATCAAAATTATATAAAGGTGAAATTGTTTAGCTTCTGACCGTTAGCAGGTCTGTTATGTGCATCACTGGAGGATCCTTGGCAGAATGGATCCCTTTCTTTCCATTGATAGCACGAGATTCAGCAGCCAGCAAAGCATCATAATAATTTGACCTCTCCTCAAAATCTCTGTGCCGGATAACTGTGCCAAATCCACGTGCAACAACGAGCTCAGCAACATTTACTCCTCCTGGTTGGCTGCCTTCGGAAGTTGGAACTGTTGCTGCGTCATCACCCTCAACCTTAGATGGAGAAACAAAGAAGACTGTTCCAAAATCCATGACCCTAGAGTCTGAGGAGCCAGCTGCAGGTACTGGACTGGGCCCATCAGCCATGCCAACCTTTCTAGAATATTCCATTGATACATTTACCTGGAAAGACAAAAATATAATTTATTTATTTTTTTGCAAAGAAATTTGAATAGACTATTTATTGAGAGACTGGAGTACATACTTGGTGGCCAATAAGACGTGTGCGCAAGAACTCCTTGGCTTCACGAGCATAGGGAGCCGGTTTTTCATCTCTGCGAGGATTGCCTATTTTTGGTGACCTGATGCTTGAGAGATTCACTCGCCTCTCAGCTAGAGGACTGCCGAAAGGGATGGCATCATCGGCCACAATAATGCAGTCCCCACTAACAACCTCCACTACCTTAACAAAACCAAAGAACGAAAGGGACAGAAATAAATAAATAAACACACACACACACACACACACACATATATATATATATATATATATATATATAGAGAGAGAGAGAGAGAGAGATGGTCTCCTGCAAGCAATGCCACAGGGAGACCATCCATGCGAATAAAGGGTTGGTGGGCCCCATCATGATGTGTTTCTAAAATACACTTCAACCATTAGGTGTGTGACCCTATGTTAGGCCGGGCTCAAAAATCAGGCAAATCTGTGATTCAGGTGGGCCACACCAAGGGAAACAATTGGGAGGGGACGCCCACCCATAATTTTTTATGGGGCCCACCATGATGTGTATGTAAAATCCACTCCAACTATCAGTTGCATCATCCAACATTAGACCTCGGGACCAAAAACAAGCTGACCCATAATTCAGGCTGGCCACACCAAAGTAAATAGTTGGGAGAGAGACGCCCATCCTTGATATTTTACAGGGTCCACCATGATGATTATGCGGAATCCACTCCAACTATTAGATGCCTCATGAAAAGTTATTCCTCAGGAAAAACTAACTATTAGATGCCTCATGAAAAGTTAGTCCTCAGGACAAAACTTAGGCCCATCAATGATTTACATGGGCCACACCAAGGGAAAATTTTGGAGGGTGCATACCCCCCTAAACTTTCCAATCACGTAGTCCACCTGAATCACAGATGATCCTGCTTTTTGGGTACTAGACCTAGCATGGGGTCACAGCACCTGATGGTCGGAGTGGATTTCACATACACATCACAGGCCCACCCATACTGCCCAACCTTTGCTTGCACAACTTGCAAGAGACCATCACTAATACTATGAGGTCGGCCTGGTGGAAGCTTCCCATGAGGTTGAACTCTATGGGCCCCACCTTCATGTGTGTCGGGCATCCACGCCATCAATTAGATGCACTATATATATATATATATATATATATATTAACACACACACACACATGGAAGTCTCTTGTCAAAATGATTGCTTGGAACAGTCAGTTACCTTTCCTGTGAAGTTTTGGTCATGGATTGCCTTTGAATTTGTTGCTGGGGGAACATAATTTGTCCAAATTCTCAAGCGATCCTTCTTCACTTGAAGCTCAGCAGCCTTCAACTTCCTCTTGGCTTCGTCCTCCATCATATTTGCACTCCATTCTACATATTTGGCCAACCCCTACACAAAAGAAATCCAACACTCTGGAAAGTTATATCCTCCCAAGTAATAAAAATGTTATCTGTGGATGCATTTATGAAAAGTGTGGGAAGGATCAAACCAGAAAATTAAGAAAACTATGCAATTCAAGTGATAAGACAAGTTTACCGTAGTTACAAAAGTGCTCAACCTCAAAGCTCAGAATGCAGCAACAATATCATTAAGTAGGGCATGTGACTAAAGCAAATACAATATGATGGGACAACTTGCATCTCCATCTAGCATCCGAATAAAAAGACAGGCCCCTAACTTTGAGTTACAAGCTTACTAGTAGACACAAGGCGTGCATTGCACGTGGAGAGAGGAAGTGGTTTGTAAGACTTGGGATGGTGGAGCAGTTGAAAAAAACAGGTCTCTTTGAGCTTTGCTAAGCCCACGAGTGTTGACAGCCCAGCTCATCTACATGCTGGTGCACATGTTAACATGCCACAAATGTGCTAGATCTGAGCTTTCCATGAGATGGGCCATATTGCTTAGATCATCTTACATAAAAATCAGGCAGATTCACTCCTGAGATAGGCAAGATCAAACAAAACAAATGGATGGTCTAAATGAAATTTTTATAGATGCTGCCTGATTTTTGGTCCAGATGATGGTATGGGTAACATCATGGAAAAGCTTGGATCTAGCACAAAACCTCTTCTCATTGAGGACAAGTTGCTAAGGGGCTTCACCAATGCCCTTTCTTTTGATTTAAAACACTTCCCATGTCATTTAATAAGGCATGGGTTTAGCAATTCCAAAAAGTATCTGCATACAAATTTCTAACCCCAGCTATTCTCATTATGTGGAGATGTTAGCATTAGGTAATGAGGAAACTACTACGTTCAATAATGAGTAGAATAGAAGAATATAAGGTACAAACTATCTCCACCAGTCCCATGCAGACAAACAGTCTTTTCTTTTAAAAAAATAATAATAATAATAATCGGTGTCCTTTCACTAACACCTTGCAAGGTGACAAGTCTCATTTCCTGTCAAATTTTCAGAAAAGAATTTCTCATAATTTTTCTAAAGTTGAGTTTTTTTATCTGGAATTTCATGAGATCTCACAGAAAATGAAAAGATAAAATAAAACAGAAAAAATTAAGCAGTAAAAAAAGAGATTAAAAATGATTTCCGGGAAATTCTTCTTGATATTAAAACAGGAGAATATTGGCATATCATCATAATATTATCGGGGGCTTTGGTGATATTTGAAAATTCAGGATATTATCAAGTCAGTGCCGTTTTCTAAAAATACAAGGAGAATATAACTAAATTTTCAAAATGTTGGAGATATTTGTCTCCATGCACATTGGATGGACCACATGGGCTAGGGAGAAAGGACAGCATAGCAACGGACTGAACAGATACTTGCACATCTCCACAAAAGGCACAACCAACATGTTACCCATTTTAGAGACTAGGGCTGTCAATGGGTCAGGTTCAGGGCCCGGGACACCAGACCCAAGCATGTTATGGCCCTACTATCTCATGTCAAAACCAAAGCACAAGCTTGAGCCTGATTGAATCTAATAAGCACAAGAATAACAATTTGGGTGTAAAACCTATTATTATATCAAGAGATTGCAACAGCACACAGGAATAATAGAAGAGTACAAAACAGACAAGAACAAGGATTTACATGTCGGTGACTGTGTCCACGAGAGAAGAACATCGAAGAGTTTTCACTGTGTTGTGTGTCAAGGTACAACCGAAAGCCACCACTAAACAAGGTTTTATGCAAGCCCAACCTTAATCCAACTCAAACAGAGTTACATATTACCCTACCAAAAATGCTACTCAACACGGGATCAGGTTAAACAAAATACAAGACATTTGCATGGACCACGGAACACCTATGATCAAATATAGATGGCACCAGTATCTTCCAGATAGCATCCAGCAAGGATGATGTAGTAGTGAACAGAGCCTCAGTGATGGCACACTGTTTTTAAACCCACAGACTCCCAAATAAATGATATAGGTGACTGAACACAGACACAGTAACAGGAAAGATAGCAGCGCCATGCCCATAGAATTAGAGCATCTCCACATTGATGTAACAACTGAAGGGGATGTGCATGTTGTCTTCATAAGAGCTCGAAAGAAAAACCAAACTAGGGGTCTCAGATGGTTGTGAAGCAACCAAAGCAGTAAATGCCACATAATATTTTATCAAATGTGACATTCTGAGAAAATGACAATATGTGCACATCCATGCCCATAGGTTGGTTGGTCGCCCTGCAAACCTTACGGATGTTACTAACAAAGAAAAATTGTCTGGTTCAGTGTTTTAAAACCCAGAGCATGCTAGCTGATATGACTAGTCTAGACCAAAACTCTCCAACAAAAATGGATTGGATCATAAAAACCTGTTTGGGCAAGAAACCACTCAAACCATCTAGGTCAAATGGTCCAACAACCCAGGTGCATCTAATCCATCCCAACTGGATAAGTCAATCTTTTCTTCAATGGCATGTAAGATGCACTCCGTAGAGTTCCAACACCTGCAACATTCTTCCTGGGAAAAAGGCATCTTATCCTTTGTGCAACAACTTTCCTTGCTGCTGTTACCTTCTTTTTCCTTCTATTCATCTACAATTCACATAGATATCATTGGTTGGACCAGTTTGGGCTGAGCTGGACAGGTCAGGGACCATTCCATGTTTTAGAACATTGGTGGACACTTATTGTTAGCAAGAATCTAAGGAACCTATAAAAAATGGACAAGGCTATGATGATGAAAATTATGACCTGGGCCTATTCTGATGTGACAAGCTCATATCAAAATGCATAGCATAGCCACTCTTCGCTTTGCGAAAGGAATTCAAAAAGTGGATCATTTCAATGTCACCTCAAACTCTCCTTGTGGACAAAACAAACCCTTAGGTTGCATTTGGATGCAAAGTGAATTGATTTGCAAAGAATCAGCTTAAACAAGAAAATCGCCCAACTCCAATTTTTCCCATCAATCAATAATCAAACTGTAAAGTCATTTCCTAGTAGTCATAATAAGGAAGAACCCTGAAATTGTTGTTACAACCCTCTCAAGGGAAAGTTGAAAGAATGTGATTGCAATTTGGAGCTAAACCCTCACTATCATGGGAGGTAACTAGACTATCGTCTTCATTGGACGACTATCTGCAACTCAATGGCACAGACAAATGCACTCTTATGATTACAAATTTCTATCCTTTTGGCTAAAACAATAGGAAAGAAAAAAAGAGGATTTGAACCCCATACCACAAACCTTAATGACAACTCAATCAGTCAGAGATCAAGCATTGACCAGGACATATTACAACCTCAGAAACCTAGCAACTCAGCAAATAACCAATGGAACTTATCTGCTTCAAATTAGTGTAGGAAATAGCAAGGGGCATCATTAATCCTGAAGAGAAGATTACTTTATGCTTTTGTCTGCCAAAATTATACTTTTTGCTGGTAACAATAAATTTTATGAAAGGAAATATGCCACATTATACTCAATTTTGTTATTAAACAATAAAATAACATACGTTTTCTACTAGCTCCAATGCCAGGTCCTTCAATGAATCACCGTCAGCATAATATACTGAACCAATCAGATTGCTGAATTTGTCTACACCCTCAAGCACAATCCGAACCTGCCAATTCCATCAAGAAGCAGATTAGCTGAGAACATAAATAGCAACAGAACATTTTATGCACAAAACCGCAACCCACTCACATCTCTGTTCAGAACACGAATCTCTGTGAAGTGTTTAGCTTCTCTTCCAAATGGATCCGGTGATATTTCGGTAGAAGACACAGTGGAGGCCGCAAGTCTCTGTGCAGATGTCAGCGGCGGTCGAGTCTCACTAGAAACTTCTCCATTGGTGTCTTCAGAAGTTATTTCAGGCTCTGCAACTGTTTCTACCACAGCCCTTCGTCCCATAGATGGGGCCTAATTGTAAACATGTAAAGATTTAATCAGTATAAATTATAAAATAAACAAACTGTTATAAGATTGATGAGACCTTGACAGGAATTACACAGTTCTTACCTGGATACCAGCAACAAATACTTGGACAAATTGAAAGTCTGGAAGCAAATAGACTCGAACAGTACTACCATCTCGAACCTGTTCAACAATGCCTTCCATAGGCCGACCCTTGTTGGCAGCTAACAGGCCCATAGCATCTAAGTTACTAGGATCCCCAATGGCGGAAGGAGGTAGATTCCTGATGGCTGACTCTGAAGAGCCAGGTGCCTGCATCAAAAAACAACCATATCGAACATGAGAACTTAATCCCAAGTATATGTTTGTTGTTGTTGTTTCCTCCTTTCTTTTTCTTTCTTTGGTCAACTAAAACCTTTAGGCTAGGTGGAACTTATACCTCATCTTTGAGGAAAATACAAGTTTATCTTTGTTTTTGGCAAAGATCATGTGAGTGTGAAGTTATGCTTTGGATGCTTCACTATAGAATAGATCGATCCCTGAAGCATCACCATGCAAACATGCAAGGCTACAACTTCAACTTCCTTGGTAGACGAATTAAGAGAATACCTTCTTAATGTTGATAAACGATGAGCTTCACTAAGCAATAGAGCTAGCAATAGGGGAGGCTAGCACCTTAGGATCATAATCCAAACCTTCCATGGTCTGGGCATGGGGCCAGACCTGACTTTAAGGCCCAGTTAATCAACAGCAACCAGCTCAGCCCAAACAAGGACCACTGCAACCCTTAACAGGCAAGGCCTAAATGACTACTTTTGGGGAAACAAAAAGTAGGGAAAGATCACCTCTTGGATCAAGGCAAGGGTTTATAATCCATTTTCTAATTTGCAGAAATTATATACAGAACAAACAGATGTGAGAACATGCACACTAGCCTTGTTCCAACGGCCTAAACCTTGTTGCTTTGCTTGATCTTCAAGACGCTGCAATTCCACTAAGAAAGGGCTAGCTTCTCCTTTCTGTTGGCCCTGCTCCCTAACCTGCATAAATTATATTCATTCAACATAAAACTAAAATTGCTAAGAAATCTTTCACCTTACATATTTAGGGTGCAAATGAGAATTAATTCGTTACTTGCACAGAAAGAAGTGCTACCTTTGCCCAGCCTTCAGAAACAACGAGCACGGCAACATTTTTATCACCAAGAAAAACAGAACCAAATTCTCGCCCTATGGATGGTACTGTGTAATCTACTTTAAAGGTGACCTCCTGCAATAATCAAGACCATGACATCAGAACTAGATAAAATTTTCACTCCAAAAGAAATTGTTAAGCATGGCACCAAATCAAGGTGGAAAAGTTTATAGGGAAAGAACCTTTCCAATACAGAGTTTCCTTAAGTACTCCCTGCTATCCCAGGCAAATGGTTCATCTATGCCACCTCTACGGGCCTGGGACACATGAAACAGTATTCCAAAAAATGAGGTCACTGGTTGCACCAAGATGCTACACCATGAAACTACAATTAAGAGAGGACAAGTAAAACTGTCAACTTAAATATCTCTAGGTTGAGACATAGAGCACCACCCGATTTAGGTATGGACTTGACCCATAGGGTTGTAAGTTCATCAAATTGAGTAATCTACTAGATAATGAGAATATTTAACACTAAGCATACAAGCCACTTTTTTTGGAATGTTGAAATGACTGTTAACATGTAAACTTGACATCATATATCAAATAACCAACAACCTCCTTTTTAAAATTTGCCTTGATGATGGCATGGAACAAAAGTGACAACAAAGAATTGCAGCCTATGTGAAATTTTCGAAAAAAAAAAAAAGAAGAAGAAGAAGAGAGAGAGAAGAAGAAGCAACTCTATCAAACAAAGTTACTGGTGCAGTTGCGAAACTGCAAAAATATCATTATCAATTACTTCCGCTACAAACATGTAGAAACAAACTATGCATCATTACATGAAGAAGTCCTGCTGGCAAACAAATTCAAATTGAAGCAGAAATATAAATGCTTAATTAGGATCACAGATGCAGAAAGACTTAGCACACACCAATCTAGGAGCAATAAGAGAGGACAGGGTGATAGTCTTCTCAGGTGGGATGTCAGCCTTTGTACTCCCCATTATCACAAGGCAATCCCCTGAAGGAACAGCTTTAACTCTTCCTCTCAACCATCCTGTCGGTGTAGCTGCCGATGCCATGTCAACAGCTAAAAATCTGCACCAAGGAAAAGAGAAAAAACACAAAACATCTCAGTGAGGATTTGAAGCTTGGCTTCAGAAAAACACTAAAATGTCCCCAAACTATTACATTTCATAAATTTTGTACCAGTATACATAACAGCCGCTTTTTAATTAAACACCAATTTTCCAAATAACAGTAGTTTCAGGACAAAAGACTTAAATAAGCCACTGAAACAATACAACCGGCAATTTTACTTTCTTCTTTTTCCTTTTTTTAGTCTTACTTTAATTTGAAAAGCATTAAAATGGCCATTAGAATTAGATAAAGGTTATGCTACTTAGCCGTTATATTTTCATAAGGCTGAAAGCATATTTTCAAAGTCAAGTCAATCAGCTGTAGTCTTTTTGTGTCTTTGCTATTTCTTCACACTTGCATCTCATACCACAAAAGAACACAAAAGTCACCACAATCAACATTCAAGATTCTAAAGGGATAGGCAAGCATGCAGAAAGAAACTGATCTCAACCTACTGCAGAAGCAGATCGACGAAGTCCTGCACAATGAGATATTCAATCTAATATGCATGCATAAGATCAACGAATACAGATAATACTTTTCAGTTGAAAAATATTTTTTTATAAATCAGATTTCGTAGTCAATCAAGAAACAAAAGCTACCGATTTATGAAACCTAAATCTGAATTTCTCGCCATTCAAAACAAATCTACAAGAATTTTAAAAGAACAACAAAACAATTAAATCAGATCCTTGTTCTTACAAGATCATGAGGAAATACCCTTCACAGGCCAATGAAATTACAAAAAATACGGCAAGCAATCTCGATCAAATCCGATCAATCTCCTGATCTCAGAAACTCCCTAGATCAACCCCCATTAAAGAAAGAAAAAACAAAACAAAACGATCAGATCAAAACCGATTGGATTTCTAACGAGAACCCGTGCTAAAGGGAGCGAAATTGAGCAGATCGGAAGCTGGAGAAGATCCAAACCTACAAAACATTACAGATATCGAAAGAATACGCCATAAAAAGCCAAATTGGCATATCTTGGCGTGAAAAAGACCGATCTGAAGTGGTTTTGAATGTAGAAAGAGATCCGAGAAAGCCTTACCTCGATCCGCACGAGAGAAAATCTGTAGAAGCAGAAGCAGAAGCCTTGTGTAGATCGAGCGGAGAAAATCCAAAGAGCAGAGTCTGTTTTTATATATGAGTCGGACACGGCTCGTAGAGTCCTCAGACGGGTGTGAGATGTCAGAAACATCTGAGAGAGGATTTACGAAAGAAAGGATATCTAATTGACGAAGATACCCTCCATTGTTCACCGAATTTCAGAGCTGCGTAAATAAAACAAGGTCGGAAGTAGTTTACCACCGTTTAAAAAAAATGCTCCGTTGGATTTTAGCCCGTACGAGATCGGGAGTTTTGAGCTGGCGGATTGGGTGGGCCATCATGATGTATTTGTTTCATCCAAGCCATCCATCCGTTTTTACCAGCTCTTTCAAATGTGTGAGCCCAAATTTAAAGGATATCCAAAGTTCAAATGGACCACATCATAGGAAACATTGGGACAATGACATTCACCGTTGAAACCCTCCAATGGCCACGGTTATGTTTACTTAGACCACATATCACCCCATTTAATCCAGTAGTGCTGACAATGCTGTGTTTCGTCACTTGGATATCTCAGCTGGAACCGGATTGGATGGTCACCTCATCGCCAGCGGTAACTCGGTGGGGCCCACCATAATGGACGCGGATTAGCTACTGACAGTGACAGGTTAAGTAGCAAGACTGGCTACTGAAGTGACCTCACCGAGTTCTATGGACCTACCATGATGTATTTTTTATATCCAAAAAGATCATTTTAGGGCATGAGCAAGATAATTAGTTAGATCCCAGCTCAAGTGGATCTCACCTTCGAAAACAGTGGGAGACTGACCCGCCATTAAAAACTTCTAAAAGTCACAAAAGATCAAGCTGATTTTTGTGTTTTACCTCCTTTAATGTCTGTTTTAACTTATGAATAAGTTGATCTTAAATAGGTGTGTACTAATAAGTTAACTCAAAAAAAAATAAAGTTGGATCTCAAATAAATATCATGGTAGAACTCTGGAAGATTTCAACGGTCAGAGTTACTCTCCCTACTGTTTCTATGGTGGGTCTATCTAGCTTTGGATCAGCCTCATTATTTGTCTAGTACCCTACAATGATCTCTACAAATAGACCAACGGTGTGGATACAATATATATATCATGATGGGGCCCACATAAATTGGTGACGTCACTTCCCTAGAGAATCTCGCTACTCAACGCGTCCCACCATTATGTATGTGGTTCATCTCATCCATCTATCTACTTTGTTGACTCATTTAAAAAAATGAAGCAAAAGGTGAAATACAGTCAACGCTCAGGTGGACCACCCTAAAGAAAATAATGGAGATTGAACGCCCACAATTAAGAACTTCTTAGTAATACAGGAGTTTTTATCAAGCTATTATTTGCATTTTCCCTTGGTTTAGAGGCTCAGGAAGTTTCAACGGTGAGTATTATTATCCCATTGTTTCCTTTGGTATGGTCCACTTCACCTTTGGATCTGCTTCTTTTTTGGGCTCATAATCCACAATGGGCCGTCAAAATAGATGAACGGCGTGGATGAGCCAGAAGATACACGTGCCCTTATATTTTCTGATATTTATAATATTCTTTCTCGTCCTCAAATTCAGAGTCGCTTTCGTAACTGTCTCTTGGCACGGAGTATGGACGTAGCCATGTAGTTTATATGAAAGGGTGAAACGAATGATGAAATAATCAAAATACCCTTACACCTATCCAATGCAATCTCTCCCTGTCAGTGCTCCTGTCAGTGCTCCTAGCTGCATGCATTCTCTCTCTTTATAATGCTAATTAGTTGAATCCAAATTGATTGATCTGAACCGTTTATTCATTCCAAAACACATTTTATAGATTATCGCTCAAAATTACCACAATTAAATGATCCTATCTATCCTTGATTTTTGAAACTATTTACTCTAATTACCATCCTTTTTTAAGCCATGGATGGAACGTTTATAATTGCCTAACAAAAGTGATTCTTTAAGATAGTAAGTAATCCATGATGGGTCTTAAAAAATAAAAAGACAAAATTATTGAATGATATTTTTTGTTTAAAAAAAATAATCATGACCATCCATATTAAAGTTCAATAACCAAATGATTACTATTTGTCAATTAAATTAGTGTGATGTTTGAATGGTAGCCTATAAAATATGCATTCGGATATTATGAACGGTCTGGATTAATATATTGGATTTATAAGTTGAATAAATGAAGGGTTTAAATTTGCATCAATAATATAAGTCTGACCTTTAAATGGTCCCCATGATTATGAAGGAAACACTAGCAAAACTCTACGGGCATAAATGTGTGTGTGCATGTGGTTCCTTTATTTAACTATATTGTTGGTGACCTTACATGCAAGCAGTAATATTATGGCCCACCATCATGATACGGTGATGACTTTAATTTACTCCAACCATGCACCTCATTTTAGGTCCTAAATCCAAAAATTATTTCAATATGTGATTAAGTGAGTCTCACCAGAGGAAATAGTTGACGCAGGTATGAACATGATGAGGTTGATCACCGTCTTCCTCAGGAATAACTATTTTGAATCCATGAAGCTTACCTGAACTCCTCACATAGACTTCTCAAAATCCACGAGCACAAATAAAAACTAAAAATAATTCTACAAAGGAGAAATAAATTTATTAATGATTGATAAATGAATCTACAGACCCTTTAAACTAGGATACCAAGACTTGGAAGAAATTTAGGAATTAAAATATAACTAAAACTTTCTAAATTTTGTAATTTATTATAAATAGTAAATTTTCTACTTATAATAATTGTCCTATGTGGCTAGATACAACCCCTAGAGCCTAAGGGGTGAAGAGTTATAGTGAAATCAAAACTTATTAAAACTAGTAAAAACAAAAATAAACAAGGAATTGAACCATCAATATGATGGAATCTCTCAAATTGGGCATGCCCAATTTGGCATTGCCAGGTTGGTTGGTTAAAGTACCTCGTCGCACCCTAAAATCTTATATAATATGTCGAATAACTCATTCTAGCTTGTAAGATATGACTATTTTAAAATTCTGATGGTCTTGATGACTTCTACATTCGATCGAGCCTTCTCTGATCCATCTTGGACATGAAAGTAACCGGGGATCCGCTGTACATTAGAAGGAATGTCCACCCTTGATTTTATACCGACCCACCAATATTGGAAACAGTTAGGAAGGGAATGTCCACCCTTGATTTTGTACCTACCATCAAACATGCCATCCTGTATATGTAAGGTGAGGACCAAAAAATTACACCCATATGTGATTTCGGTGGGCCGCTGCAAAGGGAATATAGTTGGGAAGGGACGCTGATCCCAGATTCTGTGCAGGACCCATCATGCTATGTGCATGGAAATTAGATCCTTCAACCTCTTCATCTACCCTAACTGAAGAAGAATACAAAGTTCGGTCCATTTTGCACCACATGTGGACCATGCATGGTGAAATCAAGGGCAGGCATTCCCTCCCAGCATCTTTCCTTAGCATGTCCCAGCTAAATCACAAACGTGCCTGAGCTTCGGGCACATTAATGTGGTGCAGCACTTCTGATGGTTGGAGTAAATGTTAATAACACATCACAACGGGCAGACCCCATGTGCCCCATTTCATATGTATTTTAGGTCCCATGCAGTGTACAACTGGTAAGACACTCTCTCTACGTGCATGTGTGGTTGTGCGCACGTGTAAACTAATTAAGAGCCTGTGAAATAGAATATCAATATCATTTGTATAAAAAAGTGCTCATGTGGTCGGTCTCTCTCTCTCTCTCTCTCTCTCTCTCTCTCTCTCTCTCTCTCTCTCTCTCTCTCTCTCTCTCTCTCTCTCTCTCTCTCTCTCTCTCTCTCTCTCTCTCTCTCTCTCTCTCTCTCTCTCTATATATATATATATATATATGAGTCATGCTCACCTGTGCACCTACGCATGTATGCACCTTTGCACATGTGTTATAAGCATCTAATGCGAACCATCTATGTGATGCGGAATTCCATAAAATTTCAAGCGACAAATTTTCACTCTAATTTAAAATTCTAGTGGGCCAGCCATAGCAAAGAGAAATGCAAATTAAGGGAGGAAACTATTTTCATTTCTTGTGGATCGTCAAAGTTTTGGATCAAAGTAAAAATTAGGCTCAAGGGATTTCACAGGGTGCTGCTTCACATGGACCAGGCTGCTCAAATTTTGAAATCACATCATGTATGATGAGTTCTCAAACAAGTTCGTACGAGTTCCATGCAAATTAGCAGGCAGCTAATCATTTTATGTGTGTGTGTGGGGGGGGGGGGGGCGGGCTACATGGTGTCGTAGTGACATAAAACCCCTACATTCTCCAAATTAAAGTGCATACATGTGTTTTAGTGAAGAGCATTGAAGGTTGAATTTGCATGATGTTCTAGGCATGGATGAGGCAACACTTATGGGCGAATTGGATTTTATGCTAGTACCATGCGAGCCTAACACACCTATGTCTACCTTGTGTGTGTTTGTTTTCTTCTTTTAAGACATACATGCCACACACACCTCTCTACCTTGTGTGTTTGTTTTCTTCTTTAACATATGCACACTACGTGCACTCCATCTCATGATCTCAATGCTAAAAGAGATGTTATCTATCATTAAGTCATGGAGTCAGATTCTCTTCTACAACACACGGATGCATAGTAGACTCGGTGAAGATAACCTACTTTCAACACAAGGTCGGCTATCATCGGTGACCCTATAGAGAAGGAAAAAAAAAAAACCTTTCTACCTTGTATTAAATGAGTAAAATTACTTGTGTCCCATCAAATGTTCATGCAGCGGAAGTCTTAATATCTAACCATTGAACTCATGACCATCCAATGCATGTTTACATGATAATATGCTGTTTGGATTTCAATGGCAGAATTAAATACTTAAAAGGTTGTGGTATAGTTGAAATGTCAGAGAATTTCTAGCTACATACCATCTATAGTGTCCCAAGATTAGAGTGGTATAATAAATCACATTAAGTGGTGCCACAGGTTTTATAAATTATGCCAAACTCACAATTTTTAAATTATGTCAAACTCACATTTTAATGTGTAAGGGGGTAGATTTCGGATCCAACATGTCTGAGAGGTAATATAACCAGGTTCAGATAATCCACCAACATATATCTGAAATGTATCTGCAGACGTTTAGGTTTTTAATAGGTTAAGAGGAATTATAGTCACGCACGTTTAAGTTTTTAAATGTTTAGAACTTACGAGGAGTGATATTTTATTTAATTTTTTTTTGTTAGTTTGTTAGTGCATTCTACCGTCAATTCACCTTCACTATTAGCCACCCCCACTAGGGATTCATACCAAGACCTCAGTGTTGAAACGAGGTATTTTTTTACTCGTATCACATATGCTTGATACACAGGCGCTTAAAGTTTTACACGTGGCAAAAATTAATTTAAGTAAAATGGAATAGATGGCGCATCTCACTATTGCCCACTCACAATCATAAGATCAGATCGGTTGAAAAATAATGGCCGCTAGTTTGTTGACACTTGTTTGAGGAAATGGACCGTTAGATATATTTCATTTTTAACCGTCCAATAAATGACACCAATCTGACAGTCAGGTAACCAGATAAGTTTAATTTTTAGCTCATGATATATCTCCACTGGGTTTCATAATTTAGATCTGGCGTTATGAGTGGACACAATAGCCGTGTTGCACCGATAGCATTTGTTACGTGACGAATACCAGCATAATCATCTACCGTAGCTATTTTCTCACCTTGATGTATGTGTCTTATCCACACCGTACATTCATTTTATCAGCTCATTTTAGGGCATGGGTCCAAAATTGAAGTATATCTAACACTTAAGTATACCACAATCCAGGAAACATTGTCCATCTATTTTTACTGATCATTTTAAGGTATCAGCTCAAAAATAAGGCAAATCCAAGGCTAGAGTGGACCACACCATGGGTATTGAACAGCTACCATTAAAATCTTCTGCTGGGAGCTGCGATCAAGGTGATATTTGTGTTTTACCCCTTTATCCAGGTCTATATATAGAACCTTGTGAACAGGTTGCATGACAAATAAACATGCTAGGGGGGTGTCATTATCACTGTTGCTGATCTTCTTCCTTTTTAAGGCTCATTCCTTAAAATCATATGATAAAACAGATGGTTAGCATAGATAAAATACATATATTATAGTGGGCCTTACAGTGCCCTGGCCTGGACTGAGACAATCAAGGCAGATGAGGTAGGACAAAATCCACATTCCTTTTGAAGGGTAGCATAATAAAATCTTACTAAACATTACATTGGATTCTAGGAAATAAACGTTACATTGTATTTTTCCTTTTTCGTCAAAGCGCAAGTGACATTACGAAGATGTTATATGAGAAATAAACATTACATTGAATTCTAAGAAAGTTTCAACAATAACTTTATTCAATTTCTATTGATTTCTATAGTGTGGTCTACAATGGAGTGCGTTCTGCATTCACCATTAAGCTAGACTCCTATCGCATAAAAAATTCAATGAAAAATCACTTAGCGCTTTCCGATTTCAGCATTAACAAACAACTCTTGATACGGAGCATTTTCTTAATTCTATGTTAAGTACTATTTTTCATAAGAATTGATTAGGCCATGTGTTGTAGTTACATATGAGTTTTGAAAATCATGATTGAAAGCAGTTTATCCAATTTTTGTCACATATGGTTGACCAATCAAAACTTATGATGTAGAGCGGGTCGCGGACGATTTCATGGCCAAGATGGATCAGAAAAGGCACGGTCGACGATAGAAGTGATCCGGACCATCAAACCTTAGATCGGGTGTATCTCGCAATCCGGAATTAGTTATCTGACGTAAAATATATGATTTTGGGGTAGAATGAGCTACTTTAGCCAACCAACTCCGCTATGCCGGGTTGCGCAGCCCGAATTTGCGAAAAACCCCCTGATCGACGGTCGTTTCCCTGTTTTATATTCATTTTTACTATAAATAGTAAGTTTTAGTTTGATTATAGCTCTTCATCCGTTGGGCTTTAGGAGTTGTGTCCAACATGAAAAGTGCCTAGGATAATTAGGAGAACGGTTTGGTGAAGCCAAATAGGACACTATTTTTGGCCGAAAACCTTGCGCAGTAGTAGACATCACGACCGTCTATAAATAGTAAGTTTACTATTTATAGTAAGTCGCGGATTCTAGGAGTTTTAGTTGTAGTTTTCTTCTGATTTCTTTTCTATTGCTTGGTACCCTTATTTAAAGGGTTGTAAAATCGTTTTTATTCATTCATTAATCAATTTCGAATTTATTAGAAATTCTTTCTATTTTCTGCTTTCTTTCCTCGTGGATTCAAGAAGTCTCTATGAGGAGTCCAGAGAAGTTCCGTGGATTCGGAATAATTATCCTCTTGAGGAAGATGGTGCTCTACCTCACGTCCTTCCCTGCGTCAGTTTAGTATCAAAGCGAGGTTTCTCCTCAGTCGATGGCTTTTAACAATAGGTCGGGCAACAATCCCATGAGCGGTGCTCCAGGAAATTTATCTTTAACGGCGGCAGCTTTCAAAGCAGCGCAGTAAGAGAATCGGCAAGCCATGCAAGAAAATCGACAAGCCATGCAAGGGCTGTAGGCTTCCATAGACCGCATAGCGGATCTCTTGGCAGAAACCATACGGCAACTCCGTGTTCCTTGTGGTAATCATCCACCGCCAATTGCTGAAACTCGTAATCGCCCTGATCTCAGAATAGTACTGGCAGTGCATCCACGGGTCATTCCTAAAGAAGGGGGCTCTAGTGAGGAGGAAATCGACGACATAATCTTTCAACACCCCAGACAAGGCGACGATCGAGTAGATCGAACAGATCGAGAATTTAAGATGCGGGTTGATATTCCTAACTTCAATGGCGAACTACACATTGAGAATTTCCTCGATTGGCTTTCTGAAGTTAAGCGATTTTTCGACTATATGGACATCTCTAAAGAAAAGAAGGTCAAGCTTGTGGCCTACAAGTTGAAAGGAGGAGCTTCAGCTTGGTGGGAACAACTGCAACTCGCACGAACCAGACAGATGAAAGCACCAATCCGCACATGGCAGCTGATGAAGCAGCTACTACGTGCCTGATTCCTCCCTAGCGATTACAATCAGCTATTATTCCAACAATACCAAAATTATTGACATGGTAATCGGTGGGTGAGAGAATACGCAAAAGAATTTTACCGCCTGGCGGTGCGCAACGATTTAGTTGAGACTGAATCGCAGCAAGTCACCCGATTCAATGGTGGACTACGTATGGCGATCAAGGATCGGGTCCAAATGCAGCTCGTCTGGATGATGAATGATGCGATCAAGTTAGCTACGCGGGTAGAAGCGCAACTTGAACATCTTACCACACAGCCCTATTCTACCACAAGGACCACTGTGGCAGGTCTACCCCAGGGGGCTCCACAATCTAAGGAGAAAGAACTCGTAGGAGCATGCACTCAACCTCCTACATCTGAGAGCCCAGATCAGGGAAGCAGACAAGCTAGACCCCAAAGGAGCATATCGACTGCTAGTGGTCTAAGTAGAATCTCGAACCCCTATGCTCGACCCCGGCCCGATAACTGTTATCATTGTGGCCAACCGGACCACCTATCAAATACTTGTCCCCAGCGAAAGGTAGAGAACTTCACCATCAATGATGATAGTATTGATAACGCTGATGAAGATTCAGATGTTGAAGAACAAGACCATACCACCGAGGATGAGGCAGATGAATCAAGTTGGGTTCAGCAAGATCACGACGAGTCACTCGTTATGAGGCGGCTATTATATGCGCCAAGAAAAGAAGTACATCTACAGAGGTATAACATCTTCCGCGCTAGGTGTACAGTAAATCGAAAGGTTTGTGACGTGATTATTAACAGTGGCAGCAGCGAGAACATCGTCTTCAAGGTCGTGATGGAGAAATTATAATTGAAAATGAAGCGTCATCCATCTCCATATACAATCGGTTGGATCAAGAAGGTCAGTGAAACAAAAGTAACTGAACGGTGGACCATATCCTTTTCAATTGGTAAATATTATAAGGATGAAGTAGTATGTGATGTGGTTGATATAGAAGCATGTCACATACTACTCGGTTGACCCTGACAATCTGACCATGATACCACTCATAAAGGGTGAGATAACCTATATATCTTCATCAAGGAGGGTCGGAAGACCATATTGGCCCTTATAGATCCAGAGGGACCACCTGAAACTTCTAAAGTGGAGGGTCATTTTCTCTTAACCATAAGGGACTTTGTGAAAGAATTTGAGAAAACAGGACAGGCTTATGCATTAATTGTAAAAGGGGAAGAACTCGAGCCTACCATCATCCTTGAAAGACTAAGGCTCTTGCTACATGAATTCAAAGAAATCTGGCCCAATGACCTTCTCGATGGGTTACCCTCCATATGGGATATCCAACACCATATCGACTTTGTCCCCGGGTCCCGTCTACTCAATCGACCTCATTATCGAATGAGTCCGAATGAGTACGAGATTCTTCAAGGGCAAGTGGAGGAGTTGATCCGTAATGGTCTTATTCAAGAAAGCATGAGTTCATGTGCTATACCAGCTCTATTAACTCCAAAGAAATATGGGAGTTGGCACATGTGTGTTGACAGTCGAGCCATCAACAAAATCACCATAAAATATAAGTTTTCTATACCATGGTTGGATGATATGCTGGACATGCTAGGGGGTGATAAAATATTCTCTAAGTTGGATCTAAGGAGCGGATACCATCAGATTCGAATACGGCCGGATGATGAGTGGAAAATAGCCTTTAAGACCAAGGGGGGATTGTACGAATGGATGGTTACGCCCTTCGGTCTTTCGAATGCGCCTAGCACATTCATGAGATTGATAAACCAAGTTATAAAACCTTTCATTGGGCGGTTTTTTGTGGTTTATTTCGATGATATTTTGATATACAGTTAAGATGAAACTACCCATATGAAACACCTTAAGAAGTCCTTCAGGTGCTCACTAAAAATAAACTGTGTCTCAATTTTAAAAAGTGCAGCTTTATGACTGATAGTCTATTATTCCTGAGTTTTGTTATAACATCCATGGGCATTCGGGTGAATGAAGAAAAGGTGAAGGAAATCAAAGAATGGACGGATCCTACGAATATTCACGAAGTGCGAAGTTTTCATGGACTGGCGACATTCTATCATCGGTTCGTAAAAAATTTCAGTACCATTGTGTCATCAATCATAGATTGCATGAAGAAGGGACAGTTTTAGTGGACTGATGAAGCCGACAGGAGCTTTGCCGAAATCAAGCGCAGATTGTCTACGACCCCAGTTCTTGTACTTTTCAACTTCGACAAACTGTTTGAAGTCGAATGTGATGCCTCATATGTCAGAATTTGAAGAGTTTTGTCTTAAGAAGGTAGGCCAGTAGCCTTCTACAGTAAAAAAAACTTAGTGATGCACGCAAGAAGTGGTCTACATACGAGATCGAGTTATACGCGGTTGTCCAGGCACTGCGACACTGGTGACATTATTTGATTCAAAAGAAATTCGTACTTGACACGGACCATCAAGCTCTCAAATTCATTAATACTCAAGCTAACATTAATCTTGTGCATGCTAGATGGATCTCGTTTTTGTAAGAATTCACGTTCGTGTTAAAATATAAGTTAGGACAACAAAACAAGGTAGCTGATGCACTGAGTCAGCGTGCAAATTTGTTAGTAACTATGAGCAATGAAGTTGTCGGGTTCGAGTACCTCAAAGACATATATGCCGACGACGACGACTTCAAGGACGCATGGGTTAGATGCCAAGAAAGTCACTCCGGTGACTTATATATGCAAAATGGGTTCCTTTTCAAGAAAAATTGATTGTGCATCCCCAATAGTTCGCTAAGGGAACAGATAATCCAAGAGCTACATGAAGGTGGCCTTAGTGGACACCTTGGGCGAGACAAGACACGAGCTCTTGTGGAAGAATGGTATTACTGGCCGCAATTAGTACGTGATGTGGGAAAGATAGTCCAACATTATTATATTTGTCAGACCTTTAAGGGACAATCTCATAATACGGGCCTTTATACCCCGTTACCCCTGCCTGATGGCCCTTGGGAGGATTTATCTATGGACTTCGTGCTTGGTCTCCCACGAACACAATGCGGCATGGATTCAGTATTCGTGGTAGTAGATCATTTCTCCAAGATGGTGCACTTTATTTCATGCAAGAAAACTCTCGATGCAACACACGTGGCGAATCTATTCTTCAGAGAAATTGTACGGCTACATGGGGTTCTCAAGACTATTACTTCTGACCGTGACATGAAGTTCATAAGCCACTTTTGGCGGACTTTGTGGACTCGATTCAATACACGACTTCAGTTCAGTAGTGCCTACCACCCACAGACTGACGGTCAAACTAAGGTTGTGAATCGCACATTAGGAAACCTCTTTCGATGTATTTCAGGAGAAAAACTAAAGCAGTGAGATTTGACCTTATCTCAAGTGGAGTTTGTATTCAACAATATGGTGAACCGCTCGACAAGTAAATTCTCGTTCCAAGTTATTTACGGACAAGTACCTCACCGCACACTAGACTTGGTCCCTCTACCCAAACTCCCAGGCATGAGCATTGCAGCAGAACATATGACAGACATGATCATGGGTATTCATGCGGAGGTGAAGACCAAGCTACATGCCTCAAACGAAAAGTATAAGGAGTAAGCAGACAGGCATCGACAACAAAAGGTGTTCGAGGTGGGCGACCAGGTAATGGTCCATCTGTGAAAAGAAAGATTTTCAACCGGAACGTACAACAAGTTGAAGAATAAAAAGATTGGACCAGTACCAATCATCCGAAAGATCAATGACAACGTTATGTTGTTGATCTTCCAGATGACATGGCGATCTCACGAACTTTCAACGTCGTGGACTTGACCGAGTATTATGAACCAGAGCAGGAAGAGAACTCGATGACGAGTTCTTTTCAAGTGGAGGGGACAAATGTAGAGCGAGTCGCAGACAGTTTCATGGCCAAGATGGATTAGAAAAGGCATGGTTGACGACAGAAGTGATCCGGACCGTCAGACCTTAAATCGGGCGTATCTCGCAATCTAGAATGAGTTATCTGACGTAAAATATATGATTTTAGGGTAGAACGAGCTACTTTAGCCAACCAACCCCACTAAGTAGGGTTACGCAGCCCAAATTTATGCAAAACCCCCCTGATCGACGATCGTTTCCCTGTTTTATATTCATTTTTACTATAAATAATAAGTTTTAGTTTGATTATAGTTCTTCATCCGTTGGGCTTTAGGAGTTGTGTCCAACATGAAAAGTGCTTAGGATAATTAGGAGAATGGTTTGGTGAAGTGAAATAGGATACTTACTACTTTTGGCCAAAAACCTAGCGCACTAGTAGACATCACGACCGTCTATAAATAGTAAAGTTACTATTTATAGTAAGTCACAGATTCTAGGAGTTTTAGTTGTAGTTTGCTTCTGATTTCTTTCCTATTGCTTGGTACCCTTATTTAAAGGCTTATGAACTCATTTTTATTCATTCATTAATCAATTTCGAACTTATTAGAAATTCTTTCTATTTTCTACTTTCTTTCCTCGTGGATTCTAAAAGTCTCTGTGAGGAGTCCAGAGAAGTTCTGTAGATTCAGAATAATTATCCTCTTAAGGAAGACGGTGCTTGACCTCACGTCCTTCCCTGCGTCATCTTACCACATCAAGGTCTCATTGAATTCAAGGTTTTCTGGCCTCTGCATTCTTCTCGACAACAGCCTGCCTTTCCAATCAAATTATGCCAGTTTGTGCTTGTACCTAGCTAGGTCAGATATGCAAAGGTATTACCATGTGGTACCATGCTTGTATACTCACCAAATCTCACTCGGCTAGCTCTGTTCCCACTATTAGTCAATGCTTGTATGTGTTTTATTCCTTAGCTATTTTGTTAAGGCATGAGCCCAGAATTAAAGCAGATCGAAATCTCAAGTGGACCACGCCACACAAAAATGGTAGGCGATCATGAACGCCCTCATGCACAAACGTGAACTCACTCAACAAAATGTTGTGATTCCCTACTTGTTTTTGCTTTCTTTTTTAGATTCTTTGGGTGGTAACTCGAGTTAGAATTGCATTTGCTACTTTAGCCGAGTGGTACTGTAGGAATTTTATTTTATTTTTTTGGGTTAGCTTGTTAATACACACTCCATGTTAGCCACCCCCACTAGGGATCGAATTTTATTTTATTATTATTTTTGGGTTAGCTTGTTAGTATACACACATCTCAGTACACACACTCCATGTTAGCCACCCCCACTAGGGATCAATACCAAGACCTCAAGTGTTGAAACGAGGTATCTCCACTCAGTTTGTCGAGCTATGGATCTGGGTGTATGTAGGAAATGTATTGAATTTAGATGATTTGACTGGAGTCACCACTTGCTAAATATATTCTAAAATTTAGAAAGTGTAGAATCGTTCGTGAATTAGAAAATGGCTAGGTTTTTTTAATCCACATGACTCTTATGATTAATCTGCACTATAGATTCTAAGTAAGAACCTCTGTACATAAAATAAAAAAGTAAGGCATAATTTTTGCATATGTGACCTCTATTTTATAATACTTTTCGCATATGTGACACACAACCTCTATTTTATATTTTTTTATGGGTTTTTTGGAATTCAAATAAACTTCAATATCACTACATTACGCCATATTGCAGGGTATTCGAGTAGGCAAAATAAACAAAATAAAAGTAACGGAGGAGAAAAGTAAAAATGTTTGTGTGTGAATGTTTCGGATCTTCTGGGTATGTACAAAGTGAAGGGTGATGGGATTTTTTGTCCTGTGCTCGACCAGTCGAGGGCTAGTGCACAACCAGTCGAGACTAATTGAGCCCTGTCTCAACTCAAAGTCCAGCGATGAATGAGTTTTTTTTTTCGAGGTGCTTGACCAGTCGTGGGTGGCGCTCAACCGGTCGAGTGGGCCACTAGACCGGTTGAGGACACTACACGACCAGTCCTGGTTACACAGATTCGTTCCATGATTTTGTGCGGATTGTGAAGTTTTGAGTCATTTCATAACAAGGATGCGGAAGGAAGTTTCCTAAAACTATAAATAAGGGTCCCTAGGGTTCTTCTAGGGCATGGTAAATAATATAAGAGGCTTTCCTAAAGCTTTTGTAAGGGTTTGCTAAAGGGTTTGGAGGTATCAAAGGTGAGAGAGAGAGAGAGAGAGAAAGAGAGAAAGCTTGTGGAAGGGAGGCTATGGTCAAAGAGGTGATCTACCATATTTCAGCGCTTCCCGTGGTTTTTACCTCTTTGAGGGTTTTCCACATAAAAATCTCTTGTGTGGTGTAGTTTATGCTTTGATTTATTTCATTACTTTATTATTCCATAATTTTGGTTTGTTCTAGGAGGCTAGATCCTAAGGTTTTTTGCAAGGTGTACATAGTGTTAAAAACTTGATGTTTTATTTAAACCAACCTGATTTAAATGATTTTAAACTCGCAAGTATACGAATCAGATGTAGATATGGTACGTATTACGAGATCGTTCCCACAAGGACTGGTTGTCACAATTTGAATTTTATGATTCCTCTTAATTAATTCAACAAATAGTTTTGTTAACAATTAAGTAAACTAATAAAAGTCTATGAAAAATAACTAAGAACAATGAGGAAAATCCAATCAAGGATAATACTAGGACTTTTGAATCCACCCCTAGTTATCCTAACCCTTATTTTACCTGTTGATTCATCCTAATTCAAATTGATATAAATAAATAAAGCACACTCTATGTCCTTGGTCAGGCACACAGAATATATAATCCCTTAAAGCATATGGATCACATCTTTCCATCTATGGTCAGGCATGGAGAGATGTAGATTCCTATTTCTTTCTCTATAGGAAACCTGTTCATGGTCAGACACAAGCACCTAGAATAAGATTCCAAACAACATCCACATCTGGACTTTGGTTAAGCTCATAGAATGGAGAAGTACAGAAATTACAGTTAAGCACAATAGGAAAAAGAACAAATTAATTAAATTAGATGAAATTAACACCTACAAGAGTCATTCAAATTAAGGGCTTCATCTCAGCCCTAGCTAAGAAGTTAGCAATTCATAAATTTAATTAGAAAGAAGGAAAAATAAAATTTTAAAAATAAAAACATCTCCCTTCTTCCTTCCTCTCTTTCTCTCTCTCTCTTCCTTCTCTCCCAAGCTCTGGATCTCCCCTTACTTTGGCTCTTCTCAGGACCTTTTATAGCTGCTGGAGGTCGATGGAAGGCTGGAGTCGGCTAAAGTCAGTTCCACAGTAGAATTCGCATAAGCTTTTTCGCTGCAAAGTTCGCGCGCAAAACAACACCACTTTCCTTGATCAGTTTTCAAAGAAATATTGTCCCTTAGGACGTTTTTGAGTGTTCTACATGATGGACGGTTCAGATCTTCCATACGATCAAAGATGGTGGGCCACAATCGCCTGAAAGTTCGAATTTCACAGACGTGCGTAAGCTTTCGTACGTCTAGCGTTGTCGTGATCGGTGGGCCGCACAGAGGTGTTTTCAGGAAAATTCACCCCGTCCATTATATTCAGGATGAAATTTCAATCAAACATGATTTGGTTTTGAACGTCCATTGATGCGTCCCAGAGAAGAAATCACACTAAAATCAATTTGGAACGTTGTAGGGCAACTTGTTTGTGGCCTTTATACCGCACACGTGCGTACGCATGGGTGAAAAGTATCACCATGGTTTTGAAGTTTTGAAGCCCCTCTACAAGATGGACAGCTTGGATTAGCGGTATAGGGCCTGATGGTGGCCCACTGACGTCCGTAAAATTCGATGTTTGTCCATTACGCAGCGCCAGAAATGGCAATTTTCGATTTTGGAAGGCGGTCGCGGGTCAGCGCTTGCGCTGACCACCTTAGTCGTTCAGTGCATGGCAGGCATGTGTACACTATGTACACACGCTGTACATTTAGGGTCCACTGCGATGTTTCTAAGAAATCCAATCTATCCATTCATTTTTTCTCCCCATTTAAGGGGTTGAGACCAAAGTTGAGGCATATCCAGATTGTAGGTGAGCCCACAATCAACGGTTTATGGGCTGATTTATCAGTTGGGGCACTTTCATAGTGATCCGAGGACTGAAATTCAATACGTACAGTTAATTTATGGCCCTCATCCCATATATGAAGTTTTAAGCCGAATGGATGGTTAGAACCATGTGATGTTGCATTCTGCACAAATTTTGGACCTCTTTAACGTGAACAGCTTGATTTCCTCGGATTCCGGACGTGTAAATTCTTCAATCTTGATCCCCTGGGGTCCATTCTCTGCTATGATGACTTTGGAGTGTCAAGTCCACACTTTTAGTACTCTTTTTCAGTTTACGCTCCTAATTACTCCCTATAATAAAAACACGATTAAAATATGACATTAAGCATTATCATGTAGTAAAATCAGGTAATAATTGGGGTCTGATATGCAATATTCGACCCTCATCACAAGGCCCCCAACAAAGTGGTATCAGAGCTAAGTTCATTAAACGGGTGGGATTGGCTCTGAATTATGGAAGGTGGCTCATCAAGAATGATCAGCCTCAATGGCTACAACTGGACCATATGAAAGGCTAAGATAGAGGACTTGCTTTATTGCAAGGACTTATATTCTCCACTTTTAGGCATATCAGCAAAATCTAAGGATATGTCTAATGATGATTGGAAGAAGTTAGACCAGAAGGTGGTGTGGTTAATTAACAATGGTTGGATAATTCTGTGTTCCACTATATGTCTACGGAGAACTCAACCGCTAGCCTATGACTGAAATTGAAAGGGCTGTATGAGAGGAAGACAGCCGGTAATAATTTTTTTTCTGATAAGGTGACTTATAAATCTCAAGTTCAAAGATGGTGGTTTTATGGCTGAGCACATGAATGAGATCAGCAATATACTGAACCAACTCTCCTCTATGAAGATAGTCCTGAATGATGAATTGGAGGCTTTGTTATTGCTTAGTTAATTGCCTGACAGTTGGGAGATATTGGTGGTATCTCTAAGTAACTCCGCTCCATACGGAAAGATATCCATGGAACAGGTAACTAGCTGTCTTTTCAATGAGGAGACAAGGAGAAAGTCTCAGGTGTCTACTCAGCAAGAGGCCCTTGTGACACAGGAACGGGGGAGAGGAAAGAATAAGAAGGGCGGGAAGGCCCGAGACAAATCAAGAGGCAAGTCGAGTACCAGGAAGGATGTTGAATATTGAAATTATGACAAGAATGACTACTATAAGCATGAATGTCGTAAGAATAAGAACGACAAGAAAGGAAAATGAAAGGAGAAGGAAGATGAATCAGATTCCACTACGGTCTCTTTAGATGGCGAAGTTGTAGTTATTCTTTCAGCAGATCACGATGTATGTCTCATGGCTACAAGTCAGGATACCGACTGGGTGATTGACTCAGGAGCTTCTTTTCACGTGACTCCACACAAGGACTTCTTCACAAGCTACAAGTCAGGTGACTATGAGACCATGAAGATGAGAAATTCTGGCTATTGAAGATCGTGGGGGTCGTTGATATTTGTGTGAAGACTGATGTGGGCTGCACATTGGTTCTCAGGTATGTGAGGCATATCTCATACCTTCGCCTTAACTTGATGTCTACGGAAAGGTTGGATGATGATGGCTATGAAAGCCGGTTTGCTGGTGGGCACTGGAAGCTCATCAAGGGTTCGTTGATCACAGTTAGAGGAAAGAAGTATTATACCCTTTACAAGGTAAGTGTCAATGTGTGCAAGGGTGGATTGAATACAGTGAAAGATTCAGCTATTGACATGTGGCACGGGCGTCTAAGCCACATAAGTGAAAAAGGGCTTTAGCTACTAACGAGGAAGCAGATCTTTTCAGACGTGACAAGTATGCCTCTCAAAACCTGTCTTGATTGTTTATCAGGAAAAAAACATAAAGTTTTATTTATTAAATTTGCTTCTCATGTTAATAAAGTGCATGCATTAGATTTGGTTTATTCTGATGTTTATGGTCCTATGAGGATAAAAACCTTGGGTGGGGCATTGCATTTTGTTACTTTTATAAATGATGCATTTAAGAGAGTTTGGATTTATGCTTTGAAATCCAAGCACAAGGTCTTTGGTGTATTTAAATTGTTTCATGCTATGGTCGAGAGAGAGACAGGTAGATCATTGAAGTGCATCCGCACTGACAATGGTGGTGAATACATAGGCGACTTTCATGAGTATTGTAAGTCCCTGAGTATACGGCATGAACAGATAGTTCTCAAGACCCTCCAGCATAATGGTGTAGCTGAGCGAATGAATCGTACCATTGTAGACAAAATCAGATGCATGTTATCCCATGCGAAGTTGTCCAAGACTTTCTGGGGAGAAGCAATGCACACGGCAGTGTATCTAATAAACAGGTCTTCATCAGCCCCGTTGAATGCAGAAGTGCCTGAGAAGGTGTGGACTGGACAGGATCCATCATACAGTCATCTCAAGGTGTTTGGATGCAGGCATCTATTCATGTACTAAAGGACGAGAGGTCTAAGCTCGATATGAAAATCAAACAGTGTGTGTTTTTAAGGTACGGTGTTGAAAAGTTCGATTACAGATTGTGGGATTCGACCGAGAAGAAGCTCGTCAGGAGTAGAAATGTGGTATTCTTTGAAGATTAGTGTATAAAAAACATTGGTAAGCCAGAAAAGAACCAGCTTAGTTAAGGTGAGCTAGAGGACATAGATCCAGTTATTCCTCCCGTGGTACCTGATGACGGGGGAGTACAGCAAGATGCAGAGAAAGAGGGAGTTCCTTCAGAAGATGGACTAGGGGAGCAGCCCCTACTTGATCCACCTATTGAGCCACAAGTGAGGAGGTCATCTAAGGACAAATAGTCGGTCAAGAGGTACTCACCGTATGAGTACATTATGCTGACTGATGGAGGAGAGTCAGAAGACTATTCTGAGGCCCTAGCAGAGGAGCATAAGTGGGAGTAGTTGAAAGCTATGCAATAGGAGATAGAATCCTTTCATAAGAACCACACCTATAATATGGTGAAATTGTCTAAGGGCAAGAAAGCTTTGAGCAACAAGTGGATGTTCAGAAAGAAGGTTGAGCAGAAGAATTCACAGACGAGGTTCAAGGCTAGACTTGTGGTGAAAGGATTTGGTCAGAGGAAAGGCATAGACTTCGAGGAGATATTCTCACCAGTGGTGAAGATAACATCTATACAGGTGTTTCTTGGATTGACGGTTAGCATGGATCTAGAGATAGAGCAGTTAGATGTGAAAATTATCTTTCTCCATGGTGACCTGAAAGAAGAGATCTACATGCACCAACAAGAGGAGTTCGAAGTCAAGGGCAAAGAGCATGTAGTGTGTAGGCTGAGGTTTGGTGATGGAATCCATTCTAATTCACATACCTTTCATCTCTTGAAAACTAGATCAATGGCAGCTCAGTAAATTCCATAATTCTTGAAGCAGGCATAAGATCTCCCTGATCTCTACAAGTGGATCCTCTGAATCCTTAGTTTTCTATTTCTGATTTTTCTTAAGTTTTAGATAATAATCTCACAATTATTTCTTAAATTCTAGTTGATTTAGATTTCATCATATTCTAGTTCAAATTCTAGTTAGTTTTAGATAACGTACGAGTTTCAGTCCCTTGGGATTCGACCTCGGTCTTACCGAGTTATTACTACATCACAACCCTGCACTTGGGCAGTGAACAAGTTTTTGGCGTCGTTGCCGAGGACTGTCGGCTACGTTTTTCTGAAATTAATTAGTTTTAGGAGTAGTTTAAGATTAGATTTTCTTTTTAAAATTTTCTAATTCTAGGCTTAGTTATTTTCCTTGTTAGAAATTTTTCCTAACTTTAGAAATTTTCTATTCTTCATTCTATCTGATTTTTAGAACTAACCCAATTTTTCTGTTTTGTAGGCTTCTGAGATAATTTCTAAATTGGTAACTTCGTTCTTTTCTTCCTTTCCCTTTCTATTTCTAATTTCTATTTCTCCTAACTTTGTTTCTTATTTTAGAATTTTTCTATAAAGTTTTTTTGTAGGAAACTTTTAATTTAGTAAGCTCTTTCTAATTTCCTCTTTCTTTGGAATTTCTTCTTTTCTTTAGAAATTAGTTTACTTGTAATTAGAACTTTCTATTCTTAGAAACTAACTTGTTTTGTTTATTCTGTAGGTTCTTAACCTAGGACTTCAAATTTGGTAATTTCTTTCCATCTCTCCCCTTTATTTTCTAGATTTCTACTTCTTCCTTTCTCTTAGGTTTAAGTTAGAATTTGAGGGCTGAGTGTGTTTTATGCCCCAGTGGGCACGCGACAACACTCGACGTCTCGTGACTGAAGAAGGATTAGTTGAGGAGTTGACTGTCCATCGCAGGACTAGACACCACTTGAATTCTTCTGAGTTAGTGGAGGTTATGGCTGAAAATCAACCTCAAGCACTACCCCAACCTAGGGTTGAGGAAGTACATGATGAGAATGAGGTGCATCAGGCGCCCCCGCCTCGTACTTTATGAGATTATTTACAACCGACGGGGGTGAGTACGCCCTCATGCATGATTTTTCCTGCTAATACAGGACATATGGACATCAAGCCAGGGGTTATCCAACTCCTTCCTAAGTTCCATGGGCTTGAGTCTGAAGAACCATACTTGCATCTGAAAGAGTTCAACGAAATCATAGGCACCTTATATTTTTCTAATGTATCTGAGGATACTATTAGGCTGAAACTCTTTCCATTTTCCTTGAAAGAGAAGGCCAAGACGTGGTTTCACTCACTGCGTCCTAGATCCATTGGCACATGGAATGATATGCAGAGGGAATTTATGAAGAAATTTTTTCCACATAATAAAATAATTACCCTCAGAAAAGCAATCATGAACTTTTTCCAAAAGAAAGATGAAACATTCTTCCAATGTTGGGAAAGGTTCAAGGATCTGGTTAATGTATGGCCACAACATGGCTTTGAAATATGGTGCATTACTAATTTTTTCTATGATAGGCTAACATCTTCCATGCGTCAAATGGTCGAGACAATGTGTAACGGAGAATTCATCAATAAAAATGTCAACGAGGTATGGGATTATCTCGATAGTCTCGCTGAAAAAACACAATCATGGGACTATTACCCAAGGACGAACACTACGTCTAGGTCGACTCATTCAAGGGAAAAAGGTGGAATATATCTCCTGAAAGAGGATGATGATCTTAACGCTAAGGTGGCTAATCTCACCAGAAAATTCGAGGCCATAGAATTAAAGAAGGATAAGGTTAATGAAATTGTTTGCGGCATCTGTGATTGCAACATTCACACAACTGAAAATTGTCCTACAATACCTGCCTTTCGAGAAGTGTTGAATGAACAATCTAATGCCATAAATAACTATCAACGACCTTTCAATGGACCTACCTCCAACACGTATAATCCTGGTTGGAAAAATCATCCAAAATCCAACTCAAGAGAAACCTCAAGAGGATTTGGTTCTAAAACATTTTCAAAAGCAAGAGCTTTTCAATCAGGGTATGATGCAAGCCTTTCAAGACCTTACGAAAGCAATACATGAACTTAAGGCTGAAAATACGATTGGAAACAAGGGGAGCTTCCCAGCTCAACCTCTTCCCAATCCTAAACCGTAATATGAAGTTAGTGACCCAAGCTCTTCAAATCAAATGGGGCACGTTAAATCCATCACCACTCTTAGGAGTGGGAAGGTTATTGATAAAACACTTCCGGTTAGGCCCGAAAAGCTTCAAGAACTAGAAGAGGACAATAATGATGGATCTAGTGACGCCCCACAAAAATTTGAACCGGAGCCTCTAGAAAAGTCAGTTGCTCCGTTTTCCCAACGGTTGGTTGAACCAAAACGTCTCTCTAACTCTCAGGATATCCTAGAGGTGTTGAAACAAGTGAAAGTCAACATTCCTCTACTTAATGTTGTAAAACAGATACCTCTATATGCTAAATTTCTAAAAGACTTATGCACGACCAAACGATGAAAAAGTGTTCAAAAGAAAACTTCCTTAACTGAGAAAGTGAGTGCCATCCTGAAACAAGATGTGCCATAAAAATTCAAAGATCCTGGTTGCCTAACCATATCATGTGTAATCGGGAACTATCGAATTGATCATGCACTTCTTGACTTAGGAGCAAGCGTCAATCTGATTCCCTACTCAGTATACCAACAGTTAGGTTTGGGTGAATTAAAACCCACTCGAACCATACTACAACTTGCTGATCATTCTGTTCGTGTACCAAGAGGGATAATCGAGGATGTGTTGGTCCAGGTTGATAGATTTTACTATCCTGTAGATTTTATCATCTTGGACACCGAACCCATCAATGACACGAGCACTCAGATTCCCGTCATTCTTGGTCGCCCATTCCTGTCCACCTCAAATGCAATTATCAATTGCAGGAATGGTGTCATGACTATGTCTTTTGGAAATTTGACATTGGAATCGAATATCTTTTTCAATAACGGCAGCAACTCAGAGGATGATGACGATTTCCACGATGTTAACATGATTGATTCTTTTGTGGAAGATAGAACACCTCTCACCATATCCTCTGATCCTCTCGAGACATGTCTGGCCCATTCCCATGATCTTGATGATGAAATAATTAGGAAAACGTGTGCCATACTTGATACTGCACCGGTACTTGAAGTTAACCGGTAGAGGCCACAAATTGAAGAGTTGCCCCAAACTGATGTAGTGCCTCTACCGTCTAACCTCAAGCCACCGAAGCTTGACCTAAAACCTTTACCCTCTGATTTAAAATATGCCTATTTAGGTCAAGATGAGACATATCCGATGGTGATTTCTGCCCACCTGGAGAAAGAACAAGAGAGTATGCTCATATCTACTCTCATTGAGCATAAAGGAGCTCTTGGATGGACGATAGCAGACCTCAAAGGAATTAACTCATCGATTTGTACTCACCGCATATATCTTGAGGATAATGCAAAGGCTGTTCGGCAATCACAACATAGACTAAATCCAAACATGAAGGAAGTGGTTAAGGCCGAGGTTCTCAAACTATTGGAAGTGGGGATCATATATCCCATATCCGATAGTCAATGGGTGAGTCCAACTCAGGTGGTTCCTAAGAAGTCCGGGATCACCATCGTAACCAATGTCAATAATGAACTCATGCCAACCAGAGTTACTACTGGTTGGAGAATGTGCATTGACTACAGAAAGCTGAATACCGTCACAAGGAAAGACCACTTTCCTTTGCCCTTCATTGATCAAATCTTGGAAAGGTTAGCTGGTCATTCCTATTACTGTTTCCTTGACGGGTATTCAGGTTATAATCAGATTGAAATCGCCCCTGAGGACCAAGAAAAGACCACATTTACATGTCCCTACGGCACCTTTGCTTACAGAAGGATGTCCTTCGGGTTATGTAATGCTCTTGCGACCTTTCAGCGATGCATGATGAGTATCTTTTCTGACATGGTGGGAAAATATCTAGAGGTCTTCATGTATGATTTCTCTGTTTTTGGTTCATCTTTCAGCGAGTACTTAGAGAGTCTTAAATGTGTGCTGAAAAGATGTGAAGAAAAAAATCTGGTACTTAATTGGGAGAAGTGTCATTTCATGGTTCAGAAGGGAATTATCCTTGGACATATCATCTTGTCCAAAGGAATCGAGGTAGATAAGGCAAAGATCGATCTTATCTCTAACCTACCTCTACCCAAGAATATCAGAGACGTGCGATCCTTCTTAGAACACGCAGGATTTTACAGACGATTCATAAAGGACTTTAGTCTCCTTTCTCGTCCTTTATGTAATCTTCTTCAAAAGGATGCACCATACGAGTGGACTGAGCAATGCCAAGAAGCTTTCACTAAGCTTAAAGGCATGTTAACCACTGCACCTATCATGCAGCCACCCGACCGGAGTCTTCCTTTTAAACTTATGTGCGACGCCTCTGATTATGCTCTTGGAGCTGTTCTAGGCCAGGGAAAAGATAAGTGGCCTTACGTCATTCATTACATAAGTAGGACTCTAAATCCTGCACAAGTGAACTACTCAACTACAGAAAAGGAACTTTTAGCCGTAGTGTTCGCTTTGGACAAATTTAGGTCCTACCTGATCGGATCCAAGATCATTATTTAAACAGATCATGCGGCACTTAAGTATCTTCTTTCTAAGAATGATTCTAAGCCCCGCCTGATACGATAGATCCTTCTACTCCAAGAATTTGATTTGGAAATTAAAGATAAAAAGGGAGTAGAGAACGTAGTGGCTGATCATCTCTCTCGCCTTAATACCTCTGATTCCCTTGAGACGACTCATATAAATGACATGTTCCCTGATGAACAACTGTTCAGAGTCTCCCATTTACCTTGGTTCGCTGATATTGCTAATTATCTTGCTACAAGTTCCATACCGACACACTGTACGTCGCAAGATAAGAAGAAATTCTTTACCAAGGTACGTAACTTTTTCTGGGATGATCCATGACTGTTTAAATATTGTCCAGACCAAATTCTAAGGAGATGTGTGCCAGACGATGAGCATCAGAGTGTCATCTCCTTCTTTCATTCATAGGCCTGTGGTGGTCACTTTTCTGCTAAAAAGACCACGATCAAGATTGTACAGTGTGGCTTTTACTGGCCCACTATGTTCAGGGACACTCATGAGTTTTGTAAGGCTTGTGAATGTTGTCAGAAATTGGGAGCATTGTCCCGTCGAAATATGATGCCCTTGAATCTCATCCTTATTATAGAAGCATTTGATTGTTGGGGCATCGATTTCATGGGACCTTTCCCCCAATCCTTTGAAAATTTATATATTTTGCTCGCCGTAGACTATGTCACTAAATGGGTCGAAGCAATTCCATGCCGCAACAATGACCATTGCACGGTCATTAAGTTCTTAAAAGAAAATATCCTGTCGCGGTTCTGAACGCCTCGAGCCATCATTAGTGACGGGGGCTCACACTTCTGCAATAGACCATTTGAGAGTTTAATGAAGAAATATGGTATTTCTCATAAGGTGAGCACCCCATACCATCCACAAACAAGTGGGCAAGTTGAGATTTCTAATAGGGAGATCAAACATATCCTAGAGAAAACGGTTAACCCTGATCGTAAGGATTGGTCAATCCGATTGACCGATGCTTTATGGGCGTATCGTACTGCTTTTTAAAACTCCTATTGGAACATCTCCCTTTAGACTTGTCTATGGGAAAGCTTGTCACTTGCCTGTGGAATTGGAACATAAAGCATACTGGGCGATCAAAAATCTAAATTTCAATCTGGACAACGCTGGCTCGTTATGCAAACTTCAATTAAATGAACTTGAAGAAATCCGGAACGATGCATATGAGAACTCGAGAATTTACAAGGACAGGATGAAGGTGTTTCATGATCAGCATATTCTACGGAAATCATTCACGCCAAGTCAGAAAGTCCTTTTGTACGACTCTCGACTACATCTCTTTCCAGGTAAGCTTCGATCTCGTTGGACCGGCCCTTACATTGTGGTCACTGCTTATCCTCATGGGGCCATCGAGATAAGAGATCCCGACAATGGCAAGGAGTTTAAAGTAAATGGACATCGATTAAAGCCATTTGTCGAGACATCTGATTCAGAGGACATGTCCATGCCTCTGACTGCTCCTATTTACCAGGAGTGATCTCCTAGTCTGATGGAGGTATATGTAGGTTTATCGCTTTCATAGGACTAGGTTTGTTGCTTTATTTGTCTGGCTGAATACGATAAACTTAGCGCTCCTGGGAGGCAATCCAGCTTTTTATTCCTTTTCATTCTTTAGTAGATGATTCAATGTTTGTGGGTAACATTACTGCAAACCCTCACGAGACTACAACTCGTCCACTAGGGGTACCTAGGGGTTTAAAGGCTTGTTGCATACGCTAAGTGCAATCGAGAGCACCTGCGAAAGTGGTCTAGGTAGAAATTTATTTTTATTTTTTTTTTCTCTCTCATACTAACCTGCTCTCTCCCAGCAATCTCGTGAAAAATCTCTCTTGATTCGTCATTCAGGTACTATCTTCCCATCACTTTACTTTCGTTGTTCCTTGTGCATTGCATGCTCATATCTTTTACATTGAGGACAATGTGAATTTTTGGTTAGGGTTGGGAGATTAGGCTTCCTAATCAGTATTTTCTTGGTCTTGAGCAAAAATTTGTGAAAATTTTCAAATTTTCAAGGATTTTCTTGTGAATTCGAAGTGATTTTGACGGGCATCCTTGATTTAGAATCATAAGATACGTAATATCAGTAATTTATGACTCTTGGATTCAGCATCTGTGAGATTTCACAGTTAAGATTGAAGTTTTAATTCAGAATTAGAAGTTGTAAACATTGATAGAGCCATGATTTCACATGTCATATCTCGCTTTCACTTTAAGATTTCAGTCCCATATCGAAGGATTAACTTGGTAATCACTAAGCACGAAAGGAACCAGCCTGAAAAAGTTACCAATCATGATCAATAGAAAAAGAAAATCCCCATAGTTGGGTGAATGGTCTTCACTGTAGGTTTGCTCCCTACAGGTGAAGGTTTGATTCCCCAAGGTTAAACATTCAAAAATTATTAGGTAATTGGTCTTTGCCATAGGTTTGCTCCCTATAAGTAAGGACTTGATTCCCCTCTTGACATTCTTTTAATAAAATAAAATAAAAAAAGAGACCGAAAAATCAAAAGATGATCTGTAAGACAAATTTTGGGTGTCCTGAATGCGCTACTGGTTACCAATGATATCATGAAATGACGAATTGAATCTTAATGTAGATAAGTTGAGATTACACTACACACCCATGGAACTCAATGTTTAGATTTTTTTTTCTCTAATTGTTGAATTAATATTTTGAACTTGACTATGAAATTTACCATACGCTTGAGTCCATGAGAAAGTAAAACCCAGCAGTCACGAATCTCAAAATTCTAGTACCTGGATTATTTCTCAAAAATCATTCGGCTTTACAGATAGTTTCATATAACTCTCAACTTATTTTTTGAATATTTTGCTCGGGACTAGTAAAATGCTGGTTGGGGGTTGTGTTGAGGGTCAAATATTGCATATTAAACCTCATTTATTGCCTAGATTTACGCATAAGATACTGTTTAAAGGCCGATTTAATTGTGTTTATGCTGTAGGTTGAATTTAAGAACTTAAGTTGGAAAATGATGCTAAAAGCTTGGATTTAACGCTCTGATGATCACCAAGGCAAGGGACGGACCCAAGGGGAGCAGGATCGACAGATTTACACATCAGAAACCCGAGAAAATCGAGAAACTGACGTTCAAATGGCCCGAAATTGGTCTAGAACACAAGATTACAGGGTTCCCACCATCAGTTCGTCTCGAAATTTCATACATCTCCTGAGGACCACAAATGAGCCGTACACGTAAAATTTCAGCTCCCGAATCCCTACAAAAGTGGGCCAACGGGTAGATCATCCCATTAATCTTCAATTTGGGGCCCACCTGATATCTGGAACTGCCTCAATTTTAGTACCAAGGGTTAAAATGATATGCCAAAATGGATGGATGGAGTGGATTCAGTGAAAGCATCAAGGTGGACCCCACACGGGTTGTGTGTACACAAAGTGCACACACACTCGCGGTGCACCATAAGAAACCAAATCGGTCAGCGTTGCTGACCCGTGCCATCTCTTATAAGGAAACAGCGGACGCGCAGCGTCCACCGTTTTTAAGTTGTGTGGCCCACCCATCATTTATTTAAAAGATCCGAGCCGTCCATTCGATCTGTAGGATGGCCAAAACCAGTGCCTAGGTGTCCTTTTCACACCATGTATATGATTGAAAAATTCTAGCCGTTGAACGTACGATGGACGGAGAAGCAGAAAGATTGGTGGACCACACCGAATTCAAACCAGTTTTCATTCTCCCCATCGTTTCTTCGCCTTGAAACCAACGAACGGAGTGGATTTTCCACTTGGTTGCCATAAGTGAGCCAACGCAAGAATCAACGGTCGTCTGCGGAAGCTCTGTTTGCACAGAGACCTACGGATGGTTGCAGATGGACCACCATCACGATCTAAAAGATAGATCTGAACCGTCTATCGCGTCCATGAGTGGATTTCGACCAAGCCTTTCATATTCTTGTGCAACCATACACAAGAACAAGATTGCAAAGATACGAAAGCTGACGCACATTGATCAGCGCAGTGGCCCACCCAAAGCTCTGATGGAGTTCAAACTTTTGACTATGCCTGAATCGATCCTACGAGGCCAATAAGCGGCCCGGATTTAGCAAACAATTGTCACAGGTGGTTAGCATGGAGATCAGGAAAGTTACTTGCGTAACTCGAACGCGGTTTCGCACCGCCTCTGCTTTCACACAGTTTCGCACTGCTTCTGGGTGCGGAAGCTCCATCTAAGACCCTCTAGCAACCTATATAAGAGAGAGAGAACGTGAGGGGGAGTGGATCAGATTTTTAGAGCTCTTGGCTTGGGTTTCAACGTGGGCAGAGGAGAGAGAGGGGAAGAGTTTTTTTTTTAAGGTTTTTATTTTATTTTAATTATTTCCCTGTGAGATATGAGATCTAGTCCACATCATGTCTGGCTAAACCTCTTAGCTAGGGCTAATAGGTGAAGCTTGTAGTGAGATGGGAGAGTTTAATTTATAATTTTTGTTTAATTTATGAATTGAATTAATATTGATGTTAGTTTAATTAATGACATGTTTTCAGTCTTTAATGGTCTGTTGTGACTAAAATTATAATGGGTCTGCAATGGCTTTGATCATGTCCTTCTTTCTTTTTATGTTTATAACGTCAGGAAGCCCTGTTGTTCACCATAGCCTCCTAGGCATGGTCGGATGACGGTACCCTTCTTAACCTTCATACATGTGATTGGTTGGTAAATAGTTTAATTCTGTTGTTTGCCATAGTCCCCTGGGCATGGTTTGGTGATGGAATCTATTCTAATTCACATACCTTTCATCTCTTGAAAACTAGATCAATGACAGTTCAGTTTAAACTCCATGATTCTTGAAGAAAGCATAAGATCTCCCTGATTTCTACAAGTGGATCCTCTGAATCCCTAGTTTTCCTTTCTCTGTATTTTCTTAAGCTTTAGATTAATTATTCCATAATCATTCCTTAATTGCTATTTGATTTAGAAGTGATCTCATTCTAGTTCTAATTCTACTTAGTCTTAGATAACGTACAAGTTTCAGTCCCTTGGGATTCGACCTCGGTCTTACCGAGTTATTACTACATCACAACCTTGCACTTGGGGAGTGAACACTGACTACGTTGAAGACCATCCTGAGTTATCCCCTGGGGCTTTTTAGGGCCTATTGGATGGACTAGGCATATTGGGCTTTATAGAGACATTTAATCTATTGATCCGGCCCTTCGATCGGCTGCTTTTGAAAATTGACTTGAGCCGTACTCTATTCAGCCTGTATGATCATATCATGAGTATCGAACCATACGAATACTTGAATTTGATCGAAGCTAAATCAAAGTCGATGAATAGTTATGATCTCATTTAGGGTGAAGTGTTTGAACACATACCATTAAATACTTCTTAGTGACTATAAAAGTTTTGGATGAAGTTGGTATTTATGTTTTCTCTAAGGGCGTGTTTGATTTTCAGTGGTGGTGTAAATACCCATGAAATTAGTAATTATTACCATTTCACCCGTTTAATTTTCCTTTGAAAATTTACCGCACTTTTCACCTCGAAAACTTGTTTAAAAGAATTATTTTAAATTTGTGAACCCCAAGGTGATGTATATGATAAATCCATTCCGTCCAGTCCTTTTAACACAATATTCTAAGGCATGGGCCGAAAAATGAGGCAGATTGAATACTCAAATGGCCCACACTAAAATAAATAGTGGGCCTGAGAGGTTTTTAATGGTAAGTGTTTAATTCCTTTTTTCTTATGACGTGGTGCACTTGAGCTTTCGATATGCCTTGTTTTTTGGTTTATGCCATAAATTCATCAGGCGTAATAAATTAATGGTGTGGATAAGTGATATGCATCATGGTGGGAGTCACAAATATATTGTGACTTTCTTGATTTTTGTGTAAAAAATGCATCCAGTCAAATCAAATATCAGAAAAAGGGAGGTAAATACGGAGGAAGTAACTATTACATATTTTCATGGGTATTTACCCAGCCACTGAAATCAAACACGCCCTAAATTTAGGTTTGTGTGACCTAATCAATTGGATGGACATTGGATGACAAGTAAGCATCATATTAAGCCCCTGCAAGTTTTTAATGGTGAGCATTTAATTGTCATAGTTTCATGTGGTGTAGTCTATGTGAGATTTGAATCTGCCTCATTCTTTAGCTCATACCCAAAAATGAACGAAAAAAATGGACGAATGGCCTTGGATATAACACATTGTAGTAGGCCCACACAACACCAACAAAGGATTTAGGTGTAGTCTTGGCCACACCCAACACATTGTAGCCCCAACTGTGGGGCCCACCTTGATATTCTTATTATATTCACCTAGTTCATCCATTTTGCTAGATCATTTTAGATCACCAGATCAAAAATTAAACAGATCTAAGGTTGACCACACCGTATAAAACAATAGCTTATTGTGGCCACAAAAGTTTCGAATTAAGCTGATATCTTTTTAACCATCATCTAGGTCCACGTGACCTTATCAACAGGGTGAATGTAAAATAAACGTTACGGTGGGCATTGAGGTGTGTCCCATGAAGTTTAACGGTGGATGTCCAATCACAACTGTTTTCTGCAATGTGGTCCACCTCAACTGTTTTCTGCAATGTGGTCCACCTGAGAATTAAATCTGCTTTGTTTTAGGCTCATGTATTGAGATAACGGGAAAAACGAAAGGAAGGCATGGATATACAATACATAGGTAAAGGTGGCTGAGGTCTGCACCGGGTTGAAAGAGGCCGGCGCCGCATCTTATCCACTCCCGGTATTGACAGAGAGGGTATGCAATCCGCGTGCAGATTCGCGTTCCTTTCTCGGTATCCGGCAGAAACTACGGGCCGTGAGGTACCGGTGGAAAGAAACGATAAATTCCTAGGCAGTGCTTCTCTTCACTGCTTCTCACGAGACGTGCGTGCCGTAGGCAAATGCAATTAAACACGTGGATGGATGCTGACATCCGGTCGCTGGACACGGATTTCCTGCTTTCGCAGGAAGTTCCTGTGCTGGGAACTCATGTGGGACTCACTGTGATGTTTGTGCGAAATCCTTTCCGTCCATCCATTTTGTGAGTTCATTCGAGGAAACGAGGCTAAAAATGAACCATATCCAATGCTCAAGTGGATTGAAAAAGTGATAATTGAACGTCCACGGTTGAAATATTCGTGGGGCATAGAAGTTTGAATCATGCTAATATTTGTATTTTCAGTTCATCCGAGTATGAATGATGTTATTAAGGGGATGGATGTCATGTAAACATCAATGTTAAACTCAAGAAGGTTTCTACGGTAAGAATTTATCTAACCGACTTTTCTTTAATACGGCCCACTCAAGTCTTATAATCTATTCACTTTTTGTCTCATTTTTTAAAATCATCTCAAAAAATGAATGAACGGATCGGATTCTTGACAAACATCACGGTGAGCCCTGCCTAACATCCCAGCGCGGGAACTTCCTACTAAGGCTTTTGCAGGAAATCCACGTCCCGGTCTGTAACACCCTAAATTTTTGCCAACATCCGTGACCGCTGAACTGAAACTAGTCTGCCACGTGCGATCTGGGAACACTACCGGACTAAAAACTTGATGTGAGCAGGATCCAATATACATGAGCTTAAGTCCGGCCGCGTTCGGCCAGGGGACCTCCCGAAATGCTATTTTGGATCGGAAAAGACCCGATTTGGTTATAACTTAAGTATACCTTGACTTAAAGTCTGTTTTGGTCATGTTTGGGCTTATAAAAGGGGCTTGAACCCTTAGCTTTCTAACCCATACAAATTTGGAAAAACCCTAGGAGAGAGAAGAGAGAAAAGAGAGAGAAGTGAGGGAGAAGTTGGGGATTTCTCCAGGGATTCTTCCCTGCTGCTCCACGTGCCAAAGCCACCCACCTGCATCGCTATTCTGGCGATTCCAACTTCGTTCTAGGTAAGAAAACTCTAACCTCAACCTGTTCTAGGGATTCCTTCGATACAAGTAGCGAAGTAGCTGATGTATCTTGTGAATTAGGTGGTCATATCGCCGTTGACGAAGCGTAGACTTTCTGTTCGATTCATTATGCTTCTACGGTGAAAGGTGCGGATCTTAGATGCTTAGATTACCTGTTTTCAAAGCTTTCAATGCCGTTTAATGGTAGATTTTTGATAAGAATTCTATTTGACATGTATAACATGCTGTCCATTTTTCATTCCGAATACGTACGAAGAATATGAGATTTATGGTATTTTAGGTATTTGTAGGAAATACTGTATACGTACGTATTTTTTCGATATGATTGCCATGGATATTTGCCGTGTATTTATACTAATTATGGATGTATGATCTGTTTGGCGAAGAGATTCGCCCTAATGCACATATTGGCCGACATATGCTATGTTGACTAATGTGTGTAGACTAAGTGTTTGTTGAAATGCCTAAATCAATATGATTTATGCCTGCCATATGTTTTAAATGTAAGAACATGATTGTTGTGTATTAGGCATCTCCTTGATATAAGGATCTGTCATATTCTATGTTGAAATCAACATATGACAAGTACGTTGGAGTTGTGTAGTCTAAGTGTTTGTATAAATGTTTGTATAAGTAAGTATTGAGTAAATAAGGTTGTAGATAAGCGTTGAGATAGGATTCTCAACTCTTTTGGTGAGGTATATGATTTCCTCCATGTTTGTTTATTTGAATTGATTACCATATATATATGAAATGCTTGTGTATGGTTAAATTGCATATGTTGTATCTTATAACATGTTACTAACATGCTTGAATCACTTGTTATTTCAATTCTATGTATCTCATATGATTAATGATTCGCATTACATGTGCTTGAGGCTATACTCTAGTCCAGGCAGTCGGTAACAGTTTAAAATTCGTGGTTGGATTCTATTCACCACAAAGGATGTGTATGACGAACCCGAGTCGTACTAGAGTCGTCGGCAGTGGTTAGGCCACACGAAGAGCTTATGCACTTCATGTCGGTCGATTCAACGTGCGCTCGAGCTAGTCGGACTCGTCAAGTAACCCGACTGACCATTGTATGTTCACCTTGTATTCGTTATAACTGCTTGAACCTAGGGTACTGAACTTACCAGTGATAACCCTGATAACCGTGGTACCTTGATCCACTAAGACTCATGAGCCGAGCATAGTGGTATGGGATACCGTGGTTGAGTTGTAGCCTACGATGGGGCCACAAACCTCCCCCTAGTGACCAGTGAGCAACCTAGACTCGTGAACAGATTATGGTGGTATGAGACACTATATTCTTGTTGTCGGTCTACATTGATAAGGTGATGGGAGAGCAGTGCAACGAGTGCGAGCAACAGCCCTGGTAGCCCTTTGTAGTGACCTCGAGCGTACTATGAGTCTACGTGAGGCGACGACCCTTCTGTAGCAACAAGAGTACAACTAGTCCTGTATTGATAAGGTGATGGGGGAGTGGAGCAATGAGTGGGTGCAACAGCCCTGACAGCCCTTGCAGTGACCTAGAAATATACCATCGTATGAGATTACTAGGAGTGACGACCCTAGACAAGATCCTTGTTGAGAATGATACAAGGGAAGTACCCTAGTTTCTCAATCCTGCTGTATGAAAAGGACTAATAATAACTCGGTAATCATATTTATATCGCACTGCATGTGCCTAGAAGATATGGAGTACTGAGGAAAGAAAGCATGCCGCGGATGTAAGATGATGCCGCATGAGGGAGTATGTCGGTGAGGGCATCCATCATGTCATTTCATTCTTACATTAATCACAATATTTAGGGATGTTTGATATGCTTACTTTATCATTATCGCTTGATTGATTTGATAACATGTTAATCTTTATTTTATGATTCCACTGAGTTAGCTGCTCACTCCCACGTTACTGATGGTGTTCCGGACACCCACCAATTCCTATTTTAGTTTCAGATGATGGCGCTGCTTGTGGAGCGGAGCTGGACTTGTATGATGATGAGGAGGACTTCTCCTCCGTGTTTTGATCGACAGGATTACAGGGAGGTTGATTAGACGCCTTGACACTTGTCATTTTATATTTTTGGAGCACTCATTTATATTCTTTTCTTTCCATTTTTGGAGTATACATGTATTTAATTAACCTGGTAACATGTTCACACTCTGGAGACTTATAATTAATTATATATTTTATGTATTTATCACAGTCTTCCGCTTGCTAATTTAACTATCTCTGGAGTATGATATGCTGTTTTAGCTTAATCTACTTCATGTTTTATACATTATTATGGCCAACATTCATCCATCATTGAAAATGTTACACAAGTGATGTTATGGAACTCGGGAGTTGGGTTTCTACCCGACCCCTAATTTTTGGGACATTACAAATGGTATCAGAGCATGATTTGGATTAAACTGGACCTGGGTTATGGTAACACGATGCACACTGATGCACTCTGACTTAGGAAGGAGGTGATGGAAACCTAGAAACCATATTAGAATTCCAAGTTTCACCGACAGGTGAGATTATACGGTAATTTAGTCCAGAACGTATCTTTGGTCGCATGAAGCGACCTAAAACGCCTCTAGGTCATCAGTCGTCAGGTTTGAGTCATTCCTTGAAGACTTCCAAACCTAAAAGTGAATGTCTTTTGGTTGTGGGCCAACTACAACCCTTACACTCAATCTCAAGGCCTAAAACCCCTTTTCATCCAATTTCTTCAGAATCTCTCCTTCCACCACCCCATTCTTCAACTTTTTCTAAGTCCTTTCATTATATACATAACTCCTAATGTGTAAATGATGGAGAATCATACTTAAATAAAAATTTACTATAAATAGTAAATATATGTATAAATTAGACTTTTGACCATTCTAATTATAGAATCTCATGGAATAAATGGATTAGTTGGATAGATTAGCGTCTCTTACCCCAAAATCATATGCTACATAATGTATAAACTCATTTCGGTTTGCAAATTGGCCCCGAAAATGCCTCAAACGGAAGGGGGGCCAAACGATCAACTTTCAGAATGATCTAAGGTGGGACCCACATCATTTAGGACCCTAGGGGGGGAGGACCTCGCCGAAATGGCGAGCCCTAGCCGAACAAGTCAGAGGTCGGCGAGGCCTCACTGGTCAGCGGGCTCGGCCGGTCGGGCCGACCGAGTTTGGGGTGTTGTATGGCCCCCTGGTATGTGGGCTGCACCTTAAAACCCCTCCAAACTAGTACCTCCTTCATAAAACGCCCCTCCAAGCTCTCCCTTTCTCTCCAACTTGTTGTTTTCTCTCTCAAACCTCCCCCCCTCCGATCACTTCTTCACTTTCGGCCACAACCCACATCCCTTCACCGTGCTCAGCTATCCTCACTCCCCTACCTTCTCATTTTCTTGGGTTTGAGCTCTTACATCCTCCCTTGAAGCTCCAAAATCGTGTAAGCTTCCAACCCAAAATCCGTGGAGAACCAAAGAACCCAATCTTTTCTCTCCTTTCCTTCACTTTCCTTTACGTTTCCATCGCCTTATTTGCACTTGTTACGGTCGTTTCCTCGCTTTCCACCATTCTCTCTCTTATGGGCAAGAAGAGAGCCCTCGTTGATGAAGTCAGGCCTAGTCGCCCCGCCCGTTCAAGAATGTCGAGAGGTGCCGCTGCCCTGTGGCTTGGTTGTTGCTATGTTAGGATCCTTGTGATTTTGTGTCGATGAGCTTAATAGTGTAGTAGTTAGTAGAAGGTTTTAAATGTTAGGAGTCTTGGTCGCATTAGGTCACATGCATCCTTTGTCCTGATTCATGTAACACTATATTCCAGTAGTGTGACAAATTTTGGTAAATGAAATGCTTGCAATCCCTTTTGCTATGAAGTGTGTGGAATGCTTAAGGGATTGTGTATTGCTATGCTACATCTCACGCTTTTCAATACAAGATCCATTTTCCAAAGCCTATGAAATTGATTTGAATCCCAACCCACCCACCTACTAAACATGTCACTTCTAATTCTTAGGTGGGAGTAGGAAAGCAGTCCCATTTAACAAAACTTGAGACCACTGGCCACATATGCCCTTAGAGTTTTAGACCTAGAGTTAGTACTCCTATATTTGAAAGATCTGACAATATAGGAAATCTAATTTCAATTAGATAATCTTGACTCTAAGCGATAGAACAATCTCCTGTAGTAGATATGGTATAAAACCATTTAGCGTATAAGCTTAGACTTTGGATTTCAGTCGGTGGGTTATAGACTAGGATACTAGTTGTATTAGGTAGTGTAAAACCTGTACATGCTAAGGAATAGTAGGTTAGATTTGGTCGGAGTAGAACCTCATTCCTTCGAGAGATCCCCTTGATACTTATAGAATTCGATTAGAACCTTTAAAAAAGTTGTTTTCACTTAGAATCATTCATTCTCAGGGAAAACTTATACATCCCTAAGATTGAACTTAGAATGAACCAGCACGTCCCTTTGAATTGCCTTTCCCAAGGGCTTATTGCATTCGGGAACATGGAATAAAGGAACTGATATATAAGCGAAGTATTTGCGGTTTGAATCGAATTTTCAATCCTAGTGGTTACCAATAAATCCATTGCTCTGATCAAGTAGAAGATTGGCATCGACTCGGATTAAGAACTGATACAACGAATTTTTTATCCTAATTAGACAGAAGGTCAATGTATCCGGCTCAGACCCACTACGCAACCTTTCTTCCGTGTTGGCCCAACCACCTACAACCAAAAGTTATCGCTTTGTCTATGGAAAATGGCGAGGACTTATAGCCAGTAGAGAATTAGACATCTTGTCACAAACTCACATCCATCCTTGAAATCAACCACAACACCCATCATTTTAGCTCTTTTCTACAACCATAGGTATCAATGCCATAGAACGCATCATTAGCATAGGAAGACCAATGTAGTGAGAGGTTGTTTCCCATTTTGTGTCAAGGATAGGCCCTAAGTTACGCCTCATTCCGAAATACGGATCGAGACATAGAATCTTGAGCCTTGATAGTAGAATTATTTTAAGGGGGGTAGAACATTAAGAGCCTAACCTAATTAAGTCATCCTTTTAATCAGAGTGGCGCAACAGAAGCATGGTGGGCCCTTGCCCCACTGGCCTAGGATCGAAGGAAACTGATTCATGTTAGACGTAAGGATAGGTCATTAGATAGGACCTGAATCTTCATTAGAATGTCGCTAATTAAGTCATTAAGGGAAAGAAACTAGGGTTTAAGTGTTGAACCCATTCATAGCCTTGGCCCATCCTATACGATTAGAAACTCTTTTAAGATGATCTATTAAAGTGTTTATTAATCCTTACCTGGGACATAGATTCGGGCGAGAACTCTCTTAGATTAAGATCCAAAGCACAACCTTATAAATAGGACTTTTGAACCTTTTAGTGATTGACATTCCCTAAGCTTTTAGAGTGATCGGACTACGGAGCTACTGAAATGAACAAATGCAAAACATTTGCGGCTTGACCCAATTCTCAATCCTGGATGACTGACAATGGACTCACTGCTTAGCCGAGCAGAAGACCAGGATCCACCAGGATTAGGAAGGGATACAACGTTATCTACCCTGGCCAGGCGGACATTCGACGTATTGGGATCAAGCCCACTACAACCGTCTCTCCGTATTAATCGACCATTGAAAACATACAGCTTACTCTATATAGTTGTGAATTATCGTCAAGACTCCAAATAGATAAAGAAATAAATTGTAGCAAACCGTTAGAGTGTAAGTAATGTATAAAGAAGTAAGTTTTAAGGGGGGGTAAACCAAAAGGAACCAGACTTATATAGATTGTATACACCCTACCATGTATAGAAATATGATATCAACAAAACTTAGGTAAAGAAAATGATTAATCTTTCCTCATTACCCTTAGCTAATTTCGGGGACGAAATTTTATTTTAAGGGGGGTAGATTGTAACACTCCAGATTTTTTACCAACCTGGGGTTAGACGTCCTTAGGTAATGGGTCAACCATGACGCCTTGGTAGCTTCTCAAAATTTGAGTCCAATGCCAGAGAAATCATTTAGAACCTAATTCTTTAGAAATTTAACGTGAATTAGCCAACGCTACATTGGATTTCCTGCAAAATTAGCACCAACCACTTTAAATACGATGTGTAAGACCCAAAACCTCTAGAATCATTGACGCTACGTTACCCTAAAACCTAGGATCAAACTCTAAACCTGTTTGTTCTCAGGAACCCTTTGAAACTTTGTATTGGATTTAGACCGTGCGTCAGAAGTCCGATATCTATAATCTCAGACCATTAGGACCGCTTATCTGGACTTGACAATCGTTTCGAAAATCAAGCCCAACTGATGTTCTGGGGCAATTTCATTGAGCCTAGAACAAGGAATGTGAGAAAGAGTGAAATTCATTAAAAATTAAATGAGATTTAAATAAATCTGGCACGTTTCGCTTGCAGGTTAAGTATAAGCATTCAGACCATCGGAATCTGACCCAAATATACCCTCGGATCAGGAAACATTTCTCACCCAGGTCAGTGTACTTGGAATCCTCGATCGAGTCTCCGTGACCGCTGAACTGAAACTGGTCTGCCACGTGCGATCTAGAAACACTACCGGACTAAAAACTTAATGTGAGCAGGATCCAATATATATGAGCTTAAGTCCGACCGCGTTCGTCCAGAGGACCTCCCGAAATGCTCTTTTGGATCAGAAAAGACCCGATTTGGTTATAACTTAAGTATACCTTGACTTAAAGTCTGTTTTGGTCATGTTTGGGCTTATAAAAGAGGCTTGAACCCTTAGCTTTCTAACCATACGAATTTGGAAAAACCCTAGGAGAGAGAAGAGAGAAAAGAGAGAGAAGTGAAGGAGAAGTTGGGGATTTCTCCAGGGATTCTTCCCTGCTGCTCCACGTGCCAAAGCCACCCACCTGCATCGCTATTCTGGTGATTCCAACTTTGTTCTAGGTAAGAAAACTCTAACCTCAACCTGTTCTAGGGATTCCTTCGATACAAGTAGCGAAGTAGCTGATGTATCTTGTGAATTAGGTCGTCATATCGCTGTTGACGAAGCGTAGACTTTCTGTTCGATTCGTTACGCTTCTACGGCGAAAGGTGCGGATCTTAGATGCTTAGATTACCTGTTTTCAAAGCTTTCAATGCCGTTTAATGGTAGATTGTTGACAAGAATGCTATTTGACATGTACAACATGCTGTCCGTTTTTCATTCCGACTACGTACGAAGAATATGAGATTTAGGGGAAATTTTAGGTATTTGTAGGAAATACTGTATACGTACGTATTTTACCGATATGATTGCCATGAGTATTTTCCATGTATTTATACTAGTTATGGATGTATGATCTGTTTGGCGAAGAGATTCGCCCTAATGCACATATTGGCCGACATATGCTATGTTGACTAATGTGTGTAGACTAAGTGTTTGTTGAAATACCTAAATCAATATGATTTATACCTGCTATATGTTTTGAATGTAAGAACATGATTGTTGTGTATTAGGCATCTCCTTGACATAAGGATCTGTCATATTCTATGTTGAAATCAACATACGACAAGTACGTTGGAGTTGTGTAGTCTAAGTGTTTGTATAAATGTTTGTATAAGTAAGTATTGAGTAAATGAGGTTGTAGATAAGCGTTGAGATAGGATTCTCAACTCTTTTGGTGAGGTATATGATTTCCTCCATGTTTGTTTATTTGAATTGATTACCATATATATATATATATATATATAATGCTTGTGTATAGTTAAATTGCATATGTTGTATCTTATAACATGTTACTAACATGCTTGAATCACTTGTTATTTCAATTCTGTTTATCTCATATGATTAATGATTCGCATTACATGTGCTTGGGGCTATACTCTAGTCCAGGCAGTCGGTAACAGTTTAGAATTCATGGTTGGATTCTATTCGCCACGAAGGATGTGTATGACGAACCCGAGTCGTACTAGAGTCGTCGGCAGTGGTTAGGCTACACGAAGAGCTTGTGCACTTCATGTCGGTCGATTCAACGTGCGCTTGAGCTAGTCGGACTCGTCAAGTAACCCGACTGACCATTGTATGTTCACCTTGTATTCGTCATAACTGCTTGAACCCAGTGTACGACTCGTATCATAGTCTATACTATTCCGTAAATTTCTTGCAATCCTCCCTGTCGACTTTCGACGACCCGCGACGTATAATTGGCGTTTACGCACAATCCTAAGTCGTGTCCCGTATATCAGAGTCGGCTCAACCCAAGACTTGTACCAGTGCGACCACACCGTCGCTGTGGTTCCGATGCCGTGTCTCGCGCGCCTAGGCGATACCCGGGCCAGGAGATGTGGGCCCGCGTTCAGTTCGAGAGAAACGCCGCGCGTTGCAATTTCAAGAGAATGTCCCATCAATCCCATCAAGTGTCAAGTACTCTATCCCATCATGTTAAGTACAAACACCCATCCCTAAGCAACCCCTAAAGTCAACACTCTCTCTCTCTCCACCCATCAAGTACACCTATCCAACACTCACATCTCTCACCTATCACCCCTCTCTCTCTCATTTCTCTCTCATTTCTCCTAAGCTCCATGAGAGCAACTCACGTCCAAGCTCCATGGGAGAGTAGTGTGGCCCACCTCTACCACCCGATGCCACCATCTTAAGCCCATCTCAACCGTTGAAACTGTCCCTTTGTGACTTTATCATGCATTGGCGGAAGAAGATATTTCAAGGTGGGTGCTTCTCTCCCTCTCCTTCTCATTTTTTTTTGTGTGATGTGTGGCCCACTTGGATGGACCCCACTTTAATGTATGATTTATCCATACCATTCACCCATTTGGTGGCCCACCGGAGCAAGGCCCACCTTATGCATGTGTATGCTAAGACCGTCCAGCGTCCAAGGACGCTGGACGTGGAAAGAAAACACAAGTATTAGCTTGGTTTACCAAGCTTTGGAGTGGGCTGTTTGTGTAGGCCCCACCTTGATGTATGTATTCAATCCACGCCGTCCATCTCATTCTCTGGATCATTTTAAGCGTTGAGCTAAAGAATGATGCTGATCCGAGGTTCTAGCGGACCATAGTATAGCAAATGATGGGTTTCACCGTTGAAATCTTTCCTGGAACTTCTATACGTAAAAAATATACCCAATATTAGACTCATTGGATTTGTTACAAGCCGTGGAATCCTATGGCTGGACTGGATTCACTTAGAGCGGGTCCCACACTCAAAAAACCTCGAGATCAATGGTTTTTTTCAAAAAAAAATTTACAGCAGCAGCAACTGCTGCTGCTGCCAGTACAGGCAGCGCCTGTGGCGCTGATGCACGACGGGCGGACGCCAGGGGCCACGGCCCCACATGTGGGCCCCACCATGATGTATATTTTGTATCCGCACCTTCCACGAGGTGGGCCCCTCCCTGAAGTGGGCTCCCTCCAAGTTTTAAACGCATCCAAGCCTCAGGCGGCCCACACCACAAGGAGTAGTGTTGATTGAGGGTCTACCATTGAAACCTTTTTGGGGCCCACTGAAGTTTTGGATTAATATGAAATTTATTTTTTTCCTCTTCGTCCATGTCTCTGAGACCGTATGGACGGATTGGATGGAGAACAAATATTATGGTGGGCCCCACGTGGGACCCACAACGATGCAAGTGTTATAGTCACACCGTCCAGAACCGTGGACGGTGGAACCCACCTTAAATGTATGTGTTCTATCCACCGTCCAAAGCACTGGACAGTGGGGCCCCTAATGACGTATTTGTTCTATATCCACGCTGTCTGTCAGGTGGACCACACAGCAGGATCAACGGGGGATTAACGTCTACTGCTGAAACCTCCTGGTCCAGGAGTTTTGTATCAATATGAAATTTGTTTTTTTTCCTCAATTCAGGTCTGTGGGACCTTATCAACCGGTTGGATGGCAAATATACATCACCGTGGGCCCCTAGGTCCACGTGACCTTGTGGACAGTTGGGATGACATATAAACAGTATGGTGGGCCCAAGTTTGAGTGGCCTTATCAACAGATTGGATGATAAATATACATTATGGAGGGCCCCTGGTCCGTGTGACCTCATCAATAGGTTGGGTGCAAATAAACATTATACTGGGCCCCCATGTCTGTGTAACCTTGCCAACAGGCTGGGCGGAAAATAAACATTATGGTGGGCCCCGTATGGGATCCACTGATGCATGTATTGTGATCCACACCTTCCATTAGTGTGGGCCCCACCATGAGGTATGTACCTCATCTATGCTGTCCATCCTTCCCATCCCTATGGGATTCACCATGATGCATGGGTTGCATCCAAGCTGTCCAACCATTTTGAAAGCCATCTTAAGGCTTGAGACTAAAAATGAGACAGATCCAGTTGACAGATGGACCACACTACAAAAAATAGTGGAGTGGATGTCTACCTTTGAAACCTGTAACACCCTGAAAATTGGGGGTCATGTATAAACCCGACTCCCGAGTTTTAGACCATCACTTATGCAATAAAAATGATTATGATTTAATGTTGACTGAGTTAGAGCATTCACATGAGTAAGATTATACAAAAACTGCAATTCATACTCTAGATGCAGTGATAAAACGCAAGCGGAAGACTGAAGAATATATATATCACTGTATGGAAAATAAAATAAATCTCAAACTGTCTCCAAAGTATGAATACATCTCTGAGTCTCATATACATGTAATAAAGCAAAAATCAAAGTGTCATGAGGTCCAACTAGTATGTCCCGCCGATCCAGGCCGCCTATGCAAAGCCGTCGTGAAACTGCATACATGAGGACTCGTCCTGATCCTCGTCGTAGTCCGGCTCTGCATCCTGAATCGCCTCGACATCTGCATCTAAGACAAGGTCTGGTGGGTGTTGCAAACACCATCCCGTAACGTGGGAGTGAGTGATCAACTCAGTGGAATAATAGAACAAAGATTAGCATGTTCTCAAATTAATCATGTGATAATAGTAAAACAATCAATCAAACATTCCTAAATACTGTTGTTAATGTATGCATGAGATGACATGATGAATGCCCTCACCGACATACTCCCTCATATGGCACCATCTTACGCCCGGGGTATGCTTGCGTTCCTCAGTGCTCCACATCTTCCAGGCACATGCAATGCGATATGGATAATGATTACCGAGTTGCTATTAGTCCTTTCATACAGCCGTATTGGAAAACTAAGGTACTTTTCTTATATCAATCCTAACACAGATCCTGTCTAGGGTCGTCACTCCTAGTAATCTCATACGATGTTGTATTTGTAGGTCGCTGCAAGGGCTTTCAGGGCTGTTGTTCGCACTCATTGCACCGCTCCCCCATCACCTTATCAAGACAGGCCTAATATACTCTCATTGCTACGGAAGGGTCGTCGCCTCCCATAGACTCAGAATACGCTCACGGTCACTACAAAGGGCTCGTTACCTGATCAGTGTAGGCCGATAGCAAGAATATAGTGTCCTATACAACCATAATCTGCTCACGAGTCAAATGTGATCACTGGTCATTACGAGGAGGTTTGTGGCCCCAGTGTAGGCCGACAGCTCGACCATGGTGTCCCATACCACCATGCCCAGCTCATGAGTCTTTACGGATCAAGGTACCATGGTTGACAGGGCTTTCAATGGTAAGTTCAGCACCCTAGGTTCAGGCAGTTATGACTCATACAAGGGGAACAATCAACGGCCAGTCGGGTTACTTGACGGGCTCGACTAGTACGAGCGCATCTCAAGCCGAACGACATGAAGTGCATGAAACACTTCGTGTGGCCTAACCACTGCCGCCAACTCAAAACACGACTCGCGTTCATCGACGCGTCCTTCATGGCAAATATAAGCCAACCACGAATTTACTCTGTTGCCGACTGCCTGGACTAAACATAGCCCCAAACATTTGTAAATCAACATCAGTAATCATATAAGAGTAATAAAAATGAAATACAACAATATAAGCATGTTGAAACATGTTATAACATACCACTTAAACAAATCATCCAACACATGCATTACATATATATGATGAATTCAATACATATAGCCAACATGATGGAAATCACTTACATCAACATATTACTTGAGAATTCAATCTCAACACTATTTCACAACACCATTTACTCAATACATACTAATACAAACATTTATACAAACACTTAGTCTACACACTTTAGTCTACATAGCGTATGTCGACCCAAAGTGTGCATTTGGGCGAATCTCTTCGCCAAACTGATCATGCACGTATTCCTAATATCCTAACACGACAAATAGCCACGGTAAACATTTCAGCAAAATATGGATGTAAACAGTATTTCTTACAAATGACTAAAATGCCCTAAATCTCATATTTCTCGTACGTTTACGAAACAGAAAACGGACAGCATATTCTACATGTCAAACGGCGTTGCCGTCGATAATCTACTATTAAACGACATTGAAAGATTTAAAATCAGTCAATCAAAGCGTCTAAAATCCGCACCTTTTGCCCTAGACGTGTATCGTTTCGATTAGAACGTATACGCTTCGTCAACGGCGTACAGGCGACCTAATACACAAGTTACATAAGCTGTTTTGCTATTTGAATCGAAAGAACCCTTAAAACAGTAAGTGGTTAGGGTTTTCTTACCTAAGAGTGCGTTGGAAATCACCGGAAAAGTGATTTGAACGCGTCGCTTCAGTACGTGCAAAAGATGGAACAATCGGCAGGAAGTTCTCTCACAAGGTCTCTCACAATCTCTCTCTCTCTAGCTAAGGTTTCTAGCAAATTCGGATGAGAGAGATATGTGAGAGTTTAAGGCCCTTATATAGGCTAAAACGTTCCTAAATTAGACTTGGAAACAAAGTTTACTTGAGGTATAACCAAATCGGGGCTGTTCCGATCCAAAAGAGCATTTCGGGAGGTCCCCTGGCCGAACGCGGTCGGACTTAAGCTCATGGTCACTGGATGTTGCTCACACCCAGTTTTCAGTCCTGTAGAGTTCACAGATCACACGTGGCTGTCCAGTTTCAGTTCAGCGGTTATCGCACCTAAATCAGGTCTACAAGTCTCATGATATGAAAGAAATTTTTCCTGATCCGAGGGTGAAATTTGACTGAATTCTAACGGTCAGAACGCTTAATAATAACGCGTAAAGTCTCGTGCCAGATTTGAATTAAAATATCCAAATCCTTACCATTTCTCACTCTCTTTACTCCACGCTCAATGAAATAACCTCAGAGCGTCGGTTGAGCTTGATTTTCGAAATGATTGTCAAGTCCAGCTAAGCGGTCATAATAGTCTAAGATTGTAGGTATCGGACTTTCGACGCGCGGTCTAAATCCAATACGAAGTTTCAATAGGTTCCTGAGAGTAAACGGGTTTAGAGTTTGATCCTAGGTTTCAGGGTATTATAACGTCATTGATTCTACAAGTTTTGGATCTTATAGAATGTATTTAAAGTGATCAGGGACAATTTCACAGCTACTCTAGCGTAGCGCTAGCTAACTTACGCTTATTTTCTAAAGGAATTAATCCTAAGAGATTTCTTGTTGAGTTGGTACTCGAGGCTTAGTATGAATTTTTCCAAGGTGTTACAATCCCTGTTGGATTACAAACGCCTTGTATCGAGATGACATTTGTCTCCCCCAGGCCCTTGTGACCATGGGGATAGTCTGGATGGAAATTAAATGTTGTGGTGGGCCCACTGGAAGTCGAAAGTGGGAAGTTAGTATCACCTTTGTTAGTTGTAGTTTGGTCCAGATGATCTTTGGATATGATTCATTTTATTTATTTATTTATTTAATGCTCTATAATGATCTCTATTGACGGATGATTGGCACGGCCCATTCGATCGGCCAATTGATTCAGCCCGATGTGATATATGAGACCCGACGTTGATGTCCACCTGGATATAAATGAGGCCCATGTGATTAGGCCCACCTTGATGTACCTTGCGGCCCATATGTTATGGCCCACTTGATACACATAAGGCTCGTTGGTGAGGCTCATTGATTCGGCCCATGGTGATTATATGAGGCCATGGGCCCATGATACGTTGGCTCTATGAGGACCACTCCTTGGGAGCAATGTTGGTTAGACGTCTACATTGATGAGCAATGATGATTAGATGTCCCCATTGTGACCTTTCCTTAGGCCTTATTAGGCCCATTCTCTTCATGAGTTAACCCAAATAAGTGGGCCCCATTCACCGTAGACGGATGGCTCCGTGCTAGTGAATTTGATATAACCACGGCCGAGTGCCGATCTTTATACTATGGTAGATCGGCTGATCATCTATGGACCCCGCTTTGTTTATCTGCCGATTATTGGTGTCGAGTATTGAGGCCAACGCCGATTATCGACCCTGAGTATCGGTGTCGATTATCGATGCTGATTATCGAGACCGATTACCGATCGTTGCCGATTGTCAATTGACGTGGCCGATTGCCGATTCTGTTTGTCGTGGCCGATTGACCGATTACCGATCGAGGCCAATTATTGTGACTGATTACCGATTGTGGCCGATTAGCGATTGACGTGGCCGATTGCCGATTCTGTTTGTCGTGGCCGATTAACTGATTACCGATTGAGGCCGATTATCGAGACTGATTACAGATCGTGGCCGATTATCGATTGACGTGGCCAATTGCCGACTCTACGTGTCGTGGCCGATTGACCGATTACCGATCAAAGTCGATTATCGAGATCAATTACCGATCGTACCCGATTGTAGATTGACGTGGCCGATTGCCGATTCTGTTTGTCGCGGCCGATTGACCGATTACCAATCAAGGCCGATTATCATGACCGATTACCAATCGTAGCCGATTATCGATTGATGTGGCCGATTGCTGACTCTGCGTGTCGTGGCCGATTGACCGATTATCGATCGAGGCCGATTATCAAGACAGATTACTGATCATGGCCGATTGTCGATTGACGTGACCGATTGTCGATTCTACTTATCATAGCCGATTGATCGATTTTGATTATCGAGGCCGATTACTGATCGAGGCCAATTATCATGGCCGATTGTCGATTTCGATTGTCGTGGCTGATCGCCGATTCCAATTGTTGAGTCCCAATGTGATGTATATGCGGCCCGTTGTGATGTGTATCTAGCCCGTGTTTAACGCCCAATGTGATGTATATGAGGCTTATGTGATGAGGCCCACTGTGATGCATTTGAGGGCTAGGCGATGGAACCCATTGTAATGTATGTTAGGCCCACCTGAAAGGCCCATCGTGATGTATATTAAACTCTTGAGTGAGGCTCATGGTGTTGTATATTTGGCCCTTGTGTGAGGCCATGAGTCCACTATATGTTAAGCTTTATGTAGGTCGTTCCTTGGGGGACAATGTTGATTAAATGTCCACGTCGTCGATGTCGATTGTCAATGCCTGTTATTGATACCGATTATGAGTATGTGACTGCATAGCATCATGATATATGCCCATACGCATCATTTGCATGTCTGTTATGAGATATGACTGATCATTGCATATGTCATAGTGTCGATTGTTATGAGACTCCCTGATAGGCAGAGATTGTCTCACATGAGCGCATGATATGTGCAGGATTGATGCATGATTGGACTGTGTGACTCATGCATCTTGCATTTGTGTGACATGACCACCATAAGCCCTAGCGACATCAGGGTCGTAGCCTCCACAGATATTTCGTGGATGGCCAGATGGGACACCGGAAATCTTTTCTATATGGGGTGCTATAGATATCCTTGGGTGAAAGTCCCAGAACCCTCTTGGTTCCAGAGGTTGCTCCAACGTCTAGACCGAGTGGGTAGATGAGCGCCGAGTGCCGATTACCAGATGGCTGCGCTCTCCACTGTGTCATGGTCGGTTGGAAGGGGATGCCGCCTTACCTGCCTGAGAGGAGGGGGCAATGCTAGGCTGAGTCTGACCAGCTCGAGGAATGGGTCCACTATCGACGAGCCGGACCCGATATTGACAGGCGGATAATGAGGTCTCTTCCACTCACCTTGTTACGCGCGATGGGGCGACAATCTGATTTGGAGTGTAATAGACCCTGGTGATTTCTCAGAGAGGAACCGTACTGATATGTGGACTTATTGAGTAGGAGTTGCATTCTCATTCATTCATTCACTATCCACTCGGGCTGGTAGTGCGCAACCAATTGTTGTGTACCTTCGTTATGGTAAGAATTTCGGTTGGGCGCGCGACTAACCTGAGATCAGGAGTTTACCACATTAAGTCTGACTATCCAAATTTAGGTATGGGACAGGTTTGGATAAAAGTCTCTTGTGGTGGACCCCGTAGCCTGCGATACTACGTACTATCATCTCGACTTCACATTCTCGCATATTCATTTCATCCATATCGCATATTGCATTACATCTGGAGGCATATGGCATTTTGAGTTGCTATGTTTCTGCACTTACATGGCGTAGACACACTTAGCAAGATTTGTATATTACATTACATCCTTGGCATTTGATATTTGGCTCTTGATGACTCCTCATCGCATAGTTGTTCTATATTGCGTATTTTGATATTAATTGACTTATGGACTTGTCCATACTTTCGCTTACTCTGTTATCGTAGGGTTTATGATCTTGTCGGTATTTCTGCTTACTCTGATAATTCCTGCTCTTGTCAGTATTTTTGTTTACTCTGATAATTCATGATTTCATCAGTGTTTCTGCTTATTCAGACGTTGTATGGTGTATGGATTACTAGTTTTCTGATATTGTATTATTATGACATTATATTGAATACTTGACACTTACCTTGTACACACACTTACACCACCCTCTAAGCTTTCTATAAGCTTATGCACGATAGATGCGTGCAGACGATGTTAGGTTGCAGCAGTGTTGAGCTTGGAGCGTGCAGTGGTCTTCTGGAGCTTGATTTTCTATCTATGTATTTCTCTTTCAGTGTTGTACTCAAATGATTATATTTGTGGATATATGATGATGATGTTGCCTTTGTGATTTGGGTAATCTTGTGGTTATGCTTATTACTAGTTAAATGTACATTGAAAAAAAATAAATCCTCTTTATAGGATCCCAGGATCGAAATCTGGTATATGAATGCTAGGAGCCGAGAATGGGGCACTATGGAGGCTGTCGGCACCGGATTCGACGATCGGGATTCCTGTGAATCCGATTTTCGGGTTTGGGACGTGACACCTAAGGTACTGAACTTACCAGTGATAACTTTGATAACCGTGGTACCTTTATCCACTAAAACTCATGAGCCGGGCATGGTGGTATGGGACACCGTGGTCAAGTTGTCGGCCTACGCTGGGGCCACAAACCTCCCCGTAGTGACCAATGAGCAACCCAGACTCGTGAGCAGATTATGGTGGTATGGGACATCAAACCTCCCCGTAGTGACCAGTGAGCAACCCAGACTCGTGAGCAGATTATGGTGGTATGGAATACTATATTCTTGCTGTCGGCTTACATTGATAAAGTGATGGGGGAGCGGTGCAATGAGTGCGAGCAACAGCCCTGACAGCCCTTTGTAGTGACCTCGAGAGTACTCTAAGTCTACGTGAGGCGACGACCCTTCCGTAGCAACAACAGTACAATTAGGCCTGTATTGATAAGGTGATGGGGGAGTGGAGCAACGAGTGCGTGCAACAGCCCTGACAGCCCTTGCAGCGACCTAGAAATATACCATCGTATGAGATTACTAAGAGTGACGACCCTAGACAGGATCCTTGTTGGGAATGAAACAAGGGAAGTACCCTAGTTTTCCAATCCTGGTGTATGAAAAAGACTAATAACAACTCGGTAATCATATTCATATCGCACTGCATGTGCCTGGAAGATGTGGAGTACTGAGGAAAGAAAGCATGCAGCGGATGTAAGATGGTGCCGCATGAGGGAGTATGCCGGTGAGGGCATCCATCATGTCATTTCATTCTTGCATTAATCACAGTATTTAGGGATGTTTGATATGCTTGCTTTATCATTATCGCTTGATTGATTTGATAACATGTTAATCTTTGTTCTATGATTCCACTGAGTTAGCTACTCACTCCCACGTTACGGATGGTGTTCCGGACACCCACCAGTCCCTATTTTAGTTTCAGATGATGGCGCTGCTTGTGGAGCGGAGCTGGACTTGTATGATGATGAGGAGGACTTCTCCTCCGTGTTTTGATCGACGGAATTATAGGGAGGTTGATCAGACGCCTTGACACTTGTCATTTTATATTTTTGGAGCACTCATGTATATTCTTTTCTTTCCATTTTTGGAGTATACATGTATTTAATTAACCTGGTAACATGTTCACACTCTGGAGACTTACAATCAATTATATATTTTATGTATTTATCACAGTCTTCCGCTTGCTAATATAACTGTCTCTGGAGTATGATATGTTGTTTTGGCTTAATCCACTTCATATTTTATGCATATTATGGCCAACATTCATCCATCATTGAAAATGTTGCACAAGTGATGTTCTGGAACTCAGGAGTTGGGTTTCTACCCGACCCCCGATTTTCGGGGCGTTACACGGTCCCTACTTGAGGGATGCAGATTGCATCCTACCTAGGGCTGTACATTAAGCCAAGTCGAGTCGAAGTGGGCCAAGCTCAGTTTGACTCGTCCATGTCATTTTTGAGTTTGAGCTCGAGCTTAATATTGAAGCTGAGCTTGTTTGCCAAAACTTTTGAGTCGAGTTCGAGTCAAGCTAGTGTTTAGAGTCAAGTCGAGTCGAGTTTACCTTAGTAAAGTAAGGGAAAGAAAAAGAGGGAATGGAGTCGAGTAAGGTCGAGTAGGATTTTTTAATAAAAACTTTTAAATTTTAATTATTTTTTAAAAACTTTTATATATATATAATATAATATAATATATATTATTAAAATATATTACTTAGGTCGAGCCAAGCTCGAGCTTCGATCTAAGTCGAGTTGAAATGCAGCATAATCGAATTTGACTTGAACTCAACTCGAGCTTTAGTAAATAAGTTTGACCCGGTAAGTCAGCTTTTCAAGTCGAGTCAATCTGAGCTAAGTTGAACCAAGTTGAGCAAGCTTTTCGAGCTAGCTTGACTCGTGTGGTCCACTTGATTGTTAGATCTGCCTTATTTATTTTATAATGCCTTAAAATAATCTAAGAAAAGGGATGGACGGATTGGATAAACAGGTACATAACGGTGGCCCACCCACGGAATTGTATTAAATGCATAGAGATTGAAATGCCAGCTGCATTAAATGCAAGAGTCATCTCAGGTGTGATTCATTTGAGCGTTTCATCTTCCTATTCATCTACGAATGCCTTAGAATGATAGGAAAAATAGACAGACAGCTTGGATAAACATATACATTACGGTGGGCCGCCCACAGAACTGCCTGTTTTGGCCAGAGACAGGCAGGAGTTGGACGCAATCCGCGCCCCTACTTGAGCTGCTTGAGACGGTGGGCTGCCGCTAGAGGCCTTAGTGAATAACCGCTCGCGTGAGGTGTACGGTGGCTCAGAGGCACGTGCAGCGGTATGACGTACGTGTCACGGATCCCGGACATCCAGTAGGGAAGCGGATTGGCTAGTGTACCAGCCACCAGCAACTTAGCTGGTGTGGGTACGTGTGGTGGGCAGACGAGCGCGGACGCTCCTGTTGTACGAACAGTTCGAAGGAGATCAAGTTACATGGCCCCACAATGAAGTATTGGTCATATCTAAACCGTTCATCCATTTAGATAGATAATTTTAAATCTTGATCCAAAAAATAGTTAATTTCCAATGCTCAATAGACCACACCTACGATATTTTTTTGCCGTTAAAATATTCGTAAGGCTGCCGTAACGTTTGCTTCTTTTTTTTTCTTTTTTTTTTTTGAGTTAGCTTGTCAGTACACACTTCATGTAACGTTTACTTTCCATCCCCTCTATTCGTAATAAGTTCACACAAGGTAACACAAAAATGTATGAAGAGAAAAAAACAAAATATCACATTGGTCCACTTGAATTTTGTAACACTAAATAATAAACTTAGTTGCATTAAATGCACGTAGCATTAAAAGCTGGTTGCATTAAATGCAATAGTCATCCGTGGTGAGGTCCATTTTAGTGTTAGATCTGCCTTATTTTTGTTTCTATACCTTAAAATAATACTATAAAAAAGGATGATCAGCTTGAATGTACAGATTCATCACGGTGGGCCTGCCCACATAACCGCCTGTTCGGCGCACGGCGGGGTAAGACGCAATCCGCATCCGTGATACACGCCAAGGAGATGGAAGCCGATTGGCAGGTGTACCAAGCATCAGCTATATAGCCGCTGTAGGTACGTGTCCAAGTCGTACTAATAGGAAATCAAAGTTACGTGGCCCTACAATGATATATTTATTATATTTATATCTTTTGTCTATTTTTAGATATCATTTAAGAGCATTATTTAAAAAAATGAATTATATCCAAAGATTCTATCACAACACAAATAGCAGCCGAGATAATGACTTTCACCTGTTAAACAATTCAGGGGCTTAATATGATGCTGATTTTGCATTCAATTTACGCATAAGGTGAAAAAGATCCGAATGAAGAGGAAAAATAAATTTCACATCTTTCCAAAACTTCTGTAACCCTAAAAAGGTTAGCTGTATTTGTCTTATTTTTCATCTCAAGCCTTAAAAAGATCTCTCCAAATGAACTGGGGTTTGGATATAACACATACTTCATTATCCGACCCACATAACTTACCGGCATTAAATACAGCAGCTATATAGCTATACCTGGTGTGAGGTACACCAGCCAATCCGCTTTCTAATGAGATAATACGTACCAAAAATTACACGGGTTTAGATGTCCAATAGGCCACTAGTTAATTTTTAATATTGACCGTTGGTGAAATTCTGTTAACCGTCTATTTTTGTTGTGCATGTAAAATTGCACAACGGGTTTGGATCAATTTCTAAAGTGGGACCCAAATCACCAACAGTTGGGATCTTTCTCACGCTCCTCTGCGAGAGGCAACTTGCACGTGTAAGATATGTCGCCTTCAGCTGGGTAGGCTACGGAAAGCAGTACTGGACCTTCAACAAAAAAGAGAAATGATCCAGTGCGTTGAAGTACATGGGAGTCTTCCATGCACGTAGTTGCATTTGCACTCGTTGGCGTCCACATAAGCTATCTCGGCCGTCCATCAGTTCCATTACACTCCTAATAGGCTGTATTAAAAAAATTAACACTGATCGAATGGTCAAAATCATCCAATCAGTTGCATTAAAACAAATAGACAGGATTATTTACATATATCTGGTCCGGTAATAGATGTTATTAAGTGCATCCAATTGCTGTGATTTTCGAATGGTCGCTGAAGGATAACGGACTGGACCAAATCGGCATTTCATACAGGCATTGTGAATGCCAACGAGGCTAATGCAACTTTGTGAACGGGAGTTGAGTCCTTAACCTCAGCGGTAGACACTGGAGGTGAGGATATCTATTCGATGTACAACAAACCAAGGAGTTTCATACGAGATCTTGGGTTGGATACCCATGGGCGGTGAAATCCCAACACTGCACGTGTGGGATGGGTTGACTCCTTACCTCATGTGCCTGTAAAAAAATAAAATAATAATAATAATAATAATAATAAACTTTGTGAATGGGAAGGCCTGCGAACTTAGCATACTGGACCATTACTCCACAAAAGACACCATAATTACAATTTACAGGCATTAACCAAATAAGGAAGGTTATCCACAGTTACTCATCAGCAGGCCCACCATGAATGTTAGAGGCCCTTACATCAAGTTGGGCTCACGGTAAGGGCCACACCGCATTGTGTGAGGGTGGGCCACACTCAATGCACTCAATCAAATGGATGGTAAAAGTTAAATCAAATGTAGATTGTAGAAAACCCTTGCATTTTACTAATGAGAATGTGTGCTTCTTTAATCAGGATGTTGGTGTAAAACAATTGCTGTTTTTTTTTTTGTGGAGGATCTCGTTGGGAGACCATCTTCAAAGTAACATGGCAATGTTGTCACACTTCAATTTAGGCTATTTACTATACATTTAGTTTAGTTCGCTATTCAGTGAAACTGAGCATCCAAATACACACAATGTCCAGGGGGACCATCGTACTAGCATTCACACAACATCAATAAAAGCAACTTATAAGTTTATAATCTTTACCATTTCTCTTTTGTTTCAATTGTGTTATGTTTCATTTGAATGTTTGTAGAAATGATGAGAATAAAAGTATCATGGATTTGTATTTTGATTGATGGGACATAATTATGTTGATCATTTGTTTAATTTTCGGGGCAAATAGTCATATTCTTTATATTATCTTATTTCATCAGTAGTTGACTCAATTTTGACTATTTACTATATATTTAGTTTAGTTTTCTATTCAGGTTAACAAAGAATCCAAACACCCAAAATGATATTTAATCCAATTTCACATTTAGCCCAATCTTTTGAATTTTGTGAATGGAATTCTAATTAAATAATAGTGTGAATCTTTTCTTCTTCTTCTTTTTTTTTTTATGACTATCAGGTGTAATAGATTAAATAATTTTTTATTTTTATTTTTTAAAACAACTATAATGTTGGTATTTTTTTTTTTGCAGAAATTTTAGTGATGGACCAAATCCGTCGCTAATTTCAGAACACACCAAAAATCAACGACATTCGAGGTCCGTCGCTTCTCCTTGGATCAGCGACGGATCATATCCATCACAAAATTTTATAACGATGACTTTCTGCTGCGATCATATCCGCCAAAAAATCCACCACTCGTTGGGTGAATCCCTGAGTTGAGTGAGGAGCTGGCTTCATATATTGCAGGCCCGATGTGAACGAAATTTGAACGGTGACACTGGGTACGATCCTCTTAGGTGTAAGGATCACACTGATGAAGGAATCAGGTTGGAAGCCCCCCGAAAGGCTACAGATGAGAGGATTTCTTTGTTCCATGGTACAACAATGGATTTTTAATTTTTCTACAGATAGGATCTATTGCAAATTTGCGACAGACTAAATCCATTGTAGATTGTCACAAATTTGCAATGGATATGATCTATCAATTAATTTTTGTGATGTGACAAACAACAACAGAAATGCAACGGACGAAATTCGTCGTTAATTTGGTTTTGCGATGCACAATTTTAGCTTAGTGATGAAATAGATAGGATGATTTTTTTTTATATATAATGTTAGCTATACTGAATTTTGTAAGGTAGTGGACTATTATAATTGGCACTATTCTGGAACATTAGAACTCTCATTCTAAATAGATCTTATTCCTTGGTGACTCTCTCAATGACATTTACACTTGGAGAAGCAAGAGAGTTTTCCGCACTAATCTTCTTTATTCTTCATACATGACTCATTTGATTTATAGGCCTTTCTGACCGGTCTTTACATCCAGTGTATAAAATTGGTGAGTCTTGTGCTTTTCCTTGATTGGAGATAGATTTAAGAGAGTCTTTCTTGATTTGTAAAAGAATTTATTGATTTCTTATATCCAAAAATCACTGCATTAATGTATAATCTAAACCATTTTTTTGAAGTTTTAAAAATTTGTTTATACCTATATGAGAATTAATCCTTAAAATTTTAAAAACATGATTGTCAAATTTTATACACGCTTCCATATTTAAAAAAAAAATAAAATAAATAAAAATTGCCAACAAACCATATTTCAATGAGAAGTTTTACCAAATAATTCCTTCGAACGGTCACAGTTGCACGCAAGTGCTGCAAAACATGTGGTTGACATGATTTTTCAATTTGACAAAATTAGCCCAGATGCGTACAATAGATCCCTAACGCTCGTCTAGGACAGCTCCGGATGCTTTGAGCCTAAAATCAATCCTTTGTGCCAATTTCGAAGGACCAATTAAAAAGGCCTCCGTGTGAGGCGCAAATCTCCTCATGCCAGTTCACCGAAGCATATGTGCAGAGCTTTAATGTTGTGCCTTGGCCATTTACTAAGCAATTGTTAGTCTACTTAATTCCAAGATCCTAAGAAATGCAACTTCTCTTGCAATCATGAGAAGTTGAAACATATTTATAACCATGTAACAAACTTTTCGGGAAATCAAGACCCCTATAGAATATAAATACCAATTTATGCACCATTTTGGGACTTCTTCCCATATTTTTCTAGGGGACTTCAAATGCCCATGTTCACCTCTTGGGGGAACCTTAAGCCGCAAGCACTAGAATTCCAAATATACGACTGTTCAAATGTAGACCTATTACACTACCTATGCCAGGAACAGACCTACACTAGGCACAAACTCCTAAGTGGCAGGTGCTAAGGATAATGTTACTATTTGACATGCGCTAACTTGTAGCTTCATATATTCTTCTTCATCATCTCTGGTATATGAGATCCTTGGGAATATGAGAATGATCATATTTGTTTACGTTACAAGGCTACATTGCCATATGGAGTTGATACCTCCCAGGATACATAATACGCATCATTTGCTAGTATTCCAATGCTGACTTAATATATGGGATACCTAAATACCAAAAGCTATCACTAATAACTTAGTATGATCGATGATATGGACACTTGGAAGACAAATTACCATAAATTCTGATTTACATGAATTATTTGCATCCCAACTACTTTGTGTCATGTAATAGATTTGCTTTTCTTGGTTTTTATCTTTTAACCAAGGGTTTTTCCTTGTGAACTATAATCAAGGGTCTATGTTAGACCACAACCTATAATGTATTTTGTTTCCTAGATCAATAAAAGCAATAATATATTTTGGATGCATATCATTTACAAAATAATTAATATCAACATAATATCAAACCATAGCGAAAAGAGAAAATTGTAATGAATATAATAACTTATGAGCAAACATGTGTAAGATGCAAACCATTCATTAGAAGGGCTTTCTATTTAAATATTCATTTACTAATAAATTCAGTCATTCTAATAATTAATGGATCACAAGTGCTAAAAGAAATGGATGCACGTAGTCAAGACACAGCCATGCGGTCCACGTTAAACATTTACATATGGTCCACTTAACCATGTGGATAAATTCTAATGTTGTGATGAATTCACTAATGGTCATTGATGAATCTTTGGGATCTTGTACACACGTGATAATGTGTTAAATTCTTTACGCGGTGCCTATGACTATACTATTATAAATTATTTAGTTTCAAAACATAACAAAATTTAAATTTATGAAAAATCCTGAGATTTTAATTTATTTAAGATTCCCATTTACAGTATAGTCAAAATCTTAAGGAAACGTGTGGCCCATACCTTGATTTCTCAACCGATCGACAATTGCCTTATATAAAGTGCCGATGCCAATTCTTCAACGGATAAGATCTCTCCCTTTACCCCGATAAAAGAGAAGGATGACAACCAACACACAAACGTAGAGCATGGCTAGGGATGTGGGTCCCACATGTGTGGATATGTGGATGTGAAGGACTCTCTCTCTCTCTCTCTCTCTCTCTCTCTCTCTCTCTCTCTCTCTTTCTTTCTCTATTATGGGGCCACTTGAGGGTGTTTGGACATCTAATGGCTCACTTCGTCTCCTCTTAGCATAAGATTTATATATAAAGAAGAGCTAGGATTTTATAAAAAAACACATGTTATAGTGCTCCACTATCTTATACACTTTGGTATAGCTTACTACATTTGAAGTTTATGATCATATCTATTTATGTACTTACATTAACCCATTTCCTCCACTAACCATGGCCATCACCCTTAGCCCTATGCCCATGCAAATATCTATTTATGTACTTACATTAACCCATTTCCTCCACTAACCATGGCCATCACCCTTACTCCTATGCCCATGCAAATCAACTGATGGAACACAAGATCTTAACGATTAGACATAATCAAGTGTAATTAAAACTTTTTTAATGATTAAAATAAAAGATTAACCATAACAAAGAAAATACTCAAACCATTTAATTGCCAAGCCTAGTTAGAAAACAACATGATGGATGTTTAAATTAACAAGATCTAAGCCACAAAAGTGTTCTTAGTCAACTCACGAATCCTTTGTCAGATCACAGGAACCTAAGTTGTGTCTTAATGCATGCACTTAGCCACAATTACATATGAGCCACTGCAATTGGACATGGATTGTATAGTGACCCTGCCACCATTGATTAAGCTGCTTGTTGTTGTCAAAGATGGGGCCCATGCAAACATGTTTGAAAATTGTTAAGTCAAATATGTACTCCACCAGCACCATCTCTAATAACATCATATGGGCCAATCAAAGCCTGCCATATCAGGTCACTAAAAACATCCATGGTAGCAAGGTCACCATGCAATTAATCCATGTTCATTGCAATTGGCTTCATAATAAGGGCCGAAGCACATTTTAAATAGGAGCTTGCACTTTCTATATATCCTTAGGTATAAGGATCCGTCAAAATTGGTATATAGGCAAGTTAATTTGGACCAAACATGATTGGACTTTTGTTCAGATAATTGAAGTGATCCCCAATGTTATGGTCTAAAAGGAATATCAAGATCCCAAGGGTATGAATAATCGCACTCTTAGGGCGTGTTTGATTTTCCAAACCCCCTGTAAATATATTGGAAATGGGCAGTAATTAGTTCCTCGAACAATTAGGGCAGTGATACTAGCTTGATTTGACGCTTGCTTCTTCTTCTTTTTTCCCACTAAAATTGAGGACGTTGTCAAATATATGTGGGGCCCACTACAATATATATGGCTTATCCACACCATCCATCCGTTATCCCAGCAGGAATTAGATCATGACCAAAAAAATGAGGCAGATCCAAAGCTCACATGGATCACACCACATGATTTAGGGAATCAAAGACTTACCTTTAAAAACTTCTTGGGGCCACTGTTTCCTTTGGTGTAGGCCACTTGAATGTTGGATCTACCTCATTTTTTGGCTCATGCCTTAAAATGTTATGCTAAAATAGATGGGCATCACATATGCATCATATATATCATATATATCATGGTGGGCCCATAAATTTAAACCAGTCATTTTGGACCGGTTTTTCAGGCAGAAATACAAGTGAATTTTCAAATGGTTTGAAAGAGTAATCATTACTTATTTATAGGGCATTTACATTGGATTTGGAAAATCAAATAGGCCCTTATGTGGGGCAGGGCAAAGCACTAACTTATCCTGAGGCTTTTCATCACCACTTGTCATTAGTTTCCTCAAATAGAATGATCACATGAGAATATTCACAAGTTCATCATAAAACCTAGTATATGTGTTATGGGCTAATGAAGCATTGAAATTGATGGAACACAACTCTTCCTTTGACCAATGATAGTTGTATCTAAAGCCAAGTTCTAAAGGATAATAGAGGAAATCCTTCACATTTTAATACAATGAGTTGTGGCATTGTGATCAATGATAAATTTTTTAAGGACATGCATTGCACTCCATTTCTACTAATATCATATAAATTCTCTCTCCTTGAGCAAGCTGAGTTATTTCTAGGACTATCAATGGATTGTACTAGCTTGTTGGGGTTTCAGACTCACATTGCCTCGGGTTGAAATTAGGTTGGAGTATCAAGTCCGAGGATCAGGCTCAAGATAAAATTCAAGTTCGTGTTTGTATTCGGGCCAGGCTTAAAACGTATACAACAACCTATTGGCCCAGTTGAGTCCACCCAACCCATTAGGGTTTGCATGGATAATAATTCTGTGATTGGTGGCTCAGTGGGCCCACCATAATGTTTATGTCAAATCCACCCTAATCACCAAGTGGGTTACCCCATGTTATTTATAGGCCCTAAAAATTAGGCCCATATGTGATTTAAGTGGACCATACAATGAGAAAAAGTACATAAGGCAATGCTCTTATTATTATTATTATTTATTTATTTTAACACACACACACACCCCCACACACACTCACACGGTAGTGGGATTTCGCTACCTATAGATGATCGAACCCTTGACCGGGTGTTGAAACTCCTAAGAGTCTACCACCTGAGCAAGAGTAAGGATCCATGTAAGGCAATGCCCGCCCTCCAAGTGGACCATACAATGAGAAAAAGTACATAAGGCAATGCTCTTATTATTATTATTATTATTTATTTATTTTAACACACACACACACCCCCACACACACTCACACGGTAGTGGGATTTCACTACCTATAGATGATCGAACCCTTGACCGGGTGTTGAAACTCCTAAGAGTCTACCGCCTGAGCAAGAGTAAGGATCCATGTAAGGCAATGCCCGCCCTCCAAACTATTTACCTTAGGGTAGCTCACTTGAATCATGTATGATCCTGAATTTTAGACTAATGCTTAAATTTAAGTGTTAAGTCTAATGGTTGGAGTAGGTTTCATGTAATCATCACAGTGTGCTTTGTAAAAATAAAAAATATACATCTCTCTCCCAACCTATTCCTTTGGTGTGGCTAATGAGCATCACACGTTGGCTTAATTTTTTGGGCTGAGGCCTAGAGTGGAATTACAGGAATGAATTTAATATATATTAACGTGTGCTTATAAAAATTCAGGAGTGACATTTTCTCCCAATGACACTTGATCTTACGCTTTTGGTGGGCTCACTATGATTAAGGGAGACGTCCACTCTTATTTTTATGATGCCCATTATAATTATTATATGAAATCTATTTTGAACATTAGATACCATACCAAATTTTAGGCACGTATACATGATGATTTAAGTGAGCCATACGAAAGGAAATAATTTAAAAGTACAGCATTTTCGTTTACCTTATTTCTAATCGTCTGATCCATCTGAATTCCAGATGTGACAGGTATTTGGAGCCTAAAACGGGGTGACACAACACAGGAAATAAACATCGTGATGACCGAAAGCGGATTTCCTGCTAAAGCCTTTTGCAGTAAGTTCCTGCACTTAGGTGGGGCCCACCGTGATGTTTGTGAGAAATCCATCCCATTCATCTGTTTTTTGAGTTCATTTTAAAAGATGAGACCAAAAGTAGGTCGGATCCATGATTCAAGTGGACCAAAAACGTGAGAATTGTGGACAAACGTGATGATTGAATGTCCACAGTTCAAATATTCGTCGGCCACAGAAGTTTTCAATTAGTCTAATAATTGTGTTTTAAGTTCACCCCAGTAGGAATGACATTATGAACGGTATGGATGTCATGTAAACATCACTGCCGACCCAGGGAGCTTTCAACGGTAGGAATTTCCCTACCCGTCCTTTCCTTTAGTGTGACCCAGTTGAGTCTTGGATCATTTTCGCTTTTAATCAAAATTCCTAAAATGATCTCAAAAACGGATGGACGGGATAGATTTCTCACAAACATCACGGTGGGCCCACCTAAGTTTTCAGCGCAGGAAAATCCCCGTCCATGATGACCCGCCAGTGGACGAATCGTTTTCTCTAATTCAACCCGCGTCCAATCGGAAGCGGATTGCGTACCGAGTAACTCAGTACAGTAAGCGTACTGAGTAAACTCCGTGGGGTGTACTGTGATTTTCATATTTTATCTACTCCATCTATCCATTTTAATAGATAATTATATGGCTTGATCCCAAAAATGAAGTATATACAAATCTTAAGTAGACCTCACCGCGGAAAATAATGTGAATTGAAATTCTACCGTTGAAAATTTCTTGGGGCCACAGAAGTTTTGGATTAAGCTGATGTTTGTACTGTCTCTTCATCCATGTCTGTGTAATCTTATCAACAGTGGCCCCAGCAAGGTTTCAACAGTAAAAGTCATTATTCGCATTGTTTCCTTTAGTGTGGTACATTTAAGCTTTGGAAATGCTTAAATTTTATAATCAACTACTAAAATGATCTGGAAAAATGGATGGATGGCGTGGATAACTCACATACATTCATAGTAGGCCCCATTGAGTTTACTCAGTACGGTAAAAGCGTACCGAGTAACTCAGTACCCAATCCTATTCCCGTCCAATCGGAAACGGACTCCCCCTGCCACCAGCCCCGTGGCTGATGGTCGGTGCTCTGTGGGCCCTACCATGATGTATGTTTTTCATCCATTCCGTCCATCCATTTTTAAAGATACTTTAGTTCTTGAACTCAAAAATTAAACGTATATAAATCTCATGTGATCAACTTTACATGAGAACAATAGTGATTGGATATCCACCATTAAAATCCTCCTAAGGCCCACTACTGTTTATTTGATATCCAATATGTTGATTAGGTCATACAGGCCCAGATGAAGGGAAAAAACAAAAATCAGCTTGATCCAAAGCTATTATGTCCCCCAAAATGTTTTTAATGGTCGACGCTCATTCAGCACTCTTTCTTATAATGTGGTCCACTTGAGATTGAGATATACCTCATTTTTCGTCTCATGCTGTAAAATGATCTGTAAAAATAGATGGACAACATGGATGAAACACATACATCATGGTAGGGCCCACATAACACCGACCACCAGCCATTGGCTTAGCCAATCCGTTTCCCGTCCAACCTCCATCCCACGCCCGCAACATACAAATCTCGGGCTGCGCTTATTTTGGCCCGTCACGCCTTTGCTGTACTCGGGCCTGTGTTGAAAATACGGGCCGGACGTGGACGGAGCTTGTGTCGGCCCTAACCTGGCCCGTTGACACCCTACTTATTTCCCGTCGCTAGAAGCCAGGAAGATTACAGTTTTCTCGTAGAAATCTCTCAAAACACAATCCATCTGCTGCAAGCTTTGATTTTGGTACGCGATTTTTCCCCATCGTTTGTTTTCATTCCACAAAAGCTTTTTCCCCCCAAAAATTTCTTGTAATTACGGTTGAAATCCTAGGGTTTAGAAAATTAGGATTCTAATGGTAGGGTTCTCGTATTTCGGGCATTCATTCCTGGACGGGAATAATAACGTGTGCGTTTGCCACTATTTAACAAGTTATGACAGCAGTTGCGTGAAGCACGAGTTCTATTGTGGATAGAGAATATCTTGATGATCACACCGATCCTACAACTGTAACCATCTAATTCCACCTGATGAATCTGGAGTGCTGATGGTTTTGATTTCTATCCGTCTATATTTTATGGCCACCTATTGGACGGTTAGGATCGGCTGATCAATGTCAATGTTGGTCTGATATTCATACACAACTGGGCCCATGATTTGGGTTGGTCTCTCTTGACATCCATATGCTGTGTGTATGGTGGATGAGAAGATTCAAGTTAATTAACCGTGCTCAATACATACTGCATGCTATCAGCTCCTCGTTAATTGATAATTTGAATTCTGGGGAGCATCTCTTTCGGGCAGTTTTTTAATTAATCTGTATTTGGGTGTGCTTCTTTAGGGCTCTAAAAGTATCATTCAATTGGTATTGTTGGGGTAGTTGCAAGATTTAAAATCGGTGCATTGGGTATCATATCGTTCAGCACCGATACGGCCCTATCTTTCTCTGTATTGGGCTGATATGGGCCAGTATAGCCATATCGATCATGGATAATACATGTTCGTACTGGATGAAATGTACCAGTTTTGGACGATACTCTAAATCTTGTGTAATTGGGTGATTAAAATCTAAATGCATCCATGTGACAGCAATCACTGCATCCTTGTGCAGTTTCTGTTTGTGATATGAACGTATTGAATTTTGATAATATCATAATGAATGGTGCCCAGGCTCATATGGCCTGGGTTATGCTGGAGTTTGTTGAGACCCTTCTTTGGGCGTGGCGTGGAGGGGGTAGTGGAAAGGCCTCTAAAGCTGTCGTGAGGCTCCTCATCATGTCTATTTTCTGGGCCATTTGGAAAGAAAGGAATGAGCGGTGCTTTAGAAACGGGAACTCCATGCTAGATGGGGTTTAAGGCGGTTTCGGGGTTTGTGAGGGACTAGGTTCCTTGTGTATTTACAGCTAAGGCTGCCTCTTATTTCTTCCTTTTGTCTTCTTAGTTTGGCTTTGTATTCTTTCCTGCCTTTTGGTGGGTCTTTAATAAGCTTGTTGTCTCTCAAAAAAATAAAATAAAATATTGAATGGTGCCCACTTAATTTGAATTTGAGGTGGAACCAAGTTTCTTCTCAGGTTGTCATGATCAATAGGAAACTTGAGGTCAATTTAGTCTAGTTCAAAACAGAACAAAGATTTATAAAGATAGCCCACACGCATGTACAATTCAGCTAATGCACACACCATCACCTATGCCAAACACCACATATGCTAGTTTGGCATACATGGGAAATATCCAAGCCATCTATCATGTGGATCTCATTGTGTAGATGCTATTGTGAAATATAAAAGTGGTCTACTCAGTAGGTGTGCATGATATCAGAAATAAGTGGATGGGTTAGAAAACTTCGGCTCGTTTTTTAGCAAGTGTACATTAGTTCAGTTAATTGTGGCCCACCTAAGTAGTAGATTGACCTGATTCTTGGGATAGGAATCTACGTAGTGGTCCTTTTCTGATGGATGGCTTGGATATTACACTTGTCTGCCTCACTGGCATATGAGTTTGACGTGTGCATTAGCTGACTTGTACATGCCTGTTGGCTTAATAAATCTCTATAAAGATGACTAACATACAAACACACCTTTGGAGAAGTTTATTGCTGCTAGAAACTTCTCACGTGATAATAGAAGATGCTATCTGTTGTAACATGGGGTTGTCACTTCAGTACCATCTGAATGGACTCAAATGACATTGGCCTTGAAAGCAAACGGCGGCTTCCCACAGAATATACTTTGAGGGTTTTATGTTGATGGAAATTCGGTACGTATCTTTTATTTATGCATGGCAAGCTGCTAACTCAAAACTCCATCTCATATTTGCCTAGTAAAGCTTCATTCTACTACACCAAGCTAATCGGATTCAAACCTAGAACTAGTAAGTTAACAGCCAACTGCTCCACCTATAATTTACTGAGGAACAATGGGAGATTAGATCTCATAGAGTCAATTCCTGTTTTCAATCCTTGACCAATATGAGTCGAAAGCTCCTTACCTCCCGGAACTTTTTCATAGTGGCTTTGTTCTATGCCTCATTTCATAGGGAACCTCAACATGGCTCTGTTTCATTATATTCCATGCATATCCCAATGCCATTCACTCAACCCATTATTGACAAACGTGTGAGATCCTGAATTTTTGTGCCACCACAGAAAATTTTAGCGTCACTGCCAGTCATCTATGTTGGAGTTCGTCTTTCTTTTATAACACATCTGCATGCTACTTATTTGGTTCATTGAATAACTTGTCAACATCAAACCGTTGAAGTATACTCCGAGGGAAGCCACCTCTTGCTTTCAAGGCCAATGTCATTTAAGTCAACTTTGATGATGCTGCAGTACCATCCCCCATGTTGTCGCAGACAACATCCTCTATTACCAAGTGAAAAGTTTATAGTATCAGATGATAAGCTTCTCTAAAGATACTTTTGTATGTTGGTCATATACTTATAGAGCTTCCCTAAGCCTGCATGCACGTGCATGTCAGCTAATTGGATTTTTTAGCATCCAATTAGAGGATCCATGACACAAAGGTTTGCACGGTATCCTTGGATTTTCAGTTTTGACAATTGGTTAGAAGAGGCATGATTGCCTTTAAACCAAGAATAGGGGAGAACAAATGAGAATGCATTAATGGCTTAGGCGCATGTCTTGAGAAAAGTGCATGATCCTTGAACAGAGGATATGCATAGCATCCTCAGTTTTATAGTTTGCGCAAGTGGGCCCATGTTTAGTAATCTAGACTATTTATCTGATGGGCCCTACTATGGATGAACTACTCCTTAGATATCTCCCAGACTGGAAGATTCTAGACTTTCAATCATTTTATTTTCTTTTACTTGAATTTGAACTGTTTCTGTGTTTCTTTTCTTCACCATCCATTGATGGTACAGCAATCGGATGATTAGATTGATCATTGAGGAGAGTTCTCATTCATCTTCGATCTACTTTGGGGTCTACAGATCAATTGTCCGGATCACTGTTATACCAAGCAATCAGGCATTACATCACCCATCGAGGAGATTTCTCATTCATATTCTATGAAAAAGGGAAAAAAAATCCACTGGGGGATCCACAGATCAATTGTCCGGATCACTCTTATACCTAGCGCCTCACTTGTAAAATTGAAAAGCTGAGGATACAATGTATGTTTTTGGGTTGAGAATTGTACATCTCTTCGTTGTTGGTGGCAGCATATGGCACATGATATGGAATGACCATAGTCACGATACTGCCAATGTAGCAGACCGACATGTTCATGATGGGCAAATTTCTAGCGGACTAATGCCGGAATCTCTCCCCCAGGAATCTTGCAATATATGCGATGGTGCATAATGTATGTACCAGGAAATGCTTTGTAAACTGCCACCAAGAACATATCTGAAAAGAAAAAAAAAGAAGAAAATCTTAACTTGGTTCTTGTTATTTGAGTCTATCATCCATTCAATGAACTTGTGTAATAACCTAAGGAAATCTTGGCATTCTGATCTTCTAGATTACATTATAATCATTTCATTACGACGGAAACAGTACATCAGCAGGACTTGATCGGTCAATCCTGAGTCTCCTCTCTAGTAGGAGCTCAAACTAATCAGTTATCCTGATGAGCTGGAGTCGTTCTAGTTTAATTTCTTCATTGTAATCTTTGCAGAAGTAGAAATGACCACATGATATGCATTCCTTCTTGTAACTCTTCTAAAGTATTCCTTTTGATGCCATTCAATTGGCTCATTTTTAATTTGTCAGTCTTGTAATACCTGTCAGTGTGGATGGAGAAGAACGAAGACTATCGGTGGGAACATCCGTCTTCAGTCTCAAATGGTGATGAAAATGGAGGTAAGAACATGGGAGTACATCTATATTATTGTTTCTTCTTATGTCATATTTCAATGTTTTGATATGTATGCTTTTTTGGAGCATGCGGGTGCATTCGAATGTACGCTGAGTTGTAAGTGGCAGACTTCACGCCCGAAAAGTTGGGGTTGGCATCTCTGGCAGAATGTACAATGGGAACCTATATTAAGACGGCTTCTATTTTCCTTCTTTTTCATCCCCAAATAACAGAACTAATACGTATGTGAAGGTCCCCAATATATCTCTCACTTTCAATTTTGCCTAGCCTATCGTATTGGCCTTGGGAACTGAGAATTTCCAAATGTTCCGAAACCATTTGCAAATCCAATTGATTTCAAACTTATCCACTTCAGTAGTCAAATACTGAAAGAACGTAGGTAACCTTATTGTTTAATTGGGCATGGACTGTCATGGTTATCCCCACTCACGATCAGAACTTGCAACAACTGGATGGTTGGAGTTGTACAGTTACTGTGATTTTTTGGCCTATAGCCTATATGCATGGAAGCCCAATAGCTCAATAGTACTGATCGGCCAAATGTTTGCGACATGCACCTTGAGGAGGGATTTGCATAGAAGTTTTATGCAGCACTTGCTGCATGCTAGCGGTCCTCTTTTTATACTGAATGTGGCAATTGCTGTATTTTTTCCTAACCATCTATTTGCAGGCCACTAGGGTCTAGGATTGTGCCATGGGGCATGATCCATCTGCGGTGGGTGCCATTAGACTTATGGATAACAGAAACATTGTCCCCACCTAACAAACTCGAGACCCGAAGACACTGCATTCTGGAGGATCATATAGTTGATCTTGAATCTCAACAAAAAGACCTGATCAGCATTGATCACAGATTTCATCTCGCATTTTCAGCTTGCAATCTGTTGGGAATAAAAATATTTCAACTGATATAACTCACTTGTCATTTGTGGTTTCAGAGGCAGCGAGTCCTGTGAAGGAGAATTGTCAGGACCAGAGAGAAGCCCTCCCCGGTGAGCCCCGCTGTGTCATCTGCGGCCGCTATGGTGAGTATATCTGCGATGAGACGGATGACGATATTTGCAGCAGTGAGTGTAAACAAAATCTCCTTAACAGGCTCGCCAACTCACAGAAACCAGTACATCTCACCCCATCTGTAAAATTACCCATCAGTGATGAATGCTTTTATGTCAGGGACGATGATACTTTGCAGCAGAATTGCTTAACCATACACCAGATTGAATCCCTGAGGAAAAAGATTGACATCCGAGTCAAGGGAGAGTCTGTCCCACCTCCTATCTTGTCATTCTCATCTTGCAATCTTCCCCAGAAGCTCCAGGAAAATCTAGAAACTTCTGGATACGAAATACCCACACCGGTCCAAATGCAAGCCATCCCAGCTGCTTTAAATGGCAAGAACATGCTTGTTTCTGCCGAAACCGGGTCAGGCAAAACAGCTTCCTTTCTAATTCCTATAGTTTCTCGCTGTACCAGCATAAGATTACAGCATCCATCTGATCGCAAAAGGCCTTTGGCAATGGTTCTAGCACCGACTAGAGAGCTTTGTGTGCAGGTCGAGGAACAGGCGAAGATGCTGGGGAAGGGTCTGCCTTTTAAAACCGCACTCGTCGTGGGCGGTGATGCAATGGCATGCCAGGTGTACCGTATCCAACGGGGGGTGGAATTGATTGTTGGGACCCCTGGAAGGCTCATTGATCTCCTATCCAAAAACGATTTTGAATTGGAAGAGGTTTCGACTCTAGTTTTGGATGAGGTGGACTGCATGCTTCAAAAAGGCTTCCATGATCAGGTGATGCAGATCTTCCGGGCCCTCTCTCAGCCTCAGATATTGATGTTCTCTGCAACGATTCCTCAAGAGGTGGAGAAGATGGCGAATTCAATGGCTAAAGATGTGGTTTTCATCTCCATTGGGAAGCCAAGTAGGGCAAATGAGTCAGTGAAGCAGGTGGTGATATGGGTGGAATCTAAGCAGAAGAAGCAGAAGCTCTTTGAGATACTGACGAGCAAGCAGCATTTCAAGCCACCCGTTGTCGTGTTTGTGGGGTCTAGGCTCGGGGCTGATCTTTTGTCCGAGGCGATCACGACCATGACTGGATTGAAGGCCCAATCGATCCACGGGGAGAAGGCAATGAAGGAGAGGAGGGAGAGCTTGCAGCTATTTTTGACAGGGGAGGTTCCGGTGATGGTGGCAACAGGTGTTTTGGGGCGTGGCGTGGATCTCTTGAGAGTAAGGCAGGTCATCATCTTTGACATGCCGAATTCAATGAAGGAGTATGTTCATCAGATAGGGAGGGCTTCGAGATTGGGAGAGGAAGGGACGGCGATCGTGTTCGTGAATGAGGAGGACAAGAATCTGTTTAGAGAGCTGGTTGAGAATCTGAGGTCGGCGGGGGCTGCTGTCCCACGTGAGCTTGTGAATTCGAGGTACTCGACGGGTTATTACTCTGTCGGAAGGGGACAGAAGAAAAGGAAGCATGGGTCTTGAGGTTTCAGAAAGCCGGCTTTCTTCTGTTTGGGTTATTGATTTCTTCCCCTACAGAATCAGTTGCTGCTGTTGATTCAGTGTACTCAACTGAACGAAAATGCATGATGGATTTGGGCCAAGCATTGTTGCTGATGGGTGGATTGGACTTCTCTGTCTTGATTGGACTTGGATTATCCATGGTATTTGCAGTGCTTTTCTGGCCATTGAGTTGGGATCGAACCTGCCGGAGGCTTCTGCATTTTTATGCACAAAAGAGATGCAGTTTAGTGCAGCAATGGGTCCCATATCATTGTGAAGAGAGGAACTATGGGGTCCTGATGCAATGGAACATGAATGGTCCCTAGGGCCCATAATTAAGGTATCCTGATCGTTGATTTGAAGGAACCACAATGGATGGCGATGCCAAAAAAGACTATGATTAGATGATTGAACCCTTCGATTAGTGACCTACAAACAATCAGTCAGGGAAGAACACAACACTGGTCTGAAATAATAGTCCTAGATGCTGGATATAATAATCTGTTCTGGGTAAGTTTTGCATCATTGCAGCATATTTATACTCTTAAGGTCCATCATATCAGCAGTCTGGATCACTGAACCATGGTCCCCTCTTGTGCAAAATGAATGCATCTGGACAGCATGATCGCCTGATGGATCAGGACCTCGTACTTATTCTTTGAGGGGTGCATTTAGATCAGGGCTGGTTTGGTGAAATGTACCGTGGACAGGCGACAGTTTGGTTGATCCTGACTAGCATGTTGCTGTTTTAAGTATGGTTGGACTAATAATGTGTATTCACCTTTGACTAAATTTTTATTCCATATATATGGTTTTGAATTTTTATGATTTCTATTCCTTTGCATTGAATTACATCAGAAGAGGAAGTGTTTGCAGTCATGCATGTGCATGTACAGATGCACTAAGCACAAGTGGCCCACCTGTGTGTTATCTGATGCATTTTCCAGCAGTTCCTATTTGGATGTATTGTAGCCTAAAAATCTGGCTGGCCAACTTATCAAGTGGGCCACACATGTAATGTGGGAGTGGTTACGAGTGGTGTCTGCATATTTATCTTCTGTTCTTAATTCTTATAGAAGTATGCAATTTGTTTTATTTTATTTATTATTTTTTTTAATGAGATTTTGGATTGGTGACCCCATGTTGAACAGTCCACTTATACAAGTTCTGGTGTTAGCTCATATATTCAGCCATTTATTCGATGTGTCAGCTTTCCATTGTACCAGACTTTTGAAGATTGCTTCTGCTCTCAGAATGTAAAGATGAGTGTTTTTCACATCTTTTGTAGATTGTGGTAATAAAGTAACTTGTGAAAAATGGTTTTCTTTTTCATGATTTTTTTTTTAAATTAAAAAAAAAAAAAAAAAGGAGAGATTTCCCATTCTTCCCAAAAACCTAAGAATTATGTTTTTCACTCTGTTTTTTTTTTTTTTTTTTTATAAATAAATTTTAAGGTTTCACCTTTTGAGCATTAGCCTTTCCCTAACTTTATGAAATCACATATGCTAAAGAAGCAACTTTTTTCACTTATCCATGGTTTTCTAATATACGATGTTGTCATCGTCCTTTTCAAATATACCTTTAAGATTCCATCAATCCAAAATCGTATTGCCTGCAAAAGAAGTTTTGGAAGCTAGGTGGAGAGCCCTCTAATGTAAGCTAGGTGGAGAGCCCTCTAATGTTTGAGGACGTGAGAGGAAAAAACAAGGCAGATCCAAAACTCAAGCGAGCCACACTAGAAGAAACAATGGGGATTGAACAACCACGGTTGAAACATTTGTATAACTAAAGAAGTTTTGTATCAGGCTAAGTTTCAATGGTAGGCATTCTTTTCCTCACTTTTCCTTCTCATGTGGCCTTCTTGAGTTTCGAATTGAGCTGGCAAAACCGATGGACATGGTGGATTTATCACAAACATTACGATGGCCCCACCTAGCTTCCCAGCATAGGAACTTCCTACGAGAGCCTTTCCCAGCATCTGGGAGCCCTTCCACTTGAGTGATCATCCGTGCCCATTACCATATCAATGGACAAAATATTTCTTGAGTTTGCTTGTCATTTATCAAACACCATTGCTAACGTTTAAGCTGTGATAAGATGAATGCCTGACCTATGTCGAAAATAGAGGCCTCCCCCTCCACTAAGGCAAGGAAAGGTTAAAAAATATTCCATTCAATGTGCACACCCATGTCATCTGCATGCTGGGACCCACCTCGTGTAAGGCACAGATGTCCTACACGTGTGCCATATGTTTATGGGGCGTTCAAACCTCAGGTTGGATAATACTACCTAATGAGAAACATCTCAAGTATTTATTAGCATGAGAATTAACTTGCTTTGCTGATGATTAAAACTAACCTTCTTCAAATGCTTTGGCGGATGCACGCATACAAATTAAAAAAACGAGCTTTACAAAAAGTCAAATAATTTTCCTCTTCAAGTGGTTATAAGGTTACAATTTATTATTATTATTATTTTTTTTTTTTGGTACTAGCCATTCATTTGTTTTGATATATTGTGGCCCACCTTAGGTGTGAAATGGTGAATTTATTTATTTATTTATTTTGTCTTTTTGCATCGAGATCCAAACAGTGTAGCTTGCCTATAGAAAGCTCAGATTTCACACATGGGTTACCATGTGACACATGCACCTGCTTGTGGATATATACGGCTCCCACATGAGTGTGAATGGTCCAGATCGACGATTAGACTAATCAATCAAAATATTCATTTTGTAGACAATTACTTGGACGGATAGGAAGCTTGATCAAAGTATTTCTTGATGACATGGTAAACTCAAGCAGGATCACTAGATGGGTGACTAGACTAATAATTAGACACTTTATTATAGATTGATTTGTTGTGGAAATTGTTGTCAGATGTCTTCAGTATAATTAAGATTAAGATAAACAACTAAATGCCATCGAGAAAATAAATAATAATTCCAATTACTCAATAAACATTTTTGGAGTTGTTACTCAATGCCATCAAAGGTGTCTCTAATGTCATTGACTGATTTTCCGTGACTATCAATGCCATCAAAGGTTCCATCAACAGGGCATGTAGAATTAGTGCTCATTTGTTTCTAATTTTGACGGTGATCATATATATATCAGGTATAGTTGGAATTAGGAGTCTTCAAAGTTAATGTTAAGACATTCTTAAAAGGTGTTTCGTAACAAAATTAGGGTTTTAGAAAAGATTTTAGAGTTGTTCAGATTAATAAGTCCATTCATATCTTATATTATATAGTTTCTTAATTGATTGTTTCACTTTGATCCTGCAGACATTTTTAGTATAAAATTCATGAATTTTCCATGATGTGTGTTTTTGTGTGTGTGTGTGTGTGTGTATCTCTGGTTTTATCTTGTTTGGTTGACTACGAGATTGCTTTGGTACACAAATTTCAAGTTCATGCAAGGTGCACTTAAATGTTCCCTTCTCCAAAGTAAATATTTTTACACATCACAAGATTTGGAAAATCCACGTAGCATAGCTGTTTGGCAATCCGGGGCCTTGCTGGGCCTACTGTGGATGGACCATAAGCAAAAAGTTTCTTTGAGAAGATAACACATCTGCTATTTTCTTTTCAAATTTGGACCACTCACTATTTTACTTTTAAACATTCATTCGATAACCATTGATTGGACGGTTACGATCACTTAATCAATATGATTTCAGATATATGCTCCATCCACAATGGGATTCACAATTTTGGACGGTCCGGATTGCTTTACATCATTGCCACATGCGAGGACGACAGTGACATCCATTTTAAAAATGGTGTAAAACTAACATGGGAGTCCCACCTAGCCACCGATGGAGGCCTATTTTTCGCATTATAGACAGCTTTCCAATTCGTATAAGTGGGGCCAACGGTTCTAATCTAGACAATGGTCCATCGATGACCACCCTTGATGCAGCATGCTCCAAAAATTTCCTAGATCAGATGATCCCAGCCATCAAATTTAGAAGTTCTTTTAGATCGATGTAGATTGCTGTTCTATATCCCTTCCTAGCCGTTTATCTGTAGGCCGCAATTCAAGAGTTAAGATTGTCCTACTGAAGAGATCTTTTCAGGAATGGTCCATCCATGGTGGGGCACAACAGACCAATCGTATGGATTGTAGAACCATGGACCCCACCTTCCAGAATCTAAAACACGTGCACACTGTGCAATACGCTGGCCACGTATTGTATAGGAGAAAACTTTGATACTCTGCCCGGTGTTTTGATGATACGCAGGCACATAGATATTACTTAGAAATTACAGATGTGGCAAACAAGTAGTAAAATTAAACCGTCCAAATTATACTAACTACTGTAGATATATCACGAACTAAAAATTAATCTTATTTGATTATCTCAATATCAGATTGGTGGACATTTATTGTACGGTTAAAAAAGAAAAATAGCCAACTTTCAAATTTCCGCAATCAAGTGTCCACAAATCTGAGGTTAGAATTCTTCAAAGAATAAGATATTAGGATTTTGACTTTGTGACAGTGACAGTCAGCTGCGCAATCCATTCGGTCTACTTGAGTTAGCATTTGCCACGTGCACGATTTTTGAGCGCCTGCGTATCAAGTGTCAAACGCGGCCTGAGTATCGTATAACTCATTTTATAAACGGCCTCTTCACTCCCGCGCTTGTTCACGAAATTGAAAAAAACGCAGAGAGAGAGAGAGAGAGAGAGAGAGAGAGAGAGAGAGAGAGACGATGACTCTTCTCTGTTTCTTACTCGATCTTCGAAGCTTATCGCCTCAATTACTCCGAGAGCTAAAGCAGGTACAGAAGAAAACCTAATTCATTCTCTTTCTCCAAAAATCTCCATCCCATTCCCTTCAATTCATGACACCTCTCTCTCGATCAGTGCTTGTTGCAGCTTGCAAATCTATACGCAATCTCGAGAAATGGAGAACGCGGATCAACGGATATCCTTCAAGATCGGATCGGTTTGTGCTACATCCATAGAGACAGATCTTCCTCTTCTCCTTGTTCCGATGACGAGGTAGCTATTATCTTTAATTCGAACCCCCAAATTGACTATTTTAGGGTTTCCTTTCTGTAATTCTATGATTATGTGAAGAAGAAGAAGAAGAAGCTGCTTTGACTTCGGGAGCAGATTTTCAGCTGATATTGATTTTTAAGGAACTGAAATAGGAACGGAAATGTTATTTCCAGGCCCGAAAATTGATAGTTCCACCTACCTGAAATTTTGTCCTGGTCACTACCAGTGTGACAAGTGTAGCAGAGATTTTGAATTTCTCGTGATAATATCACGAGAAATACACTAAAAGATATTATCACGATATTTTCAAAATTTCGGAAGATTTTAAAATATCACATTTTTAAAATCGTGATGTTAACTCGAAAAATAGTAAACATGTTAAGGAACTTGTTATATAGTTACATATTTTGAGTTCTGTATTTATTATTAAATTATGATAAATATTTTTTATTTTTATTTTTGGCGAGACTTTCCCGATAATATTTTGAGAAAAACCTCAAAATTTGAAAATCTCCTGAGAAATTTACGGGCTGAGAAATTGGTGAAAACAAGATTGGTTGCTATGGTAACAATAGATAGAAACCGGATTACGCTTCTACCGGGTGGAATTGACAATTTTAATGGTGTGGCACTGAATTCACCAAAATGAAACCTGGGTTGGACCCCTAACGGTTCACCACCAATTCTAGAATGGTGGTGAGTCATCCACATTACATATGGAATAGTTTTATGGCGGTCTAGACTGTCCAAAATGATGAAACGATTGTTTCCAGAGCATTGACTGAAAATCAGACCGAGCGGATGATGGCAACCGTCTGGTTTTTCCCATTGGTGTTTGGAGTGATCACTGTTTTATGTTTAACCATCCATTTGGTAGCCTTTGATTGGGTGGTTAGGATTGCTCAATCAGCATGATTCTCCATCCCATACATGCATTCTGCATGCAAGGGTATGAGTCAACACTATTTCGAAAATGGCAGTGAACTGCCAATGAAGTTTCTGAGGGATCTAATTAGGCATGGGCATCTGCTTCTACTCCTCTAATGGGTCTTATTTCGGAAAATAATAAAGGATTTTAAGACTGGTCCTGAACCTCAACAAACTGTAATGATTTTGCTGAGGCTCCTAGATGGATACATGTAGATTGCATTTTTTAGTGATCAGACCTCTTTGATCATGTGGCCCAACCTTTAAGGGGGTATTCCCCAAAAATATCCAGATGGGTGATACTAACTCCTTATTTTTGGCCTTTGATTGTCTAGTGAGGACTTTTTATGTTTGGCCTTTCTGTTCGATGATGAATTTTGGGCCATCCCCGTCCATGGTGGGTCCATCAGATCAATGGTTTTGGATAACCAAACCATGGGCCCCACTTATGTAATCTCTTGGCTTGAGGATATATCAGTGTTTCAAATAGCGCCCGTAGCGTAGCGTGGCTGTAGCGCTACGTAGCGTCCCAAATAGTGTAAATCCCCTGTAGCGTACGCTACAGCTACGTAGCGCGTAGAGTCCGTAGCATAAGCTACAATGTATTTTTTTACTATTTTATTTTTTTAATTATTTTTTTCGCGTTATTTTTTTAATTATTTTTTTCGCGTTTTATTTGTTTCTAATGTTGAGGAATGTGACACTTATATTATACTTGATACTTTTAACCTATGAGATTTTTGTTTCTTTTCATAGTTGTGACTTGTAGTTTCAATTAGACATTATTAATTAAAGTGGTTTGCTTAGAAAGTTGTTGATGTGATAATTATTTGATTTGGCTTATATATGTGGATTGGCTTTTGATAAATGATAACTAATAACTTTTTTGAACATGCTCATAATAGATAAAATGAATCATCTTTTAGGCATTTATATATATATATTCAATTTTTTTCACTATTTATATATTTGTCTTATTTTTAAATTAAAAAAAAATAGAAGTATCGTGTAGCTTACGCTACACGCTACGTATTTACGCTACACGCTATAGAGGGCAGAGTGCTACGCATCACGCTACCGCTATCTAAAACACTGGGATACATAATGCTATGCATGTCCTCTTTCTGAGCTTCATATGATTTGTGTTTCAGAGTAGGATTCACTATAGAGGAATTAATTATATGATCCTTGACCTGACAATATGCACAGGGTACCTGTTTATAATGCAAGTGGGGCCCATGGTTCAGTCATCCTGACCATTGATATATTGTGTCCCACTGTGGATTGAATGTAACTGAAAATCTTTCAGCCAAAGATCTTATCTGTTGAATCTTTGACTTTTTTTCTGTCTGTTACCGTATTTTCTTCTTGATTGTCTGTTCTCAAGACACTGTTCAAAGGTTTAGGATCCTCCAATGTGGGAGATTTTTGAGGTATTTCCCATCTGAACTGGACGACACTGATTAATGGTATGTCTCACTGAACTATGGCTGCATTTCTGAAAAAGCGGATCAGACGGTAACTAAATCTCAGAAGACTTTAACAAGTGGGCCTTACAAGTTACTAGGCCAGCCAATATTCAAATTGGAAACATTCACTGCTGCATATATGCTCTTCAAACTTGGAGCTCGGTTCTCGATGATATGATTAGTCTACTAATTTTCGAATGAGTTTCATTAGCTATAGATTCATACATTTCTCTTTTGTGTGAGTAGTCATACTAATTCTAAATCGAATTTCATCAGCTAAAGATCGTGTACAGTCCAAGAGGGAATTTCAATCTCCGTGAATTCCATCATGCTGTTAACAACTTGCCTTCAGATGGCTTCTTACCTGAATCAGGAGTGACTAGAAGCAGTACTCGAGGTATTAAATCACTCTCTATCACTTCATTAAGTAATTGAGAGCAGGGCTGTCAATGGACTGGACTGGAGCCAGGAAAGGGCCAGCTTGAGCCTGGTTTATTTATTAGCCTTAAAATGGAGTCTTACCGATGATTGACTGTGCTTGGGTCCAGCCTTTATGAGTTGGTGGCCTTGCTCTTAGGGTCTAAAATCGAGGCCCAAGCTTGACCAGGGTAGGCCTGGAAGCCTGACAGGTAGCCTAGCCTATTGACAATCCTATTAAAGAGTGTTTTTGTTCCAGCTTTTCCACCAATCCCATGAGATAATGACACTTGATTGCATGCAGATGCAAAGCTCGCAAAGCTGCTGAGCAACAAAGCTTTGTTCTCATGGGGTAGTAAAGATATTCTAAGGAAAGTGATACTGATCACCTCTTGCCTACTACAAAATACGGACACTCTGAGGGAGACTCTAGCGGTACTACAAAGCACTATTTAAAATTGTAGTCTGCATGACCTCCACCTCACATAGGCCGTCCTTGCCAATTATAGGTGTTTGTCAGTCCAGTTGGATCCAATTGGTTGGCTCATGTTGTGTAATGACTGAAATGTGGGTCCATCATGCAGGGGAGCATAACCATCAAACTAATAAGCTTTTCGTCACTTGATGTGGCCTGTTGACCTTTTCAGTGTCCTCATGCAGTCAGTGGGATTCTTGCACTGTCAGCCATCAAGATGGTTCCGCTGGATGAATGGTTCCAATCACCTAGGGTGGGCCCCATGTATGGTGGAGGTTCCACAAACTAGATGTCGGGGTACTCCTATTTGCCCATGACTAACTGCCTTTTTCAATAGGGGTAGATTATGGTTTGTGTTTGGCACCAGAAACTCTTCCTCTACATATGTGGAATACATGTATGTTGATACAGACTGTCCGAATCATAGGCCCCATTTTTGGATGGGAGCATAGCATGAAAATCACATTTTTGGATGATCCTACAAATCTGATTTTGCCCAATATACTTAGATATCTGTCCTCTTTCTTTTCTAAACATTTATTGAAGACCAGTAATTGACTGATCAAGATCATTTAATCTTTGTGATTTCTGGCCTATGTTCCATCAACAACTGTCCCAAGGACTGATTTACATGTATGGTGGATGCGCCACACTCCATGATTGAAAACAACTACTCTAGGAATTTGAGAATTCTGACTTGAACATTCTGTTTTTTCCCAACAGGATGCAGCAGAGCAATGCGTTTCAGTGGAATTTGTGGTCTTGGAACAGGAGGCATGCCAAAACGATGACACGTGTGAAAATGCCAAAGAATTTATGAACAGCATCTCCGACCTTGAAAACTGCTTGCTTAGAAGTTATTATCCTGGTATGAACATCGGTCTATCCTTCACGGCTAAATAGAACTTATGATGATTAATCATACAACTTGGATGCGTTTGACAAAAAAATAGGTGTAAGTTACCTATTATTAATTCATCCAAGCATACCTTATTCTGTTTTGTGTGACAGTTATTTTAGAAACTAGAGATGGTTTTAAATGGTTGTAAGTCTGTTAGAATTGCTGGGCTTCCAAAATATGCTAGTTCTGGTGTCTCATCTACAGCACATATGGTATGCATTTAGTCAGACTGTGGAGTGTGGACACCATCATGGTGGAGCATAGGTTGAAATATCACTGATTGGACAATCATAAGTTATAATTTGATCTTGCCCATTAAATTTAGAATGCTGACATTTGCCTGCCTTTGTAATGTCTGGTAGATGGACAATTGCAAAATTAGGATTGTTGGTATGATTTTGGGCTATGCTCCATTCATAATAGGGCCCACAATACGGGATGGTTTGGATTGATGCCCATGTATGCCACTTATAGTGTGGATGAATTGCCACCATTTTACTAGGGGCACAACTGCAATGGCCTGGGCCCAACTCGCCAGTGTTGGGCACTTGGGTTTGGGCTCTCTTGGGTCCTGCGAGTTGGACCTGGGCCTAAAATTCAGGTCCATAACTAATTTGGGGGCCAGTTTGGGCATTGCTTGTCATGGCCTTAAAGCCCGGCTGTGCCTAGACATCAATTATATGCATGCGATTGGTTTCTAGACTGTAAGCTATCTGTGGTTTCTAGCAGAGCGGCTTGGATCTCATACAAATGATATACTATGTTTAAATCATTGATATCTTAAACAAAACAAATCCGTCAATACCTTTTGTGTATGAGCTGAGTTTGGATCCTGGCCAGAGATGGTTTGGCTGGGCCGGGGCCTCCATTTCATGCCATGGGTTGGACAGGCAACATGATTCTGGCACATGTCAGGCTTGGGTGGGGATAGGCTGAGATGGGCCTGACTCAGCACTAAATTACTTGCAGCTCTCTTTGATGTGCAAAGCACTCTTATCTATACAGATGGCACACAGGTACAAGAACCATTCATCTTCTGGCTCCACTATGGATGGTCCATACCTCAAAAATCGCGCTCATCTGACAATCCTATCCACTGGTTGGAGGAATTTTACTCATTGATTGTGGACCATGGGTTAGATTTTATTGTAACCATCACTTTGCAAATTTCAAGTCCTTTCGGTATATTTTTGGTATGGTCCATCCATGGTAGGGCCACCAGATGAATGGTACATATCTCATTCATGCAGGCCACGTGCATAGAGATGGAGGATGCCTAACGTATGGGTCCAACCCCAGATCACGTCCTGAAGAAACAAGGCACTATAATGTTAACTAACCAATGACTTTTTTTTTTTTTCAAACAGAATGAAATGGTGTCATATGAAAGTATTCCCCATTGAATATCTGGTTGTTTGGCTTTCTTGCATTTATTGCTTTCCTTTTGACATGATGGAGGTATTTTATTTTAGAGTGCTTGTTCAAGGGCTGAAATAAAATGGTCCTTTCATGCTTATGAGTTTATTTATTTGTTTATTATTATTTTTTTTGCATTCAATTATCCTTGCCAATGTATAGTATTTAGAGCTGGTTCTCAGAATATCAGTCCACCCTACACATGGCAACTATACACATTGGTGGTGCATCTGATCATCCATCTTATGGGCATTACTACGAATGGCCTAAGGGCCTGTTTGGAATATGGGATTAGGTGGTATGGAATTGCATTTGGTCCAATGTAAATTCCATGCAGCATTTGGAAACGATGGGAAAGATTGGATTAATCCAGCTATCATATCATCCAGTCTTAGCAGGAGATATGGCAGGATTTCTAGTGGATTTCAAAATCCACTACATATGTGTCCCCACATTGATGCATGTGTTTTATGTACGCCATCCATCCACATGCGCCTTTTACATATGACAATCGAGTTGCATATGCATATAGGTGACCAGCATCAGTTGTGAACTCTGGTTTGTTTATTACAATTCCATGGTCCACCAAATGCAGGTTTTTAATACAACATTTTTCCCAAAGGAAGAATATGATCCCAAATGTGGGATTGGACAGTCAAAATACCATGGTATTTCCATACATATAATCATTGTGTAATAATGGTGTTAATTCCACCTAATGTAATTCAATAACATTTGATCCTGCGTTCCAAACGGGCCCTAAATGTATGAAAATCTACATGATTGGTCAATCCCAACCATCTGATCCATGACCCTTGAAAGGATGGTAACTTGTGGAAACAGTCCATGATCCTCATGAAATGAGGACATTTCCAGTTGGCAGTCCATGGGAGGGCACACCAAATGTACGGAAACTGACCTACCTACCTCGCATCCACATTACAGCGGTGATGGACAATAGGCACATCTTGATGGATAGGAAATGTGAGTTTATTTTCAATTTATGTTCTGTTTACTAAGAAAAAGTAAGAAATTAATTGCATGTAGATACACGGGTCTTGGCTGGACTTGTAAAGAGATGGCTACAGGAGCTGAAGGATGAGATAGAGGAACCATTGCAAGCTTTCTTTCTCTTCAAGAACAGTCTCATAGGCTCTGTGAAGCAGATCTTCTGCAACTTGTTTGCTTCTGCCACCCATATCATTGATGGTTTCAGCCCCTGCCAGGTACCACACATTCTGTGCCTGTCTTTCACTCAAATGCTTTGGAGCATGCATATAATACATAATTGCATGGTTAAGAATATGCCTGATGCTAGTACATTTAATCTCATTTTGTCTTGATTTGTTAGGACTAATCTCAAAGTGAGAAAAGTCCCCAAAAACAGCTGTATTTGCTGGTTGTGGTGAACACATGGTATGTTGGATAATATGTTGAATTAAATAGACTATAAAATCGAGAACCAAAAAAGGAAAATAAATTTAGAGAAAGAAAAACTTATTGAATTGAGTCGAGGCGTGACTGAGTCACTCGGCTTGAAATCGAATTTGCTCCCCTTGGACAGCGTCCCAAGTGCAACAGGTTTCCAGAGCAATCGACCTCCAGGATACAACGACTATGACCCGGTCTCAGCGGTGCACTCACTGTACACGGGCTCGAACCACTTGCAGTTTAATCCGAAAGTGCTGAGTTGACTTAGCAATGAACTCAGTAACAATGGTAAAATCGTATCAAAGAGAGTTTTATAAGACAGATTATTTTCATCTTTTGAAACTGGAATCGGAAGTCTTTATATAGACTCCGAAATGGTGCATAAGCACCCTTTACAAAAGGTTAGGTCCGTTGGGTTTAAACCCAACAGGGGCGACCAACCGGAAGGGAAACATCTCTCTGGTTTAAAACGAAAAGGCGCAAGTGCGAGTACACTCTCGCACATACAGTCCTGCGAGTACCCATACACACACACCCACGCGAGTACACTTACACCGCACCCGCACCCGCGCCCAGCCCAGCCCAGCCCGTCCTGTCCCGTCCCATCGCGTCGCGCAAGCGGACACGGACTCGGCTCGGCTCGGCACGGCTCGGCTCGGCGCGCGCGCGTGCGCGTGTGTGATCAATAGCATAGATTAGAGCTATTGGCATAGCCCCCCCACAGGACCAAATTCACATGCCCCCTGAAAGGGGCTCAAGCCGTAGGCAAAAAGCTTATCATATAAACAAGAGAATTTCTCTTGTCAAATCCGATGTGGGACAAAACCAACACCTCAAAAACACCAAAATTTAAATGTGGAGGGAAAACACCGAAATTTAAAAATTCAAATTTTTAATATTATTTTAAAACAAATACAACAATCCCCCACATGTTTTAAAATAAAATGCTTTCGGATTAAAACGAAATAGTTGTGCAATGGTGCCGGTGTCACCATAGACTTGAACCGACATTAGAGTAAGCAAGACAGGTCTACAGGAATCAGGTGACACCATAGTCTTGAACCTGAATCCTTTTAATATAGATCGCAAGTACATGCCACTCACACAACTCTTCCTCTGCAAGTGATTCTGTGGTTCGGTGCGTTTCGGCCATACACCATTACCTGAATTTCATGAGTGCTCTAGAGAATTCGTCTAGATTCTCATAAGTAAAGAAGCGGCCTCCACCTCCACACCCATATAGGTGAATTCCATCAAGTGTATGCAGCAACTGTATACACCACCAAATATATGGCTATGGATCCATTAAGAGTTCTAAAAACTCATCCTTCTGCATTGCTGCTCGCACTGTACACCATAGAAGGGGCTCATATAACTCAGTGCAATCGTCTACCTCGTGTCTTGTTGTTTACCCATTGAACCTATCTCATGGGATCTCCACTTGTATAGGTTGGGTTACCGACACTGGCAGCTCATATATTAGGCTCAGCCCCATTCCCTTCGATGTATCATTGACTAACTTTTTAGATAGTCCTTTGGTCAGAGGATCTGCTAGATTCTTTTCTGACCTTACAAAGTCAATAGATATGACTCCATCACGTAACATATGTTTCACTATGTTGTGTCTGAGTCTAATATGCCTGTTTTTTCCATTATATATTTTACTTTTTGCTTTCGCTATAGCTGCTTGACAGTCACAATGAATAGACATGGCCGATACAGGCTTTGGCCACAATGGTATATCAGCTAAGAGATTTCTAAGCCACTCAGCTTCTGATCCAGCCTTTTCTAAGGCAATAAACTCGGATTCCATAGTCGACCGAGCAATACATGTCTGCTTGGTGGACTTCCAAGAGACTGCTCCTCCACCCAAAGTGAAGACATATCCACTAGTGGATTTTGTCTCATCTGAATCACTGATCCAGTTAGCATCACTATATCCTTCTAATACAGTAGGATAACCATTATAATGTAAACCATATGCCATATTGCCTTTTAGGTATCGCAAAATTCTAGACAATGCATTCCAATGCTCTTTTCCAGGGTTATGTGTATATCTACTTAGCCTTCCTACTGCAAAAGTTATGTCAGGTCTAGTGCAGTTTGTTAGATACATGAGGCTACCAATTATTCTGGAATATTCCAATTGAGACACACTATTTTCTGTATTCTTCATGAGAGTCACACTATAATCATAAGGAGTACTGACAGGTAAATAGTCAAAATGGTTAAACTTTCTCAATATCTTCTCAATGTAATGAGATTGTGATAATATAATAACACCATTTTTCCTGGTTACTTCAATACCCAAGATTACACTTGCCTCTCCTAAGTCTTTCATGTCAAACTTAGATGACAAGAATTTCTTAGTTGCATTAACTAATTTAATATTAGTTTCAAAAATAAGCATGTCATCAACATAAAGGCATATAATAACATAATCATTTCTAGAAATTTTACTATATACACATCTATATACATCATTTATAGGATAACCATTTGATTTTAAAACACCATCAAATTTTTCATGCCATTGTTTAGGAGTCTGTTTTAAACCATATAGTGATTTAATTAGTGTACATACTTTATTTTCTTTACCTAATATCTTATAACCCTCAGGTTGCTCCATATATATTTCTTCTTCTAAGTCTCCATTTAGGAAAGCCGTCTTAACATCCATCTGGTGTACCACTAGTTTATATATGGAAGCTATCGCTATTAAGACTTTAATAGTTGTAATCCTAGTTACAGGGGAATATGTATCAAAGTAATCTATTCCTTCCTTTTGTTTAAAGCCTTTCGCTACCAACCTAGCCTTAAACTTATCGATAGTTCCATCTGATTTTAGTTTCTTTCTAAACACCCATTTGCAGCCTATTGGTTTGTTACCAGGTGGTAGGTCTACAAGTTCCCAAGTATTATTAGATATAATAGATTCTAACTCATCATTTATTGCTTCCTTCCAAAAGTTGCATTTGGAGAGTTAATAGCTTCTATATAAGTTGTAGGATCATCTTCTGCTAAGAATGTGAAAAAACCATCTCCTAGGTTAGTTTCTTTTCTAACTCTAATACTTTTTCTTGATTGTATCTCTTCTACTACTTTCTCGTAAGCATTTTTACTAGTAGACGCAATATCTGATTCATTAACTTTTTCTATTCCTATATATTTAGATTTCATAGGGAATACGTTCTCAAAGAACTCTGCATCCCTAGCTTCTATAATTGTATTAGGATCTATAATATTATCCTTAGTTTTTAAAACTAGAAACCTATAGGCCGCACTGTTTTGTGCATATCCTATAAATACACAGTCGGTCGTTTTAGGACCTAATTTTCTTTTCTTAGTTTCAGGCAATCCTACTTTAGCAAGACACCCCCACACTTTAATATATTTATAACTAGGAATATGATTCTTCCAAAGTTCATATGGTGTTTGTTCAGAAGATTTAGATGGAATCCTGTTTAGGATATAACAAGCAGACAGAATTGCTTCTCCCCACATATTTGAGGGTAAGCCTGAACTATTTAACATGGCATTCATCATTTCTTTTAGAGTTCTGTTCTTACGTTCTGCTATTCCATTTTTTTCTGGTGTATAAGGAGCTGTAGTTTCGTGAATTATTCCATTCTTTTCACATAATTCTCTAAATTGAGAAGATTCATATTCACCTCCTCTATCTGTTCTAAGTCTTTTAATTTTTGTATTTAATTGATTTTCAACTTTAATTTTGTATTTAGAAAAAGCATCTAAAGCTTCATCTTTGTTCCTTAATAGATATACTCTAGTGAACCTAGAGTAGTCATCTACAAAAGTTATATAATATCTTTTTCCACCTCTAGACATGTGATTTCTAAAATCACCTAAATCACTGTGTATCAACTCTAATAGAACAGATGATCTTTCTATTTGTTTAAAGGGTTTTCTAATAAATTTTGATTCTACACATGTTTCACATTTTTCAAACTCTTCATTAAATATATTAGGTAATAAACCTGATCTTTTCATTTTCTTTAAAGATGCCATATTCACATGACCTAATCTATTATGCCATAGATAAAAAGGTTCAACGATATAAACAGAACTAGATGTTTTCTTATTATCATTGGATACATTTACAATGAATAAACCATCGCTACAGTACCCCTTACCAACAAAGGTTCCATTTTTAGTCATTACAAGCTTATCTGAATCAAATACTAATTTGACACCAGCCTTATTGAGGAGCGAATCAGAGACCAAGTTTCTTCTAATGTCAGGCACATGTAGGACATCATTTAACATTAGAGTCTTTCCAGAAGTGAGTTTCAGAAGTACTTTCCCTTTCCCTACAACTGGAGACGTTCTAGCATTTCCCATGAACACCTGTTCATCATCTCCTGATACTTGGTAGGAGGTAAACATGCTACGATCCTTGCACACATGTCTAGTTGCACCAGTATCTAGTACCCACTCCAAGTTGTTTACAAGGAAGACTTCTGACACCACCGCCACTACTATGTCAGACTCATTGCCTGTTTCTGTAAGATTAGCTTGCGGCTTATCTTTATTTTTCTTAAGCCTGCAGGTTTTAACATGATGCCCAGGCTTTCCACAGTTGTAGCAGTTTTTCTTTTTCTTGAATTGATTGTTTACATTCTTCTTTTTGAGCCTGCATTCATTTGCATAATGTCCAGGTTTGCCACAGTTATGACAGTTGCCCTTTTTCTTATTATTTGTCCGACTTGATTCCACAAGATTCGCTTTTGAATCTATCTCATTTTTATTTCCTTTTTGGTCCCTGATTCTATTGGCCTCCTCTATTCGTATATGTACGATAGTGGTTTCAAAGAAACACCGTTCTTCTTATGTTTCATTCTATTTTTATATTCTTTCCAGGAGGGCGGTAACTTTTCAATTAACGCTCCTGACAGAAACACCTCATCCAACTTAATTCCTTCTGTCGATAGTTCGTAAATTAGACTTTGAAAGTCATGAATCTGATTTGTGACAGATTTATCGTCTGTTATTTCATAGTGAAGGAAATTAGCAATTGCATGTTTCTTAGCGCCTGCATCTTCTAATATGTATTTCTTTTCTAAAGCAATCCATATGTCTTTAGCAGAGGCGTAAGAAGCATACACATCATATAATTCGTTTGATAAAGAGTTTAGAATATAATTTTTACAATTATTTTCATTTGTTACTTCATTTTGATTTGCTGGATCTATAATAAATGATTCAGATAAAATGTATGAAACTTTTAGGGTGGTAAGAGCGAACATCAATTTCTGTTTCCACCGTTTAAAGGATTGTCCAGCGAACGGTTCGATTTTGGCTAACTCAGTAGAACCATTTACTGTTACTGTAGCCATAGTCTATGTAATTCAACACAAAATTCGATTTCAAGATTGTTGGATAATATGTTGAATTAAATAGACTATAAAATCGAGAACCAAAAAAGGAAAATAAATTTAGAGAAAGAAAAACTTATTGAATTGAGTCGAGGCGTGACTGAGTCACTCGGCTTGAAATCGAATTTGTTCTCCTTGGACAGCGTCCCAAGTGCAACAGGTTTCCAGAGCAATCGACCTGCAGGATACAACGACTATGACCCGGTCCCAGCGGTGCACTCACTGTACACGGGCTCGAACCACTTGCAGTTTAATCCGAAAGTGCTGAGTTGACTCAGCAATGAACTCAGTAACAATGGTAAAATCGTATCAGAGAGAGTTTTATAAGACAGATTATTTTCATCTTTTGAAACTGGAATCGGAAGTCTTTATATAGACTCCGAAATGGTGCATAAGCACCCTTTACAAAAGGTTAGGTCCGTTGGGTTTAAACCCAACAGGGGCGACCAACCGGAAGGGAAGCATCTCTCTGGTTTAAAACGAAAAGGCGCAAGTGCGAGTACACTCTTGGACATACAATCCTGCGAGTACCCATACACACACACCCAGGCGAGTACACTTACACCGCACCCGCACCCGCGCCCAGCCCAGCCAGTCCCGTCCCGTCCCGTCGCGTCGAGCACGCGGACGCGAACACGGACTCGGCTCGGCTCGGCACGGCACGGCTCGGCTCGGCGCGCGCGCGCGCGCGTGTGTGGTCAATGGCATAGATTAGAGCTATTGGCATAGCCCCCCCACAGGACCAAATTCACATGCCCCCTGAAAGGGGCTCAAGCCGTAGGCAAAAAGCCTATCATATAAACAAGAGAATTTCTCTTGTCAAATTCGATGTGGGACAAAACCAACACCTCAAAAACACCAAAATTTAAATGTGGAGGGAAAACACCGAAATTTGAAAATTCAAAATTTTAATATTATTTTAAAACAAATACAACATGGTAGCCTTTGTAAAAGGCAAAAGCATTGTTGCCTCCGTGCTCACCACTAAGGCTATAAATGTGTTGTATATGACAATATTCATATCTGACCTGCTTAGAAGTCTGGTAATCAGGAAAATCTTGTATCTGAATCTGATTTTCTCGGGTCAGATATGGGTGATCGGCTAAATGGATATCCATTGCCAGCTCCTTATACAAGCTTTCGGCCCGAGCATTGTAAAATTCTTGTTTGATTTACACTGGCATAATTTATCCCTAATTGCCCATTTGGTGGCTGCTAGTTGGATTGGTTAAATTCACCCTATCAATGTGATTTTAGGACTCCATCCAAAATGGGTCCAAGAGCTTGGATGATCTGTATTAGGATGTGTGTTTACCATATAGGCTGGAGGATTTAAAAGGTCCTCATGCATCCAAAATGGGACCCATTAGACTGTTGATATGACGGGCCTTACTGTAGATGTAGTATGAGCAAACACTTTCTAGGTTTGTTGATTCTATCTGATCTATCACTATGATTATTTAACATTTTAGTAAAAAATACTAGTAATTGGGTAAATTATGAAAATGCCCTCGGGTAATTGTGTAAGCAGATATGGATATGGTAATATTGGTATTTGACTTGCTTAAAAGTTGGGTAACAAGGTAAAAGATCCCATATCTGAATCTCATTTTCTTGGGTCGGATATGCCATGTAATTGGATAAATGGACATCCATTTCCAGCCCTACTCACCATGTAACTGCATATAAGTTGATATTGTATACATAGATTAGCATATTGGTATTGTATAGGCCGATACGGCTATATCGTATTTGTATCGGTCGGATACGATATGTGATATGGGTTCATATCAGCCCATTATGAAAAATTGGTACCATATCGGTCCATATTGGTCGTATCGGACTGTATCGGCACCTATATTTTATAGTCGTATCGGTTTCATCTTATACAACTTAAAAAGGTTTTTTTTTTTTTTTCATTTTTCTCTTCTATTAATTTCTTTGCAGAGAGAGATTGTTTTAATGGCATTTCCAACTAGATCTAGATCAGATTTGAAGATCAAAACTTGTTTTTTCACATCAAATTGAAGAATCGAAGCTCCTAGGTCCGGTTTTACAAAAATAAAAAAAGGGTAAACAAATATATATATATATATATATATATATATATATATATATATATATATATATATATATATATATATATATATATATTTGCTGTTTTGATTTGGAATCCCATTGAAACAACAATATAAACTATTTCGATCAGATCTTGGTTGATTTGATTTGGATTTGGGATATATATTTTTTTTAAATTAATTATTTATTTCCGCATGTATTTTCTGAAAATTTTAGAAAATGTTTTTAAATTAAATTTTTACTAACTTTTGTTATGATGCTTGAGGAGTATTAGAAGATTATGGATCTACTAATTTGTGGAAGATTTGGGTTTTAATTTTAAATTTTTTTAAATTGTTTTATTTTTTACTTTTTTGATTTACGTAAGTACTTTCTGAAATTTTTCTGAAATTTTCAGAAAAAAAAATTTAAGATAGATTTTTTCTGATTTTTGTTATGATGCTTGATGAATATTAGAGGACTATGGGTCTACTGATTTATTGAAGATTTGAGGATTTTTCTTCTTTCTTTTTTATTATTTATGTAGGTATTTTCTAACAAATTTGGGAAAAATTTTTTAGTTAGTTATTATTAGTATTAGTATTATTATTATTATTATTTAATTCTTATTATGATTCTTAAGGAGTACTAGAACATGGATCTACTGATTTGTTGAAGATTTGTGTTGTTGTTGTTGTTTTTATTTTTATTTTAATTTTTTTTATTTATAATTTATAATTTCTCTTTTATTTATGCATGTATTTTCTAAAAAAATTATAAAAAGGTTTTAAAATCTTAAAAAAAAAAATTCTTGCTATGATGCTTGAGGAGTATTAGAAGACTATGGATCTAATGATTTCACGCATGCATTGATTAAAAAAAATATTTTCTACAATTTTCTATTTTTGAGGTAATTTTTGGGCATTTTCTGTTTTTAAAATAATTTTAGAAAAATTATATTAGTTGATTATTAATCATATTAGGAATATATGATATCAATTCTTGACATATATCAACAATTTAAAAATAAAATAAAATTCAGCACGACACCTTATAGTAGGTCAACTCGTCAGGATAACATTCTTACCAAAGAATGATCCAATACATCATTGAATACATGGTCAAAACACAAAAAAGATATATTCTTGAATATCTCATTTTTCCTATTTTTCTAATATATTTCTGCATTTTTTTGCTTAATTTTGTTTTTTGATTGATACAGGCTGATATAGTCCTGATACTGATATGTGATTGTATCATTTTTCCGCCTGGCCAATACAACGACCGATACCATCATTCAAAACCATGATCGTATATTGACAAATTTGTGAGATGCCACAAATATTGTCTAGTTATGTCCAATCTTATAATCAAGAGGAGACCGGTGCAACAGAAGTCCACATAAAAGCCTGATCACACTAAGATTGTGAATGGTCCTTCAGGTGGGCCCTGTATTCTTCGATCTCGATGGGGATATGATACAGTATCTACAACCCCTAAATATGGCGGTGCAATGCAATGCAGAATTGCATACATAATATGCATATTTGAAGGTCGTTTTATGTCCAGAAAAGAAGACGGAGAACTGCTTTTCCATGCCTTCTCTAAAGTATTTGTGCTGTACAAAAGATGGACCTCATTGTAGACATGATATAGATCAAAAATGGTATAGATGGGATGACCCCAACTGCCCGTTGACTCCAATCCATGTAATTTTTCCCATTGAATGTGGACTGATTCTAATTCTTTATGAGTGTGTTTGTTTAAATGATGTAGAGAGATGCAAGCTTCGGTTGGCTCTGTACAATTGGTTTCATCCAATGGCATCAGTTGTTTTAGTTGCTTATGTTGGCACTTGGCCCTTGCTACACATGGCCAATAAGAGCCCTCTGCATCCCTTTTCTAGTCAGTGCATACACTTCCCTGTAACATGCATGTGCACGGGCACGCACACACACATATGGGTTTTGCTAACACTTCCACCTTCATGGGGATGTTAGCAATGCCCCCCAAATCTTTTAAACGACACATGGGGTGATCTATTATTGACCTGAACTGTTCATTCATTCATACAACTAGGAGCAAGCCATGGTGCAAAACTCATGCCAATTGGGTTATCCTAAACTTCTGATTAATAGCATGAAAATGGACAATCAAGATTGACTAGAGAAACAAAGTAGGTCCAATAATCTTGAAACATCTACTAGATAGATCCCACTTTGTATTTCTTATGATTCTAAAGTACCACTTTGATTTGATTTTTCTAACCACATGATTATGGCTTGTAAACAACAAACAGTTGTAATTGGCCCCATTTGAAGGGTTAGGATCATGATCATCTGATTGTCATGATTCTTGCACCTTGTCTTGCTCCTAGTTGTATGAATGAATGAATGGTTCAGATTGACATAGGTTACCCTATGTGCCATTTAAAAGGTTTGGGGACGTTGCTAACGTACCCATGAAGGTGGCGACGTTAGCAAAACCTTACGTATATGTATTTATGTGTATATCTATCTACTGGTATGTATATTTGTATGCACATGTGGTTATATGCAGTGTTTTGAATAGTGTTTGTGGTGTAGCGGCACCATCCGTAATGTAGCATAGCGTAGCTACGATGCTATGCAACGTTAGCAAATAGTGTAAATCCCCTGTAGCGTAAGCGTAGCGTATGTAGCGTAGGAGTAGCATATGTAGCGTACACGATGCTTATTATTATTATTATTATTATTTATAAGTGATAATTGTATTTTCTACTTAATACTCTTAACCTGTGAGATTTTAATTTCTTTTCATACTTGTGACTTTTGGTTTCAATTAGACATTATTAATTTAAGTAGTTTGTTTAGAAAGTTGTTGATGTGAATCATGTGATAATGATTTGATGTGGTCTATATATGTGAATTGGCTTTTGATAAATGATAACTAGTAACTTGTTTGAACATTGCCTATACTCGAAAAATGAATCATCTTTCAGGCATTTTTATTTTTATTTACTATTTATCATATTTCTCCTATTTTTAAAATTTAAAAATAAAAGTATCATGTAGCTTACGTTACATGCTATATGCTACAGAGGGTTGAATGCTGTGCAACATGCTACAACTATTTAAAACACTGGGTTATACTCAATGATATCCATGGTTAGGTTCATTCCCAACCACTAAGACGGGATTCAATCCTGTGTGCAATGTCTTGTTTTTTGATCAAAATCTGTTTGTAAACATTGAAAAGTCTATTGACTGAGATGGCACATGTATTCCAAGTACAGATACTGATCATGATGGATGGTATTCTTGTTTGGGTGAAGTAAAGAATAAATTTGAGTAGAAATATTTGATCTTGTCCTGAAAAAAAATAGTTAATGTTTGAGAGGTTGTCATGAAGATAATTATATTACAGGAGCATTTTTATAGGCATGCAGGTGTCATGGCTTGCCTGTAGATGGTCCAGTTGGTGACCAGGCAAAGAGGCCTTCTTCTTGCCCGGTTACGGCCAATGAGCTTGGAGCATGTGATTTGGTCGAAAATGCAATGAGGGTAGGAGAACGAACAATCCTGTTCCTGCCCTCCTTCCAGAGCTGTCCAAAGCTCCAACGAGTTTCAACTCCCATTGCTTTCAATGTCATGGAGCGCACCAACTTGGTTTCTCTTAGTGAAGGTAAATCTCGGGCTCACTTTTGTTGCTTTTAGACAGTCTTCTTGGAATCTCAAGAAAAAAACATGACACGCTTGACTCAAGAAGTGAAATTCGTGATTTGGGTGAGTCATATTCTTTTGAACTGTGTGAGCAATGTCATCATCATCATAGCCTTGTTCCATCTCTATCTTAGAATTTTAAATTATTCTATAATCCTCCTTTTCGTCACTGTAAACAGGTGTGGTAATGGGGACTTCCTTTGTTGTAACTCCATCAAGTTGTCATGAGATGGAATCTGCTTCAGATGGATATGATAAGTCAGAGCTGAATATTCAGTGTGGGTAAACCTTACAGATAAGTTCCTGACTTTGGGTGTGAATTTGCTAAATGCGTCAATGGTTCCTTAGTGTTTTTAGTTGGGATTTGGGGCTTTCAAGATTTCTTTAGCTTGAATGCACACACACCTTGAATTCCTATTGTGGGCTATGAATAGTTTGTCGATGCAAGTCCTTGCTTTGAATTCCTAACTTTACTGTGAATATTTCTTTCATATTGGCTGTTTGTTACTCTCTTTGGATCTCTGATTTGGGCTGTGCATTTCTTTGATCATGTTCTTTCTTTCAATGCAGTATTCCATGGGCTTTGTCAAACACTTCATTCTCTGGATCAGGGATTAGTATGCTCGTCAAACTGTAACACAGGAACCATGTGTGAAGCAAACTTCCAGTGCTTCTACATTCTTCAACCTTCAGATAAAGGGCCAATGCTTCTAAGGGTAAATCCTTTTCATCTTTCATGCTGATCCCCATTCTATATGTTTCTTTTTGGTTTTTCTTTTTCTTCTGTCATATGTTGTTGAGGTAGACCTTAAGCCTCTTTACTAGTTTTTCCTTTTCATCCCAAATGAAAAGCCATCATGATTTTTTTATTTTTTGTTGTACGTGTGCCTGTGCACATTCATGTGTTTTGTGTGTTCGTTCACAAACTTCATGGAATTTTCAGAGGCTTGCAGCATCAGAGGAAATTTTGCCCATTCCTGATACCATTGAATCGATGGATCCTTCGACGCCCAAGGAGATAGAAGACTCCATTCAAGCATCATTATCAAAGGTAAGATTTCATTGTTTGTAGCTTGTGTATTTGTCCAGTTTTCGCTCCCATATGTTTTCAGTTTTTTCCATTGCTTTTTTGATCACATCTGTTGAAGTGATATCTGTCAGAAGAACTTAGGACATCGGTGCCAAATTCATTGAATTACACCATGTGCTTTGGAATGAATCAACTCTATGGTTTGCAACTCCTGTCATAACTTAAAGACATCAGTGCCAAATTCATTGAATTACACCATGTTCTTTGAAATGGATGAATGGATTTGCAACTCCCTGAGTGTGGTGGTTTTGAATATTGGCTATGACATGGGTATATCAACTGTGTGTAATCATATCAGGCACCCCAGTAATGCCACACGAGGATGAACCAGTCCATTACAACAAATAGGTTGTATCAGCCCGTAACTGCTGATACTGGCCGATATAGCGCATCTCGGTGCTGATACGAGGTCAATAATAGCTGATACAACCATAAATTGCCCATTTATTTCTAATTTTTTCTGTCATTTTTTCACTTCTTCATTTCAAGCATGGAGGAAGCTTAGAAACACTATAGACTAGATCTGGGCCTATTTTGGAGATCAAAACTTTAGTTGCAGGAAACTAGGTGCCACTCCTGGTTTGCAGTTCAGACTTGCACTCCTGCTCCCTCTGCCTAGCTATTTATGCTTGCTAAAATGTTGAAATAGATGCTTCTGCACTCTTGCAACCAAACTTGTTTCTCCTTCCCTTCACACTTCATGCAACAATAATCACAGTGGGATTCGACGAATCAAAGTGGAATGGGCTATTTTTGGAAAAAAATTGGAACGAGCAATAAACCTTCACTTTTTTTTTTGGTTATTTTACATCTTTTTATCTTATTTCAATGTAGGGGGGGCCCTAATATGCCTAATAATGCTTGATTAATGATTTGTGCTGAATTAGGGCCTACTTGGTTGAAGCAGTTCAAGTTAACCGACAACATTCTTATCAAAGAATATCCGATACACCATTGAATACCAGTTAAAAACAAAAATAATGATAGATTCTGGTGTTTCACATTTTCACCCTGCTCTTCCAATAAATTTTCAAGATTTTGGACAAAAACAATTTAGCCAATACAAGCCCGATACGGTCTGATACACCTTGTATAGCATCGTTTTTGGGACCATCTGATACACCTCCCAATACTACATTTAAAACTAGAGCTGTACATGAGTCGAACCGAGTTGAACTTGGCACAGCTTGGCTTGGCTCAGCCAGTAGCTAGCCCCAGCTCGAACTTGGCTTGGCTCGGTCCTCGAGCCTGACTTGTCAGCTCGGCTCGGTTCAGTTGGCAGCTCGGGCCAGTTCGAGCCTATGCGACATTTTCTCAAGCACATAGAATTTCTCACAGAATGCAAAACAGTAGTAGCAGTTTATAGGTATTTCATTAAACACTCAGTAGGTAGCATCAAAATCAAGATATGAGGGTAGTTTTATAATATAAAGTTTTTATTTTACTTTGTTTATTTTTTATTTTTGTAGTGATTTGTTTCGTATCCATTCCTTCCTCGCCACCAGCCGATCCCACAAAGAATGTATGCACCTGAAACAACACTTCATTGAGTCATTTCATCAAACACTTGGTGAGCAGCGTCAATATCAAAATAACCGAGTCACTGAGCTGATTCGAGTTGAGGTTCGATCCGAGTCAAGTTGAGCACGAGCAAGCTTGAACTCGGCTCAAAATTTTTTCGAGCTCCAAAATCCGGCTTGACTTGGTCTGAATTCAATTTCAAGCCGAGGCAAGTCGAGCTTTTCCAAGTCGAGTCAAGCGAGCTGACCGAGCTAAGTCTACTTGTGTACAGCTCTATTCAAAACCTAGACTTGAACACATGACATGTAATAAGATTTTAAGCAGTTTTGTGAACTAAGAGTGCGTTTGGAGGCACTATCTAATTGATTTGAAGTCATTAGTTTAAGAAGTGGAAATGACTTTCCTTTTGCAGAACTATGATGGTCTGAGCTCTATACTGCAATTATGTTACTTTTAAGTTGGTCTTGAAAGAAAGGTGACTGCAATCTGTGGGCTACTCGTCATAAAAATTCTAGAAAACACTATTACTTGTCATTTCCTCTTGATGAAAACTGAATATTCACAATTTATTGCACTTGCACATCCAAATGCAGCCTAAACAAGCCAATTCACGAATAGACAAATCAAGTCTGCTAACTTAGAGAATAAATGTCACAGATTGAACTAATGGCAAGCTAAAAGCCCTCGGAATTGGATTTACTGGGAACTGTTTGAATCATGGAAGCTACATGGGAGTTGAACCAAACAAAATTGTGAAGTTGATCATAATGATCAGGACCTATGAAACTACATCAAGGCCACATTTCTCAGTGTTGGATAGAGACTAGGTGTTAGACACAGAGAACCTGAAAAACCTGAAATAGTGACTTGTCCTATAGATATCTAATGACGTAAAAAATGTATTATTTATGCATGTATGTATAACATATAGCTTTATAGATCTACATAGATAAAAACAAACTAAGAATTCAAGTACTTAAATACTGCTAAAATATAAGAACAGATAAATTATGGTTTCTCAACCGTCGTAATTGACTTATATTCAACACCTCTTCAAGTGACTCACTTCTCTACAATAGGGTCCTAGAGAGTTAATCTGGTGGGTGTTGGGAAAGAAAGGAGTTTCATGAGAATGTATTAAAATGATGAAGGATGTGCATGAGGGAGCTGTAACAATGTGAGGACCACTAGTGGAGAGACAAGTGAGTTCCCAATTACCGTTGGCTTGCACTAGGGGTTGGCATTGAGCCTATACATTTTTACAATTTTTTTTTTTTTTTTTTAATTTATTATTAATATTATTATTATTATTATTTATTTACAGATGAATAAACGAGGCATTTGCAGGAAGAGATCCTATGTTTTTTTTTTTTTTTTTTTGCAAATGACATAGTTTTGATTGATAAGACGAGGTAGGGCATAAATACAAAACTAGATTTGTAGAGGGGTGCTTAAGAATCTAAGGGGTCGTTTGGAACCATGGATTTGGGGGGATTTGAGGGGATTTCAAACCCCCTGGTTGTTTAGCACCATAAAGTAACTGGGGGTTTCAAATTCCCTCAAAGAGGGGGTTTGAAATCCATGGCGAGAGCTTGGATTGCATCTAAAATACTTACCAGAGTTGCATATGTAATATGTATGTCACTAAACTATTAAACTATTGTGCACATGGCCCCACACCTAAATTTTGGTGTGTCGTCTAATGGTTGGAGCAAATTTCATATAATTATCATGGCGGGCATGTAAAATCAAGGGTGGACATCTCTCTTCCAATTGTTTCCTTTGGTATGACCCACTTGGTCTTGAATCATAGGCCCTTTTTTTTGCGGGGGGGAGGGCTTGGACCTAACATGGGATTATACATCTAATGAATAGAGTGGATCTCACATACACATCATGTTGGGCTTTGTCAAAAATCAAGGGCTGGTGTCCATGTCCCCACTATTTAAAAATATATAGAGATTTCAACTGATATATTTAAAAAAAGGATTTTATGGGATGCCCACTCTTGATTTTTTAGAGGGCCCTCCGTGATGTTTATATGAGATCCACTCTGTTTATTAGAAGTGTAATCCCACATTAGGCTCACGGCCAAAAAATTAGGTTGACTCAGGATTCAGGCAGAACGCACCAAAGGAAACAGTTGGGAGAGATGTCCACGTTGATTGTTACAAGGCCCACCATTATGATTATATGAAATCACTCTAACCATTAGATGCCACATAGGCCCATCCTTGATTCAGCTGGGCCACATCAATGGAAATAGTTTGGAGGGTGAGTGTTGCCCTGCATACTGTTTCCAATGATGTGGTCTACATGAATAATGGATCGGGCTGATTATTGGGCCCTAGGCCTAACATGGGTTGACTCACCTAGTGGTAGGGGTGGATTTCACATAAGCATCATGGTGGGGCCAACCCGAGTCACTAACTCCTTTTCTCGTATCGGCCCACCCAAGCCGTCATTAAAAATCTAACGGAAGGTACTCCAATGATAATTACTTGGATTAGTGAGGTAATCTATTGAAAACCTTTTCAAAAAAGGCATCGGAATATAAATACAATAATCCTATATATTCTCTCTCTCTCTCTCTACACACGCGCACACTATAATACTATATATTCTGCTCAATTGAGGATTTACTGTCTACAGCAGAAATGGAGAAGTTAATTTATCTTAATCTGCACTCACATACAAATAAAGGCAGCAACTATTTAAAATCGCGTTTAGAAAAATAAGAAATTTAATTGAACCTAGTCATAAATCTAGGAGATTCAGATGGATCTGTTCTAGGTGTTCTCTATCAACACTTTTCTTGGAAGACAAGCTGGGTTGACCCAGACCATTACTGGTATATAAATAATAGAAATCTGACCTGAGTTCAGCACACCAATTCCCCAATCCAATGTGCTGTCCTCAAATTAGACACATGGCAACACTGACCATGATCCGGACCATTCTTTGGGTGGTCCGACTGATAGGCCGCTGAAAATCCTACCCATCTAGTTCAACATCATCTTGTTCAGCATGACTGTTGTGAATACCCTTTCCTACTGCCCATTTTAGTAGCCACCAATTGGGATGCTTAAGATCGTGTAGTCAGCGAGATTCTTTTACCAAGGTGAGATGTAATCGATGAACAGTCTGGGTCATTGGACATTGTCCCACATGTCCAATTCGAGGGCATGCACCATGTATTGCTGTGCTGTGCTTGGGTTATGTTTAGTCTTTAAATAATAAGTACAATGATTATTAGTTGTAGATAAGAGGGAATGTATCTTTTCTCCTCTAGAATCTTTTATCTATAATGACAATTGGCTACAAGAGACAACTCCTCTCTAAACAAAATAAAATCAGAAAAGATACACCATCACATCTAAGGATATGGTGCTCCACATGACAACTGAATGAGTACTCTCACACTCAAATATACTGCAACATACGTATACTGAAGACTGTATACTCTTAACATTAGTAAAAACTACTACGAAAGATTGGACGTCAGTGTTTTCTTTTCCTTTCTGCAGCTGTGATCAATAACTAGACCAGAGTTTTTGCATACTTCTTTCCAGGTGGAGCTAAGAGACTACAACCCTCTTCTTCATGAGAGAGGATTCCACCCAAAGCTAAACTGCCTTGTAAAAGAGAGCGTGCATTTTGGGTAACTTCCTATTGTCACTTCACTTGAAGCTTCTTACCTAACATACACTAGAAAGTAGTGGCAGTCTTTTCTGATAATGGTAGGCATATGGATAGAGTTATCAAGTTCCATGTGATGGCTGTGTACTGGGCCTTGGTTTGCCTGAGCTGGCCCATCTACTTCTCAGGCCAGAAATCAGGCCTATGCCAGCCCTCTGCCTGAAACTAAGGCCTAAGCCCCATCTGTGACAGCCATAAACATGACTGGACCTGCTGTTGATGGGTCTTAGCAGAAAACATTCCAAATTCCAAGACCTAAACCTGAATCCAGCTTGCTTATCCATCAGTCCAAGAGTTTAGAAACTGGGCCTCATCCAATGGGTTGTGTGCAACCCAAAATGGGCCCAGTGACTGCTACAGATGGATCTCTCTTTAGTGAATTCTACACTCCTTAATACTAGGAATAAGTCGTTGCATTCAAAAGCACTATGAAATAGTTTTAAATTTTTATTTGCTTATCCATTATCATTATCCTCATAGCCTTTTCCCAACCAATTGGGGTTGGCTACATGACTCCTTTTATGCCATTCCACTCTATCAAGGGCCATAACTTCAGTTAGATCATAGTTCATCAAGTTTTTTCTTACTACCTCCATCCATGTCCTTTTGAGCCTTCCCCTTGCCCTTTTAGAGCCTTCGATTTGCACCAACTCACTCCTAACTAGTGCAGTTCTTCGTCTTTGTTGCACATGAAACCATCCGAGTCTGCTTTCCCTAATCTTATTATCTAGTGGTGCTACTCCAAAATTCCGTCGAATGCATACATTTCCAAATCTGTCCTTTGTCGTCTTGCCACTCATCCATCTCAACTTTTCCTTGTTTCAGCTACATTGTTCGGAGGTGTTTCAGTCACTTTAAAAGATAGGCCCAGGTTGATTAGGTTCTCCAGCTTTTGCAATTTTGGGCACAAAAATAATGCAAAACTTTCCGAATTCTAGCCAATTAACTTCCAGCTCAGTTTAGTTGACTCTGTTTCACTGAGCTCTAAACCTGAGTCTGGACTCAGATTTCCTAACTTTATTTAGTTAAATTGTCAAATCTTTTATCAATTAGGTCAGAGTCAAGATTTCTGAGTTTAGTCCAGCCTAAGTAACAATTAAGTCCAGAATCCTAAAATACTGGGTTTCTTTCGGTTTGTGATCCTATGAATAGTTGGCTGAGTGGTTCAATCAACTCTGCGAATTTCCATTCAACTGGACCCTGTTTTGTCGCTACTGAGTCAAACTGAAAGACCGCTCTTCAGTCTGAGTTCAAGACTGAAATAACTAACAGAAAGAAGGGACTCATTGTGGCCATCATTAGCAAAGCAAATGCATCTCTCTTCGATCCCTAGTGGGGGTGGCTAGCATGGAGTGTGTGTACTAACAAGCTAACCCAAAAGAAAAAAAGAAAAAAAAAGTGCGTCTCTCTTTATAGAATTACCAAAATGATGCCAACTTTCATTCAATTTCCATGTTCTTGGCAGAGTCAAAGGAAGCACCCTCGTTGTATGCTGGAGTGACTATGTGCTTCTTGAGCTGAACATATGCACATTATGCTTTTGGTTTCAGTTTGTACAAGTAGGGTCTATGGTTCACTGATCTGGCATGCTGGTTTGTTCAGCTCCGAAGTGGCTGGATCATGCTCTAAATATCTCTTGAATTTAAATCCACCATCCACATAACTTCAGCCTTTTTTTGAGCTGAATGTGAAACACAGACACTGTTGCTTATCTCTTAGCTATCTATTTGAGGGTCTTAAGTTGAAAGGTTAGGATTATCTATAGAGGAGATTTTCAGGGCATAGTCTGTGGTGGTGGTGAAGTGGTCCTGGATCAATGAAGCATGGATCCCACTCATACAAACTGAAAACCCAGGCGTTCCATGCATCCTAGGATTGACATTGTAAAATTCCTGTTTGCTAATCACCCCACTCAATGGTCAACTTTCTATTCTTTCTTTTGTTCTCTATTTTTGAACTTGAGAAACCAAACCTGGGATCGTAACTCCAATGAAACTAAGTTGACTCAGCTGAGTTCTGAGCATCATTTGACAGAACACATCTAATCTTATCAATTGTGTGTTTCCAGATCAATGCCACCAAAGAGAACTAAGACCCGCTCCAAAGAATTAAAATTCAACTCCCCAAATCCACAGCAGCCTTCAGAAGTATCAACACAACCAACCTCAACGAAGACAGAAGCTACCATAAATGCTGAAACACAATCTGTCCAAACAGCAGTAGATGTAGATAAAACAGCCGATTGCATTACAGAGGAATGGGAGCAACTGATAGTCAATGAAGTTAGTCAAAACTACTCCCCTACTTGCATTTCCAAACCCAAGTTTGAAAACTTGGCCTCGTCAGCTTTGGACAGTCAGAAGCCGTTGGATGAGAAAACGTCAAGGATTTTGGAGAGACTAGAAGCTCCAAGACAGCAGAAAAGTAAAGGATCTTCACCTTCTGTTGTGGTAAGTAATGTGAAAAGAGATGGGTGTGGGCCCATGAAGAAGCCTTTGGTGCCCTTTGTGCCAGACTGTGCCATGGACCAGGGGCGGCTGAGCTTGAGCCAGCCTATCAAGCCCAATTTCCAGAAGGCGAAAAGGAAGCTGAGGTGAAAGAGGTTTGATTGAAAAGTTCTTTCAATCTTTTAACAGGCTAAGTTCTTGTTACAGTATGCATGAATGCCATGCATCAATTTCCCTGCGTATCATTAACAAACATACATACAACACACAAAATCACAATATAAACGTATGATACGGGATGAGCGGAACTGTTTATGAAAACAAACACATACGTTGATATGAAATGTTTGAATTGTTCATGTATGATGTATGTGATCCTTTTACCATATGATTGAGGAAATAACTACAATGTTGTTACTGTGGGTGAAAAAAAGCATGTTGGGTCATGTCATTTATTTCCATATTTATCTTACAAGACATGCATACCGCTATAGTAGCGTATTGTGTAGCTGAGATGCAGCAAGCACCTTGTGTCGTGTCATGCCATGTCAAGGGGCACTCGTGCCATGAATATGAGTAATCTTGCATGCCATTGTGAATGCTATGTGGTAACCATCCAACATCATGACAAGAGCTGCAAGTGCTCAGGGCATGATATGGTGAATGGTGTTGGTATGTGAGTTGAAGCATGCCATGGTGGGATGCCCATTGCAGCGATACACCGCATCAACTTGGAATTCCAAGAGCTATGATCTAGTGTTTGAATCACATGCTAGTTCATTAGTGCGTTCAGGCGTGTTGTGGAGCTGACTGAGGCGTCGATCATTCATGCATGCCCAAATGGCAGACATACACTCTATCCGAATGGATTTGGATTACGTAGCGTGGATCACGGCACTGACGTCACTACTGTGCATACGTGGAAAAGCTCTGTGGGCCCACCATGATGTATGTGTTTTATCCACTGTCCATTCATTTTTCGGTCATGAACTAAAAAAAAAATGAGGCGGATCCAAAGCTCAAGCGGACCACACCACAGGAGGCAGCGGGAATAATGACTTCCACTGTTGAAACCTTCCTAGGGTCCACCATTATGTTTATTTTCCATTCAAGCTGTTGATAAGATCACAGAGACCTGGATGAAGGGAAAACACAAATATCAGCTTGATCCAAAACTTGTGGCCCACAAGAAGTTTTCAATCGTAAACATTCAATCCCTACTGTTTCCTATGGTGTGGTCCACTTGAACTTTGGATCTGCCTCATTTTTCGGCTCATGTCCTAAAATGATATGGAAAAATGGATGGACGGCGTGGATAGGATACATACATCATGGTGGGCCCACATAGCTTTTCCCTGTAGACGCAGTACCTACGTCCGTGTTCTAGAATCTGCAATACGAGTCCTATCCGAATTGTATCTTTAAGATTTTTCATTTTGATCCTATCCGAATCGTATCTTTAAGATTTTTCTTTTGTCAGTTTTTCAAGCAGCAGACGGATTCCTATTGCGATGTGTTTTTAAAACGTTGAGGAACACGTAATTGCCATTGTTCATAAATTGAAGAATTAGAGCCATCCATTTTCAAATTTCGTCCAAGAGGAACTGCGGTGCATGAGGCAGGTGTGGCCCACCTGAGTTATGGATGAGGCTGATTTTTGGATTGTCGCCTTTTTTGTAGTGAGGCTCAATCAATGAACATACTCGATGGAACATAGATACCGTGATTGGCTCTACACAAACCTATGATTAGGGTTAGCGTAATCTTGAAATTATTCATGTGGTGTGGCCCACCTGAGTTGTTGATGAGTCAGCCTTGCAGCCAATAGCTCATTTGGTAGATGGAGTAAATTTCGCACAACAACATGGTGGGCCCATTAGTCATGAAAAAGTAGCAGAGCGGTTACCATGCAGTTACCATCCAAAAATTGAGAAAAATGAATAGAAGAGGGTAAAAGAGAAAATAGAGAATGGGAGATCAAGGAAGTGTCCCGGCCATTTGTACAAAAAGACTATAGAATTCATGAATACATGACCCGGCAGCTCATCAAGTGGGCCCCACCCTGGATTTCATCAGGTCCAAAACTAGGTTGGTCAGACTCGGACAAGCAACAGCCACTGAATTTGAATATTAGATATGGGCCACTTTTTCTCCACTTGTTCGGATAAGGTTGGATGATGATGATGTGGACCACTTTTTAGCCGTCCGTTTTTCCTTTTTGATGTCCGTGGGCTAGAACTGTCCCGCAGGCTTGATCATTGGAACAGGCCACATCGGTGGTGAGTCCCACCTGATGGGCGGCTAACGTGTCTGTCATCTAACCCATCTATCTTCTTTCCCACCAAACCTATAGAGAGAGAGAGAGAGAGAGAGAGAGAGAGAGAGAGAGAGAGAGAGATTACAGTAATGGACTAGTACCCACTACCCACCTACCGTAGGCGGGAGTTTTGACGACAAATACATGGCTTTGAAAATATCTCCTACGCTTTTTAGCTGCTCAAATGCCGTCCAAGACTCTCTCTCTCTCCAACTTCGTAGGCCGACCTTTTATTCTACCACTCATATTCAACTACCGTGTATAAGTCACCGTGTGGGGCCCACTTTCATCCAACCCCCTTGTAAAATGCCCCCCATCATTATGATTGGATGCCACTAGAATTAGTGCTATCTAATCACCCCTAACCAACATCATAGAAAACAATGTCTCCTTTCAGTTCAACTCACATGATAGTTCACGTGATGGTTGGTCCTAGCGACCTTGATGGACAGGATCGATGACGTACACACACTATGGTGGGCCCCACCATAGTTCCATAACTAGCTGACTTGACTCAAACTCGGCCGAGTCAAGTTAGATTTTAACCCGAGTCACTAGGAAGCTCGGTACCAGGCCGAGTCTTAGAGAGGCTCATCGACTCTACTGGAAGGTTGGTTGACTTCACACAACCCGGCATGAATCAGGCCAGTCTCCTCCCCCGTAGAGTTTTTATTGAAAATAAAGAAAATGGAGTATGGGATTTGAAGCTCAAACCTCTTGATGTTCATTTGGGTCAGGTTTTATATTACTTATACCCAATTTAATTATTTTAAATATTCATTATAGTTCTAATATTTTCAATTTATAATAATTAGATATTGAGTCAAGCAAGTCTTCTAATCAACCTGACCCAGCTGAACATCGACTTCAGTTTTCTGGTTTTGAAATTATGATCCCGCTACCTTATTCTTATTCAACAAGGGAGGGGGAGGAACTGGAAGTTGGCAAAGCATCGGAGTCATGCTTTGAAGTCAGCAATTGTAAACTGTCCAAATCATGGGCCTCACTGTAGGTAGGTTTTAATATGAAAAATCTTGTTTATTTTAAGATCCTAACCTCATAATTAATGGGTATTTATTTGTTAAATGCTCATGAAATTTTAATTTGGACGTTAAGCAATTGGTTAATTGTTGTTTAGAAAGTAGTGCACAATGTAGAGAATGAAAATATAACATTTATGGAATTAAATCTTGACTTGAATAGTCAATAATTTAAAATAGATTCGTTTGTTATTTTTCTGGATATTTTAGTAAGTACAAACGAAGGGAGATGACAAACTATCTTCATGATACAATGAACTTGTAGATTTGCAATTTAATACGAAAATTTACACTTTCAAGTATTAAACAAATCTCTTAGTGTTAAAACTAATATTCCTAAAAAAAAAAACTTAAAGAGGGTAAGTATAAGAGACTAGAGATGCAAGTACAAAGCTATAAATGACTTGATCTAGGATCTGTGTATCTTTGAATTATGTATAGGATATATATAAAACCTACAAGAATATGACATCCTTGGTAGAGAGAGAGACACTAGTGCCTCTTCAGAACATCTATAAACTAATTCATAAGTAACAATTATTTCGCTATGAATGGATATGACAATTTTCTTATGGTAGTTATTTATATATTTTTTAGATAAAGAAAATTAAGCAACGGTAAAGAAATAAATTGTCACTACATGGCAATACATGTTATTATCATCCAAATCCTAAACAACCCAATTTTCCTTCATGTATTACATGTGTTGTGAGGCCTGTATCCTAGCCTATACCGTTCCGTACACTTCTGCGGTCCTCTCGGTCAAATTTCGGTGACCCACGATCTGTAACCAGCATTTGCGCGCTAACCTAAATCCATCTTGAAGATTTATATTGGCTCGACTCGAAACTTTTACCCTAGCGATCGCGCCGTCACCGCGGTTTTAACGCCGCATCTCACGCGCCGATACGATACTTAGGCCAGAAGATGTGAGCCCGCGTTTATTTTGAGGAAAATGCCACGCGTACAAATTCTGAGAGAATCTCTACAACATATCCCATCAATCAAGTCAAGTACACTACTCATACCCCATGCCACCGCATCTTATCATAAGTACAAACACCCATTCCCTCTTTTCCCCAAGTCAACTCTCTCTCCCTACCCATTTATCTTTTAGACAAAATTCAAATTAACCCATGTCTTTCCATCCCATTTCTTACAACACCCACTCCACCCATCCCTTATCAATACATCACTTCTCTCTCTCTCTCTCTCTCTCTCTCTCTCTCTCTCTCTCTCATTCTCTAACAATTCTCCAAACTCCTAAGAGAAAGCACCCAACGTCCAAGCTTTTCCAAAGCCAAGTGTAGCCCACTTTCTTACCCTCTCATTTCCCATCTCAACCCTCCATTCTTCATCAACCTCCATTAAGATCAAAGACAAGGAACATAGGAGTCCAAGGAACTAAAGGAGAAGGCCAAGAGGTGGGTGATCTATCGTTGATTTTCAATTCGATGGCTCACTTGTGATGGGACCAATTTATGTATGTATTATGATCATATGAGAGACCCATAGTGGTGGGGTCCCTCAACTACACCGTCTCTCTCTCTGTCTCTCTTTTTCTTTGCATGGTGATCATAAAGAGGTGTGTGGCCCACCTAGTGTGTGTGTGTGGCCCACCATGAAGTATGTATTATATCCATGCCATCCTCATGTTGGGCCTACCTTGCTTGAACGTCTAGCGGCAGGCCCACTGGCCTGTCCTAGGTGAAGGAAAACACAAATAACAGCTTGATCCAAACCTTGGTGGCCCACCCACGTGGCACCACCGTGATGTGTGGGTTTTACCCTCATCGTCCACTTGTGGTCGGGAACTACCTTAATGCATGTGTTTTATCACTGTCCTGGGACAGTGAGGTGCCACACGTGTGGTGTCCACACTATCCAGCTAGGACGGTGGGACCCACTGTGACATATGTGTTTGATCCACAATGTACACCTAATTCCCTGTTCATTTTAGGTGTTGAGCTGAAAAATGAAGCTAATTTAAAACTCTGGTAGGCCATACTATCTAAATATTATTTTAATTGTGAGAAATTGATAGGGCCCACTGCGATGTTTTCATACATCAAAATATATCCAATATTGGGCTTGTAGATCCGTCACGAGCTTAGGAACCCAGCCGACGGACTGGATCCTCTTTCAGATAAAAAATAAAACAGCAGACGCTATTGCTGTCAGTGTCCAGAGGATGCTGTAATAAGCAGCGTCCGTTGCTTGGGTTAGCGCAGGGTCAGTGGGCCCCACCTCAGGCCCCACTATGATGTGAGTTGAACATCAACACCGTGCATTTGATGGGTCCCCTTAAATTATTAGGGTATCCAAAAAATTAGCTGTACATGGGGCTCAAGTCGTCGACACTATAAAAAGCAGTGGGGTATTGAACGTCTACCATTGAAACCCTTTTTAGGTGATAGAAGTTTTGGACCAATATGAAATTTATTTATTTTTTCTTAATTCAGGTCTTCGTGACCTTATGAACAGATTGAATGGAAAATAAACGTTACGGTGGGCCCCACGTGGGACCCACCTCTGTGAAGTGGATTGGCTGGTGTATAACAGCTATACAGTGCTGTATTGACGTCTGCAAGTTCTGTGGGTTTGTAACCCACCTTGTTGTATGATCCACGTGGTCCAGCAGGTGGGACCCACTTGATTTATGTATTGTATCCTCACCGTCTAATCCAACAAAGGACGGTGGGACACCATCTGATATATGTGTTTTATCCCAGCCGTCCATCATTTGGATGGTGGGACACCACGTGATGTACGGTGGGGCTCACCTTGGCATATGTGTTTTATCTTTGAAGTTCGTTACTTGGACTCCATGATGTATGCGTTGTATCCACTGTCCATCTGTATGGACCACACGTGATGTATGAGTTTTATCTGTACCGTCCATTTGCTAGGGACCCCATCTATATTACTACTATTTTGATATCAACAAGTTCTGTGGTCTGACATGAGGTATGTATTATATACCAACCGTCACATGTGGAGGTGGGGCCCACTAGATGTATGCATTGTATATTTACACCGTCCATTTTGGATTGTACCATGTGTGGCCTACCATTGATGCATGTATTGTATATCTTCGCCGTTCGTCCACCTGGCCGATGCGACCCATCGTGACGTATGTGTTTCATGCAGGCCGTTCATCAGCAGGGCCCACCTGCAGCCTCCAGGGCCCACTTGCTGCATGTGCAAGGCCCACCTATGATGTATTTGAGGCCCATGTGATGGGGCCCACTTGTTGAGTATTTACGGCCCATGGTCGTGGCCAATCGTGATATATTTGAGGCCCATTTATGAGGCCCATGGTGATGTATATGTGGCACAGGTATGAGGCCCATTGTGATGTGTTTCTGGCCCATTTGACGAGGCCCATTGTGGTGTATTTATGGCCCATTTGGCAAGACCCAATGTGATGTATGTATGACCTATGTGATGCGGCCCGTTGTGATGTATTTGTGGCCCGTTTGGTGAGGCCTAATGTGATGTATATGTGGCCCACGCGATGCGGTCTACTTGATGTATTTAAGGACCATGTGTAGGGCCCACCTATTGTGTATTTGAAGCCCATAGGTTGTGGGCCATTGTAATGTATTCGATGCCCATGGTCGAGGCCCATTGTGATGTATTTGTTGATGAGGCCCATTATGATGTATTTTTGGCCCATGGATGTGGCCCAATGTGATATATTTTCGGCCCATATGACATGGTCCGTTGTGATATATTTTCAGCCCATACGCAAGTCCCGATGTGATGTATGTGCGGCTCATGTAATGCGGCCCACTTGATGTGTATGCGGCCCATACATGAGGCCTAATGTGACGTATATGAGGCCCATTGGTGCGGCCCATTGATGCGGTCCATAGTAATGTGTGTTAGGCCGGTCTGAGCGGCCTATAGTGATGTATATTAGGCCCATGTGATGCGGCCCGACGTGTTGTATATGAGACCCATATGATGATGCCCGATGTGATGTGGCCCACTTGATGTATAAGACCCTTGTGTAAGGCCCATTGTGATTGCATGGGGCCCATTGTGATGTAATTGTGTCCATTGATGAGGCCCAATGTGATGTATTTATGGCCCAGTGTGATGTATATTAGGCCCTTATGTGAGGCCACGGGTTCACTATATGTTTGGCTCTATGTGGGTCACTCCTTGGGAGCGATGTTGGTTAAATGTCCACATCAATGGACAGTGATGGTTAAATGTTCACATTGTGACCTTCCCTTAGGCTTGGTTAGGCCGATTATAGAGGTTAATTGTCGAGGCCAATTATCAAGGCTGATTGTCGAGGCCGAATAACAATTTCGATTATTGAGGCCGATTGCGATTGTCAAGGCCGATTTCGATCGACGAGGCCGATTATTACTGTCAATTATTGATACAATTATCAGTATGTGACAACATAGCATCATGAAACATGCCCATAAGCATCATCTGCATGTTTTGTTATGAGATGTAGTTGACCATTGCATATGCCATTGGGCAGGTTGTTTATGAGATTCTGTGATAGGTGGAGTTGCCCCACATGAGCGCCCGATATGCGCAGGTTTGATGCCTGGCGGGATGATATGACTCATGCATTTGTGCAATGTGACTACTGTACACCCTATCGATAACAGGGTCGTTACTTCCACAAGTATATCGTGGATGATCAGATGGGACATCAAAAATATTTGGTTCTAGCATATGGGCACTTTGGATATCCGTAGGGTGAAAGTCCCTAAAACTTCTGTGGCTAGGGGATGCTCCAACGTCTAAACCAAGTGGATATACATGAGCGCCCAAGTGTCGAATTCTAATAGGATGCGCCTCCCATTATGTCGTGGTCAGTTGGAAGGGGGTGTGGCCTTATCCACCCGATTCATAGCGGACAAAACTAGGTTGAGTTTGACTAGCTCATAAATGGGTCCGCTATTGATGTGTTGGGTAGGTATTGACTGACTACTGGTCAGGTGAATAGTGAAGTCTTTTCCACTCACTTGGTTGCGCGCGATGGAGCGACAATTTGGTTTGGAGTGTACTAGACCCCGGTGATGATCCCAGAGATGTACAATACTGATACGTAGACTTATTGAGTAAGAATTGCATACTCATTCATTCACTCACTATCTACTCGGGCTGGTGGTGCGCAACTAATTGTTGTGTACCTTCGCATGGCCAGGATTTTCGTTGGGGGCGCGACTAACTTGAGGTCAGGAGTTTACCACATTGAGTCTGGCTATCCAAATTTAAGTATGGGACTGTTTTAGAAAGAAGTCTCTTGTGATGGACCCCATAGCCTACGATACTATGTACTATCATCCTGACTTCACTTCAGCTTGATCATTTCATTCACACCACATATTGCATTGCATCCTAGGCATTTGATATTTGGCTCACTATGTCTTCGCATTACTTAGCTAATCTACATTGCTTTCTCAATATATGATATTGACTTATTATGTTTTTATATCACATACCCTTGATATGTCCGTTAGCATTCATGCATTGCATTGCATAGCCTTAGTACGGCTGATAGCATTCATGGTCTTATTGGTATGCTTCCGTTTACTCTGATGTCATATGATTTATGACCTTGCTAGTATTTTTCATGTTGTATGATTTATGGTATTATATTTGTGTGCTTGACACTTATCTTGCGCACACACTTTCATTACCCTCTAAGCTTTTTATAAGATTATGCACGATAGATGCGTGTAGGTGGAGTTAGGTTGCAGCAGCGTTGAGCTTGGAGCGTGCAGTGGACTTCTGGAACTTTGATTTCGATATATGCATTTCTCTTTTAGCATTGTATTCAATTGTTTATATTACTGGATATGTGATGATGATGTTGACTTTGTGATTTGGGTAAACTTGTGGTTATGCTTCTTATGAGACATGTATGTTGGAAAGTCCTCCTTGTAGGATCCCAGGACCGGAACCTGGTATATGGGCGCTGAGAGCCTAAAATGAGGTACTACGGAGGCTTTCGGCATCGGATTCGGCGATCAAGATTCCTGTAAGTCCAATTTCCGGATTTGGGGCGTGACTTGTGTCATCAATGCTTTAGCTAGACCCAATTACTTCACTCCTTAATTATACCATGGCTCAACTTCACTTCCTAGTTGCACTATGATTTGGAGTTTATTTTAATTTCGTTATTTATAGTAATTTTTAGTTCGATCATAACACTTGATCCTTTGAGCTTTAGGAGTCGTGCCGAACATAAAAATGGCTTTAAAAATTAGAAGAATAACATGGTTAGGCCAAATTGAACACTTATTATTTTTAGCCGAAAACCATGAAGTCTAGTCGAAATCATGACTGTTTATAAATAGTAAGTTTACTATTTATAGTAAGTCATGTTTTTTTAGAGAATCTAAGTTGGAGTTTGATTCTGAAACTTCTTCCCAGGTTTGATACCATTATTTATAGAATTGTAATTTTTTTTAATCATCAATTAATTTATTTTGTAATTGTTTAAAATTTATTTCTATTTTCGATTTTTCCTCATGGATTCAAGAAATCTCTATGAGAATTCCAGAGAAGCTCGTAGATTCAGAGTAATTGTGGAAGATGGTAATCGACTTCATCATGTCCATCCCTACGTCAATGTGTTAGCTTAAAATGTATATATGTTGCATCGAACTAGCACTAGTGGCGAAAAACTTAGGTCCAAGAATTCATATTTTACCAATTATCCTTTTACTAATTACAAGTAAAAAAATTGTGCTGTTCTTTTTTAACACCCACACACCCACCCAGCCAACCACCCAGCCACCCAGGCCACATGGGCACTGGATCCTGGTCTCAATGTTGAGACATAGCCTATCTACCACTGAGTCATAAAGTCAGACAAAAAAAATACTCCTCTCATAGTAAAATGGGAAAAAAGTGTTTTGCCTGTTTCTCCTAAAAGATGATGGAGACTTGGAGGGGAACCACGTTTTGTCCGTACCAACCCAGTCCATCCAACATACCTACCCTACTATGAAATTCATGCTGATCCACTCGGGTGGACAACACCAAAATACTCTTTAGAAAGTGGTGAAATAACCAAAATGCTCTTTGCATATTTTAAGAAGTGCTGGAACAAAGTATTTTAGAGCCACACATAGTGCCCATTAAAACCAACCCATCCAGCATGTGGATCCTACCATAGTTATTAAATGCCTGAAAACTTAGGCTAACCTAATCATCTCGTGTCCAGTATCAAAACACTCATTCCATATTTTACCTAAAAAATGGTGAAATGACCAAAATGCTTTTTAAGAACTATTCTTAAAAGGTGTCTGAGTCAATTATTGTAGGGCCAATTTGTGCATATGATATCTAACCTGTCAAATATGTATATCCAACCATTATAATCAGAAGCCTATACTCTCATGTCGATCAAACCATCAAGTGGGCAACAGCAAATTAAATACTCTTTCATATTTTTCATAAAAAGATAGTGAAATGACCAAATTACTGTTTCCATATCTTTCCTTAAAAGTGGCCTGAGTCAAGTATATATTGTGAGGCCACGTTGTACATGTATGATATCCAAGCCGCCCATCGTGCATACCCTACCATGATGATCATATACCTGTGTAACAGTTATTTCGGAGAATTTAGGGATGATCTTCCTCTCCCTATTTTCATTAATTTATAGAAAAGAGCAATATACAAATATTACAAATATGATATGTATACAAGCATATATGATGTAGAGCAGGTCGCGGACAATTTCATGGCCAAGATGGATCAGAAAAGGCACGGTCGACAACATAAGTGATCTGGACTGTTGGACCTTAGATCGGGCGTATCTTGCAATCCGGAATGAGTTATCTGACGTAAAATATATGAATTTGGGGTAGAATGAGCTACTTTAGCCAACCAACCCCGCCGGATTGAGCAACCCGAATTTGCGAGAAACCCCCTGATCGACGGTCATTTCCCCGTTTTAATTTCGTTTTTACTATTTATAGTAAGTTTTAGTTTGCTTATAGCTCTTCATCCGTTGGGCTTTAGGAGTTGTGTCCAACATGAAAAGTTCTTAGGATAATTAGGAGAATGGTTTGGTGAAGCCAAATAGGACACTTACTATTTTTGGCCAAAAACCTTGCGCACTAGTAGACATCACGACCGTCTATAAATAGTAAGTTTACTATAGTAAGTCTCGGATTCTAGGAGTTTTAGTTGTAGTTTGAGTCTGATTTCTTTCCTGTTGCTTGGTTCCCTTATTTAAAGGGGTGTAAACTCGTTTTTATTCATTCATCAATTAATTTCAAATTTATTAGAATTTATTTCTATTTTCCTGCTCTCTTTCCTCGTGGATTCGAGAAGTCTCTGTGAGGAGTCTAGAGAAGCTCCGTGAATTCGGAGTAGTTATCCTTGAGGAAGATGGTGATCGATCTCATCACGTTCATCCCTGCGTTAATTTGGTATCAGAGCGAGGTTTCCTCTCAGGCCGATGACAAACAATGAATGTATGAATCAAAATCCTGTGGACAGTGATTCAGGGATTCGTTATCTTTCGGAAAGAATAAAAGCTTTCCATTGGGAGAGTCAGTTGACCATGCAAGGGCTGCAGGCAACCCTCGACCGTTTGGCGGATGCAATACTTTCACCCCGAGCCCTAGGCGGTGCTCCACCACCTATGGTCACTTCACCACCCGTGGTTGCTGTACGACGTGACCCCGATTATCGCAAAGCACTACTAGTGACAAACCGTAAAGCTACACCAGATGATTCCAGTTCCAGCAACGAGGACATTAATGAGGATTTTGACCGACGACCAATCCATGGAGGTAATCGTTTAGATTGTGCTGAAAGAGACTATCGAGGTAAGGCTGAACTTCCTAGTTTTAATGGTTTATTACGTATTGAAGATTTTCTCGATTGGCTAGCCGAAGTAGAGAGATATTTCGATTATATGGATGTGCCAGATCATAAAAGGGTGAAATTGGTAGCGTTTAAATTAAAATATGGTGCTTCTACATGGTGGGAACAATTACAACTTTCACGAGCCCGCCAAAATAAGGCGCCCATCGCATTATGGCCTCGGATGAGACGTCTTCTTCGATCACGATTTCTCCCTAGTGATTATGAAAAAATCTTATTCCAGTAATACCAGAATTGTCGACAAAGAAATCGAACTGTTACAAATTACACTAAAGAATTCCAGCGGTTGACTATACGAAACGATCTGTCAGAATCTGAGTCACAGAAGGTGGCACGATTTATAGGTGGGTTGCAACCGGTAATTCAGGACCGAGTTCAGATGTACCCAGTCGGGACCGTAGATGAAGCAGTTCAATTGGCAGGAAGGGCAGAAATACAACTTGTAAGAACTCCTGCTCGTCCCTATCCTTCAAATCGACCCCCTATGATGGGTCCCACACAGGATCCAGTGTTGGCTCGAGGAAAAGATCCAGTAGGAGAGCGTCCTCAACCTCCTCCACCCGAAAATCGTGATACGGGGAGCGGACCATCTAGACCTCAACGGGCATCACCCACAACAGCGGGCCCGAGTAGGATTCCGAACAATTTTTACCGCTGTGGCCAACCAGGTCACTTATCAAACACTTGTCCTCAACGTCCGAGAGCACACTTGACTATAAACGAAGGGAGCACTGAAGATGAGGCCGCAGAAGAAGATCATGACTTTGATGAATATGAATAAACCACTGAAGAAATAGTAGGTGGCGGTGAAGTGACAGGCGAGGATCGTGGCGAATCTCTCGTTGTGAGGCGACTACTGTATACCCCGCAAAAGGAATTACATCCATAGCGGCACAATATAGTTCGTACTCGATGCACTGTCAGCGGAAAGGTCTGTGATGTGATCATAAACAGTGGTAGCAGCAAGAACATCGTCTCAAGAGTGATGGTGGACAAGTTGCAGCTACCAACGATGAGACATCCTTCCCCGTACTCAATTGGCTGAATAAAAAAGGTGAATGAGACCAAGGTAACTGAACAATGCACTATCTCGTTTTCAATTGGTAAACATTATAAGGATCAGATACTTTGTGACATGGTCGACATGGAAGCCTGCCATATGCTACTCGGTCGACCCTGGCAGTCGGTCCGTGATGCGACCCATCGGGGACGAGACAATGTCTACATATTCTTCAAGGATAGTCGAAAAGTAATCCTTGCCCCTATGGCACTAGAGAACCACCCTGAAGCCTCTAAAGTGGAGGAAAGTTCTCTCTTAACCATTCGAGATTTTATGGAGGATCCAAGGAAACCGGCGAGGTATAAGCTGTAGTGGTGAAGGGCGAGGAAAAGGAACCCTCAAACATCCCTCCAAGCTTAAAACTGTTGCTAAACGAATTCAAAGAAGTCTGACCTGAAGATTTACCTAATGGATTGCCCCCCATGAGGGACATCCAACATCACATAGACCTTGTCCCTAGGGCTAGCCTGCCCAATCGCCCTCATTATCGGATGAGTCCAAAGGAGTGTGAGATACTTCAGGGGCAAGTGGAGGAATTGATCCGTAAGGGTCTATTAAGAGAGAGCATGAGCCCATGTGCTGTACCAGCATTATTAACGCTAAAAGAAGATGGAAGCTGGCGCATGTGTGTCGATAACCGAGCAATCAACAAAATTACCATCAAATATCGATTTCCAATACCACAGTTGGACGACATGCTCGATATGCTGGGAGGGGCTAAGATGTTCTCTAAACTAGATCTAAAGAGCGGATATCATCAGATTTGTATCCGACCCGGTGATGAGTGGAAAACGACATTCAAGACAAAGGAAGGATTGTATGAGTGGCTGGTCATGCCCTTCGGCCTTTCGAACGCACCAAGTACTTTCATGCGTTTGATGAATCAAGTTCTAAAATCGTTCACTGGCCGATTTGTGGTAGTATATTTTGATGACATATTAATATATAGCCAGGATGAGGCGGAGCATAAGAAACATCTCAGGAAGGTGCTGCAGGTCCTACAAGATAACAAGTTGTACCTCAACTTGAAAAAGTGTAGCTTTTTAACTGACAGCCTGTTGTTTCTAAGATTTGTTGTAACGTCCACAGGCATTCGAGTGGACGATGAAAAGGTGCGAGCTATTAAGGAATGACCGATCCCGACAAGCATCTATGAGGTGAGGAGTTTTCACGGTTTGGCGACTTTCTATCGTCGATTTGTGCGAGATTTTAGCACCATAGTCGCGCCTATAACAGATTGTATGAAAAAAGGACCGTTCCAGTGGACCGATAAAGCTGACAAGAGCTTTAACAAGATCAAGCATAGTTTGTCTACAACACCGGTCTTGGTGCTTCCTAATTTTGATAAATTATTTGAGGTTGAGTATGACGCTTTATACGTCGGAATTGGGGAAGTATTATCACAGGAAGGCAGGCCGGTAGCCTTCTACAACGAGAAGCTCAGCGAAGCACGAAAGAATTGGTCGACTTATGAGCTTGAGTTATACGCAGTTGTTCAGGCGCTGCGACATTGGCGGCATTATCTGATTCAAAGAGAGTTTGTTCTCTACACTGACCATCAAGCATTAAAGTTTATTAATAGTCAGACTAATGTGAATCGTGTGCATGCTAGATGGGTTACGTTTTTACAGAAATTTACGTTTGTTCTGAAGTACAAGTCAGGATAGCAGAACAAGGTGGCTGATGCACTTAGCCGTCGTGCATCACTTCTTGTTATGATGAGCAACGAGGTGGTCGGCTTCGACTGTCTCAAGGAGCTGTATGTCGAGGATGAGGATTTTAAGGATTCTAGGATAAAGTGCTAAGAAGGTCACCCCAATGACTTTCATATACAGGACGGTTTTCTCTTCAAAGGGAATCGATTGTGCATCCTCCAAAGTTCTCTAAGGGAGCAGATTATTCAGGAGCTACATGGAGGTAGCCTCGGTGGACACCTTGGGCGAGACAAGACGCGAGCTCTTGTAGAAGAACGGTATTTCTGGCCGTAATTAATACGTGATATGGGAAGAACTGTACAACGTTGTCATATTTGTCAAACTTCTAAGGGGCAATCTTAGAATACAGGACTCTACACCCCGTTACCTGTGCCTGATGGTCCTTGGGAGGATTTATCAATGGACTTCGTACTTAGTCTTCCACGAACACAACGCGGCATGGATTTGGTGTTCGTGGTGGTCGATCGTTTCTCCAAGATGACGCACTTTATACCATGTAAGAAGACCCTCGACGCAACACACGTGGCGAATCTCTTCTTCAGGGAGGTTGTACGGCTACACGGGGTCCTTAAGACCATTACTTCTGATCGTGACACGAAGTTCATTAGCCACTTTTAGCGGACTTTGTGGACTCGATTCAATACACGACTTTAATTCAGCAGTGCTTACTACCCACAGACTCATGGGCAGACCGAAGTTGTGAATTGCACATTTAGAAACCTCCTTCGCAGTATTATAGGAGAAAAGCCGAAGCAGTGAGACTTGACCTTGTTCCAAGCAGAGTTTGCGTTCAACAACATGGTGAACCGCTCGACAGGAAAATCGTCATTCCAGATTATCTACGGACGAGTGCCTCGCCACACACTTGACTTAGTCCTTTTGTCCAAGCACCCAGGCACGAGCGTTGCAGTAGAACATATGACAGATAAGATCATGGGCATCCATGCAGAAGTGCAGGCCAAGCTACATGCCTCGAACGAGAAGTATAAGGAACATGCGGACAGGCACCGACGACAAAAAGTGTTCGAGGTGGGCGACCGCGTTATGGTCCATCTACGTAAAGAGAGATTTTCGATCGGGACATACAACAAGTTGAAACATAAGAAGATTGGACCGGTACCGATCATCCGAAAGATCAATGACAACGCTTATATTGTTGATCTTCCAGATGACCTGGCGATCTCACGAACTTTCAACGTTGCGAACCTGACCGAGTATCATGAACCAGCGCAGGAGGAGAACTCGAGGATGAGTTCTTTTTAAGTGGAGGAGACTGATGTAGAGCTGGTCGCGGACAATTTCATGGCCAGGATGGATCAGAAAAGGCACGGTCGACAACATAAGTGATCCGGATCGTTGGACCTTAGATCGGGCGTATCTTGCAATCAGGAATGAGTTATCTAACGTAAAATATATGAATTTGGGGTAGAATGAGCTACTTTAGCCAACCAATCCCGCTGGGTTGCGCAGCCCGGATTTGCGAGAAACCCCCTGATCGACGGTCGTTTCCCCGTTTTAATTTCGTTTTTACTATTTATAGTAAGTTTTAGTTTGCTTATAGCTCTTCATCCGTTGGGCTTTAGGAGTTGTGTACAACATGAAAAGTGCTTAGGATAATTAGGAGAACGGTTTGGTGAAGCCAAATAGGACACTTACTATTTTTGGCCGAAAACCTTGCGCACTAGTAGACATTACGACCGTCTATAAATAATAAGTTTACTATTTATAGTAAGTCTCGGATTCTAGGAGTTTTAGTTGTAGTTTGAGTCTGATTTCTTTCCTGTTGCTTGGTTCCCTTATTTAAAGGGGTGTAAACTCGTTTTTATTCATTCATCAATTAATTTCAAATTTATTAAAATTTATTTCTATTTTTCTGCTCCCTTTCCTCGTGGATTCGAGAAGTCTCTGTGAGGAGTCTAGAGAAGCTCCGTGGATTTGGAGTACTTATCCTTGTGGAAGACGGTGATCGACCTCATCACGTTCATCCCTGCGTCAATATACATATAAACTATACAATGTAACTATTAACATTAATAGTTAGTAAAACCACACATGCATGCATTACTAGCCTTCTAACTCAAGCCAATCATATCATTGGGTAGGAAAAGCAATTTCTTCATACTTATCTCGTAAAAAAGTGTGAAATGACCAAGATCCTCTTTTCATATATATATTTTTTAATGTTACATGCCATGCCTCTAAGAAAAGAGCAAATGCCCAATTACCCAAGATCAACATAAGTGGGTTGAGAGAGAATACATAGCGGAATGAAACAACTCCCTCAAAGGAACTAGGCAAAACAGCTCAATTACTTCAAGAGAAGGGAGTCGCAGTACTTAAGACTCGAGCGACTGTTTACCAAAAACACAAGTCTCCACAAGAGTTAAGTATTGTAGGTCCAGGTTGTGTGCATATGAAATCTAATTTATGCAAGTATATCCTACCATAATGACCGTATGTGACGCAAGCTGATTCAAGCTTTAGGTGAGTAACACCACAGTAAGTTTTTTCCATATTTGTTGTAAAAGGTGGTGAAATGGCCAAAATGCTCTTTTAATAATTTTAGTAAAAGATGTAGGAGTTCTAGTATTGTGGACCACATGGTGGTGTATGTTTGAAATCTAACCTGTCCAAGGAATTTAGCCCACTAAAATTATCAGCCACCTGCAAAATGCAAACTCAAGCCAATCCACTTATAAGGAAGTTTTTCCATATTTTCCTAAAAGGTGGTGAAATGACCAAAATGCTATTTTCATTTTTTTTCGAGTTGAGCGTTGTGGGCTACGGTGTGTGCGTGTATGAAATACAAGCCCTTCTAACATGTGAACACAGGCCGGTTGAATGGGTGGGCATCACCATAGAATTTGATTTACACTTACGTGTATTCAGAGGTTTTGGGTGTGCTTTAAATTGATTTCTGTGGTGTCGCGGCATGATGAGTAGGGACCCTCATTTTGGATAGCCTAGATGATGGCTACATCAGTGTCACATGTAACTATAATAAATCACCACCGTTTCTTAAATGATGCAAAACTAACAATGGAGTCTAACCCACTTTGGGTGAGCGTTGGACGTAAGGGAGGATGCGAGGTTGAGCACTATCTTCTTAAGGGGATAACTGTTCTGAATCCATGAAATTTCTCTGGACTCCTCACGGAGACTCTTCAAATTTATAAGGAAAAGAATAAAGAAAATAGAAAATAAATTCTATAAAATTTCAAATTGATTAATTATTGAAATAAACGAATTCACAACCTTTACCAAGCAATGAGAGAGAAACCAAAATTAAACTATAACTAAAACTTCTAAAATTCACAACTTACTATAAATAGTAAGCTTACTATTCATAAATGGTCGTGATGTCTACTAGTGTGCAAGATTTTTGGCCAAAAATAGTAAGTGTCCTATTTGGCTACACTAAGATGTTCTCCTAAACTTACTAATTATAGTAAAAATAGAATTAAAATAGGAAAGTGACCATTGATATGTTGGTATTTCACAAATCTGGCTTGTGCAACCTGGCATAACAGGGTTGAGTGGCTAAAATAGCTTGTTCTACCTCAAAATCATACATTTTACGTCCAATAACTCATTTCAAATTGTGAGATATACCTGATTTACGGTCCGACGGTCTGGATTACTTCTGTTATTGATTAAGCCTTTTTTGATCCGTCTTGGCCATGAAACAGTCCGCAATCCTCTCTACATCACTTGGGCCTATTTGGAATGGAGCTACATGCAACAAAAGTCCCGTAGCCCTGCCTTATTGCATGAAAACATCTATCTACTAAATCATGTTAGGATATTTGTCTAAAAATTAAGTAGATTTCAAACTCAGGTGAGCCACACTTGAAAATCTACCACACTTGAAAATCTACCCAAGTGTCACAGCAGCCCACTGGAGTTGAATCCACTCCTTCATTTAGACCACGTCACAAAACGAGTTAGGTCAACCGGTGGAAGGAGTAGATCTCACATAAACATCATTGTGGCCCGCAAATGTAGTAGAAATTCAAAAGTTGTCCTCCAACGCCGGGCGTCAAGGAAACGTGTAAAAGGAGAGAAAAAGTGAATAAAAAATTTGGTACTCTGGCAAGGTACAATGGATGATACTCAGGCACTGAGAAATTGCACTTGTGCCATGAAAGCAAATTCAATTTGAACTTGAAAAATTATGAGCCCTACTTTAGATAGATCAAAAAAACAAAAGAAAAAAAAAACACTAGATTTATCTGTCCGTTTGGTGGACATTTAATTTATTGGACTGTGGTATTAATTGCCTTTAAAAAAAATAAAATTCTATTTTATTAGATGCAGTTACTTCGGCATTTTCCAATGCAGTTTGCTGCTGACAGAAGTGGCCTGTCCAGTTGGGAGCTGTATTGCATGTGTTGTTTTGTAGCGAGGCAGTGGTCCCTTCTCTAAATTATTTTTTATGTTCTGTTGACTGATGCTATATATTAGGTGAGGCTTAGGATTTTTATATTCTTTGTGGCACCCACTTGAATTATTATATAACAAATTTCTCACATGTGCTCCCAGCTTTTTATAAAAGAAAAAAAAAGAAAAAAAAGAAAAGAAAAAGGACGCAAGTAAAAATATCTAATAGTCCCATTTCAGTAAATAAGTTAGAAGACGGGATAATCCAATTTGTCTGATTTTAGGATTTTCAGTTATTTAAATTGCATCCTACAATTTACAAGGTTTAATTAAAGTTTAATTAAATTTAATACATTCAATGTATGCAATACTTAGTGGCTGTGTATCCTGCATCATGTTGTGGAGATGGGGAGACATGAGCAACTATTAAAAAAGGGGTAGGAGCTTATCTCTGATTTTCTTGGAATCTTCCTGCGAATATCTCTCAACAATAAAGCTATAATCCTTAGGCAGGCTCTAACCTTTCTTACTCCTAAACAGCCCCTTAGGTCTCATATTTCAGTCTTAAACCCTAGTTGGGTCATTGTCGGTTGATAGTTGTACTTTACTACCCATTTACAATTACATGGATTGGGTCAGGTTGGGTCATGATTGATGAGTTTTTAAGTAGGTAGTTGATGTACAATGTGTCATGGGTATGCTCCTGGCATGGTTGGGCCAAAAGAAGGTGGACTGTAAATTAATTGTAACTTTTCATCCACGTATCGTTACGGGGTGGACAAACTATTAATCTTTACTGAAGTGGGCCATTCGAGGTGAACCGACATGGTGGGTTGCATATGTCTGTTTTGTCAAAAAATACGCTCTTTCAACTCAAAAATGAATTTTTAGGAAAAATTCATTATTTTTAATAATTTCATTTTTTTCATTTTAAAAAAAAATATTTTCAAAGTTTTAGATTTTTTTTCCTTTTAGAAATAACTTGTAATTATGCTAGGATTCTTCTAGGAAAGATTTATTTGAAAAATTTATTTTTAGAAATTACGCTTTAAAAGAATTTTATTAGAAGTAGGATTTTTATTAGAGTTAGAATTTTATTATTTTTGGTAATTACGAATTTTAGTTTATTTTTTCTTTATATATGGTGTAAGGAGACACATTAGTCATTCATCAATCAAATTATGAATTTTAGAGAATCTATTTTCTATTTTCCTTGCCTTTTTTTCTCGTGGATTCGAGAAGTCTTTGTGGGAGTCCAGAGAAGCTCCATGGTTTGGAGTAATTATCTTTGAGGAAGATGGTGATCGACCTCATCACGTTCATCCCTGCAACAGTCATGTTGGACCTAAGAGTAAAGGGTTGAGTGTTCAGTTTAGGCAAGAATTCTTGCTTCATCCAGTAAATGGGTTAGGCTTGGGATGACCCCCACTCAGTCGAAACCCAACCCATTCCACCCTTACTGTGGGTTATATTTCAATTAGAGCTTTCCTCAGTCCACATGCATGTACGAGTCTAGCTATTATGCACCCCGTCCCCTATGCCAGCATGACAGACAATGAAATACCCATGCCATCCATTAGGTGGACCTGATCATAGAGGTGTTAGTGCTTAGAGATAAATTTGGTCCATTAAGTAGGTGCGCTGTAATAGTAAAAATAAGTTGACAAGATAGAAATCTTCAGCTCATTTTTTTTTTTTTTCAAAATTATATAATTGTTTACTTAATTGCAAGCTTAGCTAAGCTCATTGCATGATGCAAACCATTTATCTAATGGACTCTTTTAAATAAGCGTAGTTTTAAAAAGAAAGGATCCTAAGTTTACCTGTTGAGCCATAATTAAGTTGCCATCCACCTAACAGATAACTTCATGCTTTCATGAATACGCTACGTGTATCACACTGATCCATAGTTCAAGTGGTAGATTGAGTGAAGATAACCTAGATTTCCAAGTGGGGTGTGTGTACTAACGTTCTAACCAATAATAATAATAATAATAATAAGAGTACTATCCTACATCTAACCTGTCGAATAGATTATCTGCATATCTAGGGTCACCTTGAGCAAAATTTAAGGAAAAGAGTGAATGCCCTTCAGCAAAAGGGAACATATCAGAAAAAGACATAGGTGGATAGATAAAATACATTGGGTTTGGAGACAACTCTTTTCTAAGGAACTCGGCAAACTCAGTAACTTTGGGAGGAAGGGTATATCCTCACAATGAGGGCCGCAGTTACCGGACTTGGACGACTATTTACCAAAAACACAGGTCTCTACAAGAGTCAAGTATTGTGGGGCTAAGTTGTGTGTATGTGCTAGGAATCAACTACCTCAAATCAATTTCTAGGATGCAACGGTAATGTAAGAGGCTCGGTTATTAGATCTTCCCAAATATATTTCATGTTGTTGGAAGATAGTTATACCGCTTTCATTAGTGTAAGAAGAAGTTTAAAGGACTATCTTCTTCAAGCAAGATCCACACTGTAAATCATATAATAGAGATGAAGCCTGACTTCGCTCTCACAATTGATTTCTCTGCACTCTATAGATTAATGCTTGAAAATCAATGCTTTGGTGATGGATCCTTGACATATCTTATAAAATTGGAGTCACAACTGTTATCAAACTGCAAGAGAAACTATTCATGTAGTTTGGAAACTGTCAGAGTAATAAACTACAGAACTGCTCATGAAGTTTGGAAACTGACAGAGTAATGGATAATCAATTACCTGAAACTGCCACAACCCATAATCACTGTCTCCCAGTGGATAGGGCCCACTTGGACAACGCATTACAATTACCATATAAATTTAACCAATATGATATCCTATGATGATGATAGAATGTGACGACAAGCTGATCCAAGATTAAGGTTAGCAACAACACTATAACTCTTTTCCGTATGTCCTAAAAGGTAGTGAAAGGCCAAAATGCTTTTTCAATAATTTTCATAAAAGATGTAGGGGTTGAGTATCGTGGGACCACATGGTGCATGCATGTTTAAAATGTAACCTGTTCAAGGAATGTAGCCCAACTAATTCAAATTATCGGCCACCTACAAAGTGCAAACTCAAGTCAATCTATTCAACGGTGGGCAACACCAAAGTAGTTTTTCCATATTTTATTAAAAGGTTGTGAAATGACCAAAATGCTCTTTTCAATTTTTATTTTTTTTCAAGTTGAGTACTGTGAGGTTCCATTGTCTGTATGAAATGCAACCAATCTAACATGTGTACCATATCATGACAATGAGAAGCATGCGAACTCAGGCCAGTTCAATGGGTGGGCATCCCCATAGAAATTGATTTACACTTAGACGTTTATTCAAAGGTTTTTGGGCGCTTTCCGTGGTCTGATTCTTGGGCCTTTTGATGTTAGGGCGCACCAGTTCGACGGATTGGATTTCAAACACTCCATGTGGCCCCGCAATGAATTAACTTTGTGGTAAAATTTCAAAATCTTTAAAGCTCATGATTAAAGTATGCTGTAATTCATCCCCTGGTGTTGTTATTGGCATAGTGACAAATCTCTTTATTAGTAATTTCTTAGAATTTTTTTTAAAGGCATTATCATAAAATCTTGTTAAAAATAAAAATATTAAAAATTACAAAATTATTTAAATATTTTAATACATAATTAGATAATACATTAGTTAAAATTTTAAATGACATTTTATGTTAATAACGTGATAATTTCATATAAAAAGTGATGAAAAATTTAAAATCATGGTTATTTTGTAAATATAATAATATTATGAAGATAATATTTCATTCAGTTATTTATCATGAAAATATTGCATGAGTTATCGGTTTAAGGTGGGTTTGACACTGGGTTGGGCCGGCTCGGGTCAACTGACCCAACCCACTTTTGAGGTGGGTGCAAGCCAAGCTAAACGATAGCAAGTCAGGCTGGGGCTAAAAATATGACCCTTTTAAGAAAATGTGTTAGGCTGATCCCTACGACCCCCCCCCGGCCCCCCACTCTTTTTTTGGCGTAGAAACCAACTGTTGTGAGATAGAAGGATAACATTTTGTAAAAATCAAATCTGCGCCCTAACCGGTAAACATCACGACTCCGTGTCTGCTCTCCACTTCCATTCGATACCTTAGCTTCAAAGAATGATATTTGATTCATTCCCACATCACGCACCCTTCCAACTTGCATATATTCATGGTGCGTTGGTTTCCTCCATGAGGAGTTGATTTTTTTTTTTAAAAAAATTATATATATATATATATATATATATATATATATATATATATATATATATATATATATATATATATATATATATATATATATATAAACTACAGAAGCTTAGTATTCATCATAGAGGGAAATATACAAAATATGGACATTCGGGCACCCCAAAGGCAAAGAGAGAACAGGGGCGCCTATAGTAAAAGCAGCCACTAACAACCACCTAGAGGCACAACAAAGCTACGAAAGAAGATGATGGAATGTCCTAAGGGAGCCAAGCCCGACCTTATCAAGGAAGATCAACCCGTGGACCTGGGAAGGGAGGTCTTTCACCTGGCTAATAAAAGAGGCGGATAGACACCTACTCCCCTCACGGGCCATACCATCAGCCGGGCCATTGCTTTCTCTCTTGATCAATTTGAAAATGAAGGATCCTCTTTGCTCCAACCTCGAGATCCTTCAGACCCAAGGTTTCTATGGCCCAGATGTTGAGATGTGGACCACATCTGGGGGTCGCATGACCGGTCGTGGCACATGTTTGACTGGTCGTGTAGCTCACTCGACCAGTCATGAGCAGTCGTGGACTGGCTCGACTCAAAGTCTAGCGAGCATAAGATTTTTGGTTCTGAGGTGCTCAATCGGACGTGACCCATACTTGACCGGTCGAGGGGTCCGCTCGACCGATCGTGCAGTTTACTCAACCAGTCGTGGTTATGCAGATTCGTTTCCGGATTTGACGCGGATTGAAATTTTTGAGTCGACTTTCATAAGGGTGCAAAAGGAAAGTTGTCTAAGCTATATATAGGTGCCCCTAAGGCGTTTTTAGGGTATTGGAAAATAATTCTAAGGTATGGGCAAAGGGTTTTCTCTGTACTTCCAAGGGAGAGGATAGTATTTTGCTTTATAATCTTCATTTATTTTCATAATGAAAGTTTGCATTCGTAATTTTTTACCCTAGTTTTGGAGTTTTTCCACGTATATCTTGTCTTCTGGTTTGTTTGGATTGCTTTGATTTGTTTTTAGTTTATATTTCTTCTTATTTATCGTTTGTGGATGAGACCGGAGATTGAATCTCGGTTCACCACGTTATTGGCGTGCTGCGCAACAATTGGTATCAGAGCCAGGTTTAGTTTTATTGGGAGCGATGACGGAAGAACGGAAGACTAGAATTGAGAAGTTTGATGGTTCAAACTTTGCCTTCTGGAAGATGCAGATGGAGGATTATCTGTATCAGAAGGACCTTTATGTTCCTCTAGAAGGAAAAGAGACGAAACTAGAGAAGATGATAGATGATGAATGATCTTTATTGGATCAGAAGGCTTTAGGAATGATCCGTTCCTCTCTGTCTAAGAGCATCACCTTCAATATATCTAAGGTGAAGAGAACGAAAGAATTAATGGAAGCTCTAGCCATAATGTATGAGAAACCCTCAGCGTCAAATAAGGTTCATCTTATGAAATAACTATTTAACATGAAGATGTCAGATAGTGAGAGTGTGGCTGAATATCTAAACGAGTTCAATACAATCACGAGCCAATTGAAATCTGTTGGCATTATTTTTGAAGACGAGGTCAGGGCGTTATTGATCTTGCCCAGTTTGTCAGACAGTCGGGATGGTTTGGTGATTGCTGTGAGCAATTCTTCAGGTTCGACAAAGCTGAAATTTAATGATATAGCCAGTCTAATTCTCGGAGAAGAATCTAGAAGAAAGGCATCAGAATTTTCAGGGGATTCATAGAATGCTCTAAACGTTGAAGGAAGAGGAAGATCGCTTAGCAAAGGAGGTAATAAACATAGATATTCTAAGTCGAGGAAGAAGTTTAAGGGATCGAAAGATAAAAACTGGTGTTGACATTACAGGAAGAAGGGGTACATGAAACGTGATTGTAGGGCTCTTAAGAAACAAGAAGAAAGCTCTCGAGGGAGGAAGGATTTAGTGAATCTATTTGAGGAGAGTGATATAGAGGTGTTGATCTTGTCTCTTGATGCGAGGAATGATTCTTGAGTTATAAACTCGGGTGCTTCATTTCATGCCACTTCGTGTAAGAAAGTTCTGCATAATTATGTATCAGGTGACTTCGGGAGAGTCTACCTGGGTGATCATGAGCCGTGCAATATTGTTGAAATGAAAGACATTCATATAAATCAAAAAGACGGAACGACGTTGAAATTGAAGGATGTCAGACATGTACCGAGTTCGAGAAGGAACCTGATCTCAGTGGAGCAGTTGACCGATACCGGTTATGTGATAACATTCATCAGTGATTCCTAGAAGATCACAAAAGGTGCCTTGGTGATATCTCGAGGCAAAAAGGAAAGTACTTTGCACGTGACTTCAGGATCATATAGTTTCACTCTCAGTCGCATTAACTGAAGTGAATGGGCAGTTTGGCATTAAAGGTTGGGGACATATGAGTGAGAAGGGGATGAAAGTGCTACTGTCTAAAGGGAAGCTATCAGGGCTGAAGTCTATTGACTTGGAATTCTATGAGGATTGCGTGTATGACAAGTAGAAGAGGGTAAGCTTAAAGAAGACAAGACGTGCTCCAAAGACACATCTGTTGGAGCTTGTACACATTAATGTGTGGGGACTAGTATAAGTATTATCTCTTCGTGGCTCACATTATTTTGTTTCTTTTATTGATGATGATAGTAGAAAACTGTGGGTCTATTTCTTAAAGCACAAATCTGATGTATACAGCTCCGTCGGCACAGGATTTCCATCAGATCTACACACTCCTTATTGCTCGGCCAACTGACAGACCAGACGACCGAATGGAAGGCATACGCTCTTCCTTGACACCTTTGCGGCCCGCACAATCTGGTGAAGTATTACACTAGGGAGGCACACATTCGCTCCCCGCCCCACCTGATATAAAAACTCTACCATGTAGCGGGAGTACTTGGCGCGATTTTCCAACCTCGGGTACACATTATGGGTGTAAATGTGGCGAAGAACCTTGTACTCTGGGATAAACTTGGCCGAGCTCAGACCCTACCCTTGCTCCCTTCGATTCCATTGAGCAACTCGCCCACATAAAAAGCGGGTCCGCTCATTGCGCGCCTGACTCGTATCCAAGTTTTTCTCATTGTTCTGCACCTCACCTTAGGGCACTCCGAGTACGTTGGCAATATCTGCCACCTCGAATGGGATGCTCTCACTTCCCACCACCAGATCAAAGCCTAGGGGCTTGAATTGCGGGTTTCTGATCCGCACATAGCACATAGAAAGTCTTAGCTCATCCTGAATCCGCCTGATAATTCTCATAGAACATTGGACCCCAATCTTTGTCCACAAGGCGGCCAAGTATGGGGTATGCATCGAACGGATGCTCCTCCACAAAGGCTTCGAAGGCGACGCGGCGCATTAGAAAATTTCCCTTATTTTCAATGGGCAATTGGGAATCACTCCTGTGCTTGGCTCGAACTTTTGCGATTTTCTTCCCCTTGGGATCGGCCTTTTGCTTGCTTCGCCTTTCCTGGCTTGATCTCAACTCTACGAGAACTGGTCTTTCTTCCCCATGAGGGAAAGAATCACCGAGATAGAGGAGGCAATGGTGGTTAGCATGGCCATTTTCCTTGGCTAGGATGAGTTTATGAAGGTATTTGAGAAAGGGGATTTGAGATGGTGTAGAGGAAGAATTTGGTGGATGGGTTTTGAAAAAGATGAATTTGAGAATGGGTTGGAGGTGAGGTATTCGAAAAGGGATTGATGTTGAATTGGTGAATGGGGTTTGAGGATGAATGGTGGAAATGGTGTGGGATATGTGGCTAAAATGAGTTTTGGGATGGATCTTGAAAATGTATTTTGGAATGGGTTTTGTGTGAAGGAATGTGAGTTGGGAGATGAGGTTTTGAGAAGGAGAGAATTTTCCTTGGAAAGCTTGGAGAATGAGTTTTGGAAATGAGAATGGAATGGGTTTTGAGAAATGAATTTTGAAAATGGGGAAGAAGAGGGTGAAAGGATTGGGGTTTTGGTGAATGAGTCATGAAAGAAATGTGGGTGATAAGAGAGAGGATAGGAAATGTGAAAGAGATGAATGTAGGTTTTGAAGAAATGGCTTGAAAGTGAAGGATGGGTGAGGTTTGATAGAATTAGAGTGAAGAAGAAGAAGGTGGGTGTATGGATTTGGATTTTGGAGAAATGGGAGAGGGAAGGTTTTTCCTAGGAGCTTAGGAAGGTTAGTGTGGAGTGGTAATGGGGCTAATTAACCCTAAGTTTTTCCAAATAGTAAGTGAGATGGGCCCCACATGTTTTTGCAAACCAAGGGGGGAGAAATCCCAATTTTTCGAACTCGGGTGTAGGCAACGTCGGCCCGACGTAGGCAATGCCGACCTTTGGACACTCAGGCGTAGGCAATGCTCGGTCGGCGTAGGCACGCCAAGCCGCTGGACACTCGGCGTAGGCAACGCCCGGTCGACATAGGCACGCCAAGCCGCTGGACACCCGGGCGTAGGCAATGCCCGGTCGGTGTAGGCACCTCGGGGCTTTGGGTCGGTTCCTTTTTTTTTTTCAGGCGCCAGTAAGGCCTCCTGAGACATGCCATATATGAATTTGGGGTAGGAGAAGCTGATCTACGTAATGAGTATAGTGGTTTCACGAGATTCCTCCTAGTCATAGGTAAAATTTTGATTTTTCTTACATTCCTTCTATTTTCAGTAAAATTCATTCGCCCCTATGCAACTATCCTCGAAAGGGGTCAGGACTATCAAATTTGGCCTAGAACTAACTCCAGTAATCGTGGACGTCGGTTGCGACCATCAAATCCTTCGATTTTCGGCCCGATCCTACCCGACATACTACCAAACTCTACCCAGTATTAGCTCACTTGGACTTGAGCGATGGTTTTCCCTTGTCCAATCATTCGATTCCCGGCTCGCTCCTGTCAGAGTCTCGAGAAGATTTACAGGACAAAGTGAGGTTTCATGAAGGCTTTAAGGGGATCAGTTTGGGGGGGGGGGGGGGGGGATGAAATTTGCCTCGGACCAGTAGCTAGTGGTATTAAGCTATAATAAGCGGGGTTACGATGCCAATCCCTACTCAAGATAGAGATTGGCATGCCTAGAATTTGTGTGTAGAGGGGCTCAACTTCATTTTACAGGCTTTGCTAAATGAGCCTTGCATTAGATGGTGAAATGTGGGATTTCTACACACTAGGATGATGAATTTCTATCCCTTCCTAACTCCCTGGGAAGTCCTACCCTGCATCTACGTTTGTTAGTTCAGTGTTTGGGATGACTCCTAGCATCTTAAGTCCCTGTTTCATTTTCTAATACATATCCTCTCAAGTTAGCGGATGCATAGTGAGTTCAAGACCTATGGCCTAATCAATTCTAAACCATGCTTTGATACCAACTTATAACGCCCTAGAAATCGGGGGTCGCGCATACGCTCGACTCCCGAGTTCTTGAGTGTCACTTATAACCGATTTCGTTAATATGCGTTTAATCCGGTTTAGTTGTGTAAATCTGAAGATTCCTAAAACATGAAGCATCATCACACAAGTTTACTGAAATGAAAAATATAATATATATATATATAGAAGTCCAAAAGAATATAAACGGGTTGCACGAGACATTGCCCGACAAAATAGCAAAAAGAATACTATATCCAAAAGAATAAAGCTGAGTCTACTACTCAGTGATCCACTCCCGCCTCTCAAGCAAACGGGGAGCCGTCCATCAACTAGAAGTAGGACAACTCGTCCTCCTCCTCGAAGCTCGCCTCACCAGGCTCCTTATGCCCTGAATCACCTGCATCTATGAATGAGTCTGGTTGGTGTTTTAAAACACCGTCCCAAAGTGAAAATGAGAGATCAACTCAGTGAGTGTTATTAATCTTAAGTTATAACAGACATCAATTATAATATGAACTTAATGAAACGTAACCAATCATCAACACCTAACAACTCTTATTAAAATGCATGCATACAGAATGATATGATGCATGCCCTCGCCACAACGCTCCCTCGAGTGACTCCATCTAGCGATCGGGTATGTCAGCACTCCCTCAAAGCGACCTTAACTTTCGAGTCGTCACCCTAACTAATACGATACAATGCGATCGTGTTAGCTGAGTTATTAGTTTCATTCATTTAGCAGGTTGAAATATATGATACACCCCACGTATCAATACCCTAAACTGGTTGCGAGGCTAAGGCCTCCCAATACATGAGGCCGAGACCCTGTGGTCCATGATCCCATCGGGTTCTTCATCCCTAACTTCAAGCACATGAGAAGTGTCGAGAGAAAGGGATCGCTCGCTGTCCCTACGGGGAGGTGCGACACCCCAGCGTAGGCCGACAGCTCGGACACAGTGTCCCATTCTACCATGCCCGGCTCACGAGGCTGTGGACCAGTTGAAATCAGTTATTGGTGGGCCACTACGGTTGCAGGGTATTATAGGTTTCATACATGTGTGAGCAAGCAGGGTTAACAATTAAGGTTGGTCAGATAGTAGGCTAGACCACACGAATCAGGCGAGCATGAGACGAGTGACATCGAGCACAAGGGACCCATGTAATCGAACTACAACCACTCCAACACACCTGTCCAAATCCACGGGTCTAGCCCTATCATAGTCCTACCGATGGGACTACCGTCTCTCCTCATGTTCCTGACCAATCCAAGAGAGTGAGGGTGATCCATAACATGTCAACTATTCATGTTATCAACTTAACATAACAATATCATGTTCTCATGCATCTTAACCATACAAAATGAATACTCCTACCAAGCAAGAGAACATTATCAAGAAACAAGGTGCATGTGAGTGTGTGGGTGTGTGAGGAAGCTAAGCACTTCCACCATCTTAAGAAATCATAAGCACAAACGTAATAAATCATATACACAATGAAGTACCAAATATGAGGGAAGAGAATTAAGAAACCATGAGAAAACTATCATCCATACATAATATCATGTAAGAGGCAAGATCAACACTAATTTGAGAAATAAGCATGTAATTCATATAATTCCAACAAACATACCACTCCTAGGGTTTATCTAGAATTTTCAAATGTAGTATTCAAGCAAGCAAAATTATTAAACTCATAATAAAATTGGTGCTAGGCCACCTAAGAGTAATAATCTGTACCTATGGGTCATTGGAGACTTAGAGAGCGACCTAGGAATGAGGGCTTTGGGGTTAGACGTCCGGAATCCCTAAAACAAGCTCTTGCATGTGAGAAATCCATGTCAATCCTTTCTCAATACATGAGTTTCAAGAAAAAAGATGTGAAAGATCTTGCCTAGATGTCCCACAGACGATTGTGGAAGTTGCGGTGGAGAGTTTCCTTTGGAGAAAAGATAGAGAGTTGAAAGGGTTGATTCCTTTGAGCCCCACCTTGATCTAGGGTCCACCTTGCCCCTCTTCACTCTCTCTTTCTTCTCTCTTTACTATCTTGCTCTCCCTTCTCTCTCTTTGGTGGGTGTAGTAAAGGGAAAGTTATGAGAGAGCTACGGTTTTATTCCCTAGACTTGGGCCCTTTGGCCTTAAGTTTCCTCAAATTCTCAAAATAGCCTCCTAAGACTCACTGTTGGTTTAACGGCGGCCCTAACACCCCCTTCGCCACTAAAATTTGTGCGTAGGTGTCTCATGACTCGATGAGGGGTCATGCAGAGTTTGGGGACAAACGGATCAACGAAGGTGGGGTTTGATCTCACGGTTCCGACCTTCAAATGGCCCTGTGGGGACCATTCTGATTGTTGGGGCAGTTCTGGTGGCCCCCCGGCCATGAAACTTATAGAATAGGTGAATCATGGCCTAATGAAGGGCCATGCAAAATTTGGAAATGATCGGATATGAAGGTTGGTCGTACGTGTCTGATTTGCAATCAATGGTCGTCGAACCACGATTAGGTCCCAAATTTTGTGGACGGGCGTAGGACACTACTTTATACCTTCACCATAAATTTTGAAGAAATTCGACGGCTGAAAAGTCCGGAGTCTCAGTTTCATATACCAGTGCCAGATTTTAACTTTGGCCTTGGATGGGTTGACCAGTGTTGCTGGAACGGCTCGAATAATTAACTTTTGGGTGTCCAATGAGTCCGTGGTCCGCGATGGACTACAAGCCCAGTAATATATATGGTTCCCTAAATTTTTATTATTTTTCGACCTTCCTGTGCCGCGGTATAGCTCATATGGGCTGATGCTAAGTGTAAATGGTCATCTGGCTTGGCGGCCCGCACTAGGCCCTATCATGACCTGTCTAGTCTACTCTAATAGGCTAATCATATGTTAATTAACTTATGGTATCCCACCACGAGTGGTTTAAATGAATGGTCTTGCGGCAAATCCTGCGTGGACGCCCCAAGACACTGTGCTGGTTGGACGAAACGTTACACTCAACCCAACCAAAATAAAAAACAATGTATATGTAAATGTGTATTTATCAATTATCTCAATTAGCTTTAGGGCTTATTTGGTAGTAGCCAAGCATCTTTTTAAGATAGGCTTGTCCAAGTCTTGTTTAACTAACAAATGCTATATGGGTGAAGTTAGTTCGTTATTTATTGATCTGTCTAAACCATCAAATATAAATTAGTCTGCCATGTGTTAAGGTGTAGCTCATTCTTATTATCTCTCTCATATACATACTTGATGTAGAGTAGGTGGCAGATACTTTCATAGCAAATATGGATCAAAGAAGGTCTGATTGGAGACAAAAATGATTCGACCGTCAAAACCTTAAATCGGTCATATCTCGTGAAATGGGATGAGTTTTTCAATATATTATATATGATTTTGGAGTGGGAGAGCCTTCTTAAGCCAACCAACCCTGCTATGTTGGGTTGCTCATGCCGGATTTGCGAGATTCCATAAAATCAACGGTTAAAAATTTCATTTATTTTTGTTTTTATTATAAATAATAAGTTTTAGTTTGAATATAACTTTTAATCTTTTGAGTTATAGAAGCTGTGCCTAACATGAAAATGGCTTAGAAAAGTTAGGAGAATAACATATTTGGGCCAAATTGTATACTAATTATTTTTGGTTGAAAACCATGAATTCTAGTAGAAATAGAAGTCGTCTATAAATAATTAGTTTACTATTTATACTAAGTTGGGTTTTTAAGGTGTTTGAGTTAAAGTTTGAGTATAAAACTATATCCTAAGTCTGAGTTCCTTATTTAAAGAATTGTAATTTCAATTTTTATCATCACTTAAAATGATTTTGACTTTATCAGGAATTATTTATGCTTTTTATCCTTAATGAATTTGAGGAAGTTATAAGGAGTGTAGAGAGCTCCATGGTTCGGATTAGTTATTCCCCGAGGAAGATGCCATTATATTTTTCTTTAGCCATCTATTTAGCACTGATGATTTGTGTGGTTAGAATTGTTCCGTCCAAAAAAGGGGCCATAATTTGAGTCGTACGTTAAGATTGTTTGATGAGTGTGAATTTAGAGATTTGTCCATATAGAAGGGACCCTTAATTTGGATAGTCTAGATGATGGCTATAGTCAGTGTCACATGTAACTATAATGAGTCACCATCATTTCTTAAACGGTGCAAAGCTAAAACTGGAGTCTTACTCACCAAGGGTAAGCCCTGGACGCCAATTTGGTACGGAGGGCCATGGCCCACCTCAATGCATGTAAATATAGTATCGTCGGTTGCCTGAGCGAGATCATGTTATCCATGACCCTAGTGGGCCACACTTGAGAATCTGCCCCTGCGTCAGTGTCTATCCTCCCCTTCTCTTGGACCACGTCCTAAAACAAGTTGGGGTGACCTTGAACGGATTGCATGTGACCCTGGGCACAGAGACATCTCTCTGCCCAGGGCTGTGTGGGGTTCACAGAGATGTCCGTGATGAATCTGTCCATCTGTTTCGAACGATAACATTAGAGTAGGATTCTAAAAATCAAGAAGATTCCAAACTCAGGTGGGCCACACCAACAAAACAATGGGGACAGCAATGCCTACTGTTGAAATTTTTATGGAGCTGACCATGATGTTTACATGCCATCTAAACCGTTCATGGAATTATTACCACTCAGATAAACTGTAGAAACAAATATCATACTGATACAAAACTTATATCAGCATCAGGCATTCAATCCCCCCCTGTTTAGTGTGGTATGGCCCACCTGAGTTTTGAATATGCCTAGTTTTTAGAATACTATCTATCGTGGTATTTCAAAACAAATGGACAGAATGGATTTTTCAAGGACATCTCTATGGGCCCCAGATCTGAGCACAAAGATACATCCGTGACCGAGTTCACGGGCAATCTGCTCTTCTCGGACACCCGCATCGGCCTCAAGGAAACGTGTAAAAGGTTAATGAAGAAAAAAGTGAAGAAATACTTTGGTACTCGGGCAAAGTATAGTACATGATACTCAGGCACTGAAAAATTATGGCATGAGAGTAAATTCAATTTAAACCGGAAAAATTACGAGCTCCACTTTAAATGCATCATGATAAATAAATAAATAAAACTTAATTAATTTGTCTGTTTGGTGGATGTTTTATTGAAATATGAAGTTCCTTTTTAAAAAAAAAAAAAAAATATTTTAACACACGCACACACACACCCCTACACACTCACGCTTTAGTGGGATTTTACCACCTATGGATGCTCGAATCCTTGACCAGGTGTTGAAATTTCTCGGAGTCTACCACCAGAGCAAGAGTAAGGATAAAATTTGGATAATTTTTTTTTTTTTTTTATGATTATTTTTTTCCTTTAAAACAATAAATTTTCATTTTATTAGATGCAGATACCATGGCATTTTCGATCGAGTGCAGTTTGGTGCTGACAGAAGTGTGGCTTTGGTAGTCGAGTTATGAGGTGTAGTGCATGTGTTTGGTGAGGCTTGTTTTTTAGCGAGACTGCGTCCCTCCTGTAAATGATTTTGTATGTGCTGTTGAGTGACAATATATGATCGGTGAGGCTGGAGGTTTTTATTTTTTTTATTTTTATTTTTAATTTCTTCTTCTTGTGCTTACTGAATTTTTTGTATTAGGTCACGTGCTTCTAACTTTTTATAAATAAAAAAAGAAAAAAGAAAATAAAAAGATGAGTAAAAAATATCTAATAGGCCTATTTCTGGAAACAAGTTAGAGGATAGGATAATCCAAATGTGTTGGGTCCATCTCCATGGCTCAGTGATAAAGAGATAATATTTCAATAATGAGATCTTGGAATCGAGTGCTCTGTAGTGTGTAAACAAAAAAGAGAATCCAATGTTTGATTTTAGGATTTTAAGTTATTTAGATTGTGTCCAATATCCTGCATCATGTGAAAGGAGGGAAGGGAGGAGAGTGCATGTTGTTGGCCTTTAGTAAAAATCCACTAATGATAGAGATGGGGATGTTGAGGTGTAGAGCCTCATTTGGACCATGCCTCTCAACTAGTCAAGGTTTTCTCTTGACTGGTCAAGGTTATGCAGATTTTCGTGCGGATTTGATGCGGACTGGATAAATATAAGGTGGTTTCGCAAGAGTACGGAAGGGAAGTTACCTAAACTATAAATAGGGATTCATAGGGCTATTCTAGGGTATGAGAAAGGGTTTTCTAAGCTAGGCTAAGGTTTATCTCTGTGCATGAGAGCATCAAGAGGTTAGTATATTGCTTGTAATCTCGTTTTTTTATAGTGAAAATTTGCACCTGTGATTTTTTATCCTTGTTGGGATTTTTCCATGTATATTCTGTTTTGTGGTTTGTTTGATATACTTTGATTCTATCTCTAGATTATATATATATATATATATATATATATATATATATATATATATATATATATATATATATATATATATATATTTTTATCGTTTGTAGGTGAGACTGGATATTGGATCTTGGTTCACTAATGTTGTTGGCATGCTGCGCAACAATTGATATCAAAGCTATTGGTTTAGTAAGAGCGATGATGTAAGAAGGGAAGACTAGAATTGAGAAGTTTGATGGTTCAAACTTTGTATTCTAAAAGATGCAGATGGATGATTATCTGTATCAGAAGGACCTCTATATTCCTATAGAAGGAAAATAGAAGAAACTAGAGAAGATGACAGATAATGAATGATCTTTATTGAATTGGAAGGCTTTAGGAATGATCCGATTCTCTTTGTCTAAGAGCGCCGCCTTCAATATATCTAAGGTGAAGAGTATAAAATAATTAATGAAAGCTCTAACTACGATGTATGAGAAACCCTCAGCATCCAAAAAGGTTCATCTTATGAAACAACTATTCAAAATGAATATGTCAAATGGTGGGAGCGTAACTAAACATCTAAACGAGTTCAATATAGTCATAAGCCAATTGGAATCCGTTGGCATTATTTTTGAAGACGAGGTCAGAGCGTTATTGATCTTGTCCAGTTTAGCAGACAGTTGGGATGGTTTGGTGATTGCTGTGAGCAATTTTTCAGGGCCGACAAAGATGAAATTTGATGATGTGGTCGGGCTAATTCTCAACGAAGAATCTAGAAAAAATGCATCGGGATTTTCAGGGGATTCAGGGAATGCTCTAAACATTGAAGGAAGAGGAAGATTGCTGAACAAATGAGGTAATAAATACGGACATTCTAAATTGAGGAAGAAGTCCAAGGGACCAAAAGACAAAGACGGGTGTTGATATTGTGGAAAAAAGGGGCACATGAAACGTGATTGCAGGACCCTTAAGAAATAAGAAGGAAGCTCTCAAGATGAGAATGATTCAGTAAATCTATCTGAGGAGAGTGATACAAAAGCGTTGATTTTGTCTCTTGATGCGAGGAATGAGTCTTGGGTCATAAACTCAGGTGCTTCGTTTCATGCCACTTTGTATAAGGAAGTTCTGCGTGATTATATATCAGATGACTTCAAAAGAGTCTACCTAGGTGATGATGAGTCGTGCAGTATTGTTGGAAAAGGAGATGTTCATATAAATCAGAAAGACGGAACGACTTTGAAATTAAAGGATGTCAGACATGTACCGAGTTTGAAACAGAATTTGATCTCAGTGGGATAGTTAGCCGATACCGGATATGTGACGACATTCACTAGTGATTCCTACAAGATCACAAAAGGTGCCTTCATGATATCTTAAGGTTAGAAGGAAAGTACTTTGTACATGACTTTAAGATCGTATAGTTCACTCACAGTCGCATCAACTAGAGTGAATGGATAATTATGACATCAGAGGTTGTGACATATGAGTGAGAAATGGATGAAAGTGTTATTGTCAAAAGGGAAGCTACCAGGGCTGAAGTCTATTGACTTGAAATTTTGCGAAGATTGAATGTATGACAAATAAAAGAAGGTAAGTTTTAAGAAAACAGGACGCACTCCAAAGACACATCTATTGGAGCTTATACACACTGATATGTAGGGGCCGACACAGGTATCATCTCTTGGTGGTTCACGTTATTTTCTTTCCTTTATTGATGATGCTAATAGAAAACTGAGTTTATTTCTTAAAACACAAATATGATGTATTTGATGTATTTAAGAAGTGAAAAGTAATGGTAGAAAACGAGACAGGTAAAACAGTAAAATATCTCAGATCAGATAATGAGAAAGACTACTGTAATAAGAGGTTTGAGGAGTATTGTGCAGAAAATTGAATTAAACATTAGAAAATGATTCCAGGGACACCGCAGTAGAACGGAGTGACTAAGCCCATTAATAGGACCATCCTTGAGTGCGACAGGAGCATGATGTTATATGCAGGGTTGCCTAAGATGTTTTGGGCAGATGCTATGAATACTGCCGCATATCTCATCAATAGAAGTTCCTCAGCACCATTGGATGGTGGGCTACCAGAAGAAACATGGACTGAAAAAGAAGTGAACATTGCACATCTCAAAGTATTTTGTTACACTTCATATGTTTACATTGATGCAGAGCATAGAAACAAGCTAGATGTGAAGTCCAAGAAGTATACGTTTATAGGCTACGGGCAGTATGATTTTGACTATAGGTTTTGGGATACAGAGAACCGAAAAATCATCAGAAGTAAAGACGTAGTCTTCAATAAAAAAGTGATGCATAAGGACAATGTGCAGTAAAATAATGCCGATGAGAAAGAATTCGTAGAGTTGGAAGAGTTACCGGACACGGGTGTTACAACGCCACAGGATGAACATGCACAGGAGCATAATGAACCAAGCCACAAACACCAGTTGTGAGGAGGTCTACTCGGGAAAGGAGACCCACGGTTCGATACTTACCTTCCTTACATTATTTACTGCTGACAGATAATGGTGAACCAGAGTATTTTGAAGAGGCATTACAGTCAGATACACGGGTTAAGTGGGAGCAGGCCATGGATGATGAGATAGACTCTCTTGAATCTATTCATACATGGGAGCTAGTCACTCTATCTAAGGATAAGAAAACTCTTTATAACAAGGAGGATGGTTAGAAATGATACAAGGCTAGATTGGTTGTGAAAGGGTTTCAACAAAAGACAGGTATCAACTTCACTGAAATATTTTCACCAGCGGTGAAAATGTTTGGTCTTAAGTATAATGGCTACAGAGGACTTGCATCTAGATCAGTTAGATGTTAAGACATCTTTTCTTCATGGGGACTTTGAAGAACAAATACATATGCATCAGCCAATAAGATACGTGGCACCAGGAAAGGAGAACAAGGTTTGTAGACTGAAGAAGAGTCTATATGACCTGAAGCAGGTCCCGAGACAGTGGTATAAGAAGTTCGACAGTTTCATATCGGAAAATGATCTTATGAGATGTCATGCAGACCACTGTTGTTATTTGAAGAAGTTTGATATGTCGTACATCATTATTCTTCTGTACATAGATGTATGCTTGTGGCCGTATCAATCATGAAGGACATCTCAGATCTCAAAAGAGTCTAGAGAATTTTTCATGAGGGATTTAGGAGCTACAAAATAAATCCTACGTATGAGGATAAAGCATGACAAAGAAAATAAGAAATTGGTTTTGTCACAAACAAAATATATAGCGAAAGTACTTGATCGATTCAATATGGGAGGTGCTAAGCTGGTTATCACTTCATTAGCCAACCACTTTAAGTTTTCTAAGGAGCAAGGTGCAAAGGCGCAGGAGGAACGGGACTACATGGTTAAAGTCTTATGCGTGTCAACTATTAGGAGTCTCATGTATGCTATAGTGAGTACGAGGCCAGACATTGCTCAACAAGTGGGAGTTGCTAGCAAGTTCATGAACAACCCCGGAAAAGAACATTGGAAAGCTGTGAAGTGGATATTTAGATACCTGGTAGGTATTATGGATGTAGGGCTGTGTTATTGAGGATCGAAAATTAAGATACAAGGCTACGTAAATTTAGATTTGGCAAGAGATATCAATAGTAGAAGAAGCACTATAGGGTATGTTTTTACTTTGGGTAGTATTGCAGTCAGTTGAGTCTCTCAGTTACAGAAGATAATATCTGTTAGTACAACAGAAGCAGAATATGTTGTAGCTACAGAAGCGTGCAAGGAGATGGTGTGGATGTAAGGTTTCATGAAAGAGCCGGGAAAGAAGCAAGCATATTGTAAGTTGTACAGTGACAGTTAGAGTGCAATACACTTATCTAAGAATTCAACATTTCATTCAAGGACCAAGCATCTTGACATCAGATATCACTTCATACGTTTGTTATTGGAAGACGGATTGATTGCTTTGGAGAAGATCCATACAAGTGAGAATCCTACGGATATACTGACCAAGGTGGTCACATGGGAGAAGTTAAAGCTCTGTTCAACTTTGATTGGTCTTCAGGCTTGAAGATGGGCAAATGATGCACTCCAGATATAGAAGACGAAAGATTATGGCGATGTGTCTCCAAGTAAGAAATTGTTGATGTATGGAGCCTTATTTGGACCATGCCGCTCGACCGGTCGAGTGGCTTGCTCGATCAGTCGAGGACCTTTCTCGACTAGTAGAGGTTATGCAGATTTGTGCGCGGATTTGATGCGGACTGCGTAAATCTGAGGCGGTTTCGCAAGAGTGCAGAAGGGAAGTTGCCTAAACTATAAATAGGGGTTCTTAGGACTATTCTAGAGTATGAGAAAAGGGTTTTCTAAACTAGGCTAAGGGTTATCTCTGTGCATAAGAGCATCAAGAGGTTAATATATTGCTTGTAATCTCATTTTCTTCATAGTGGAAGTTTGCACCCGTGATTTTTTACCCTTGTTGGGGTTTTTCCATGTATATTTTTTTTTTGTGGTTTGTTTGGTATGCTTTGATTCTATTTCTAGATTATATTTTTTTTTTCTGTTTATCGTTTGTGGATGAGACCGGAGATTGGATCTCAGTTGACTAACGTTATTGGCGTGCTACGCAACAAAGGAAACATAGACAACTATTAAAAAAGAGTTAGGAGCTTATCCATGACTTAGAATCTTGCTAGGAATATCTCTCAATCAATGGCTATAATCCAGAATAAGCTAGGCAGACTCACTTTTTTCTTTTTTTTCTTTTTGTCTTTTTATATACCACCAAACAGCCCCTTGGTGTCATTTTTCCACTGACCCATTTACAATCACATGGATTGAGTTAGGTGAAGCTGGGTTTGATGAGTTTTTAAGTTGGCAAGGTTGGGCCAGAGGATAAAGGTTTTGAGTGTCGGGTTTGGGCAAGAATTCTCGACTGTTTTAGTGAATAATTTACTTTTGGGTTGAACCTCACTTGTCCAAACCCGACATATTCCACCCTTGAAGTGGGTCATATTTCAATGAGAGCTTTCTTCAGCCCATATGTGTGTACAAGTCAGCTATTAGGCACCCCACCCCCACCCTATATGCCAGCATGGCAGACAATAAAATACCCATGCCATCCATCAGGCGGACCTGACCATAGACGTATTAGTGCCTAAAGATAATTTTGATCCATTAAGTAGGTGTACTATGATAGTAAAAATAAGTTGATATGAGTTAGAAATCTTCAACTCATTATATTTTTCAAAATTGTACATTGCTTAATTAACTGTGGTCCACCTGACTATTGGTCCCACCTGATTCTTGGGATACCGAATCAACTTAGTGGCATACCCCTAATGGATGGCTTGAATATTGCATTTGCTCACCACGCCAGCATATATGGTGGTGTGTACCCAGTGTTTACCGTGGACATGATAACTGATTGATGTAGAGCGGGTCGCGGACAATTTTATGGCTAAGATGGATTAGAAAAGGCACGGTCGGCGACAGAAGTGATCCGGACCATCGGACCTTAGATCGGGCGTATCTCACAATCCGGAATGAGTTATCCGACGTAAAATATATGATTTTGGGGTAGAACGAGCTACTTTAGCCAACCAACCCTGCTAAGCCGGGTTGCGCAGCCAAGATTTGCGAGAAAGCCCTTGATCGACGGTCGTTTTCTCGTTTTAATTTTGTTTTTACTATAAATAGTAAGTTTTAGTTTGAGTATAACTTTTCATCCGTTGGGCGTTAGGAGTTGTGTCCAACATGAAAAGTTCTTAGGATAATTAGGAGAACGGTTTGGTGAAGCCAAATAGGACACTTACTATTTTTGGCCGAAAACCTTGCGCACTAGTAGACATCATGACCGTCTATAAATAGTAAGTTTACTATTTATAGTAAGTTACGAATTCTAGGAGTTTTAGTTGTAGTTTGAGTCTGATTTCTTTCTTATTGCTTCGTTCCCTTATTTAAAGGGTTGTGAACTCGATTTTAGGGATTCATTAATCAATTTCGAATTTATTAGAAATTATTCTTATTTTCTACTTTCTTTCCTCGTGAATTCGAGAAGTCTCTGTGAGGAGTCCAGCGAAGTTCCGTGGATTCGGAATATTTATCATCTTGAGGAACGCGGTGCTTGACCTCACGTCCTTCCCTACGTCACTGATACAATAGGAGAGCATCCTTCCCTGTCTTCTTATACTAGGGAAATGTCTTCTCAATGCTCTAATGCTCATTTTGAATATTGACTGAACTGTCTCGTGAAGTTATGAACCCAGCTCACGTGCCGCTTTAATGGACGAACAACCCAACTCTTGGAACATACTACAGTCCCAAGTAGCTTCGAATATATCATAATATAGCAATTCCCTCTCTCTGAAAATATAGAAGAAAAGAGTAGGCACCAATATCCACCATAAAAGGCCCACATTAGCTAAGTTGCACAGGTATGCAAGCTTAGCTAAACTTGTTGACCAACAAGTGGATGTTTAAAAATGAAAGGGTCCTAACTTTATCCACTGCGTCATAAGTTATCATCCACCTAGTAGATAACTTTCATTTGAACCTGTCCAATGGGTTGTCTGCATCATGAAGATCACCTTGTGCAAAATTCAACCTCATATGCTCAACGAGTGGACTACACTTGTATTTTTATTATTATTTATGAATGGGTAAAAATTATTTTTATGGTGCGTCACACGTGACGCAATGAGACTGACTGTTTCACAAGTTGAATCTCATGGTGGAGACAACCGATTGAAAGAGTTGGACGTATCATACATTATACGTTGCGAGTTATTTTCAGAGTGGACTGTGTCTTATGGTCCAACCTATTTCATATGAGACTTCCTGGAAAACAAGCTTTCCTACATAAATCTTCTGGTCATTCAAATATTGGACCCTTCTTTTTTTTTTTTTTTTTCCCATGGTCGTTTTTGGAAAGTCTAATTACCCTAATCATACATTTTTGGGGGGGAAAGGATGAGGAAATTAACATCAACTATGATGAGGCTGTGACGTAGAAGTCTCTCATTGTATCTCATGTGTGACCTCCCAACTACTTTTTTACATGCTCTCCGAACTACTTTTAAACCTTTTTTATTAACTATTTTGGATGGCACAGGACCCAATCAAATCTCACCAGGTTTGCGGTTCATTGAACTTAATATTTCGTGTGCTGTCAGTAATTCCCTGGCCTCACCAAATCTAGTTTAAGCAGCAGTAGACCTGAATTCAGTAGATGTGAGGACATGTGAGGATTTCATTGGGCCATATGCCACCGTCTTACATAATATCATACTAACATGTTTGAAAATTGTTCACCGAAACTGCGTCATCAGAGCCTGTTTAAGCAGTCGAATGCTTTGTACCAAGTTTAGAAAACACTGAATATGACCCCACATTGATAAAAAGCATCTGCCACCAATTAAGACCGTCAGAATCACGAGCCTTGTTTCATTTTCAATAGTGGTACTTTTGGATGTGCTCTCCAAAGATGAGGTCCCCATCGCTTGAGAAATCGTGGCAAACAAACAAATAAGTTTACCTCATAACAAAAATCTGTCGAGTGGTTCAGCAGAAAATCCGGACTTGATCCGATGCGCCACACAAGTCTAAAAGTTACATCATGATCCATTACAGGCAAGTGGCCCACTTTCGTTTTTTTTAAAAAAAAAAAAAATTTTTTTTTTTTTTTTTACTAGGGCAATAGTTCTGCCACGTGGCTGGTCCATAGATGGCCCACCTTGAACTCAACATGCAAGAATCTAGACGTCACATGCACTTGTTGTCTTTTAGTAAAATACTCAAATGTCTCATTCTGGGGCCCACCCATCACAACGCGTGATAGTGAGGAATGATATTCATTGCTAGCTACCGTCCAAAAGCATTTGGCTCTGAGTCCTGCGATACGCCAAACGTATGTAAGAGATATGGATGGTTCGTCTGTTGCGCCATGTAGGTAAGTCACACCAGCCAGATGATTCTGGATGTTGACTAGAAGACTTTTTGGCCGTCGGATGTTAACCATTGGGTGGGTTTTGAATGGCTCAGATCTTCTGCATGTCTGAGGAATGTAAAGATGACCAAATATAAGTTATAGTGCTCTTAGTTGCGTGAGATGCCTAGACAGTAGAATCCCTTGATCTACGTTTATCCTTATGTCCAGCTTGCATTTCATGAGCTACCATGCAAATATACTTACATGACAGAAAATAACCATTTGATCAATGAACTTTTAATATGGACGGACAAGATCATTTACACAAAATAGTTTCAACAAACAATTTGATCCATCAATTTATTAGGGATCATCGTGGATTGTTTATGAATATGAAGAATCACTTCTCTTAAGCAAACGTAACCATCCATTTCATGGCTTGAAAAATAGGGATTGTAGAAAAGGCCAGATCAAGGATGGATTATCGGATTAGTGTGATGTTTTTACGCTAGTCCCTCAAATGTGTTTTAGATTTAATGTACGGATCAGATCAATCAATTGAAGTGTTTAAGTGAACCGACGCAGCTAGGATCAATATATAATCTGGTAATATATAATGGAGCATTTTTTTTTTTTTTTAAAATTACTATATGTTAGCTTTTATCATCTCATGCTCTCTTTTTAAATGTCATGCTTTTTATTTCAAATTGCCCGAATTTGGGGGCCCAGTGTGGACAGATTAAAAAAGCAAATTACAAAACAATAATAATTATTATAATATGCTCTATTAGTGTCCATAAAACATAGATTGTCAGAAGGAGAAATTATAAACAACCTAACCTTGTTGAATGGAAGCCATCAATGAAGGTTGTAAAACCCATTATGTGGTCCACCATTCAGATAGCTTGGATTGCAGTACATGCATTCCTACGTATGGCTTCTCAATGGAAGCACTATGATAGTCACACAATGTCAAAGCTAACATCACTTATATTTTTTACCTCAATGATAAAAGCTATCCTAATCCCTTGAGCCTATTTGGGTTTTCAATTAAAATGATAAATGGTTGAAAATTAGTGATCATGCACTCTTAAAATTGTGTGCCGACATCTCCCATGGTTGACTGCAATGAATGTACTGCCATTGTTTGTTTTACTCAGACATTAAAAGAGTAATTTTATGTTATAAAAATATAATTAATATAATTTTCTTCGCCCATTATATATAGGTGTATTTGACTTTTTATGAGCCATAAATCTTATTTAAACAAATACTATGAAATAATAATGCTGGCTCATTTATTTTGAATTACACTACCTATAGTCTACCTTACCAACCTCACACGCTTGGTCAATTCAATTTAGTGATCTCATCCGTCCATCAGATCTAGTCTACATTTACCCGCTCTCAGGCAAAACCACACCAGTCCAATGATTACAAAATGGATGGTCAAAATCATTTATCAAAAAATAGGCTTAACCAACTAATACCAGGCATCCATTCGTATAATGGATTGCGTATATGGCTCTAAAGAGCAAGTTTTTCAAAGAATCCTAACCATTCAACGCATGGATTGGGAATGGATGGTTATAGAAAGAAGGCCCACTTACGGATGGATTAATAGCTTATTTTACTGTTGTAGCTCATGAAATGTATGATGAAGCTGGTGGATTCTCTGGGTCGTTCCATTGGAGTGTCTACATGTCTCAATGCATCCAGGAGCAAAGTAACTCACAGTGCACCCTACCATTTTATTATTATAGCTACCCGGTCATTAGTTTCGGTGTATGTCATCCAATCGGTCTAACAGGGTTGACCCATGATGAAAATGGGATGCCTAAAGAATTATATTGATCCAACCATTAAATGGGCATCTACAAGTATTTTGATGTTTTTGGATGGTTGTCTATTATTTTCTATTGCATGGTGATATAAGAAGAAATGGAGGAGACAAATACATAATATGAACCATTGATTACCAGTTAAACTCGCATTTCAAAAGGTTCCATTAAATTTATCTTTTGGATAAATGGATCTTAGTTGCGTGAGATGCCTAGACAGTAGAATCCCTTGATCTACGTTTGTCCTTATGTCCAGCTTGCATTTCATGAGCTACCATGCAAATACACTTATATGACAGAAAATAACCATTTGATTAATGACCTTTTAATATGGACGGACAAGATCATTTACACAAAATAGTTTCAATCAACAATTTGAACCATCAATTTATTAGAGCTCATCGTGGATTGTTTATGAAAATGAAGAATCACTTCTCTTAAGCAATCGTAACCATCCATTTCATGGCTTGGAAAATAGGGACTGCTGCGTTAGAAAATGCCAGATTCAGGATGGATTATCAGATTAGTGTGATATTTTAATGCTAGTCCCTCAAATGTGTTTTAGATTTAATGTACGGATCAGATCAATCAATTGAAGTGTTTAAGTGAACAAACACAGCTAGGATCAATATATAATCTGATAATATATAATGGAGCATTTTTATTTTTTATTTTTTATTTTTTAAATACTATATGTTAGCTTTTATCATCTCATGCTCTCTTTTTAAGTGTCATGCTTTTTATTTCAAATTGCCCGAATTTGGGGGGCCAGTGTGGACAGATTAAAAAAGCAAATTGCAAAACAATAATAATTATTATAATATACTCCATAAGTGTCCATAAAAAATAGATCGTCAGAAAGAGAAATTATAAACAACCCAAACTTGTTGAATGGATGCCATCAATGAGGGTTGTAAAACCCATTAATTTGATCTTGGCAAACATGTCCCATCCAATGTGGCCCACCATTCAGATGGCTTGGATTGTGGTACATGCATTCATACGTATGGCCTCTCTATGGATGTCCTATGATAGTCACACAATGTCAAAGCTAACATCACTTTTATTTTTTACCTAAATGATAAAAGATATCGTAATGCCTTGGGCTTGTTTGGGTTTTCGATTACGATGATAAACGGCTGAAAATTAGTGATCATGTACTCTTAAAATTGTGTGACGACATCTCCCATGGATGACTACAATGAATTTATTATCATTGTCTGTTTTACTCAAACATTAAAAGAGTAATTTTATAATGTAAAAATGTAATTAATATAATTTCTTGTATATTTGGCCATTTATGACCCATAAATCTATTTAAACAAATACTTTGAAATAATAAGGCTGACTCATTTATTTTGAATTACATTACCTATAATGCTCCTTACCAACCTCACACACTGGTCAATTTAATTGACTGATCTCATCTGTCCATCAGATCTAGGCCACATTTACCTGCTCTCATGCAAAACCACACCAGTCCAATGATTACAAAATGGATGGTCAAAATCATTCATGGAAAAATAGGCTTACCCAACTAATACCAGGCATCCATTTGCGTAATGGATTGCGTATGGCCTTAAAGAGCAAGTTTTTCAAAGAATCCTAACCATCCCACGCATGGATTGGGAATGGATGGTTATAGAAAGAAGGCCCACTTACGGATGGATTAATAGTTTATTTTACTGTTGTAGCTCATGAAATGTATGATCAAGCTGATCGATCGTTCCAATGGAGTGTCTACATGTCTCAATGCATCTAGGAGCACAGTAACTCACAGTCACCCTATCATTTTATTATTATAGCTACCCGGTCATTTGTTTGGGTGTATGTCATCCAATCGGTCTAACAGGGTTGACCCATGATGAAAATGGGATGCCTGAAGAATTATGTTGATCCAACCATTAAATGGGCATCTACAAGAATTTTGATGTTTTTGTATGGATGTCTATTATTTTTATTGCATGGTGATATAAGAAGAAATGGAGGAGACAAATACATAAGGCCTGTTTGGCCGGGTGGATTGGAAGGGATTGAATGGTATTAGAGTGGATGGCATGATTTTCTAGGTAATAATGGTGTTGTCAGTGGATTGTCTTCAGATCAATGGGATTGTTATATCCCTAGGTTGCTATATCCAGACTGTTTGGCACGCCCGGCCAATCCGGGGATTAAACCTTCCCATCCCTTCCAATCCTACAAACCAAACACGTCCCGAGCAAATTTGAATGGATTAGGGTGGATTGGATGGGATTTAAAGGTAATGATGGTGTTGTCAATGGATTGTCTTGAGATCCATGGAATTGGGATCCAATCACCGACTCTTTTTGGGTCGCCCGGCCATTCCCAGGATACGACTTCCAATCCCTTCCAATACCATCCAATCCCTTCCAATCCGACTGGCCAAACGAGCCCATAATGTGAACCATTGATTACCAGTTAAACTGGCATTTCAAAAGGTTCCATTAAATTTATCTCTTAGATAATTGCATCTTATTTTAAAATTGTTGTTGTACAATTAATGTAGTAATATTTTACTATTTGAACACTTGTTTAGAGATGATTTTTCTTGTGAGTGCGGATCAACCTTGTTGAACGCACAATGAATTCCTGTGTTTTGAACGCACAAGGAATTCCTGTGTTCAAGATTCCCATTGGTTCACGTTATTTTCGATAACACCACGACATAAAACATGTAGATTTTCTTTCTTAAATAGATTGGATTATGCACAATATGACTTTTAACATGTGAAACTTCTCTAAGTCCCACTATGATTTGTGTTAGGTCCATACTGTCCATCAATACTTTTAGATTATTCTAAAACATGAGCTTAAAAATGAAGCACATCCAAAGCTCAAGTGGACCACCACTCGTAAAGTAATGGGGATTGAACGAATTACTGTTGAAAGCTTCCTAGGGCTAACCCTGAGATTTATTTGCCATCTAACTTGTACATAAGGTCACACAGACATGGATGAAGGAAAAACACAAATATCAACTTAATCCAAGCCGTATGTGGCCTTAAAAAGTTTTCAATGATATGCATCCAATTCCTACTATTTCTTGTAGTGTGGTTTACTTGAGCTTTGGATCTATCTTACGTTTTTTTCTATAATGATATGAAAAAATAAAAATAAAAAATGGATGGACAGTATGGATCTAAAAAATACACCGTGGCCTATGTGGGGCCTATAATGATGCATGTGTTACATCCACACCATTCATTCATTTTTTCCATATCATTTTACGGTTTGAGACCAAAAAGTGGCACATCCAATGCTTAAGTGGGCCACACTATAGGAAATAGCGTGAATTGGACACCTACTATTAAAAAAAAAATTTATGGTCATAGAAGACTTTGATCAAGCTAATATTTGTGTTTTCCATCCATCTAGGTCTACGTGGCCTTACGAAAAAGTTAGATGGCAAATAAACCTCGCATTGGACCTAGGAAGGTTTCAACAATAGTCATTTAATACCTGTTACTTTCTGTGGTGTGGTCCACTTGAGCTTTGGATGTGCATCATTTTTGGGCTTATGCTGTTGAATAATTTGAAAAAAAAAAAAATGTTAAATGGTGTGAATCATGGTGGCCCTAGAGAATTTCACATAAATCATGGTGGCCCTAGAGAATATCACAGGTTAAAAGTTGCGCAGTGTAGTAAGTAATCAATTAGGAGATAGAAAATCAGTGTCTTTTATGAACTAGTGTCATCCATGATAACACATACTAATAAAAAGTGACTGCACATAATTTTCCTATGCTTTCAACATTGGAGATTCTCACTCTTTTATGGTGTTTTGAAGTTTTTTCTTCCCCTGTATAGATAGAAACTGAATGATTGCTGGAAGTGCTTGTAAAGGTGTGACACAGGGAAGGACGTGAGGTCGAGCACCATCTTCATCAAGAGGATAATTATTCCGAATCCCCGGAACTTCTCTAAACTCCTCACAGAGACTTCTCGAATCCACGAGGAAAGAAAGTAGAAAATAGAAAGAATTTCTAATAAATTCAAAATTGATTAATAAATGCATAAAAACAAGTTTACAACCCTTTAAATAAGGGTACCAAGCAATAGGAATCAGAAGCAAACTACGAGTAAAACTCCTAGAATCCGCGACTTACTATAAATAGTAAACTTACTATTTATAGACGGTCGTGACGTCTACTAGTACGCAAGGTTTTCAGCCAAAAATAGTACGTGTCCTATTTGGCTTCACCAAACTGTTCTCCTAATTATCCTAAACACTTTTCATGTTGGACATAACTCCTAAAGCCCAACGGATGAAGAGCTATAATCAAACTAAAACTTACTATAGTAAAAATGAAAATAAAACAGGGAAACAACCCTCAATCAGGGGATTTTTAGCAAATCTAGGCTGCGCAACCCGGCGTAGTGGGGCTGGTTGGCTAAAGTAGCTCGTTCTACCCCAAAATCATGTATTTTATATCAGATAACTCATTTCGGATTGCGAGATACGCCCGATCTAAGGTCTGATGGTTCGGATCACTTCTATCATCGACCGTGCCTTTTCTGATCTATATTGGCCATGAAACTGTCTGCGACCCTCTCTACATCAAGGTGTCTTGAAGTGGCACTTGATCGAGTGCTTGTAGGTTAAACCCTTGTGTGGCAAACCCCTCTTCTCTCTACTCTAGCTACTAATCCTCTTAAATCATTTCTGATGATGAGGTTACTATTAAGTAATGAAAGAAATATTTTTAATTTTTTATCTTCAAAATTCAAAATATTAATGATAAAAAAAAAAAAAACCCAAATAATTTTATATTTTGAAAATATTCAATATATGACTCACATTTATCATTCTTGGTATGCTGGTAGGTGAGGGTTGGTAAGAAATTTATGCAGGAAGGTTCCACGAGAGCTTGAACTCAGGTCATTACCTCGGAAGGAATATGTCTCTACCATCTCTGACTAATGCGAAAGAGACTAACACATGGCCCACATAATAATTGGATGGTCGTGATTTTTGGGCCATCCCATTTGCATGTGAGTCCTTCCTCTTTTATAATTGCACCCGTTTTAATAATACTGCATCCACTCCATCCAAAGATAAAAAGCAGTAAATAGACATCTCACTTCATATCAGAACATGTTTTCCCAACCGTTGATTGGAGTAAATAAATCCACAGAGACATACAAACTAACGAAATTTCTCCGTTTATCGTGAATTTTTTTTTTGTTATATTCGCTAATACAAGAAAAATATTAAAAACAAAACACTTTCTACCACATGAAATGGATGTGGACGACTGAACTTGCACATACATACAACTGCAATACACACATGTTTTGTAATAATATCTACTGCAATACTCGGATAAAAAAACGAAAGAAAAAAAAATTCCCTGCGTTAGTATTCTGTAGTGCTTTTCCCACCTCATCAAAGACAATCCTTCCTCCTAGCTAGTAGATGGGCCGCACCAACCTATACCACGTGGCTCACCAAATCCATTGTCGTGGTGGACCACACCTCCCCTACTTGTTGCTTGTCTCTTTTCTCTAGTAAGGTGGAATGTGGGTCCCACTTTCCAACTCGAAGGTCTTCTCTTGTATTAAAGAAAATTATATAAAAAAAAATAAAAATCAAAGAAAGCGGCTACGTGTCCTGTACATTGAATGGAAGAAGGATGAGATTTTATTGTGGCCCATTTCATCCAACGGTTAAAAATTCTCCTTGTGGAACTCGAATTTGGTGGAGGTCTTGTGAGAGAAGTCCGATGCCAGCTGGCTCAGCTCCTTGGTAAGCCCAGCTGCTCCGCAGTAGAAAACGCCTGTATTGACAAAAACCGGTTAGGTGCGCGCTGTCAAAAAAATCTTTTCACACGAGAAGATAAGATAAAAACACGTGGACTAATATTTTCGCCGTTGATTTTCTTTGCATTTTGAATATCTTGGGTCTATCGCGTCGGGCTAGTGGGCCACATCAGACGACTTATCCTCTTCGGTACACACATGCCAGCTCATGATTCTGGTGCCTTCAAGCCGGACGCGGATTGCTAGATGGGGCCCACCATGATGTTTGTGAGAAATCCACACCATCCATCCGTTTTGCAAAGTCGTGTTGGGACATGGGTCAAGAACGAGGCAGATCTACGGTGGACGTTCAATCCTTTCTGTGTCCTGATCTGGCAAAACGGATGGACGTGGTGGATTTCTTGCTGTGCCCCACCTAGATTACCGTCGCAGGAACTCTCGCAGGCAAAACGCGTTCGCTTGGGTATTTGCACAGGTGTGTAAGTCAAAGGCTTTCCATCAGATGGTACCCATCATAGAACACCAGTTAGATATCAATCTTCATCATCTATACATATCTATCGTACACGTGTGCAGACCTGATAGCGGTTGACTTTACACGTGTATGATGCGTCCCAACGATGAGTGGCAAGTGGGAAAATGCGTGCGAGCACGGGCGAGTGCGTTCCGCATTCCTCAACAAAGAAAGAGACGTTCACATGCAATGCTGGCGCACTTTTTATGTACAGCGCTTTCCTCTCCCTCATCAATTGCGTTGAAATTTTGAGACGTTCGAAAGGTGGGCCCCACCCCATAGACCAGTCAGGAAGAAAAAGAGCATGATCCAGACATCCGATGCGGTAAGCCATTCTACGCGGCAGATCAGATTGGTCGGTTCAACATATGGATTGGTATATGCTCTTTGCAGTGTGGCCCACCATTCTCACGGATCCGATGTTCCCAAAAGTGACACACGTGCAAAATATAAAGCGTTGGATGTCAAAGTTCCCGTACAGTACGTTATCAGTTTTCATAAAAACGCGCAGAAGGGTATTTTGGTCAACTTAAGGAAAAAAAAGAGTTGAACTGAGTTGGGGTGACTCACCGACTCGTTCGTCTCGGTGGTTGAGTGCGATTCGCTTGTAGACGTTGCGCCAGTTGGGCTTCGCAAAGTGGGACTTGACACGTGTGCCGGAAACAACATCCACACCGTTCTTTGCATGGTTGAGGGACTGGAGCATGGCTATGAGTGCTGACCTGGCATCACCCTCTTCGTAGACGCTGGTGCAGTAGTTGTGTAGCTCGATCACACCCTTCTGGTCCGTCTCAGCCACCTCATTCATCACACCCTTGAACCAGTCAAACGATCCTTGCTCGCGAGTCACCCAGTAGAAATACGCTCTCCTTGTCTTAAACCCTCCTTTTCTCTTGTTATTACCGTTACTGCCCTTGGCCCCCACCACTCCGTTCTCTATTTCCTCAGCCTCATCATCCAATGCCTTCATGTTATTGACTATGTCTTTTACTATACTGATGAAGGGTGTGGCCCCTATCCCAAGGCCCACCAAAAGGACCACATCGTATTTCTTGTAGTCCTGTGCTGGGGCGCCATATGGGCCGTCGATCAGGACCTTTGGAAAGCTGTCCACAAGAGTATAAAAATAAGTAATTTTGTATATAGCACTTTGATGTGTGGTTTCATCTGAAAGAAAAAAACAATTGGAACTGTTCATCCAGTGGGCCCCACTTTAAATTGGACCGTTGACAATCCTAACAATTAATTACCCCAATGCCAATTAGGTCAAATTCTGGCTGTCTGAAGTGGACCACTGAATGAGGGAATTGGATAAAAATGGTGACTGAAATATGGACTACTAATTAAGGTGGTTTGCAGACTGTTATAATATATAAACCAAACGAAGAAAGAAAATGTCTTACATTGGGCTGTTTCCTCCTTGTATGTCAGCTCTCAGTAGTCCACTTTTCCCATTTGTTGGAGGTTGACACACCTAAAAACAAAGGCATGGAAGTTATGTTAAGTAGGAAGAGATTAATTACGTGAAATTAATCATAATTAAGATAGTGATTAGTTGAAATATATACCTCAGAGAATACGCTTTTGAGCTGTCGGGTCCAATCGCCGAGCGTACGGATGTGAACGCTTAGAAAATCATCTTGAGGGGCTGAAGTAATCGAGAAAGGATGCCTGTATTTGATTATAGAAAGATTGAAATAATTCAATTAGCATTTTAATTTCAAGATCTTAGAAAGTTTAAGAAATGTGTTTAGTGTGTAAAATGAATATTAAACATACCATTCGAATGGAGAGACCGCGGAACAGTTCACAAACATGTATTGTCCACTCTTGTAACGGAAGCCGTTCGGCTTCGACGTGTGGAGTGTCAAGACATTGCCAGGATAAACAGCGACCTGAAGGTGTGGACGTGAGAGATAAGAGAGATTAATTAGATGTGATGCTGCATAGTTTGCATTTTACTAGGTTGTATTATTGCTGGATAGCGAAATTTTATTAATGATAGATCGTGATTGACAAGTCTATTGAAGGGGGTCTAGTTTGATTTTCTTGTCTTTTTGCTTACCTTTAGGATCTGGACGGGTTTGATGCCGGATCTGAATGCCCTAATCAACCTTTCACAAGCATAAAGAACCACGGGAACCGCCAAGTACATCCACGTCTGTATAAATAATTAGACCAATGTTAACTTAGGTCGATGTAATAAAAGCCAAATCATTCTGTTCACATCATGAAATTTCAAATTTTCAAATAAGGACTAGAAATTTTCAAGAACAAGAACAAAATTAAGAATGATAAGAGATAGGGATGGAAGCTAACCGTTTTCTTGTACCATTCCTTGCTAAGATAGAGGTAGATGCCATGGACCACGAGTAGGACATAGACGATGACGAAGAGGTGGTGGGAATACCAGAAGGCATTGAAGCCGGTGAGCTTCTGGAGTGGTTTTGGGAGCTTGAGCTTGTTGCGGCGGAACCATGGAGTTGCTAGAGTGAATGCTATGGCCATCAAGACAACCATTATAATGCCGGTTATACCTTCGACACCTTTGACAAACCACCAGTAATTGGAAGGCTGATCATCTCCAAAGTAGGGTTTCATGGGCTCATATTCTTCTTCTGTTGCATGGAGAAGACGCGGGAAATCGCATGTAAGATGAGCGCCCGCGTGCAATCCAACACCAATTCCAATCATAACCGCAATGACCTACCGATACCAAACATCCAATTTTAGTTTCTAAATGATATTATTCTTTTCATTTGATTTTCTTTCAAATCGAAGAGAAAATCACAATCATAGGTTGTCATTTTTTCTTAGGTTTTGGGAATTACCTTATGGAAATTGAGGTTGTCGTCGAATGGGACGACCATGCCAAGCTTGGTCTTGTTCCTAAGCCATGTAATGGTGTTCCGGCAGACCGGAAGCAGAATCAACGCCATGTTGAACTTGAGTGTCTCAGCTGCACCTTTGGCAGTGCAAACACAATATCCCATTATATCAAATACGGCCTTGTTCCGATACTGGATGAACTTGTAGGTGAACAGGCCCGACACAATCCCAAGCCACAATGCCATCACCCACACTCTCTTCCAATTATCCTCTACAAAGTATCTTGTGTTCCGATACCATCGCCGTAATGGATTGCTCTCCTTTGTTGGCTTCAGTTTCTGGCTCAGCAACTGGCTGAGATTCCGACTGTTTGTCGTCCCTCCTCTCATCGACTGGTTCGGAGCTTGTAAGAGAAGCATTTCGAGGTTGGTAAGCTGCAATCAGAAGAACATCCAAATTAGGTTTAATTAAGACTAAATAAATGGGACTGATCTTGCAATTTTTTTGAGATGGGTATTCTTAATTTTGATAAAATTCAACGTTTCTTTAATTTTTTAAAATTATTTATTTATTTTTTTACCTCGATGTATCCGAGACCATTGGGATCCAGCTCTTCCATAATCAGCGCTGCGTATTCCTCGGCCTGTTCTTGAATCTTTGAGAGCTTGTTTGCAGATGCACTGAGGGTAATAATCTGCACAATTCAATAACCATTTTTGTCAATTTTTCATTTGGAATGAAGTTTGGGAGAAGAAAAAACAAGGTTGGCTCATAACTCAATGAATCGAGTATTGACTCATCCAAAGAAACATTACAAAACGACTAAAATGCTCTTCATACGGTTTGAAAGCGTTGATTTGACTCTTTCCAATACATTAAAATTAGGATAGGTTTTCTTGAGCTTTCAGACCATATATGGTATGACTCAGTTCGTTTTGGAACGAGTCAAACTCATGTTGGAAACGTTCACAACTCAGCTTACCTCTTTGACTTCTTGTTCTGTGATTCTTCCATCAGCGTTTTTATCCACCCTGTAATTTTAAATCATCAATTAATTATACTAATTTCACTTAACTAATTAAACAGATTAGAAATCATTGTATGCGGATTTTACATGTCAAAGAAAGTTTGCAGCCTCGAATCGAAGCTCTGATCAGAAATCTGCTCCCAGAACTCTTTCAACTCCGATTTGGTGATTGAATTCCCTGTTATATTCCTTCTCCTAGCAAGAGCATCGAAGAGCTCTCCTGCGAACTCCTTGGATTCCTTCATCCCTTTAGAAAAAAAAAAAAAAAAAACCATGATCAGAAATGAAATGAAATGAAATTATTCAAGGAGAACTGAGCGAGAAGATTAAAAATTACCTATGCATTGGCCAAAGACAGCACGTGGGAGGGTGCCATTAACGGCGAGCTCATCGAATCGCTTGTCGACGGCAGACCAGCCAGCGCCGCCATCAGTTTTGCTAATAAACTTCAGGCCCTTCAACGCATGTGCGGCGGCCGACTTGGTACGGTCGAACCGGCCTACGGAAGGCCGCCTTGTAATGGAGGCGAGGCGCTTCAGCTCCTGTGAGACCTGTCTTATACGAGATGATGCACTTCTGATAACTGATGATCCGAAAGAAGATCTTTTCTCAAGTGTCTTTGCTAGCAGGGTCACTTCAGGGTCTTCACTTGCACCACCACCGGCGGTCTTGACGCTGTGGACCGCAACTGAGTCATCTCGGACATCGAGGGTGATCTCGACGTAAGCATCATCTCCGCCGGCCATGCTGCTGTTTCTGCTGATGTTAGTGGTTTCAGGTATATTGAAACGTGCGCTCTTCCTTCCACCACGTTTGTTTAGTGGCCCACTTAGTGGACCGCTGAAAGCTATCCGATCGCTGCCAACACTCTCTGTGTCGGATTGGTTATCAGAAATAGAACCTTTACCATCGTCGGTTCCCATCTTCTGCATATGTGTGTGTGTGTGTGTGTGAGAGAGAGAGAGAGAGAGAGAGAGAGAGAGAGGAAATCAGAAAAGGAGAAGGAAGAAAAACCCAGATGGAAAATCACCAAAAGAGAGATGGAGAGAGAGAGAGAGAGAGAGAGAGAGAGAGAGAGAGAGAGAGAGAGAGTACGGGGGAGATAGAGAAGATAGGGTTGTTTTTTATATGCAAAGGAGAGAAGGTGTCTATTGTCTTTTATTGCGTTTGGTGTGTGGGTTCTGGAAAGGATTGACGGTCAAACCTTTCAGCGTTCGTAAATTACGTCGTCCAACTACGACTTGCTCCTCCGCAATTACTTATTATTATTATTATTATTATTATTTCGATGGACGCGGTTTGGCAAGTGACGCTGCCATCAGCAAGGTGGCTAATGGTGGGTGATATGTGGACCCCACTATGATGTATGTGTTTTATCCACGCCGTCCATTCATTTTGAAAGATAATTTTAGGGCTTGATTATAAAAATTAGTTAGATCTAAATCTCAGGTGGACCACACCATGGGAAAACATTAGTGATTGAATGCCTACCATTTAAAACCTATTGGGGCCCACTTTAATGGTTATTTGACATCTAACCTGTTGATTATGTCATACATACTTGGATGACGGGAAACAATGTATATCAACTTGATCCAAAACTTTTGTGGGGCCAAGACGTTTTTAATGGTGGGCGTTCAATCAATACTGTGCGGTCCACTTAAGATTTGGATTAAACTCATTTTTGGGCTCATACTATAAAATTATCTGAAAGAATGGTTGGACGGCATGGATGAAACACATTAATCATGGTGGGCCCAAAAGCACCGACCGCTAGGGCAGTGGCAGGGTCAGTAGCCAATCCGTTTCCAATTTTTCTAGCATCTATCATCTTTTTTATTTTTATTTTTATTTTTACAAGTAATAACCCCTCCAAGCACCGACTGATCATGCTTGAAAAGCTACGTGGGACCACCATAATGTATGTGTCTTATTCATGCCGTCCATCCATTTTACTATATTATTTTATGGCATGGGTTTAAAATTGAGGCAGATCAAAATCTCAATTCGACCACACCACAGGAAACAGTGGTGACTGAACGGCCACTGTTAAAAAAACTTCTTAGGACCTACTGTAAGGTTTATTTGCCATCCAACCTATTTGTTAGGTCACACGGAACTCAATCAAGGGAAAACACAAATATCAGCTTGATATATAACTTTTGTGGCCCTGGAGGAGTTTTGAATGGTGGGCGTTGAATCACCACTGTTTTTTATGGTGTGGTCCACCTGAGATTTGGATCTATCTCATATTTGGGTCCACTATCTAAAATAATACGTAGAAATGGATGGACGACATGGATAAACACATACATCATGGTGGGGCCACAGATCTTTTTCCAGCAACTACCAGTACCGAGCTTGGTACCGGAGGGATCCGAGTCTACCTGTACTTATCTTGTGGGTCCCACACTTCCAATTACCACGGCTGGTGGACTCTTGATTGACGGGATAATATCAACGGATGGATTGACGGGAAAACATCGAGGGATGGGTCGTTGTTAAACATGAGATTAAGTTTATGATGATCTTGCTTAAAGAGTCTGAGGAGTGTGGGATGTGATCATGATCAATGCCACGTGACTCCACATCAGTGCAAGTGGGGCCCAATTCGTTCTGATGAACCCCACCGTGTATGGACCTTTCTTGATATCTTCGATCCAGACACAGATCGACGTGATCAACGGTCTGGATCACTCATCTGTGGCCCGATTTGTTCATGCTAGGAACCTAATGTCATTCTCCATAGACGACTGTCCAAAGACCCATTTTAGCACCATCCATAGCAGTTGATTTTTGGGGGCCACTTGGAATCCGAGGTGGGGAACAGTAGATGTCCAGATGGATGATAGTGGGCCCCACATGGACTGCCAAAGCTTAAGTAATTCAGACTAGCCGATAATTAGCACAGCGCGACTTTGGTTAGAAGCTACTAAACTCCGATTTCTTTCATTCCCATTCAAAGGTGTGAAGTGGGTGGAAGTTTCTTCTATTCTGAAATGCGCACACGTTGGCGACTGAGACCCGCGGTGTTAGATGTATTCATCCCGGCGAATTCCTTTCTCTAACGCACCATCTTCAAGCGCCAAACACGAAACACCACACGTGCCCAAGTAACACATGTGTGTTAGGATCTGTGGCTTTCGTAAGTTGGAACCCACGCTGGATGTTTCTTATCCTTAAAATCCACTCCGTTTATCAGGTGGACCTCACATATAAAAGGAAATGGAGGCATGTGCTACTCACCTAATGACTGGGACAGCCGATTTTAGCCACATAATTTGTACAACATCCGTGAATAGACTATGAACGTCCAAGATCACTCACACATGTGCCATATACGTGCTGTGGGTTACTGGGTTTCTTTTAAGGCGCTTGAAAATAGAGCGCGTGGAGTTACCAGCGTCTCTCCTTGTATATCTATTTGGTCCCGATGTGTGAAAGCCGCTTGACGGATTCCGAGACGGTTCGCCGTACGGAAGCGGTTGGCTGGTGTAACACACACCAGCTATATAGGTGGTGTATTAACGTCATCAACTTCTGTGGGTCCCATAATGAGGAATTTTTTATATCCAAACCGTCCATCCATTTTGGGAACTTGTCATAAATATTAATACAAAAAATAATACATATATAATGATCAAGTTGACCACACTGAAAAAGCAGTGAGGGATTGAACATCTGCCATTGAAAAGTCTAGCTACTGATGTGACGTCACCACGTTCTTTGGGCCCCACCATGATGTATATGTTGTATCCACATCATTCATCCATTTGGAGAGATAATTTTATGAAGTTAGCCAAAGAATGAGGCAGATCAAAAGTTCAATTGGACCCCACCACGGAAAAAAGTGGGGACAATGTTACCCACCGTTGAAAACTTCCTAGGGCCCACAATAATTTTATTTGAGATCCAACCTTTTATAAGTTAAAAAATACATGGAATAAGGTAAATCATAAATATTAGATTGATAGAAAACTTCTTTGGCCCAGAGAATTTTTTAATGGCAGGTGTTCAATCCCCAATTTTTTCTGTGGTGGGGTCTACATGAGGTTTATATATTTCTCACTATTTGTCTCATACCATAAAATCATCTCTCCAAATGGATGGACGGTGTGGATATAACACATACATCATGGTGGGGCCCACAGAAAGTGGTGACGTCACTTCAGAAGCGAGACTGCTACTGTTGAGTTCAGGAGCTAATCCGTGTCCTTGCTGGAATATAACCCGACGTATCATAATAGTACGTCGGACCTATAGCGGTTGGATCTGGGATCATTTGCGGTGATCGAAACCGTTTAAAAGGTTTAACTCTAAGTCAGTGAAAGATAACAATCGATGAAATTCACTGGTTGGAATATTTCAGCATTTTGATAGCTTAACACTGTTCTGTTTTATATGGACTGTTTCTTTGTGGGCAAGTGATTCAAAAGTCCAAGGCCCTCAAATCCTGACGATTAGTCAAATATCGACCTTTCATTCTTATACTTTACCATATCAACGGTTTGGAACACTTAATAAGACCCTGGACCCAATAGTTATTGTATGTGTTGCGGTACGTTCGGACGCGTTTTAGGAAACCTCCACCTGCCGACCCATGCATGGCATGAGCTGTGCAGGTCACGTGCAGGTTTACCGATAATCGCCGCTAAGAGTATAACGGTGTGATACGCCATTGTTAAAACGGCGTTATGGTGGTAAAAGACACTTCAACGCTGACTGAAGGAAATAACGATGCAATGCCTGCTGGGATTACTTTGGCTAAAATAATATAGTAGAAACGAATCAAACGTGCTTGAAATCCATGTAATCCATCACGTGCACTAATTATTTTTGGGCCTTGGTTTCAAAATTCATTATGATTAGGCACTCAAGTGGGCCACCTCAACTCTAAATTCTAACCAAAACCTTTAAATTCAGGTGATATGGTCGGCCCGAGTATTAGAATGATGTAAATTTTTTATGAATGGATTGGATGGCACTAGAACACCACGGTGGCTCCCACACAAAATTAATGGTAAGTGTGTCATCTCAAATGGTTTTTATGGTACGGTCATACACCCTGCATGAAGGGAAAACATAAATATGATGCATATTAAGTTAGTGTCAAAGATGATTGAAAATTTATAAATGATTATTACATGTTTGTTAGAGAGAATTTAGTTACTTGAAAAAGTAAAAAGTAGTGAGTTGTTACACGTTCTAGTGCTAAGGCAGAATACAGAGTTATGACCTATATGCCACCTGTGAGTTACTTTGGCTAAAGAAATTTCTGACTTATCTTGGCTTTTCTCCATTTATACATATGTAGATGATGTGTGATAATCAAGCTGTCATTCACATTTCTAGCAATTCGATCTTTCATGAGTGCATAAAGCATATTGAGGTGGATTGTCATTTTATTCGAGAGAAAATTAAATATCATAAAATTGTAATTCTACATGTTTACACTAGGGACCAACTGACGGATGTTTTTACAAAACCTCTTTCACGTGACCGGCATGACACAATCACTTCCAAGCTCGGTTTTTCGAATATCTTCAAAGCCAGCTTGAAAGGGAGTGCTGAGGGAATGAGTTCGATGCCAAACCCATTAGGCTCATGATATTAGCTCAGCTATTCCAGTTCATCTGTATCTTTCTTTTTCTGCATTCCAGCTCATTTATATCTTCATTCTCTGCATTGTTTATACTTTTAATTTTTCTCCACTCTAGCATAAATATGTGTTGTGTGCGAATCAAAAGAACATACAATATCTTTTCCCAAATTGTGTCTTATAACATTGTTATTGGGCTTTTAAGCTACGGTCAATCTAAGTTGTAACTATAAAACATGGAATTTAGACTCTGACATGGACTGACTCTACAGAGTTGAATAGAAACTCAACTGACTAGGGATGATTTGGCTAGATTGTGCTGACTGGCCTCTATTCTCAATCTCAACTCATGGTGCCAAACTGGATTCCAGAGTCTGAGTCAACTGGGAAAACTGAGTCTATTGACACTTGGCTGAGTCATCAAGTAGATAGCTGCTCTATCCATGAGCACTGTGACTAATATTCCCAAGGTTTTAAAAATATCTCGACATAAAATTCATGAAATAATCTCATTAGCTGTTAATTTTCAGCAAAGACATTGTAATATATTAGCAAAAACCTCATTGATTGCATGAATTTCTTTGAATTCATTATCAAATTATTGCATTTCTAATTTTAAAATTATTTAGAATTTCAAACAAATCATTATATATAGATATAATTGAAAATTTAAGAAGATTAATTAATTTTAAATGCATATATTTTTTAACTTTTATCAAGGTTTTTCCTAATTTCTTGAGAAAAAATTTAAAAAATAATGAAATTACCAAAGAGAGAAATTAACGAGATTTGTAACCGTGTCTATAAGTCATGTAAACTGAGATGCAAGTTGTCCATTAACTGGGCATGGAAAAATGAGGCTTTGTTTAGTGGCAGGCCACACCTATACTTTGAATGTTTACATGAGGTCTACTATTCACTTGATGATTGAACTGACCAAATTTTAATGGGGATTTTCTCCTCATTGGTGGAATCGATGAAATCGAACCAATTTCGATATCATCGATAATTGGAAGAATTTTTTTTGCTAGTTGCTAGACAGTTTTTTGTCCTATCGATATCATCGATAGGAGTCTAGATGATATCGACGCTATTATCAATAGACTTTCGATGACATCAATAATTGTTGGAATTTTCGCCCCTAGTTGCTGGATAGTTTTTTAGTTCTGTCGATATCTTCGAGAGACCTTCAGATGATATTGACGTTGTTATTGAGAGAGCTTCGATATCATCGAAGAGTTCTGCAGATGCAATTGCGGAAACACAGATTTTACGGATTTTATTTTCTATTTGGATTCTACCTCTTTCTATTCTTATATAAAGGGGTGTATCCGAGATTGGGGTGTATTCCAGGGAATTCTAGGGTTTCCTAAAGCTTTGTAAGGGTTTGCAAAAGGGTGTGAGAGAGAGAGAAAGAGAAAGAGAGAGAGAGAGAGGAAACTTGTGGAAGGGAGGTTGTGCTCGTAGAGGTGATCTACCATATCTCAGTGTTTCCACATTCTCGTAATTGGTGAAATCTCTCCATCTTCTTTGTTCTCTTACTGTTTATCTGCTCCTACATGAGTGATGAAGGTTTGATCCAAGCGTTGTGTGCTTGTAATCGGTTGTAATGTTCTGCTTGATAGTGGATTGTTGATCTGGACGAGGTTCCGTGATTTTTACTTCTTTGAAGAATTTTCACGTAAAAATCCCTAGTGTTGTGTGATTGATGCTTTGATTTATTTCATTACTTTTATTATCCCATAATTCTGGTTTGTTCTGGAGGGCTAGATCCTAAGGTTTTGTGTAAGGCCTCCAATAAAGTGGTATCAGAGCTAAGTTCATTGAACGGGTAAGATCAGTTTGAAATTATAGAAGGTGGCTCATCAAGGATGATCAGCCTCAATGGTTCTAACTGGACCATATGGAAGGCTAAAATGGGGGACTTACTTTATTGCAAGGACATATATTCTTCAATTTTAGGCATATCAGTACAATCCAAGGATATATCTGATGATGATTAGAAGAAGTTAGATTGGAAGGCGGCTGGGTTTATTAGATAATGACTGAATAATTTTGTGTTCCACCATGTGTCTATGAAAACTTCAGCTACTAGCCTATGGCTAAAACTAAAAGGGCTGTATAAGAGGAAGACAACCGGTAATAAATTTTTTTTGATAAAGCGACTTGTGAATCTCAAGTTCAAAGATGATGGTTCTGTTGTTTAGCACGTGAATGAGGTCAGCAATATAGTGAACCAGCTCTCCGCTATGAAGATGGTCCTGGATGATGAATTGTAGGCTTTGTTATTGCTTAGTTCATTACCTGATAGTTGAGAGACATTGGTGGTATCTCTAAGTAACTCCGCACCAGATGGAAAGATATCCATGGAATAGGTTACTAGTTGTCTCTTCAATGAGGAGGAAAGAGGAAGTCTCAGGGGTCTACTTAGCAAGAGGCCCTTGTGACACAAGAATGGGGGAGATGAAAGAACAAGAAGGGCGAGAAGACTTGAGATACATCAAGAGGCAAGTCGAGTAACAGAAAAGATGTTGAATACTGGAATTGTGGCAAGAAGAGCCACTATAAGCATGAATGTCGTGTTAAGAAGAACGATAAGAAAGGAAAAGGAAAAGAGAAGGAAGATGAATCAGATTCCACTGCGGTCGCTTCAGATGATGACATTGTTATTATTCTTTCAGCAGATCACGATATTTGTCTCACGACTACGAGTCAAAACATCGACTGGGTGATTGACTTAGGAGCCTCTTTTCATGTGACTCCACAAAGGGACTTCTTCATAAGTTACAAGTCAGGTGATTATGGGACCGTGAAGATGGAAAATTCTGGTGTATCAAAGATCGTAAAGGTCGGTGATATTTGTGTGAAGACTAATATGGGCTGCACTTTAGTTCTCAAGGATGTGAGGCATATCCCAGACCTTCGTCTCAACTTGATGTCGACGGGAAGGTTGGATGATGATGGCTATGAAAGTCAATTTGCTAGTGGGCGTTGGAAGCTCATCAAGGGTTCGTTGATTGCAGTCAGAGGAAAGAAGTGTTACATCCTTTACAAGGCAAGTGTCAGAGTATTTAAGGATGAGTTGAATGCAACGGAAGATTCAACTATTGATATGTGGCACAGGCATCTAGGCCACATGAGTGAAAAAGGGCTTCAACTACTAGCAAGGAAGCAGCTCCTTCCAGACGTAACAGGTATACCTCTCAAAACCTGTCTTGATTGTTTATCAGGGAAATAACATAGAGTTTCATTCATTAAAATTACTTCTTAAATTAATAAAGTGCATGTATTAGATTTAGTTTATTCTGATGTTTGTGGTCCTTTGAGGATAAAAATCTTAGGTGGGGCATTGTATTTTGTCACTTTTATAGATGATGCATCTAAGAGGGTTTGGGTGTATGCTTTGAAATCCAAGGACGAGGTCTTTGGTGTGTTTAAATTGTTTCATGTTATGGTTGAGAGAGAGACAGGTAAATCATTGAAGTACATCCGCACTGACAATGGTGGTGAATACATTGACAATTTTCATGAGTATTACAAGTCCCTGAGTATACGACATGAACAGATAGTTCTTAAGACCCCCCAGCATAATGGTGTAGCTAAGCGAATGAATCGCACCATTGTTGAGAGAATCAGATGTATGTTATCCCATGCAAAATTGCCCAAGACGTTCTGGGGAGAAGCAATGCACACGACGGTATATTTGATAAATAGGTCTCCTTCAGCCCCATTGAAGGGAGAAGTACCTAAGAAGGTGTGGACTAGACAGGATCCATCGTATAGTCATCTTAGGGTGTTTGGATACAGGGCATCCGTTCACGTACCAAAAGACGAGAGGTCTAAGCTTGATATAAAGATCAGACAGTGTGTGTTCTTGAGGTACGGTGATGAAAAGTTTGGTTACAGATTGTTGGATTCGACCGAGAAAAAGCTCGTCAGGAGCAGAGATGTGGTATTCTTTGAAGATCAGTGTATAGAAGACATTGGTAAGCCATAGAAGAATCAGCCTAGTTTAGGTGAGCAAGAGGATATGGATTATTCACATACGAGGTTGAGCAGAAGAATTCACATACGAGGTTCAAGGCCAGACTTGTGGTGAAAGGGTTTGGTCAGAGGAAAGGCATAGACTTTGAGGAGATATTCTCACCAGTGGTGAAGATGAGATCCATATGGGTGTTGCTTGGGTTGGCGGCTGGCATGGATTTGGAGATAAAGCAGTTAGATGTTAAAACTGCTTTCCTCCATGGTGACCTGAAAGAAGAGATCTACATGCACCAACCAGAAGGGTTCGAAGTCATAGGCAAGGGGCATATGGTGTGTAGGCTGAGGAAGAGCTTGTATGTGCTGAAACAAACTCCATAATAATGGTACAAGAAGTTTGATTCATTCATGTTACAGCATGCGTATGATAGAACGGAGTTAGACCACTGTGTGTTCACGCATAAGTTCTCAGATGCTGATTTCTTAGTTCTGTTATTATATGTTGATGACATGCTCATCATGAAAAAAGACATCAAGAAGATCGACAGGTTGAAATAGGAGTTGGACAAGTCTTTTGCTATGAAAGACTTGGGCTTGGCTAAATAGATCCTAGGAATAGAGATAACCCGTGACAGAAGCAGCAGAAAGCTTTAGATATCACAAGAGCGGTATATTGAGAAAGTCCTAGAGTGGTTCAATATGCATGCAGCGAAGCCAGTCAGTACTCCACTGGATAGTCACTTTAGATTAAGCGACAAACAGTGTCCCAAGATGAAAGCAGATGTGGAAGAGATGCAGAAGATACCTTACGCGTCAGCAGTAGGAAGTTTGATATATGTTATGATGTGTACACGCCCATACATAACATATGCGGTTGGTGTTGTCAGCTGGTATCTTGCTATCCTGGAAAATAGCATTGGGCAGCAGTGAAATGGATATTGCGGTATCTAAGAGGCTCATCCAGGTTGAGCCTATGCTATGGTGACGAAAAACCTGTGTTAGAGGGTTACACAAATGCAGATATGGTAGGTGACATAGACTCCAAGAAGTTTACATCGGGGTTCATATTCACATTTGCAGAGAGAGCGGTTTGTTGGCAGAGAAAGCTACAAAAGGTCGTAGCATTATCGATTACAAAGGCTGAGTACATTGCAGTCACAGAGGCATGTAAAGAGATGCTTTGGATGAAGAGGTTCCTAAAGGAACTTAGCTTGAAGCAGGAACAGCGCGTGGTTTATTGCGATGGCTAAAGTGCTATACACTTGAGCAAGAATCCAAGTCAGCACTCCAAGTCGAAACACATAGAGGTTCGGTATCACTGTATCAGGGATACTTTGGAACAAAAGGTGTTACAGCTTGAGAAGGTCCACACGGACGATATTGGGTCAGACATGATGACCAAGGCTTTGCTCAAGGGCAAGTTTGAGGTTTGTAGAAACCAGGTTGGCTTGAAGAAGGTGGATTCCTCCTGAGTTGAAAAGGGAGAGATTTGATGGGAATTTTCTCCTCATTGGTGGAATCGATGAAATCGAACCAATTTTGATATCATCGATAATTGGTAGAATTTTTTCTGCTGATTGCTAGACAATTTTTTATCCTGTCGATATCATCGATAGGAGTCTAGATGATATCAACGTTGTTATCGATAGACTTTCGATGACATCGATAATTGTTGAAATTTTCATCCCTAGTTGTTGGATAGTTTTTTGGTTCTGTCGATATCATCGAGAGACCTTCAGATGATATTGACGCTGTTATTGCGAGAGCTTCGATATCATCGAAGAGTTGCGGAAACACAGATTTTACGGATTTTGTTTTCTATTTGGATTCTACCTCTTTCTATTCTTATATAAAGGGGTGTATCCGAGATTGGAGTGTATTCCAGGGCATTCTAGGGTTTCCTAAAGCTTTGTAAGGGTTTGCAAAAGGGTATGAGAGAGAGAAAGAGAAAGAGAGAGAGAGAAAACTTGTGGAAGGGAGGCTATGCTCGTAGAGGTGATCTACCATATCTCAGCGCTTCCACGTCCTCATAATTGGTGAGATCTCTCCATCTTCTTTATTCTCTTACTGTTTATCTGCTCCTGCATGTGTGATGAAGGTTTGATCCAAGCGATGTGTGCTTGTGATCGGTTGTAACATTCTGTTTTATAGTGGATTGTTGATCTAGAGGAGGTCCCGTGATTTTCACCTCTTTGAGGATTTTCCACGTAAAAATTCCTAGTGTTGTGTGATTGATGCTTTGATTGATTTCATTACTTTTATTATCCCATAATTCTGGTTTGTTCTGGGGGGCTAGATCCTAAGGTTTTGTGCAAGGCCCCCAACAGATTTTTGGGCTACAGCTTGGTCGAGTCCACCATACAAATGACCTAGACCACTTCCACTTCCCTCAATTGTGGTGGGGAGAATTGGATCAAGGTGGAGATTAAATTTTTATCCCAAAAGCACGTGGTGTTGCACGTGTGGGACTTAAAAGTGTTCATCAGGTAAGTTATCTGGACACACGAGAATGTTTGTGTGATATTCACTCTGTCCAGCAGCATTGCACGTTAGGACATGCTACAAATGATGCACGACCAAAACTCAGCTGGGCCATGCACTAGAAATAGTGGAAATTGAACTGTCACTGTTGAAACCTTTGTGGGAGCCACATAAGTTTTTGTTCTGACTGATATTTATGGTTTTCATTTATTCCAGTGCCAATTACCTTATGAACGACTTCATATAAACATCACAGTGAGCCCATCAAGGTTTTAATGGTGGGTTATCCATCTTCGCTTTCGTGTGCTGCGGCTCTCACTTGAGTTTTGGATTTGCCTCGTTTTGAATTAGATGCTAATTCTTAGGAAACCATATAATTTTATCTTTTATGTGCAAATTAATGGGATTAGTAATATAAAAGATTTGAAGGATGAAAATCACTTCTAACATAAACAAGCAAATCATTGGACAAGTAAGATGCAAAACACATTAGATTTTTTTTATAATTTTTTCGTGAAAAATCCTGCGATGTGAAAGGGAAAAACCATATGATCTAATTTAGTTATAATATAAATAATATATAGAAGTACAATTATCAAGAGACCTATCTTGGATACCCAACTACATCACGAAAATGTGGATTACAAACAACAATAAAAGAAAAAAATTTCTCACAAACTAAGGATTGTAGAAAACCCCTAACACAACCTTTGGAGAAGGAAATCGAAGAAACAAACGTTGTGAATGGGCCCTTATGAACTCAGATATAAAGATTTCAGTGGTAGAAAGCACTTCTTCTCCTCTTTTACAAAACCCCTTCTCACTTCCTCTTTTTCTTATTTTTCTCCAAGAAAGAAAAAACCCAATGTCGTTACAAAACTCCCTCTAGACAAAAAATTCATTTTTTTCCTCCTTTAGTTTGCTTGGCAAAAGAGTAAAATACCCCCACACACATGTCACAATAAAAAGATACTTAAGCCCACACATGTGGGTCCCATCTCCACATGAGGATGGACTCCCAACAAACTCCCTCTCTCGACTCATGAGGAGGGCTCCACCAGGCCCAAACCTTCCATGTTTCTACAAAACTCATGCTTATCTCTATGTAAGGCCTTAGTCATCATATCGGAGCCATTCTTGTCGATATGGATCTTTTCAAGTTGTAGCAAATTTTTATTTTTTATTTTTTTTAAGCATTCTAAATCCAATGATATCTTACATATATGTGCTTGGACTTGAAATTGAGACTTTAATTTTTACTGAGGTGAATGACACTCTGAATATCACAATAAACAACATAAATGTCTTGCATCATGCCAAGTTCTTGAAAGAATCTATTCATCCACAACATTTCCTTACAAGCTTTTTTCATTGCAATATACTCAGTGTTTGTATTAGATAATGACACACTTTTATAACTTAGACTACCATGACACTGCTCTCCCTACAAATGTAAGCATGTACCTCGATGTAGACTTCCTGGAGTCAATATCTCTTGCCATATCTGCATCTATGTAGCCTTCTAACACTAGCTTGTCACCTTTAAAGTATAAACACACCTTGGATGAACCCCTGAGATATTCGAGAATCTATTTAACTACTTTCCAATGCTCTTTGCTAGGATTTGAAAGAAATCTGCTGACAACACCAACTGCATGTGCGATGTCGGATCTTGTATACACAATAACATACATCAAACTTTCTACAGCTAATGCACAAGTTTTTTTTTTTTTTCCATTTCTTCTTTATCACTTGAAGTGACTTTTAAGTGGAGAACTAGCAACTTTTGTCTCGTCCATATGGAACCTTTTAAGCACTTTTTTAATGTATAATTTTATTTTTATTTTTTTATAACAAAAGTTTGCCAACTTTCCTATAATGAGAGACTTTATGCCCAAAATTTATTTTGCAGGTCCTAATTCCTTCATGGCAAAGGACTTGCTTAACTTAATTTTCAAACTATCAATTTTGCCAATATCTTAACCAATGATCAACATATCATCAGCATAGCTAGAGCAAAATAATGATACAATCATCATCAATGTTTTTTAGTAAATACAAAATTATCTAAAGTAGTTTTCTTATACCCATGATTCATCATAATTAAATCAAACTTTTTATACAATTATCTTTGGGCCCGTTTTAACCCGTATAAGATCTTCTTTAACTTGCAAAACATGTGCTCCTTGCTTTTTTACTTCAAAACCTTTTGGCTGCTCCATATATATATATATATATATATATATATATATATATATATATATATATATATATATATATATATATATATATATATATATATATATATATATATTATTTTCCAAATCAGCATAAAGGGATGTTGTTTTGACATCTAGTTGCAAAACATGTGCTCTAGATTCATGTTTAAAGCTAAACCCAATACCACCCGGATGGATTATATCTTCATCATGGGAAAAAAAATCTTATCAAAGTCAATGCATGCACTTCTTTTGCCCAAATTCTTTCACAACCAATCTTAACTTTACCTTGGTTGCAAGTTCTTCTCTTCATCCTTCAATCTGAATTCCACTTGTTCTTGAGTGCTTACTTATCCTTTGACAGATTTACCAAGTCATAGGTATGGTTCTTATGTGAAGAATTCATCTCCTCTTACATAACTCTTAGCCACTCCCATTTATATTCATCGATTTGAGCTTCTTTATAGTTTTTTAGTTCACCCCCATCTGTAAGCATGACATATTCATGAGTTTGGTACCTTTTAGATGGTTGTATTGCTCTATTGGACTAATTGTAAGCATGACATATTCATGAGTTTGGTACCTTTTAGATGGTTGTATTGCTCTATTGGACTAATTGCTTCCCTCCAAGTGCAGAGGTTCGTAAGTAGTATCCCGTGAATATGGGGTCAATCCCATAGGGAGATGAATTGTGAGAAGGAAAAAAAATTAAATGTAAAAAAAACTAAGTAATAAATGTTAAACTGATGATTTGATTTTGAAATTTTTGAATGAGTGTAATTCAACTGAATAAAATAACACCCAAGCTTCAAAGTTCCACACATAGGTTAATGTTCCAAAATCATGATGACTTGGATAACACAACTAAGATCTCAGCACTATGGTCAGCCTAGTCAAAAAATAAGACGGTTTAAATATTAAAAAGTGATATAAATATTAGAAAATTATGAATTTGCATCATTGACATATATTCTCAAGCGTTAGTGATTTTAAGTATTCATTATCTATAGGATAATGAATATTAAAGAAATATAACAGGTTGAGAACCTCTCCTATCTAAGAAATCTGATTGATCTAAGCTAAGCCTATCCATCAATATGAATCTCATATGATGGAAACATATGGATCTCACATGAGGATAAAAAAATAAAACCTAAATAATAGACAACACACATACACCATTCTTCTCATCATTAAAACAATTAATGATCATAATCTTAAAGAAATATTAAACCCATCTGCTTCCCTTTTAGCTTGGGCTAGAAGGAACTTAGAAAAATATAATTAAATTGTAAAAATAAAAAGCAACAAGAAAAAAATATAAATAAAAAAGATCTAAAATAAAAAGAACAACTTAAAAGCTTTAATAAAACTAAAAAAAAAAACTCTTTAAAAATCCTAAACTTTACTTTGGGATGCCATGAATGATGTTTTGGAATGCCCTAGGAAGCCCTATTTATAAGTAGGGAACTCCAATTTTCGCACAAAGTTGAAAACCCTAGAAACAACATCAAATATACGTATTTTCTCAAAATAGACTTCTCACTGCTTAGTTCGTTTAAAACAGACTTCCTGCTGCGCAGTTTTCCAAAATGAACTTTACAGCTTCAAAATACACTTTTTTAGGACGATTTCAGGATTCTTCACTTCAAATAGTCGATTCTCTTCATTCGTCACTTGATTTTCTTAGATATTTGACATGTGAATGCTTCAATCTTGGTCTCCTAAAATTCATCCATTTCCTTGGTAAATCTTGAGCATCAAATCCATACTTTTTAGCACCCTTTCAATTCAAGCACTTAAATTTACCTTACAACACATGCATGAGTAAAATAGAATATTAAAATGATTTATGTTCATAAAATTAAGAGATAAATGGGAAAAATTATACAATATTTGAGTCTCAACATGGACCTTCTTAATTAAGACTCAAATGGTTATTCTTGAGGAGTTACTTCCCTTGTTCTTCATGTTCAACATCACCAACTTTTTTTTTGCCATATGCATCTCCTCCATAATCATGCATCATGGGAGGAGAAACTTGATCTATATCAATAAGATCATCAACACTAAGCCGGGGCTTTTCAACTTTCTCAAAATATTCTTCAATTGTTTTATATTCAAGAAAGATCACATCCATGCTTCTAATCATATTTCTATCAATTGGATTTCATAACTTGTAGCCAAAATTTTCATCTACATAACCCAAGAAGATACATTGTTTTGCCTTGTCATTAAGTTTGGGTCGCTCATCTTTGAGAACATGTACAAATGCTCGGCAACCAAATGTTCTTTAGTGTTCATAAGAAACATCTATTTCAATCCATACCATTTCTGCAACATCTCCATTCAGTGGAGTCGAAGGAGATAAATTAATTAAGTAACATGTGGTTTGCATATCCTCTCTCCAAAATGATCTTAGTAATTTGGCATGTGAAAACATACACTAGATTCTCTCCACGATAATGCAATTCTTCCTTTCTGCTACATTATTGTGCTGTGGAGTCTTCAGAATGAATTGCTCATGTTAAATTCCATGGCCTTTGCAATACTGTTTAAATGGCCCAATATATTCACCACCATTATCAATGCAAATACACTTCAACAGTTTACTTGTTTTCCTTTCCACCATAGCATGAAAATTCTTAAACACATCCAAGACTTGGTCTTTAGTTTTTAAGGCATATGCCCACACCTTTCTAAAAGTATCATCTATAAAGGTAATAAACAAGAAGCATTGGCTAGAGTTTTTACTTTCATAAGACCACAAACGTCAAAATAAACTAATTTCAAAACATATATTTTCATTTGAGGAACATTTTTATGAAATAAAACTTTATATTATTTTCCAACCAAGTAATAAACACAATTATTTAAACGCATACATTTCATATTGGGAAGGAGTTGCTTCTTAGCTAGGATTTATAGGTCCTTCTCACTCATACGGCCCAACCGCTTGTGCCATAAATTAGTAGAAGAATCATTCTCAGTTGTGTTTACCTAGGCCCTACATACTTGTTTTGTGTCTTATATAGAGTACAACACTTCTTGCCTCTTACTACCATAAGAGACCCTTTTTATAAGCTTCCACTATCTGCCACCAAAATAATTGTTGCTGTAAAAATTATTAAGGTAAAGATTGGGTACATGCCTTTGGAACTCATTTTGATAGTGGTCTAGTTTTCTACAATTATAACAATTAATATCCTTTCTTGACTTAGATTTGCCTCTTAACTTTTCACGGTAGTGAGGCGTTCTGTTTTCGTTTCTCCCCTAATTTTCTATGACAAGTACCTCTGACTAAGAAGAATCCATAAATTTTCATCTTGTTTCTTCATTCAACAAACTTTCCATTACTTGACTCATGGTAACAACTCCATTTATAGTAGATTTATTTAGAAATACCAATAAGGCCTCCCAACTGTCAGATAAAGAATCGAGAAGTAAAAAAGCCTATAACTCAAAAATTTAGCACCATCTTCATGTAAGATAAGTGATTCACAATACTTTAAAGTTCATTTGAATGCTTTATAATTGAGTTTCCTTCTTTATACTTTAAATTTACGAGTTTCTTAATATAATACCTTATAAAATTTGCACTTGTGTATGTATATGGATGTTTAAATACATGTACATCCTAAATTTAAACCCATATTTTTCGAAGAGAGACACCTGAATTTGTGTTATGAACACACATTAGACTCACACACACTTCCTGACAACCTTTGAGACCCATTATATCAATGTATATTCGAGCATCCATCAAATGAACTGTAAAATAAATTTTGTGTCACCAAATATAGACATCCGACTATCCACTTCAGCATCGGACTGTCTGATCATCATAAACCTATTTTAGAACTCTCTCTTCCACTTATAGACATATTCATTCGTAAATTTGAAATGTGTATCTCATTTAATACTTAACAAACTAATTAACTGTTAAGATTGTAGTCTAGTGGCCCCCACTCTCAATCACATGTTCATACATACCTTTCAACATATTTTGTTTCTCCATCGCTGTTCCCTTTACTTTGGCCATTTCAACTTGGATCCAACTCATTTCATATCTTACCTTGACCCAATCGACCAAATGTAAGAAACAGATTCCCTCAAATCCATCTCCAGTGGGCCTATATATGGGAAATGGTACTATGAGGTCGACCTCATGGGAAGCTCCCATGAGGTCGAGCTGTGTGGTGTCCACCGTGATGTATGTCAAACATCAACACCGTACATATGATGGGTCCCCTTTATTTTATGAGATATCCCAAAAACCAGCCATATTTGGAACTCAGGCGGGCCATATCATCTTAAATCATGTAATAACATGCCTAAAATATATAAAATCACTTGGTGGGGCCCACTAGAGTTTTCGATGCTACTAAAACTTGGTCTGACCCCTCATTCCAGTAGGACACACACAATGGATGGATGGATTTATGAACCACATCTCGGTGGGCCCAATAAATGATTATGAAGGTTTTAGTGGGAGGGTAACCCCTCTCAACTATTTTATGTGGTGTGGCCCACCCAAGTCACTGATTGACTTGATTTTTAAGCCCAAGGTCCACCATGGAATGGTGCATCTGACTGATGGGGTAGATGTTCGACAAACATCACGGTGGGCCCCACACAACTCGACCTCATGGGAAGTTCCCATGAGGTTGACCTCATATTACCATTTCCCTATATATATATATATATATATATATATATATATATATATATATATATATATATATATATATATGTAAAAGAGTACAATCAATGCCGATTGCTTTGACTCAAGACCAAACCCGTTGAAGCCTCCTCTTTTTCTTTCCTCTCGTTCGAACCAAACCTCACCCACACCTACTCGTGCATTTGACTATCCATCATGTTGGGACCCATGGCCTGATCTGAACCTTTCATTGGGACTGCACCTCCATAAACCCTAATCGTCAATATACCTTTCTTAAAAACCTCTGATGTGGCCCACTTCGAACCATTGTTTTGCCTTATTTTTATACTCACATCCAAACTCAACCCTCTGAACCTGATGAATGGCTAGTATTCCGCCCAAACAACCTAGTAGACCCCACCTCACCGTCAGCACTCGCACAATCCTTGTAATAAAAATTTGGATGTGAAAATCCCTCTCTATATGAACTTTCCACCTTCTTTGAATCCTTCAACAACACGACTTGTCGTAGATTCACGAGACCTTTATCTAGAGAATCATTTTCGTCCATCCATTCAATCCTAGCCATTGATCGACCTATCTCTTGAATCTGTTCGCTTTGCTAATCTATGAACTCTTTATCAGTACATATTGTGCTGCATCACGTCACTGCACCATCAACTTTCAAGATCTCTCCATTGTGGCTAATGAAAAACCACCAGTTAGACTTATTGTCATTCAAGACAAAAAACCTAATTATTTCAATAATAGAATTTAGTCGCGATGTGCCACTCTTCATATTTCTAGAGGTCATAGTCATAAACCTTAAAACTCCCGAAACCGATCAACAAAATCTCTATGGAAACCCGATCTCTCACCCCACCAAACTCCCTTACATTAGACTTCTTCGTCCATAAGAAGCATAACCTCCATCCATAAGAAGCATAACCTCCATAAAGTCACCAATCAATATTTCTCCATTGAAGTTATATTCTTCTTCATCAAGAGTCGATAATTGTAGCGCCATTTAACAACCACCTTTGAATCCAATTTTGCACCAGGTGACTCCCCTAGCAGTCTTTTATTGTGTTATTCACACCAAGGATCAAATATGTGGTTAAGGAACAACCTCATGCTTTGAATAGTTTAGCATGCATAGTAGCGATGGGTGCGGCATACCAAGATAACTAGGTTCGATCCGATATCCAACCATATTCTTTGAAGTTTGGATTGACCGCTAGGGCAAATAGATCCGTTCGCAACAATTGAGGTAGGTCACCTCCCCCTTCGATATTCATTCTAACATTGGTTCCTTGTGTTGTTGCCATTGATCTGAACTAAGTGAGTTACTTTGCAGTCATCTTGTATAGGAAACTCATTCATTATACCAGAATGCCTTTAACATGCAATGTAATTTTTTCAATCAATGTTTTTTTATGTCTTATTCTAGTGATGTTTAGTGTATTGATTTAATTCTTAACTGTAATGTATCATTATGTAGATTAGATATTATTATAAGGTGTAGTTCACATTATTCATTAAGTAATTGATTATTGTTATGTGTTATAGGATGAATTTAAGTTTGGGTGCTCTGACATAAAATGATCAATATATGTTATGGATGCTCTACTATAAAGGATCAGTATATGTTATGGGTGCTCTGTCGTAAAATGATAAATATATATTATGGGTGCTTTGACCAAAAATTATCAGTATATTTTATGGGTGCTCTACCCTGGAATAGTCTAACAAGGATTGAGAAGAATTATTTTATTTTATTTCATTACTGTGAATTTCAATTATTACTATAGAGATGTAAATGCTAATTTATTTCTTGTAATTGATCTTGTTCATTAAATTGATTTATTCTTACTTAATACCATTGTAGACATTTTAATTTGGGAATGATGTTGACCCTACAAGCCATCATTCTCACACTCCCTTAGATAGTTTTACGGGTACAAGACTGGAGTATGAAAGCAAGCTGGACAATATTGAGGAATTCCATTTTTTTAGGAGTATTTTAAATTTCAAATTTTTTTTGTTATTAGGTTAGTTTGCTTTTGAATACTAATATAATAAAGACTCATTGATGGATTACTGGACATTTTATAAATGAGAACGATTCCAATTTATTTTCTTTTAGTTTGGCTCTGATTACTTGTGGATATGAATGGAAATTATATGGATTACAAAATAATTTGATTAAATATAACTCATAATTCTGAAATTCGGATTCAAGCTTGGCTAACTTGGGTACTGAAATTTGGATTCGGGCTTGGCTAACTCGGATACTGAAATTTGAATTCGGGCTTGGCTAACTCGGGTACTGAATTTCAGGGCTTGACACCTAATCATTAAAGTATTGTTGCCCACAGTCTCTCTCATACAACTCTTCTAATTTCTTTCACAACAAATGGGTCGGAATTTCTATAGACAAATGATGAAAGACACTATCATCTAATGTTAAACACAGGTTTTAGAAACCCGACTTCACTTGACTTAGTCGCCGATTCGAGGATGTGACTCGATGGGGATGGGGTAATATTATATACAACCAATATAATTATCACAAATAATAAATTTAATTAGTCATCATGCATCCAGTCATAAGTATCAATTATCTACTAGGTGACATCTATTCTAAGTTCATACATCATTATTTAAAGTAATAAATATAAAATATAAAATTCTTTATTCTCGCAATAAATATATAAGAGTACACCTGTCAAAGTCATCACTCCACACACGGAGAGTCTAGTGTCCTGAATAGTTTTTCAATCAACATAATAAGCTAATAGACCAACAAGTAGTTGTACACATGATTTATAACATAGGCGTGATATAAGTCCATATACAAAAATTTTAGTATGCCACATTACTACATAAATAATTTTTTTAGTGAACAACCAGGGCCATAACTATACACAACGTTCGGCTTGCCAACATCCACCCGATAAGTGACTCACTCTACAATGGTCAAACTCCTTCCCCAACCTTAACTGTCAGGCCTGTATCCTAGACCATACCATTCCTTAGGCTTTCATGATCCTCTCGGTTGAATTTCAGCGACCAGCGATCTATAATCGGTATTTGCGCGCGATCTTAAGTTACATCTTGTCGTTCTGAGTCGGCTCGACCCGAGACTTGTACCAGTGCGACCGCGCTATCACCGCGTCTCTCACACAAAGGCGATACCCAGGCCAGGAGATGTGGGCCCTCATTCAGTTCGAGAAAAACACCGCGTGTTATAAATTCTGAGAGAATCTCTACGACATGTCCCATCGATCATATCTCATGTCAAGTACACATCTCCCCATCCCCAAGTACAACCACCCCTCCCCCAAAGTCAACTCTCTCTTACAACTAAATACATCCATCCATCACTCACCATTCCTCTCTCCCATCACTTCTCTCTCTCTCTCTCTCTCATTCTTCAAGCAAGAAACTGTCTATGGCTTCAATGGGAGAGAAGCTTTGTGTGACCCACTCCCTACCTGTTGAGGGTCAAATATTTCATATTAGACCCCAGATATTGTCTGGATTTACGAATATAATGCTGTCTAATGGCTCGTTTTCTCATTCTTGTGTGGCAAAGTGATTTTATGAGCATGGATGGAAAAAGGACGTTAAAAGTTGAGATTTAACGATCTGATGACGCCAAAGGCAAGGGACACACTCCAGGGGACCAAGATTGACAAATATACATGGTAAGAAATCCGAGAAAAGTTAGAAATTGAAGCTCAAGTGGCCTGAAGGACGTCTAGAATGCAAGATCACGAGGTTCCCACCATCCGTTCGGCTCGAAACTTCATACGTCGCCTGAGGACCATAAATTAACCGTACATATAAAATTTCACCCATTGAAGATCTCGGGAAGTGCCCCAACTGACAGATCAGCCCATAAACCGTTGATTCTGGGCCCACCTGATATCTGGAACTGCCTTAAAATTACTATTGACGGTTTAAATGAGATGAGAAATAATTTAGACAGTGAAGATTTCTGAAAATCATCACAGTAGACCCCACATGAATAAAGTGTGCATAGTGCACAAGTGCACTACACGTGCATGGGAAACGGACGGCCGACGGCCGTTTTTGCGGACGGTAGTGGGCCCCACTCATTGCTTGTATGGCCGATCTGATCCGTCCACCGTGTAGAGGGCTTCGAGCACTACAAAACCATGTTATCACTTTTCACCCATGCGTGCACACGTGTGAGATACAGAGGCTACAAAAGGGCTGCTCGGTAGCATTCAAAACTGATTCTTTTGTGATTTCTTCTCTGGGCCACGTCAATGGACGTTCAAAACCACCCATTCTTGACTGAAATTTCGTTCTGAATCCAATGGACGGGGTGGATTTTCCAGAAAATGCTTCTGTGGGGCCCACCGACCACAACAGCGAAATGGTGCGAAAGGTTTCGCACATCCATAAAAACTGACTTTTCCAGGCAGTTTTGGGCCATCATCTTTGATCATATGGCAGATCTGAACCGTCTATCATATAGAGAACCCAAGAAAGTACTAAGGGACGGTGTTTCTTTAAAATTTGAGCGAGGAAAGTAGCGTGTTTCGAGGCACCGAACTTGGCTGCGAAAATTGCACTCCGTGTCCTTCTACAACTCTATCACTGACTCCAGCCTTCCAGCAGCTATAAAAGGAGGTTTTGGACGTGGGGAGCATTCATTCAGGTCTAGGAAGGAAGAAAAAGAGAGACGTGGAGGCTCGGGCAGGGACTTGAAGCAGACGTGAGGGAAAGAGTATTTTCTTTTCTTTTCTTTTATTGTGAGATTTAACCCATTCATGGCGGGCTGAACCTCTTAGCTAGGGCTAAGAGGTGAAGCTTGTAGTGAGATGGGAGGTTTTAATTTATGTTTTTATTTATTTATTTATTCATGAATCGACGTTAATTTTAGTTGATTATTATGAGAATATTTTTAGTTCCTAATGGTCTGTTGTGACTGAAATTACAATGGGTCTGCGATGCTTTGAATATTTCTATTTCCTTTTCATGTTTATGACGTCAGGACGTCCTGTTGTTCACCATAGTCTCCTGGGCATGGTTGGATGACGGTACCCTTCCTAACTTTCATACATGTGATTGGGTGGTAATTAGTTTAATTCTGTTGTTTGTCATAGTGTTTGGGCGTGGTTTGGTGATTGAATCCATTCTAATTCATCTTCCTTTCATCTCCTTGAAAACTAAATCAACGGCAGTTTAGTAATTTTCATGATTTTTGATGCAAGCATAAGTTCTCCCTGATCTCTACAAGTGGATCCTCTGAATCCCTAGTTTCCTTTTCTCTGATTTCTATAAATTTTAGATTAATATTTTTACCATTATTTCTCAAATTACATTCAGTTTAGATTTCATCTTAATCTAGTTCTAGTTCTGGTTAGTTTTAGATAATGTACAAGTTTCAGTCCCTTGGGATTCGACCTCGGTCTTACCGAGTTATTACTACATTACAACCCTGCACTTGGGGAGTGAACAAGTTTTTGGCGCAGTTGCCGGGGACTGTCGGCTACGTTTTTCTGAAATTAATTAGTTTTAGGATTAGTTTAAGATTAGGTTTAGATTTTCTTAATTTTTAGAAATTAACTTGTCTTTCTTGTTTTATAGGCTTCTAAGATAGTTTCTAAATTAGTAAAATTTTTCTTAAATTCTTCCTTTCTATTCTAGATTTAGATTAAGATTTATTTCTTCTTTTTTGTGAGATCCTAATTATAAATCTTTTTAGGAATTCTAACCCTATTTCTTGTTTTAGAATTTTTCTATAAGTTTTTATTTAGGAACTAACCCAATTTTTCTATTTGGTAGGAAGTTTCTAATTTAGTAAGATCTTTCTAATTCTTCTTTCTTTGGAATTTCTTCTTTTTCCTAGAAATTAGTTTACTTTTAATTAGGACTTTCTACTCTTAGAAACTAACTTATTTTGTTTTGTTTTGCAGATTCTTAACCTAGGCCTCCAAATTTGGTAACTTCTTTCCATCTTTCCCTTTTTCTAGATTTCTTCTTTCTTTCTCTTAGGTTTAAGTTAGAATTTGAGGGCTGATTGTGTTTTATGCCCCATTGGGCACGCGACAACACTCGACGTCTCGTGACTGAAGGAGGATTAGTTGAGGGGTTGACTGTCCATTGCAGGACTAGACACCACTTGAATTCTCCTGAGTTAGAAGACGTTATGACTGAAAATCAACCTCAAGCACTACCCCAACCAAGCGTTGAGGAAGTACATGATGAGAATGAGGTGCATCATGCACCCCCGCCTCATACTTTACGAGATTATTTACAACCGGCGGGGGTGAGTACGCCCTCATGCATGATTTTTCTAGAGAATACAGGACATATGGACATCAAGCCAGGGGTTATCCAACTCCTTCCTAAGTTCCATGGGCTTGAGTCTGAAGAACCATATTTGCATCTGAAAGAGTTCGATGAAATCATAGGCACCTTATACTTTCCTAATGTATCTGAGGATACTATTAGGCTGAAACTCTTTCCATTTTCCTTGAAAGAAAAAGCCAAGACGTGGTTACATTCACTGCGTCCTAGATCCATTGGCACATGGAATGATATGCAGAGGGAATTTATAAAGAAACTTTTCCCACATCATAAGACAATTACCCTCAGGAGAGCAATCATGAACTTTGTCCAAAAGGAAGATGAAACATTCTTCCAATGTTGGGAAACGTTCAAGGATCTGGTTAATGCATGCCCACAACATGGCTTTGAAATATGGCGCATTACGAATTTTTTCTATGATGGGCTAACATCTTCCATGCGCCAAATGGTCGAGACAATGTGTAACGGAGATTTTATTAATAAAAATGTTGACTAGGTATGGGATTACCTCGATAGTCTCGCGGAAAAAATACAATCATGGGACTATTACCCAAGAACGAACACCACGTCTAGGCCGACTCATTCAAGGAAAAAAGGAGGAATATATCTCCTGAAAGAGGATAATGATCTTAACGCTAAGGTGGCCAATCTCACCAGAAAATTTGAGGCCATGGAAGGAAGGAAGGAAAAGGTTAATGAAAGTGTTTGCAGCATCTGTGATTGCAACATTCATACTACTGAAAATTGTCCTTCAATACCTGCCTTTCGAGATATATTGAATGAACAATCTAATGCTGTAAATAACTATCAAAGACCTTTCAATGGACCACCCTCTAATACTTACAATCCTGGCTGGAAAAATCACCCGAATTTTAGTTGGAGGAACGGACAAACTGCTACCCCTCAAGGTTTCTTCAATCAAAATCCAAATCAGGGGAAACCTCAAGAAGAATCGGTTCAAATTTTCATACAAGAGCTGGCACGGACAATGCAAGGAATTTCAGATTTTATGCAAAAAATAGATTCACATATGACGGCTATGGAAAAAGGGATGCTCCCTGCACAATCACTCCCTAATCCGAAACCGCAATACGAGACAGGTGATCCCAGCTCTTCAAATCAAATGGGGCATGCTAAATCCATCACCACTCTTAGGAGTGGGAAGGTTATTGATAAAACCCTTCCGGTGAGGCCCGAAAAGCCTCAAGAACCAGAAGAGGACAACAATGATGGATCTAGTGACGCCCCACAAAAATTTGAACCGGAACCTCTAGAAAAGCCAATTGCTCCGTTTCCCCAACGGTTGGTTGAACCAAAACGTCTATCTAACTCTCAGGATATCCTAAAGGTGTTGAAACAAGTGAAAGTCAACATTCCTCTGCTTGACGTTGTAAAACAGATACCTTCATATGCTAAATTTCTAAAGGACTTATGCACTACCAAACGACGGAAAAGTGTTCAAAAGAAGATCTCCTTGACTGAAAAAGTGAGTGTCATCCTGAAACAAGATGTGCCGTAAAAATTCAAAGATCCCGGTTGCCCAACCATATCATGTGTGATCGGGAACTATCGAATTGATCACGCACTTCTTGACTTAGGAGCAAGCGTCAATCTGATTCCTTACTCGGTATACCAACAGTTAGGTTTGGGTGAATTAAAACCCACTCGAACCACACTGCAACTTGCTGATCGTTCTTTTCGTATACCAAGAGGGATCATCGAGGATGTGTTGGTCCAGGTGGATAGATTCTACTACCCTGTTGATTTTATCATCTTAGACACTGAACCCATCAATGACACGAGCACTCAGATTCCTGTCATTCTTGGTCGCCCATTCCTATCTACTTCAAATGCAATCATCAATTGCAGGAATGGTGTCATGACTATGTCTTTTGAAAATTTGACATTGGAATCGAATATCTTTTTCAATAACGGCAGCAACTCAGAGGATGATGACGATTTTCACGATGTTAACATGATTGATTCTTTTGTGGAAGATAGAACACCTCTCACCTTATCCTCTGATCCTCTAGAGACGTGCCTGGCCCACTCCCATGATCTTGATGATGATATAATTAGGGAGACGTGTGTCATGCTTGATACTGCACCGGTACTTGAAGTTAACCGGTGGAGGCCACACATTGAGGAATTGCCCCAAACTTATGTAGTGCCTCTACCGTCTAACCTCAAGCCACCGAAGCTTGACCTAAAACCTTTGCCCTCTGATTTAAAATATGTCTATTTAGGTCAAGATGAGACATACCCGGTGGTGATCTCTGCCCACCTGGAGAAAGAACAGGAGAGTATGCTGATATCTACTCTCATTGAGCATAAGGGAGCTCTTGGATGGACGATAGCGGACCTCAAGGGAATTAACCCATGGATTTGTACTCACCGTATATATCTTGAGGACAATACAAAGGCTGTTCGGCAATCACAACGTACACTAAATCCAAACATAAAGGAAGTGGTTAAGGCTGAGGTTCTCAAACTATTGGAAGTGGGTATAATTTACCCCATATCCGATAGTCAATGGGTGAGTCCAACTCAGGTAGTTCCTAAGAAGTCCGGGATCACCATCGTAGCCAATGCCAATAATGAACTCGTGCCGACTAGAGTTACCACTGGTTGGAGAATGTGCATTGACTACAGAAAGCTGAATACCGTCACAAGGAAAGACTACTTTCCTTTGCCCTTCATTGATCAAATCCTATAAAGGCTAGCTGGTCATTCCTATTATTATTTCCTTGACGGGTATTCAGGTTATAATCAGATTGAAATCGCCCCTGAGGATCAGGAAAAGACCACATTTACATGTCCCTATGGCACCTTTGCTTACAGAAGGATGCCATTCGGGCTATGTAATGCCTCTGCCACCTTTCAGCGATGCATGACGAGTATCTTTTCTGACATGGTGAGAAAATATCTAGAGGTCTTCATGGACGATTTCTCTGTTTTCGGTTCATCTTTCAGCGAGTGCTTAGCAAGTCTTAAATGTATGCTGAAAAGATGTGAAGAAAAAAATTTGGTACTTAACTGGGAGAAGTGCCATTTTATGGTTCAAAAGGGAATTGTCCTTGGGCATATCATCTCGTCCAAAGAAATCGAGGTAGATAAGGTAAAAATTGATCTTATCTCTAACCTACCTCCACCCAAGAATATCAGGGACGTGCGATCCTTCTTAGGACACGCAGGCTTTTACAGACGATTCATAAAGGACTTTAGTCTCCTCTCTCGTCCTTTATGTATTCTTCTTCAAAAGAATACACCATACGAGTGGACTGAGCAGTGCCAAGAAGCTTTCACTAAGCTTAAGGGCATGCTAACCACTGCACCTATCATGCAGCCACCTGACTGGAGTCTTCCTTTTGAACTTATGTGCGACGCCTCTGATTATGCTCTTGGAGCAGTTTTAGGCCAGAGAAAAGATAAGCGGCCTTACGTTATTCACTACGCAAGTAGGACTCTAAATCCTACCCAAGTGAACTACTCGACTACGGAAAAGGAACTCTTAGCCGTAGTGTTCGCTTTGGACAAATTTAGGTCCTACCTAATCGGATCCAAGATCATCATCTACACAGATCACACGGCACTTAAGTATCTTCTTTTTAAGAATGATTCTAAGCCCCGCCTGATACGATGGATCCTTCTACTCCAAGAATTTGATTTGGAAATTAAAGATAAAAAGGGAGTAGAGAACGTAGTGGCCGATCATCTTTCTCGCCTTAATACCTCTGATTCCCTTGAGGCGACCCATATCAATGACATGTTCCCTGATGAACAACTGTTTAGAGTCTCCCATTCACCTTGGTTCGCTGATATTGCTAATTATCTTGCTACAGGTGCCATACCGACACACTGGACGTCACAAGATAAGAAGAAATTCTTTACCAAGGTGCTTAACTTTTTTTGGGACGATCCATATTTGTTTAAATATTGCCCAGACCAAATCTTAAGGAGATGTGTACCAGACGATGAGCATCAGAGTGTCATCTCCTTCTGTCACTCACAGGCCTGTGGTAGTCACTTTTCTGCTAAAAAGACCACGGCCAAGATTCTACAGTGTGACTTTTACTGGCCCACTATGTTCAGGGACACTCATGAGTTTTGCAAAGCTTGTGAGCGTTGTCAAAAATTGGGAGCATTGTCCCGTCGAAATATGATGCCTTTGAATCCCATCCTTATTATAGAAGCATTTGATTGTTGGGGCATTGATTTCATGGGACCATTCCCCCAATCATTTGGAAATCTGTATATTTTGCTCGCCGTAGACTATATCACTAAATGGGTCGAAGCAATTCCGTGCCGCAAAAATGACCATCGCACGGTCATTAAATTTTTGAAAGAAAATATCCTGTCGCGGTTCGGAACGCCTCGAGCCATCATTAGTGACGGGGGCTCACACTTCTGCAATAGACCATTTGAGAGCTGAATGAAGAAATACGGTATCTCTCATAAGGTGAGCACCCCATACCATTCACAGACAAGTGGACAAGCTGAGATTTTTAATAGGGAGATCAAACATATCCTAGAGAAAACGGTTAACCTTGATCGTAAGGACTGGTCAATCCGATTGACCGATGCCTTATGGGCGTACCGTACTGCTTTCAAAACTCCTATTGGAACATCTCCCTTTAGACTTGTCTATGGGAAAGCCTGTCACTTGCCTGTGGAATTGGAACATAAAGCATACTGGGCGATCAAAAATCTGAATTTCAATCTGGACAACGCTGGCTCGCTACGCAAACTTCAGTTAAGTGAACTTGAAGAAATCCGGAACGATGCGTACGAAAACTCGAGAATTTACAAGGACAGGATGAAGGCGTTTCATGATCAACATATTCTACGGAAATCATTCACGCCAGGTCAGAAAGTCCTCTCGTATGACTATCGACTACATCTCTTTCCGGGTAAGCTTCGATCTCGTTGGACCGGCCCTTACATTGTTGTTACTGCTTATCCTCATGGGGCCGTCGAGATAAGAGATCCCGACAATGGCAAGGAGTTTAAAGTTAATGGACATCGATTAAAGCCATTTGTTGAGACATTTGATTCAGAGGACATGTCCATGCCTCTGATTGCTCCTGTTTACCAGGACTAATCTCCTAGTCTGATGGAGGTATAGGTAGGTTTATCGCTTTCATAGGTTTAGGATAGTCGCTTTCATAGGTTAGTTAGTTCAATGTTTGTGGGTAACATTACTGCAAACCCTCACGAGACTACAACTCGTCCACTAGGGGTAACCTAGGAGTTTAAAGGCTTGTTGCATACGCTAAATGCAATCGAGAGCACCAGCGAAAGTGGTATAGGTAGGATTTTATTTTCGTTATTTTTGTTCTGCTTTCTCTCTCATGCTGACAGGCTTCCATGCCGTGATCTATTGAAAACTCTCCTGATTCGTTATTCAGGTACTATCTTCCCATCACTTCTCATTTACTTTCGTTGTCCGATGTGCATTGCATGTTCATATCTTTTACATTGAGGATAATGTAGATTTTAGGTTGGGGGTGGGAGATTAGGTTTCCTAATCAGTATTTTCTTGGTCTTGAGCAAAAATTGTGAAATTTTTTTTTAAAAAAATTTTGAAATTTCCTACAAATTCGAAGTGATTTTGACAGATATCCCTAATTTAGATTTTCAAGATACATAATGGTGGATTTATGACTCTTGGATTCCGTAACTGTTAGATTTCATAGTTAAGTGAATTTTTAATCCATGATTAGAAGTTGTAAACATTGATTGAATCATGATTTCAGGACACGTCTTGCTTACACATTAAGATTTCAGTCTGACATTGAAGGGTTAATTTGGTAATCAGTAAGCACGAAAGGAACCAACCTGAAATATCTTGCCATCATGGTATAAAAATTGGAAAGGTTGGATAATTAATCTTCACCATAGGTTTGCTCCCTATAGGTGTGGAGTTAATTCCCCATGAATGATATCTAAAAAGAGTCAGGTGTACGATCTTCACCATAGGTTTGCTCCCTATAGGTGAGGATTTGATTCCCCTTCCTTGGCATTACTTTGAACAGAAAAATCACAAGTTAATAGGCTAATCTATGAGACAAGTTTTGGATTAGGTTTTGGTTGTCATGAATTTTCTTGTTGGTTACCAATGATATCATGAAATTGACGATTGGATCTCTTAATAATGATAAGCTGAGATTACACTATACATCCATGGATCTCAATGTTTAAAATTTTTCTAATTGATGGATTAATGCTTTACACTTGATTATAAAGTCTACGGTGCACTTGAGCTCAGAAGAATACAATTTCTAACATTCATGAATATTAAATTTCTCATATTTTGTTCAAAATCTCACTCGATTTCATAAAAAGTTCTCCTATAATTCTCAACTTATTTTTCGCATACTTTGCTCGGGACTAGCAAAATGTTGGTTGGGGGTTGTGTTGAGGGTCAAATATTGCATATTAGACCCCAGATATTGTCTGGATTTACGAATATAATGCTGTCTAATGGCTCGTTTTCTTATTCTTGTGTGGCAAAGTGATTTTATGAGCATGGATGGAAAAAGGACGTTAAAAGTTAAGATTTAACGATCTGATGACGCCAAAGGCAAGGGACACACTCCAGGGGACCAAGATTGACAAATATACACGGTCAGAAATCTGAGAAAAGTTAGAAATTGAAGCTCAAGTGGCCAGAAGGACGTCTAGAATGCAAGATCACGAGGTTCCCACCATCCGTTCGGCTCGAAACTTCATACGTCGCCTGAGGACCATAAATTAACCGTACATATAAAATTTCAGCCATTGAAGATCTCGGGAAGTGCCCCAACTGACAGATCAGCCCATAAACCGTTGATTCTGGGCCCACTTGATATCTGGAACTGCCTCAAAATTATTATTGACGGTTTAAATGAGATGAGAAATAATTTAGACGGTGAAGATTTTTGAAAATCATCACAGTGGACCCCACATGAATAAAGTGTGCATAGTGCACAATTGCACTACACGTGCATGGGAAACGGCAGAGACGGTTGACCGTCTCTGACCGAAAAAAAAAAAAAAAAAAGCGGCTGCGTAACGGACGGCCGGCGGCCGTTTTTGCGGACGGTAGTGGGCCCCACTCATTGCTCGTATGGCTGATCTGATCCGTCCACCGTGTAGAGGGCTTCGAGCACTACAAAACCATGTTATCAATTTTCACCCATGCGTGCACACGTGTGAGATACAGAGGCCACAAAAGGGCTGCTCGGTAGCATTTAAAACTAATTCTTTTGTGATTTCTTCTCTGGGCTATGTCAATGGACGTTCAAAACCACCCATTTTTGACTGAAATTTCGTTCTGAATCCAATGGAAGGGGTGGATTTTCCAGAAAATGCTTATGTGGGGCCCACCAACCACAACAGCGAAATGGTGCGAAAGGTTTCGCACATCCACAAAAACTGACTTTTTCAGGCAGTTTTGGGCCACCATCTTTGATCATATGGCAGATCTGAATCGTCTATCATATAGAGAACCCAAGAAAGTACTAAGGGATGGTGTTTCTTTGAAATTTGAGCGAGGAAAGTAGCGTGTTTCGAGGCACCGAACTTGGCTGCGAAAATTACACTCCGTGTCCTGCTACAACTCTATCACTGACTCCAGCCTTCCAGCAGCTATAAAAGGAGGTTTTGGACGTGGGGAGCATTCATTCAGGTCTAGGAAGAAAGAAAAAGAGAGACGTGGAGGCTCGGGCAGGGACTTGAAGCAGACGTGAGGGAGAGAGTATTTTCTTTTCTTTTCTTTTATTGTGAGATTTAACCCGTTCATGGCGGGCTGAACCTCTTAGCTAGGGCTAAGAGGTGAAGCTTGTAGTGAGATGGGAGGTTTTAATTTATGTTTTTATTTATTTATTTATTCATGAATCGACGTTGATTTTAGTTGATTATTATGGGAATATTTTTAGTTCTTAATGGTCTGTTGTGACTGAAATTACAATGGGTCTGTGATGCTTTGAATATTTCTAGTTCCTTTTCATGTTTATGACGTCAGGACGTCCTGTTGTTCACCATAGTCTCCTGGGCATGGTTGGATGACGGTACCCTTCCTAACTTTCATACATGTGATTGGGTGGTAATTAGTTTAATTCTGTTATTTGTCATAGTCTTTGGGCATGGTTTGGTGATGGAATCCATTCTAATTCATCTTCTTTTCATCTCCTTGAAAACTAGATCAACGGCAGTTCAGTAATTTTCATGATTTTTGATGCAAGCATAAGTTCTCCCTGATCTCTACAAGTGGATCCTCTGAATCCCTAGTTTCCTTTCCTCTGATTTCTATAAATTTTAGATTAATATTTTTACCATTATTTCTCAAATTACATTCAGTTTAGATTTCATCTTAATCTAGTTCTAGTTCTGGTTAGTTTTAGATAACGTACAAGTTTCAGTCTCTTGGGATTCGACCTCGGTCTTACCGAGTTATTACTACATCACAACCCTGCACTTGGGGAGTGAACAAGTTTTTGGCGCCGTTGCCGGGGACTGTCGGCTACGTTTTTCTGAAATTAATTAGTTTTAGGATTAGTTTAAGATTAGGTTTAAATTTTCTTAATTTTTAGAAATTAACTTGTCTTTCTTGTTTTATAGGCTTCTAAGATAGTTTTTAAATTAGTAAAATTTTTCTAAAATTCTTCCTTTCTATTCTAGATTTAGATTAAGATTTATTTCTTCTTTTTTGTGAGATCCTAATTCTAAATCTTTTTAGGAATTCTAACCCTGTTTCTTGTTTTAGAATTTTTCTATAAGTTTTTATTTAGGAACTAACCCAATTTTTCTATTTGGTAGGAAGTTTCTAATTTAGTAAGCTCTTTCTAATTCTTCTTTCTTTGGAATTTCTTCTTTTCCCTAGAAATTAGTTTACTTTTAATTAGGACTTTCTACTCTTAGAAACTAACTTATTTTGTTTTGTTTTGCAGATTCTTAACCTAGGCCTCCAAATTTGGTAACTTCTTTCCATCTTTCCCTTTTTCTAAATTTCTTCTTTCTTTCTCTTAGGTTTAAGTTAGAATTTGAGGGCTGATTGTGTTTTATGCCCCATTGGGCACGCGACAACACTCGACGTCTCGTGACTGAAGGAGGATTAGTTGAGGGGTTGACTGTCCATCGCAGGACTAGACACCACTTGAATTCTCCTGAGTTAGAAGACGTTATGACTGAAAATCAACCTCAAGCACTACCCCAACCAAGCGTTGAGGAAGTACATGATGAGAATGAGGTGCATCAGGCACCCCCGCCTCGTACTTTACGAGATTATTTACAACCGGCGGGGGTGAGTACGCCCTCATGCATGATTTTTCTAGAGAATACAGGACATATGGACATCAAGCCAGGGGTTATCCAACTCCTTCCTAAGTTCCATGGGCTTGAGTCTGAGGAACCATATTTGCATCTGAAAGAGTTCGATGAAATCATAGGCACCTTATACTTTCCTAATGTATCTGAGGATACTATTAGGCTGAAACTCTTTCCATTTTTCTTGAAAGAAAAAGCCAAGACGTGGTTACATTCACTGCGTCCTAGATCCATTGGCACATGGAATGATATGCAGAGGGAATTTATAAAGAAATTTTTTTCACATCATAAGACAATTACCCTCAGGAGAGCAATCATGAACTTTGTCCAAAAGGAAGATGAAACATTCTTCCAATGTTGGGAAACGTTCAAGGATCTGGTTAATGCATGCCCACAACATGGCTTTGAAATATGGCGCATTACGAATTTTTTCTATGATGGGCTAACATCTTCCATGCGCCAAATGGTCGAGACAATGTGTAACGGAGATTTTATTAATAAAAATGTTGACTAGGTATGGGATTATCTCGATAGTCTCGCGAAAAAAACACAATCATGGGACTATTATCCAAGAACGAACACCACGTCTAGGCCGACTCATTCAAGGAAAAAAGGAGGAATATATCTCCTGAAAGAGGATAATGATCTTAACGCTAAGGTGACCAATCTCACCAGAAAATTTGAGGCCATGGAAGGAAGGAAGGAAAAGGTTAATAAAAGTGTTTGCGGCATCTGTGATTGCAACATTCATACTACTGAAAATTATCCTTCAATACCTGCCTTTCGAGATGTATTGAATGAACAATCTAATGCCGTAAATAACTATCAAAGACCTTTCAATGGACCACCCTCTAATACTTACAATCCTGGCTGGAAAAATCACCCGAATTTTAGTTGGAGGAACGGACAAACTGCTACCCCTCAAGGTTTCTTCAATCAAAATCCAAATCAGGGGAAACCTCAAGAAGAATCGGTTCAAATTTTCATACAAGAGCTGGCGCGGACAATGCAAGGAATTTCAGATTTTATGCAAAAAATAGATTCACGTATGACGGCTATGGAAAAAGGGATGCTCCCTGCACAATCACTTCCTAATCCGAAACCGTAATACGAGACAGGTGATCCCAGCTCTTCAAATCAAATGGGGCACGCTAAATCCATCACCACTCTTAGGAGTGGGAAGGTTATTGATAAAATCCTTCCGGTGAGGCCCGAAAAGCCTCAAGAACCAGAAGAGGACAACAATGATGGATCTAGTGGCGCCCCACAAAAATTTGAACCGGAACCTCTAGAAAAGCCATTTGCTCCGTTTTCCCAACGGTTGGTTGAACCAAAACGTCTATCTAACTCTCAGGATATCCTAGAGGTGTTGAAACAAGTGAAAGTCAACATTCCTCTGCTTGACGTTGTAAAACAGATACCTTCATATGCTAAATTTCTAAAGGACTTATGCACTACCAAACGACGAAAAAGTGTTCAAAAGAAGATCTCCTTGACTGAAAAAGTGAGTGCCATCCTGAAACAAGATGTGCCGCAAAAATTCAAAGATCCCGGTTGCCCAACCATATCATGTGTGATCGGGAACTATCGAATTGATCACGCACTTCTTGACTTAGGAGCAAGCGTCAATCTGATTCCTTACTCGGTATACCAACAGTTAGGTTTGGGTGAATTAAAACCCACTCGAACCACACTGCAACTTGCTGATCGTTCTGTTCGTATACCAAGAGGGATCATCGAGGATGTGTTGGTCCAGGTGGATAGATTCTACTACCCTGTTGATTTTATCATCTTAGACACTGAACCCATCAATGACACGAGCACTCAGATTCCTGTCATTCTTGGTCGCCCATTCCTGTCTACTTCAAATGCAATCATCAATTGCAGGAATTGTGTCATGACTATGTCTTTTAGAAATTTGACATTGAAATCAAATATCTTTTTCAATAATGACAGCAACTCAGAGGATGATGACGATTTCCATGATGTTAACATGATTGATTCTTTTGTGGAAGATAGAACACCTCTCACCTTATCCTCTGATCCTCTAGAGACGTGCCTGGCCCACTCCCATGATCTTGATGATGATATAATTAGGGAGACGTGTGTCATGCTTGATACTGCACCGGTACTTGAAGTTAACCGGTGGAGGCCACACATTGAAGAATTGCCCCAAACTTATGTAGTGCCTCTACCGTCTAACCTCAAGCCACCGAAGCTTGACCTAAAACCTTTGCCCTCTGATTTAAAATATGTCTATTTAGGTCAAGATGAGACATACCCGGTGGTGATCTCTGCCCACCTGGAGAAAGAACAGGAGAGTATGCTGATATCTACTCTCATTGAGCATAAGGGAGCTCTTGGATGGACGATAGCGGACCTCAAGGGAATTAACCCATGGATTTGTACTCACCGTATATATCTTGAGGACAATACAAAGGCTGTTCGGCAATCACAACGTAGACTAAATCCAAACATGAAGGAAGTGGTTAAGGCTGAGGTTCTCAAACTATTGGAAGTGGGTATCATTTACCCCATATCCGATAGTCAATGGGTGAGTCCAACTCAGGTAGTTCCTAAGAAGTCCGGGATCACCATCGTAGCCAATGCCAATAATGAACTCGTGCCGACTAGAGTTACCACTGGTTGGAGAATGTGCATTGACTACAGAAAGCTGAATACCGTCACAAGGAATGATCACTTTCCTTTGCCCTTCATTGATCAAATCCTATAAAGGCTAGCTGGTCATTCCTATTATTGTTTCCTTGACGGGTATTCAGGTTATAATCAGATTGAAATCGCCCCTGAGGATCAGGAAAAGACCACATTTACATGTCCCTATGACACCTTTGCTTACAGAAGGATGCCATTCGGGCTATGTAATGCCCCTGCCACCTTTCAGCAATGCATGATGAGTATCTTTTCTAACATGGTGGGAAAATATCTAGAGGTCTTCATGGACGATTTCTCTATTTTCGGTTCATCTTTCAGCGAGTGCTTAGTAAGTCTTAAATATGTGCTGAAAAGATGTGAAGAAAAAAAATTTGGTACTTAACTGGGAGAAGTGCCATTTTATGGTTCAAAAGGGAATTGTCCTTGGGCATATCATCTCGTCCAAAGGAATCGAGGTAGATAAGGCAAAAATTGATCTTATCTCTAACTTACCTCCACCCAAGAATATCAGGGACGTGCGATCCTTCTTAGGACACGCAGGCTTTTACAGACGATTCATAAAGGACTTTAGTCTCTTCTCTCGTCCTTTATGTAATCTTCTTCAAAAGAATACACCATACGAGTGGACTGAGCAGTGCCAAGAAGCTTTCACTAAGCTTAAGGGCATGCTAACCACTGCACCTATCATGCAGCCACCTGACTGGAGCTTCCTTTTGAACTTATGTGCGACGCCTCTGATTATGCTCTTGGAGCGGTTCTAGGCCAGAGAAAAGATAAGCGGCCTTATGTTATTCACTACGCAAGTAGGACTCTAAATCCTGCCCAAGTGAACTACTCGACTACAGAAAAGGAACTCTTAGCCGTAGTGTTCGCTTTGAACAAATTTAGGTCCTACCTAATCGGATCCAAGATCATCATCTACACAGATCACACGGCACTTAAGTATCTTCTTTTTAAGAATGATTCTAAGCCCCGCCTGATACGATGGATCCTTCTACTCCAAGAATTTGATTTGAAAATTAAAGATAAAAAGGGAGTAGAGAACGTAGTGGCCGATCATCTTTCTCGCCTTAATACCTCTGATTCCCTTGAGGCGACCCATATCAATGACATGTTCCCTGATGAACAACTTTTTAGAGTCTCCCATTCACCTTGGTTCGCTGATATTGCTAATTATCTTGCTACAGGTGCCATACCGACACACTGGACGTCACAAGATAAGAAGAAATTCTTTACCAAGGTGCGTAACTTTTTCTGGGACGATCCATATTTGGTTAAATATTGCCTAGACTAAATCTTAAGGAGATGTGTACCAGACGATGAGCATCAGAGTGTCATCTCGTTCTGTCACTCACAGGCCTGTGGTGGTCACTTTTCTGCTAAAAAGACCACGCCCAAGATTCTACAGTGTGGCTTTTACTGGCCCACTATGTTCAGGGACACTCATGAGTTTTGCAAAGCTTGTGAGCGTTGTCAAAAATTGGGAGCATTGTCCCGTCGAAATATGATGCCTTTGAATCCCATCCTTATTATAGAAGCATTTGATTGTTGGGGCATTGATTTCATGGGACCATTCCCCCAATCATTTGAAAATCTGTATATTTTTCTCGCCGTAGACTATATCACTAAATGGGTCGAAGCAATTCCGTGCCGCAAAAATGACCATCGCACGGTCATTAAATTTTTGAAAGAAAATATCCTGTCACGGTTCGGAACGCCTCGAGCCATCATTAGTGACGGGGGCTCACACTTCTGCAATAGACCATTTGAGAGCTTAATGAAGAAATACGGTATCTCTCATAAGGTGAGCACCCCATACCATCCACAGACAAGTGGACAAGCTAAGATTTCCAATAGGGAGATCAAACATATCCTAGAGAAAACGGTTAACCCTGATCGTAAGGACTGGTCAATCCGATTGACCGATGCCTTATGGGCGTACCGTACTGCTTTCAAAACTCCTATTGGAACATCTCCCTTTAGACTTGTCTATGGGAAAGCCTGTCACTTGCCTGTGGAATTGGAACATAAAGCATACTGGGCGATCAAAAATCTGAATTTCAATCTGGACAACGCTGGCTCGCTACGCAAACTTCAGTTAAATGAACTTGAAGAAATCCGGAACGATGCGTACGAAAACTCGAGAATTTACAAGGACAGGATGAAGGCGTTTCATGATCAACATATTCTACGGAAATCATTCACGCCAGGTCAGAAAGTCCTCTTGTATGACTCTTGACTACATCTCTTTCCGGGTAAGCTTCGATCTTGTTGGACCGACCCTTACATTGTTGTTACTGCTTATCCTCATGGGGCCGTCGAGATAAGAGATCCCGACAATGGCAAGGAGTTTAAAGTTAATGGACATCGATTAAAGCCATTTGTTGAGACATTTGATTCAGAGGACATGTCCATGCCTCTGATTGCTCCTGTTTACCAGGACTGATCTCCTAGTCTGATGGAGGTATAGGTAGGTTTATCGCTTTCATAGGTTTAGGATAGTCGCTTTCATAAGTTAGTTAGTTCAATGTTTGTGGGTAACATTACTGCAAACCCTCACGAGACTACAACTCATCCACTAGGGGTAACCTAGGGGTTTAAAGGCTTGTTGCATACGCTAAATGCAATCGAGAGCACCTGCGAAAGTGGTATAGGTAGGATTTTATTTTCATTATTTTTGTTCTGCTTTCTCTCTCATGCTGACAAGCTTCCATGCCGTAATCTATTGGAAACTCTCCTGATTCGTTATTCAGGTACTATCTTCCCATCACTTCTCATTTACTTTCGTTGTCCCATGTGCATTGCATGCTCATATCTTTTACATTGAGGACAATGTAGATTTTAGGTTGGGGGTGGGAGATTAGGTTTCCTAATCAGTATTTTCTTGGTCTTGAGCAAAAATTGTGAAATTTTTTAAAAAAAAATTTTTGAAAATTCCTATAAATTTGAAGTGATTTTGACAGATATCCCTAATTTAGATTTTCAAGATACATAATGGTGGATTTATGACTATTGGATTCCGTAACTGTTAGATTTCATAGTTAAGTGAATTATTAATCCATGATTAGAAGTTGTAAACATTGATTGAATCATGATTTCAGGACACGTCTTGCTTACACATTAAGATTTCAGTCTGACATTGAAGGGTTAATTTGGTAATCACTAAGCACGAAAGGAACCAGCCTGAAATATCTTGCCATCATAGTATAAAAATTGGAAAGGTTGGATAATTAATCTTCACCATAGGTTTGCTCCCTATAGGTGTGGAGTTAATTCCCCATGAATGATATCTAAAAAGAGTCAGGTGTACGATCTTCACCATAGGTTTGCTCCCTATAGGTGAGGATTTGATTCCCCTTCCTTGGCATTACTTTGAACAAAAAAATCACAAGTTAATAGGCTAATCTATGAGGCAAGTTTTGGATTAGGTTTTGGTTGTCATGAATTTTCTTGTTGGTTACCAATGATATCATGAAATTGACGATTGGATCTCTTAATAATGATAAGCTGAGATTACACTATACATCCATGGATCTCAATGTTTAAAATTTTTCTAATTGATGGATTAATGCTTTACACTTGATTATGAAGTCTACGGTGCACTTGAGCTCAGGAGAATACAATTTCTAACATTCATGAATATTAAATTTCTCGTATTTTGTTCAAAATCTCACTCGATTTCATAGAAAGTTCTCCTATAATTCTCAACTTATTTTTCGCATACTTTGCTCGGGACTAGCAAAATGCTGGTTGGGGGTTGTGTTGAGGGTCAAATATTGTATATTAGACCCCAGATATTGTCTGGATTTACGAATATAATGCTGTCTAATGGCTCGTTTTCTCATTCTTGTGTGGTAAAGTGATTTTATGAGCATGGATGGAAAAAGGACGTTAAAAGTTGAGATTTAACGATCTGATGACGCCAAAGGCAAGGGACACACTCCAGGGGACCAAGATTGACAAATATACACGGTCAAAAATCCGAGAAAAGTTAGAAATTGAAGCTCAAGTGGCCTGAAGGACGTACAGAATGCAAGATCACGAGGTTCCCACCATCCGTTCGGCTCGAAACTTCATACGTCGCCTGAGGACCATAAATTAACCGTACATATAAAATTTCAGCCATTGAAGATCTCAGGAAGTACCCCAACTGACAGATCAGCCCATAAACCGTTGATTCTGGGCCCACCTGATATCTGGAACTGCCTCAAAATTATTATTGACGGTTTAAATGAGATGAGAAATAATTTAGACGGTGAAGATTTCTGAAAATCATCACAGTGGACCCCACATGAATAAAGTGTGCATAGTGCACAAGCGCACTACACGTGCATGGGAAACGGCAGAGACGGTTGACCGTCTCTGACCGAAAAAAAAAAAAAAGAAAAGCGACTGCGTAACGGACGGCCGGCGGCCGTTTTTGGGGACGGTAGTGGGCCCCACTCATTGCTCGTATGGCCGATCTGATCCGTCCACCGTGTAGAGGGCTTCGAGCACTACAAAACTATGTTATCACTTTTCACCCATGCGTGCACACGTGTGAGATACAGAGGCCACAAAAGGGCTGCTCGGTAGCGTTCAAAACTGATTCTTTTGTGATTTCTTCTCTGGGCCACGTCAATGGACGTTCAAAACCACCCATTCTTAACTGAAATTTTGTTCTGAATCCAATGGACAGGGTGGATTTTCCAGAAAATGCTTCTGTGGGGCCCACCGACCACAACAGTAAAATGGTGCGAAAGGTTTCGCACATCCGCGAAAACTGACTTTTTCAGGCAGTTTTGGGCCACCATCTTTGATCATATGGCAGATCTGAACCGTCTATCATATAGAGAACCCAAAAAAGTACTAAGAGACGGTGTTTCTTTGAAATTTGAGCGAGGAAAGTGGCGTGTTTCGAGGCACCGAACTTGGCTGCGAAAATTGCACTCCGTGTCCTGCTACAACTCTATCACTGACTCCGGCCTTCCAGCAGCTATAAAAGGAGGTTTTAGACGTGGGGAGCATTCATTCAGGTCTAGGAAGGAAGAAAAAGAGAGACGTGGTATTCACTCCCCAAGTGCAGGGTTGTGATGTAGTAATAACTCGGTAAGACCGAGGTCGAATCCCAGGGGACTGAAACTTGTACGTTATCTAAAACTAACTAGAACTAGAACTAGGCTAAGATGAATTCTAAATCAATTAGCAATGGTGGGATACTTGTAGAATAATTAATCAAAAACTTAGAAAACAAATCAGAGATAGGAAACTAGGGATTCAGAGGATCCACTTGTAGAGATCAGGGAGAACTTATGCTTGATCAAAAATTATGGAAATTACTGAACTGCCATTGATCTAGTTTTCAAAGAGATGAAAGGTGTATGAATTAGAATGGATTCTATCACCAAACCATGCCCTAAAGACTATGGCAAACAACAGAATTAAACTAATTACCACCCAATCACATGTTATGAAAGTTAGGAAGGATACCGTCATCCAACCATGCCCAGGAGACTATGGTGAACAACAGGGCTTCCTGACATCATAAACATTAAAGAGAAGAGAACGGAAATATTCAAAGCCATTGCAGACCCATTGTAATTTCAGTCACAACAGACCATTAAAAACCTAAAACATTTCCATATTAATTAACTAAAATCAACGTCAATTCATGCATTAAATAAATAAATAAAACATAAATTAAGAACCTCCCATCTCACTACAAGCTTCACCTCCTAGCCCTAGCTAGGAGGTTTAGCCACACATATTTAGGCTAATTCCAAATAAATAAAGAGAAAAGAAAAAAAATAAAGAATTTCTCTCACTTTCCCTTTCTCTCTCCTTCTTTCTCTCTCTCTTTGCTCCACGTCCGGCCCAAGCTTCTTTTTTTTTTTCACGTCTCGCACTCCCTCTCTTTATAGCTGTGAAGGGTGTTAGGAAGGCCCTGCCGCTGGTTCGGAGAACCGACTTTGGTGGAGTCGGTGGTGTAAGACCCGTATCTTGGTCCGTACCTTTCCGTACACTTCCGCGGTCTTACCGGTCGAATTCCGGCAACTTTCGACCCTTAACCAGTATCGACGCGCGACCCGGATTCATGTGCCGACAACCCGAGTCGACTCAACCCGAGACCTATACCATAGCGACCGCACCGTCGCCGCGGTTCCGATACCGCGACTCACGCGCCAAGGTGATACCCTGATCAAGAGATATGAGCCAACGTTCGGTGCGAGAAAATGCCGCGCGTTGCGAAAACCAAGGGAATCTCAACGATGTGTCACATCAATCACATCAATCCCATCAATCAATCACCCATCAACCCATCACATGTCAAGTACACATCACCTCCATCCCTTTTCCCAAGCAACCACAAAAGTCTTCACATCCCATACCTCTCTTACACAAAAAGCCACAAAAGTCTTCTTAACCCATACTTCTCTTACACAAAAGCCACAAAAGTCAAATTTCTCTTACACCACCATCACTCACCCATCCATCCATCACTCTCTCTCTCTCCCTTTACATCACTCTCTCTTTCTCATTCCAAGATTTCAAGCAACTCCAAGAGCCCCATACGTATGGCATTTCTCCAAAGACCCTAAGCTTCAAGTGGCCCACCTTCCTACCCCAAAATCTTCCATCTCAACCCTCCATTCTTCATCCTAACCGTTGAAGTTGAAGCCAAGGTGCCAAGGAACCCCTAGGAGCGAGAAGATCGGACGGTGGGTGCTTCTATAGGGTAAATTTTCTTATTTTTATGGTGGACCAAGTGAGGCCCACCGATCAATGGTGTGGATCTCACTTGGGACCCTTATTTGTGGCCGATGGACCACTTGGATCATCATGATCGTTCCGTGATGGGGCCATTCTCCATGGACCCCATCATGATGTCCATTTTCATTTAGAAAGGTCATCTAGACCGTCCATATCAGTGGAGAATGGATCTCCACCGTTGATCTACATTTCTAATGGTCCCATGTGCAAGGGATCCATTTATTGTATGTTTCATTGCAAGGGAGGGCCCATAATGACGGGGTCCCTCCATCACAAGCCGTGTCCCACTCTCCATCTCTCTCTCTCTCTCTCTCTCTCTCTTTTATTTTATTTTATTTTATTTCATTTTATTATATGTTATTGCAATGGGAGGGTGTGGCCCACTTGAATGGATCCCCATTGAGATATTTTATTTTATTCAAGTGGGGCCCACCTTGGCTGTTACTCCCATGCCACCCATCGGTGGAGCCCACTTCATCAGGGCCCTCCACTTTCAAAAAAAAATATAATAAATAAACTTAAAACCGTCCAGACGCTGGACGTTTTACGGAAGGAAGAAAAAAAAGGAAAGAAAAGGAAGGGTTTGGGTGGTCCCTTAGTGTAGGCCCCACCTTGATGTATATGTTTGATCCGAGCCGTCCATCCCCTTACTCACTTCGATTCAACCGTCAAGAAAAAGAATGGGACTGATCCGAATATCTTGTGGGCCACAGCATGGGAAACATGGACGGTTACCATTGAAAATTTTTCTAGTGTTTCTAGGCCTCAAAAAAATTCGAACTCCGGACTCTTTTTGTCTGTTGCGAGCTGTAGAACACTAAGGATGGGATGGATTTTCAAGAAGCGGGCCCCACACATGACTTTTAGCAGAAAAATGAAATTTTGAAGAAAGGGAGAGAGGGTGGCACGTCTGCCACTGACAGCCGCAGCACGCTGCACGCGGCAGCGTGCAGCGCCCGGGCGAGCGGGCGTTCAGCAGGGACCCACGGCTCCAGCCGTGGGCCCCACCTTGATGTTTGTACGCTATCCAAGCCGTCCATTGGGTGGGTCCCCATCTCAGGTGGGCCCCCTTCGAATTTCAGGTCGATCCAAGGCTCTGGCAACCCACACCATAGAAAACAGTGGACCTGAATGCCTACCATTAGAAACCTCTTTGGGGCCCACAGAAGTGTTGGATCAAGCTGAAATTTTACGTTTTCCCTTCATCCAGGTTGAGTGACCTTATGATTGGGTTGGATGGCAAATAAACATTACAGAGTGGGCCCCACATGGGACCCACGATTGATGCATGTATCTCTAAGTCCACCGTCCAGTGGACGGTGGCACCCACTGTTGGGAATATGCACTCCCACCGTCCAGCGGACGGTGGGGCCCTTAGATTGTATGTGTGATATCCGCACTGTCCACTGGACAGTGGGACCCACCTTGTTCATGTGATGAATCCAAACCGTCCACCCACTTGGTAAAGGCGTCGTAGGTATGAGTGTAGATTGGGTGGGCCACGTACCTATGGGTTAGGCCCATTTGATGTGTAACAGGCCTATGAGTTAGGCCCACTTGATTTATGAAAAGCTTACGGGCTAGGCCCATTCGATTCATTTAAGGCCTAGGGGTTTAGGCCCACTTTGATATGCATGCAAGGTCTATGGGTTAGGCCCATTTGGACTATTTAAAGCCTATGGGCTAGGCCCATTCGCTTTGAAAAAGGTCTATGGGTTTAGGCCCACTTGATATGTCTCAAGTCCATGGGACTAGGCTCATTTGATGTACTTCTAGGCCCAGGTAATTAGACTCCTCTTTTTGTTGAAATTTAAAGCCCGTGGAGGTGGGCCATTTGGTACATGTAAGGCCTACGGGTTTAGGCCCATTTGAATTTATGATTAGGTCTATGGGCTGAGGCCCACTCGATCTACATATAGGGACCAATTGGTGTGGCCATTGGTCATATATAAGACCCATGAGACTAAGCATTTGATGTAATCCAAGGCCCACGGGTTTTGACCCATTGCAATGCACATAAGACCCATTGGTGTGGCCCATTTATGTGGCCCATCTGATGAATGAAAGCCCATAGGATATGGCCCATTTGATATATATGTAAGATCCAATGGGGACAACCTACGGTCCATTGCAATGTGTAAATCCATTATAGACTAAGTACGATGTTCACAACGAACGTGCCTTGGGGGCAATGATGGTTTGACGTCCACTTTGCGAGCGTAATGCTGGTTGGATGTCCACATTACGACTCTCCTTAGGGCCCATCACCAGGCCGTACTTGCTGTGTATTGACCGTCCAGGCCCATCTGCATCGTAAGATAATTCCTTTTATTATAACATGTTTAGTATAGTTTCATGGCCCATGATCATACGCATCATATGTATGTTTGATATGAGTATTGACTGATCATAGCATTTGCCTTCGGGCAGGTTGTTTATGGGCTCCCGGTTAGGCGGTGTTGCCCTACATGAGCGCACGGTATGCGCAGGATTGGTTGCATGACTGGATAGCGTGATTCATGCATTCCGCATTTGGGTGACATGGGTATTGTACGCCCTAGCAACATCAGGGCCGTAGCCTCCACAGACGCATCGTGGTTGGCAGGATTGGATACCGGAAATCTTGTTTTACATGGGGTACTATAGATATCCCTGGGTGAAAGTCCCTAAACCCTTATGGTACCAAGAGGTTGCTCCAACGTCTAGACCGAGTGGGTAGATGAGCGTTGAGTGCCGATTACCAGACGGTTACGCTCTCCACTGTGTCGTGGTCGGTTGGAAGGGGGTGCGGCCTTACCCGCCCGAGGGTAGGGGGCAATGCTAGGCTGAGTTTGACCAGCTCGAGGAATGGTTCCGCTATCGACGAGTCGCGCCCGATATTGGCAGACGGATAGTGAGGTCTCTTCCACTTACCTTATTGCGCGCGATGTGGCGGCAATCTGGTTTAGAGTGTACTAGACCCCGGTGATATTCCATTACTATGAGCTGTATTGACGTGTGGACATTGAAGAGTATCTGTGTGCTTGAGTTGCATTGTACATTGCATGGCCTTGGGATGGCCGATACCATTCATGTCTTGCATTGCATAGCCTTGGTACGGCTCATGACGTTTTGGTTCCATCTGCATATTCCGCATTACTCTGACATTGCATTCATATTACTACCTTGCGCACACACTTTCACCACCCTCTAAGCTTTCTGTAAGCTTATGCACGACCGTTGCGTGCAGGTGACGTTGGACTGCAGCAGCGTTGAGGCAGGAGCGCGTTGCTGATCATTTTGGAGTTTTCTGTTATTTACCATTGTATTTCCCTTTATGCTCATTGTACTTGTAAAGTTTTTGATCATAGTGGAAATGTGATGGAGTTCTTGGTTGTTGTTTGTGGGTTATGCCTTTGGTTATGCTTATTACGAAACAAACTGGTATTTAAATCCTCCTCGTAGCATCCCAGGATCGGAACCTGGCGAATGGGAGCTAGGAGCCGAGAATGGGGTTCTACGGAGGCTGTCGGCGCCGGATTCGGCGATCAGGAATTTTGTGAGCCCGGTTTCCGAGTCTGGGGCGTGACAGGTGGGCTGCGTAAAAAGTTACGCAGTAACAGCCTATTGCAGAGAAACCCAAACTGAGTTGCGTTCAGCTCAGATTTTTAGGCAGAAACTTTCCATGATCCGTTTTCTTTCCATGACTGGGGTAAAGCCCCCCTTCCAGACCCATTGGACGGTTTAGATCATTCGTCCGACCACAGACGGTGGCCTACGACTGCTCGCAAATCCCGGCTATGCCGGTTTCTACCGCGTAACATGTCCTGCGTAACAGGCTTACGCAACGGCGTTGGTGGGGCCCAGGATCGGTAATTTTTGCAAAATCCACTCCGTCCATTAAATGTAGGATGAAAAATCGATCAAGAAAAATTGATCTTGATTGTCTGATAATGTGCCCCACCAGATTTCCTGTAAGACCCGTATCCTAATCCGCACTGTTCCGTTGATTCCCGCGACCCTTCTCGCCAGATTCCGGCAATCCGCGACTTATGGTTGACGTTGCGCACGACCGTAAGTCGTATCCTATTCATTTGAGCCGGCTTAATCCAAGACTTGTATCGTTGCGACCGCACCGTCGCCGCGGTTCCAACGCCGCAACTCACGCACCGATCCGATACCCAGACGATGAGATACGGACCCACGTTCAGTTCGAGCAAAAACACCGCGCGTTGCAAATCCCAAGGAATCTCTACAATATGTCCCATCAATCCCATCAATCACCCATCAATCACCTCTCATGTCAAGTACACACACACCCATGCTTCCTTTCTCCACAAGTCAAGCAACCACCCAAGTCAACTAACACATCACCTCACCCATCACTCACCTCACCCATCACTCACCTCACATCACTCCATCTCTCATTAATCACACCTCTCTCTCTCTCATTTCTCAACACTTCAACCCAAGCAAGGGAGAGCCCCAACGTCCAAGCCTCCCCATGGAGAGAAGTGCATATGTGAGGCCCACTTTCCACTCCCAAATCTTCCATCCTAGCCATCTAATTCCCATCTCCACCATCTAAGTAAAGCTCTAGGAGACCGGCTATCCAACGGACCAAGAAGATCTAGAGGTGGGTGCTTCTATAGGGTAGATTTATGTGTTTTTATGGTGGACCAAGTGAGGCCCACCGATCAATGGTGTGGATCTCACTTGGGACCTTTATTTGTGGCCGATGGACCACTTAGATCATCATGATCGTTCCATGATGGGGCCATTCTCCATGGACCCCATCATGATGTTTATTTCATTTCAAAAAGGTCATCTAGACCGTCCATAACGGTGGAGAATGGATCTCCACCGTTGATTTACATTTTTGATGGTCCTTCGTTCAAAGGGGTCCGTTGTTGTATGATTTCATGTAAGGGAGGGCCCATAATGACGGGGACCCTCCATCATAAGCCGTGTCCCACTCTCCATGTCTCTCTCTCTATTTTATTCTTTATTTTTAATTTATTTTATTTTATTTATTACAAAAGAATGGGGTGGCCCACTTGAATAGATCCCATCTGGATGCATTTATTTTATCCAAGTGGGGCCCACCTTTCACACCACTTTCATGCCGCCCATCAGGTGGTGGCCCACTTCAACAGAGCCTGCCATATATAAAAAAAATAAAAATAAATAAATACATAAATTTATTTAACCGTCCAGCGTCCCAGACGCTGGACGCTGTGAAGGAAAGAAAAAGAGAGAGAAAAAGGGAAGAAGGAAAGAAGAAAAAAAAAAAAATGGGGTGGCCTCCTTGCATAGGCCCCACCCTGATGTTTATATCCGATCCGAGCCGTCCATTCCCTTTCCCGACTCATTTTAGGCGTTGAGCCGAAAAATGAGGATGATCAGAGCATCCAGTGGGCCATATCGTCAAAAATAGTACTATTACCATTGAAAGACGCCTTGGTCATTTTATACACCAATAAAAAGGCGGATATGGGTCTCATTCTAACTGTTTCGAGGCATAGAATACGGTGGATGGAGTGGATCTACCAGACATGGGCCCCACACCTGAAAAACCCCAAAAAAATGGGTTTCCATTTTTTTTGAAAAAAGTCACACAGCAGCAATGCTGCTGTGTCAGGGCGCTGGCCGCACGCCAGCGGGCGGGCGGACGTGGGCAGGGTCCCACGGCCTGGAGTTTGGGCCCCACCATGATGCATATTTGGTATCTGCACCGTCCATAAGGTGGCCCGTCCTCTGATGTGGGCCGTCCCCAAAAATGAGACACATCCAAAGTTCAGGTGGTCCACACCATGAGAAACAGTGTGAAATGAACCCTACCATTGAAATTGCCTTTCAGGCCCACCAGAGTTCTGGATCAAGCTGAAAATTGTTTTTTTTTTTACCCTTCATTCGGGTCTGTGTGACCTAATAGATGGATTGGATGGATGATACACATTATAGTGGGCCCCACATGGACCCACAGTGAGGTACGAGCCTAACTCCACCGTCCGCACGGACGGTGGAGTCCATTGAATGTACGTGGAATCCACACCGTCCAGGGGACGGTGTGTGAGCGCGCACGCGTGTGTGTGTAGGTGTGAGTGCGTGTGTGTGTGCGCGTGCAGGTGTGTGAATGCACGTGTGTGTATGCATGTGGGTGAGTGCACGTGTGTGTCTATGTGTGTGTGTGTATAATATTATATATATATATATATATATATATATGATATTATATATATATATACTATAGTATATATGTGTGATGGTGGGCCTCCATTGGAACCCACCCCCCACTATGATGCATGCGCTACGTCCATACTGTTCACCTATTTTGAGAGCTCAATTCATGATATATATATATATATATATAAATAAATAAATAAAAAAAAAAAAGAAAAAATGAGTTAGACCTATGATTCAAGTAGGGCCCACCTTGGTATGTGCAAAGGGCCCATGTTGGCCTATTTGTAACCATTTGTTAAGGCCCACCTTGGTGCACATCTAAGGCCATGGGGTTAAGCCCATTTGGAACATTAAAGCCCATGGGATTAAGCCCATTTGATGTACATGGGGCGCAAATGGAGTGACCCATTTAGTATGTTTAAAACTCATGAGTGTAGGCCCATCTGATATAGTTAAGGCCCAAGTTGTGAGGCCCACTTTGATGTTTTTCATGGCCCATGGGTCATGGACCATTGCAATGTACTTAAGGTTCATTGGTGAGGCCCATTAATGCAGTCATTTGATGAATGTAAGGCTCATGTGATTCGGCCCGTTTGATGTATCTATGGCCTATGGATCGAGGCCCAACGGGATGACCTTATGGTCCATTGCAATGTGTGATTTCTCATGGTTCATGTAATGACAATTATGGCGGGTCGTGCCTAAGGAACGATGTTGGTTTGACGTCCACATTGTATGTACAATGTTGGTTAAATGTCCGCATTGTAATTCTCTTTAGGGCCCATTGATAGGTCCATACCTGTTACTATTCATTGCCTAATAACATGTTTAGAATAATCTCATAACTCATGCCCATACGCATCATATGTATGCTTGATATGAGAATGACTGATCATAGCATACGCCATTGGACAGACCATCTATGGGGCTCGTTAGGTGACTGAGCACCCCACATGATCGCGCAGTACGCGCTGGATTGCTGCATGTTTTGACAGCGTGATTCATGCATCTCGCATACGTATGACTTGATCACTGCACGCCCTAGCAACATCAGGGCCGTGGCTCCACAGGTACATCGTGGATGGCCGTATTGGATACCGGAAATACTTATTCTAGCACTGTGGGCACTTAGGATGTCCTTGGGTGAGAGTCCCAGAACCTTGTTGGTACCAGGAGATGCTCCAACGTCTAGACCGAGTGGATACACGAGCGCCCGAGTGCCAAATACCAGTAGGCCGCGTCTCCCACTGTGTCGTGGTCGGTTGGAAGGGGGTGTGGCCTTATCCGCCTGAGTGAGAGGGCTATAAGCTAGGCTGAGTTTGACTAGCTCGCAAATGAGTCCGCTATCGACGAGCCGGGTAGGTATTGGCATACTACTGGTCAGGCGGATAGTGAGGTCTTATCCGCTTGCTTGACTGTGCAGCTAGGGAGGTGGCAGTCTCTGCATGTGTATTGGACCCCGGTGATATCCAGAGAGGAACTGTACTGGTATACGCATGTGAGGAATACCGACTTGCTTGGATTGCATTTCGCATATGACATTTGGCTATGTAGGCCTTGCATCGCATCGGTGTGGCCGAGGACATTCATATCTTGCATCATGCCTTGCATTACACAGCCTTGGTATAATCATGGACTTACCGCATGCTTCCGCATTGTTCTGACATTGTACACTTGGCGTTTGCCTTACGCACACACTTGCACCATCCTCTAAGCTTTTGAAAGCTTATGCACGATAGTTGCGTGTAGGTAGCGTTGGACGACAGCAGCGCTGAGACAGGAGTGCACATCAGGACCTTTTTGGAGCTTTTGATCACCTTGTATTTCCCTTTCTGCATTGTACTCAAAATTGTTGTTATAGTGGATACGTGGTGATGTTGTTTTGTGACTTGGTTATGTCTGTGGTTATGCTCCTTTAAAAAAAAAAAAAAAAAAAAAAAAAAAAAAAATCATTCTGAAAATCCTCCTTGTAGGATCCTAGGATCGGAATCTGGCATAGATTATCAGAAGCCGAGAATGGGGCACTACGGAGGCTGTCGACACCGGATTCGGCAATCGGGATTCATGTGAATCCGATTTTCGGGTTTGGGGCGTGACAGAAGTTGGTATCAGAGCATAACTTGGGAATACCTGAGTAATACATCACATATCTACTATAAATAGGTTCCGAGTCTGAATGATTTAACGATTTTTCGACGCAACGCTTAATGTATGTGCCTTCGAGGATTCTCAAGACTGATAGGCCATTGTTCCTTCCTGTAGGAGACATTATGGCTAGAAGAACGACCCGAGCGAATCCCGCTCCACCACCCGCAGCTCCTGCTTTACCAGCCGCTACTCCTACTCCACCACCAGATAGTCCTGCCTTTGAGCCTGAGGATGCCACTCATTTTCCTGAGACAGGTGCGGATCCTACCGTACCTGTGAGTGCTACTCAGCTGCAGCAGATGTTGCAGGCGATGACCGCCATTCTTCAGGGGCAGAGCAGGCGTCCCACAGTGTCACCGGCCGAGGCTGAGCAGGAGCGTGCGAGCGCTCTTCTCAAGGATTTCCGACGGCACGATCCCCCACGTTTTCGGGGTGAGCCGGACCCTACTGCTGCAGAGTTATGGTGCTCCGAGGTGGAGAAGATATTCGACACCATGAGATGTACTACTCAGCAGCGAGTTCCATTGGCTGTATTCCTTCTGCAGGGCGAGGCTCAGTATTGGTGGGCATCTGTGGCCCGATCAGTAGCCACCGATTTTGAGTGGACTTGGGAGGACTTTATAGACCGGTTTGACCGAAAGTTCTTCCCCGAGCATGTGCGACAGCAGCGCGCACTTGAGTTTGAGACGTTGGTCCAGGGGGACATGTCTGTGTCTCAGTATGAGGCTCGGTTCGTCGCACTATCCAGATTCGCGACGTATCTTGTTGATGATGAGGGGCGGAAGGCCCGCCGTTTTGAGAACGGCTTACGTCCTGCCCTCCGGAGCCGTGTGATCGGACACATGCTTCCGACATTTGAGGAGATAGTAGAGCGAGCCTTGATATATGAGACAGATTGGGCCAGTGTGCAGAGAGCCCGTGATCAGAAGGGAGATCAGAAGAGGAAGGCACCCTCTAGTAGCTCCCATCAGCAGCATCGTTCACAGCAGAGGCGCACGACCCGCCCAGCATTCCGAGCACCAGCAGTACCCCCAGCACCATCTTCGGGATCGTTTTCAGGTACTTGCTTTGGGTGCGGTCGTACAGGGCATCGTAGGCACGAGTGTCCCCATCCGCAGCAGCAGCAGCAGCCGAGGGCACCACATCCACCTCCACGACAGCCACCACAGCAGCAGCGACCGCAGCACCAGCCTCCTGTACCTCCTCCACAGCAGCTGAGGCAGCAGACTAGGCCCCCACAGCGACCACAGCAGCAGCAGAGACCTCAGAAGGGACCTGCACCTCCTCAGCAGGCTCAGGGCAGATTTTATGCCGCCCAGCAGGACCCTCAGTCATCAGGAGGGGTCGTCGAGGGTACTCTTCCTGTCTCTGCATGCATTGCACGTGTACTATTTGATTCTGGTGCATCGCATTCATTTGTCGCCGATGATTTCTGCCGATCGACCGGTTTGCCGTTGGAGTCTGCCCGGGAGGATTTGGTAGTATCGACGCCATTAGGGAAGACCGCAGTGTTGGGCCGATTTTGCGCGTCTTGCCCTATTTTGATTGGGAATATCTTCTTGCCTGCCGACCTATTTGTTTTGCCGATGTCCGGTTTTGATGTTATCCTGGGCATGGACTGGCTTGCCGAGTACTACGCCATATTAGACTGCTCTGCGAGGACAGTCACGTTCTGCATACCCGGCGTGCCAGAGTTTCAGTTTGTTGCCGAGCCCAGAGGAGGGCAGCTTTCTTGCCTATTATCGTGTGCCGTTGAGGAGCCAGCTGCTTTGAGTATCGACCAGCTGCCGGTTGTTTGTGGTTTTCCTGATGTGTTTCAGGAGATTCCGGGATTACCACCTCGTCGGCATACCGAGTTTCAGATTGATCTTGTGCCTGGTACTGCGCCTATTTCGAAGGCCCCGTATCGTATGGCACCACTAGAGTTACGGGAACTGCAGAAGCAGTTGGACGAGTTGCGCGAGCTAGGCTTTATTCGTCCGAGCAGTTCGCCGTGGGGAGTGCCGGTACTCTTCGTAAAGAAGAAGGATGGCTCGTTGAGGCTTTGCGTAGACTACCGCGAGCTCAACAAGGTCACGATCAAGAACAAGTACCCGCTTCCGAGGATCGATGACTTGTTTGATCAGCTGCAGGAGGCGCAGTTCTTTTCAAAGATAGACTTGCGGTCCGGTTATCATCAGGTTCGGGTTCGAGATGAGGATATCCCGAAGACAGCCTTTAGGACGCGATACGGTCATTTTGAGTTCCAGGTCATGTCCTTCGGACTGACCAATGCGCCCGCAGTATTCATGCAGTTGATGAACGAGGTCTTCCGTCCGTATCTTGATCAGTTTGTCGTGGTGTTTATTGACGACATCCTGATATATTCAAGGACTCATGGGGAGCATGAGCGACATCTTGAGATTACATTGCAGACCCTCCGTGCACACCAGCTTTACGCGAAGCTGGAAAAGTGTGAGTTCTGGCAGGAGGAGGTGAAGTTCCTCGGCCATGTAGTGACGAGGCAAGGTGTCGCCGTAGACCCCTCGAAGATAGATTCCGTGCGTCAGTGGGATCAGCCCACGAACGCATCCGAGATCCGCAGTTTTCTTGGTTTGGCGGGCTACTACCGACGTTTTATTGAGGAATTTTCTCGCATTGCAGCCCCGTTGACCAGATTGACCCGGAAGGGTGCCGAGTTCATTTGGAGCGACACTTGTGAGCAGGCGTTTAGGGAGTTGAAGGATCGCCTCACGTCCGCTCCTGTCCTCACTCTTCCCTCTGGGAGTGATGGATTTGTTGTATTTACTGATGCCTCACGAGTTGGCTTAGGTGCTGTCCTGATGCAGCACGGGAAGCCGGTGGCTTATGCGTCCCGACAGCTCAAGGTCCACGAGCTGAACTACCCTACGCACGATCTAGAGTTGGCAGCGGTTGTCTTTGCACTGAAAGTGTGGAGACACTATCTTTACGGGGTGAGATTCGAGCTCTTTTCCGATCACAAGAGTTTGAAGTATTTGTTCTCTCAGTCCGAGCTGAACATGAGGCAGAGGCGTTGGATGGAACTCCTGAAGGACTACGATTTTGATCTTCAGTACCACCCGGGCAAGGCGAACGTGGTGGCTGATGCCCTCAGTCGTCAGCCACGAGGCTTGGTGGCGCATATGATGATTCAGGAGTGGAGGATGCTCGAGGATATAGCAGAGTACGACTTTGAGTTTGGTCTGCAGTCATCTATCGTTCAGCTATCGAGCTTGTCGATCCAACCCTCTCTTGTCGCAAGGGTGATCGAGGCTCAACAGACAGACGAGTCGTTACAGGATTACCAAGCAGAGGCAGCATCTGAGAGTCAGACAGATTGGCAGATCGGTTCTGACGGTGGACTTCGCTTCAGAGGCCGATTGTGTGTCCCGGATATTCCTGATTTACGCCGAGATCTTATGACCGAGGCACATCGATCGCACTTCTCTATTCACCCTGGCTCGACGAAGATGTATCGCGATATGAGACGCCAGTATTTTTGGTCAGGGATGAAGCGCCAGATAGCCAGTTTTGTGGCCGAGTGTGACACCTGCCAGCGTGTCAAGGCCGACCACCAGAGACCCCCTGGCCTATTGCAGCCGCTGTGCGTCCCGATGTGGAAGTGGGAGCATATATCTACCGATTTTGTCTTGGGTTTGCCGAGGACTCAGCGCGGTCATGACGCCATCTGGGTTGTTGTGGACCGTCTGACGAAGTCGTCACATTTTCTTGCGATTCGTGAGACTTGGCATACAGATCGGCTCGCTAGGATGTTCATTGATGAGATCGTGAGATTGCATGGTGTTCCCGTCTCGATTGTTTCAGACCGAGATCCGAGGTTCACATCTCAGTTTTGGAGGAGCTTTCAGAGAGCGATGGGCACTGATTTGCAGCTCAGCACCGCGTATCATCCGCAGACCGATGGCCAGACCGAGAGGGTCAACCAGATCCTTGAGGATATGCTTCGGGCCTGCGCGATTGATTTCACGGGTAGTTGGGACGAGCACCTGCGATTGGCCGAGTTCGCGTACAACAACAGCTATCAGGCGACCATTGGCATGACTCCTTTTGAGGCATTATATGGCAGACCGTGCAGATCTCCGAGTTGTTGGACTGAGGTTGGAGAGCGACGTCTCCTAGGTCCCGAGCTTGTGCTGCAGACGTCAGAGGCTATCGACATCATCAGACAAAGGATGCGCACAGCTCAGAGCCGGCAGAAGAGTTTTGCTGATCGTCGGCGTCGTCCCTTGGAGTTTGCCGTTGGGGACTATGTGTATCTCAAAGTCTCACCCATGAAGGGTGTAGTTCGTTTTGGGACGAAGGGCAAGCTTGCCCCGAGATTCATAGGACCTTTCGAGATCACAGGTCGCATTGGCGCTGTGGCTTACCGGCTTGCCTTGCCATCTCAGTTGTCTGGCGTCCACAACGTCTTCCATGTCTCTATGTTGAGGAAGTGTGGGTCAGACATCGTCCCTGTTATCGATTGGCAGCCGTTGGAGGTTCGTGAGGACGCTTCTTATATTGAGCAGCCAGTTCGTATCCTCGATCGAAAGGAGCAGGTCCTCAGAACCAAGGTCATTCCCTTGGTGAAAGTACAGTGGGGCCACCATAGTGTAGATGAGGCATCTTGGGAGCGCGAGGCAGAGATCCGCGAGCGTTATCCCCATCTCTTTGACGATTGATTGTATGATGTATCATGGTGCTTGATTACATATGATGTTATATTCCCTATTTCCTCTTCGAGTTATGGTCAGTTGCAATGGTAGTGTAAATTTCGAGGACGAAATTTTTATTAGGTGGGGAGAGCTGTAAGACCCGTATCCTAATCCGCACTGTTCCGTTGATTCCCGCGACCCTTCTCGCCAGATTCCGGCAATCCGCGACTTATGGTTGACGTTGCGCACGACCGTAAGTCGTATCCTATTCATTTGAGCCGGCTTAATCCAAGACTTGTATCGTTGCGACCGCACCGTCGCCGCGGTTCCAACGCCGCAACTCACGCACCGATCCGATACCCAGACGATGAGATACGGACCCACGTTCAGTTCGAGCAAAAACACCGCGCGTTGCAAATCCCAAGGAATCTCTACAATATGTCCCATCAATCCCATCAATCACCCATCAATCACCTCTCATGTCAAGTACACACACACCCATGCTTCCTTTCTCCACAAGTCAAGCAACCACCCAAGTCAACTAACACATCACCTCACCCATCACTCACCTCACCCATCACTCACCTCACATCACTCCATCTCTCATTAATCACACCTCTCTCTCTCTCATTTCTCAACACTTCAACCCAAGCAAGGGAGAGCCCCAACGTCCAAGCCTCCCCATGGAGAGAAGTGCATATGTGAGGCCCACTTTCCACTCCCAAATCTTCCATCCTAGCCATCTAATTCCCATCTCCACCATCTAAGTAAAGCTCTAGGAGACCGGCTATCCAACGGACCAAGAAGATCTAGAGGTGGGTGCTTCTATAGGGTAGATTTATGTGTTTTTATGGTGGACCAAGTGAGGCCCACCGATCAATGGTGTGGATCTCACTTGGGACCTTTATTTGTGGCCGATGGACCACTTAGATCATCATGATCGTTCCATGATGGGGCCATTCTCCATGGACCCCATCATGATGTTTATTTCATTTCAAAAAGGTCATCTAGACCGTCCATAACGGTGGAGAATGGATCTCCACCGTTGATTTACATTTTTGATGGTCCTTCGTTCAAAGGGGTCCGTTGTTGTATGATTTCATGTAAGGGAGGGCCCATAATGACGGGGACCCTCCATCATAAGCCGTGTCCCACTCTCCATGTCTCTCTCTCTATTTTATTCTTTATTTTTAATTTATTTTATTTTATTTATTACAAAAGAATGGGGTGGCCCACTTGAATAGATCCCATCTGGATGCATTTATTTTATCCAAGTGGGGCCCACCTTTCACACCACTTTCATGCCGCCCATCAGGTGGTGGCCCACTTCAACAGAGCCTGCCATATATAAAAAAAATAAAAATAAATAAATACATAAATTTATTTAACCGTCCAGCGTCCCAGACGCTGGACGCTGTGAAGGAAAGAAAAAGAGAGAGAAAAAGGGAAGAAGGAAAGAAGAAAAAAAAAAAAATGGGGTGGCCTCCTTGCATAGGCCCCACCCTGATGTTTATATCCGATCCGAGCCGTCCATTCCCTTTCCCGACTCATTTTAGGCGTTGAGCCGAAAAATGAGGATGATCAGAGCATCCAGTGGGCCATATCGTCAAAAAATAGTACTATTACCATTGAAAGACGCCTTGGTCATTTTATACACCAATAAAAAGGCGGATATGGGTCTCATTCTAACTGTTTCGAGGCATAGAATACGGTGGATGGAGTGGATCTACCAGACATGGGCCCCACACCTGAAAAACCCCAAAAAAATGGGTTTCCATTTTTTTTGAAAAAAGTCACACAGCAGCAATGCTGCTGTGTCAGGGCGCTGGCCGCACGCCAGCGGGCGGGCGGACGTGGGCAGGGTCCCACGGCCTGGAGTTTGGGCCCCACCATGATGCATATTTGGTATCTGCACCGTCCATAAGGTGGCCCGTCCTCTGATGTGGGCCGTCCCCAAAAATGAGACACATCCAAAGTTCAGGTGGTCCACACCATGAGAAACAGTGTGAAATGAACCCTACCATTGAAATTGCCTTTCAGGCCCACCAGAGTTCTGGATCAAGCTGAAAATTGTTTTTTTTTTACCCTTCATTCGGGTCTGTGTGACCTAATAGATGGATTGGATGGATGATACACATTATAGTGGGCCCCACATGGACCCACAGTGAGGTACGAGCCTAACTCCACCGTCCGCACGGACGGTGGAGTCCATTGAATGTACGTGGAATCCACACCGTCCAGGGGACGGTGTGTGAGCGCGCACGCGTGTGTGTGTAGGTGTGAGTGCGTGTGTGTGTGCGCGTGCAGGTGTGTGAATGCACGTGTGTGTATGCATGTGGGTGAGTGCACGTGTGTGTCTATGTGTGTGTGTGTATAATATTATATATATATATATATATATGATATTATATATATATATATACTATAGTATATATGTGTGATGGTGGGCCTCCATTGGAACCCACCCCCCACTATGATGCATGCGCTACGTCCATACTGTTCACCTATTTTGAGAGCTCAATTCATGATATATATATATATATAAATAAATAAATAAATAAATAAATAAAAAAAAAGAAAAAATGAGTTAGACCTATGATTCAAGTAGGGCCCACCTTGGTATGTGCAAAGGGCCCATGTTGGCCTATTTGTAACCATTTGTTAAGGCCCACCTTGGTGCACATCTAAGGCCATGGGGTTAAGCCCATTTGGAACATTAAAGCCCATGGGATTAAGCCCATTTGATGTACATGGGGCGCAAATGGAGTGACCCATTTAGTATGTTTAAAACTCATGAGTGTAGGCCCATCTGATATAGTTAAGGCCCAAGTTGTGAGGCCCACTTTGATGTTTTTCATGGCCCATGGGTCATGGACCATTGCAATGTACTTAAGGTTCATTGGTGAGGCCCATTAATGCAGTCATTTGATGAATGTAAGGCTCATGTGATTCGGCCCGTTTGATGTATCTATGGCCTATGGATCGAGGCCCAACGGGATGACCTTATGGTCCATTGCAATGTGTGATTTCTCATGGTTCATGTAATGACAATTATGGCGGGTCGTGCCTAAGGAACGATGTTGGTTTGACGTCCACATTGTATGTACAATGTTGGTTAAATGTCCGCATTGTAATTCTCTTTAGGGCCCATTGATAGGTCCATACCTGTTACTATTCATTGCCTAATAACATGTTTAGAATAATCTCATAACTCATGCCCATACGCATCATATGTATGCTTGATATGAGAATGACTGATCATAGCATACGCCATTGGACAGACCATCTATGGGGCTCGTTAGGTGACTGAGCACCCCACATGATCGCGCAGTACGCGCTGGATTGCTGCATGTTTTGACAGCGTGATTCATGCATCTCGCATACGTATGACTTGATCACTGCACGCCCTAGCAACATCAGGGCCGTGGCTCCACAGGTACATCGTGGATGGCCGTATTGGATACCGGAAATACTTATTCTAGCACTGTGGGCACTTAGGATGTCCTTGGGTGAGAGTCCCAGAACCTTGTTGGTACCAGGAGATGCTCCAACGTCTAGACCGAGTGGATACACGAGCGCCCGAGTGCCAAATACCAGTAGGCCGCGTCTCCCACTGTGTCGTGGTCGGTTGGAAGGGGGTGTGGCCTTATCCGCCTGAGTGAGAGGGCTATAAGCTAGGCTGAGTTTGACTAGCTCGCAAATGAGTCCGCTATCGACGAGCCGGGTAGGTATTGGCATACTACTGGTCAGGCGGATAGTGAGGTCTTATCCGCTTGCTTGACTGTGCAGCTAGGGAGGTGGCAGTCTCTGCATGTGTATTGGACCCCGGTGATATCCAGAGAGGAACTGTACTGGTATACGCATGTGAGGAATACCGACTTGCTTGGATTGCATTTCGCATATGACATTTGGCTATGTAGGCCTTGCATCGCATCGGTGTGGCCGAGGACATTCATATCTTGCATCATGCCTTGCATTACACAGCCTTGGTATAATCATGGACTTACCGCATGCTTCCGCATTGTTCTGACATTGTACACTTGGCGTTTGCCTTACGCACACACTTGCACCATCCTCTAAGCTTTTGAAAGCTTATGCACGATAGTTGCGTGCAGGTAGCGTTGGACGACAGCAGCGCTGAGACAGGAGTGCACATCAGGACCTTTTTGGAGCTTTTGATCACCTTGTATTTCCCTTTCTGCATTGTACTCAAAATTGTTGTTATAGTGGATACGTGGTGATGTTGTTTTGTGACTTGGTTATGTCTGTGGTTATGCTCCTTTAAAAAAAAAAAAAAAAAAAAAAAAAAAAAAAAAAAAATTCATTCTGAAAATCCTCCTTGTAGGATCCCAGGATCGGAATCTGGCATAGATTATCAGAAGCCGAGAATGGGGCACTACGGAGGCTGTCGACACCGGATTCGGCAATCGGGATTCATGTGAATCCGATTTTCGGGTTTGGGGCGTGACATTTCCTTTCTTGCCATCCATTCTGCTCTTGAATAGTATTTTCCTCTGTACGCGCGCATGGAGTTGGAAGAACTTCCTTTGTACGGTCGGGTTGACCTCCTGCAACGAATGGACGGTCCGGATTGATGACCTGATCAAAGGCGGTGGCCCACCAACTCGTCTGCAGGCTCTATTGCGAAACAGAGCCTACATATTTGGCTCTGCAATCGCTGGTTTGCCCATGGTCGATGTTAGTGAGGATATCCATAGCGTCTATTGAGATCTACGTGAAAAACCAGGTAGGAATAACCGGTTTCGAATCAAATATGGTGTGGCCCATGAGTAATTTTGTTGCACCGTCGATCTTCTCTTTTAACTGCTGAATTCATCTCTCTGTTGTCTTCCGGAATTCCGCCACCTAGGCTTTAGTAACATGGGCCTTGGGAATATGATGGACGGATTGGATTGTCTATTGGGACAATGGGTGGACCCCACAACTGAAAAATGGACGGACAGCGTGAAGACGCTGTCCGTTTTTTTTTTTTTGTTTTTGAATTTTTAAAGAAGACACGGTCTTCTGCTTGTTTGACCGGACTGCATGGTCCGGTGCATTTCACGTGGTCCTGCACTACATGCACGTCTACCCTCGTGTGGTGTCCACTTCGATGTTCTTGAGAAATCCGATCCGACCATTCACTCTGTCATATCATTTAAGCCGTCGATACCAATTTCAAAGCATATCCAAGTCTCAGGTGGGCCCCAAATCACAGATTCATGGGCTGATCTATCCGTTGGGCCACTTCCACAAGGTTTCATCTGCTGAAATTCATCGTGTACGGTTACTTTATGGTCCTCAGGCGACGTATGAAGTTTCGAGCCGAACGGATGGTGGGAACCTCGTGATCTTGCATTCTGGACGTCCTTCAGGCCACTTGAGCTTCAATTTCTAACTTTTCTCGAATTTCTGATCATGTATATTTGTCAATCTTGGTCCCCTGGAGTGTGTCCCTTGCCTTTGGCGTCATCAGATCGTTAAATCTCAACTTTTAACGTCCTTTTTCCATCCATGCTCATAAAATCACCTTGCAACACAAGAATGAGAAAACAAGCCATTAGATAGCATTATATTTGTAAATCCAGATAATATCTGGGGTCTAATATGCAATATTTGACCCTCAACACGTGGAGGCTCGGGCAGGGACTTGAAGCAAACGTGAGGGAGAGAATATTTTCTTTTCTTTTCTTTTATTATGAGATTTAACCCGTTCATGGCGGGCTGAACCTCTTAGCTAGGGCTAAGAGGTGAAGCTTGTAGTGAGATGGGAGGTTTTAATTTATGTTTTTATTTATTTATTTATTCATGAATCGACGTTGATTTTAGTTGATTATTATGGGAATATTTTTAGTTCTTAATGGTCTGTTGTGACTGAAATTACAATGGGTCTGCGATGCTTTGAATATTTCTATTTCCTTTTCATGTTTATGACGTCAGGACGTCCTGTTGTTCACCATAGTCTCCTGGGCATGGTTGGATGACGGTACCCTTCCTAACTTTCATACATGTGATTGGGTGGTAATTAGTTGAATTCTGTTATTTGCCATAGTCTTTGGGCATGGTTTGGTGATGAAATCCATTCTAATTCATCTTCCTTTCATCTCCTTGAAAACTAGATCAACGACAGTTCAGTAATTTTCATGATTTTTGATGCAAGCATAAGTTCTCCCTGATCTCTATAAGTGGATCCTCTGAATCCCTAGTTTCCTTTCCTCTGATTTCTATAAATTTTAGATTAATATTTTTACCATTATTTCTCAAATTACATTCAGTTTAGATTTCATCTTAATCTAGTTCTAGTTCTGATTAGTTTTAGATAACGTACAAGTTTCAGTCCCTTGGGATTCGACCTCGGTCTTACCGAGTTATTACTACATCACAACCCTGCACTTGGGGAGTGAACACTACCACCCAATCTCACCCTCTAAAATTAATTTTAACTATTGAAATGCATTTTGTGATGCTCTAGATCGCATCGATTGAAGGAGGAGTCCAAGATCTAAAGGTGGGTGTTTTCATATGCGTAGATTTCATCTTTCGATGATGGGCCAAGTGGGGCCTACCGATTGATGGTATGGATCCCACTTTGGACCCTAGGTGTGGCCGATGGCCACCGTGATTCCTATGATCATTCTATGATGGGGCCATCCTCCATGGACCTCATCATGATGTTTAATTTTCTTGTATGATTAAGGGTCATCTAGACCAATTGTCTTTTGGTGGAGAAGGGATCTCTACCGTTGATTTTGATCGGTGGGCCAACATGTAATGAGACTCACTTGATGTATGTTGTAAAGCAAGGAAGGGAGGGCCCATAGTGTCGGGGTCCCTCCATCGCTCGCCTCTCTTTCTCTCTCTCTTTTTCCCTTGTTGATGGCCCCATGATGTATGTAGCTTATCCAAGTCGTCCACCTTTGTGGGACCCACTTGATGGACGTGTTGGATCTATACTGTCCAGGCCCTATGGGCCCTACCTTAATGGTGATGGGGAAAACACAAACATCAGAATTATCTAAATTAGGTGGGCCACGTCCACATGGGACCCACCGTGATGTGTGTCATCCACACTGCCATGCCTAACAGTATAGTGTGAACTGACAGTGGAATGTACTAATTAGCTATCTAAACAGGTATAATAATGTAATATTATTATAATATATAATATAGTATTATTATATGAAGGGCGGCCCATCACATAGGACCCACCCTAGTGTATGTGTTTTATCCACACAGTCCACACCACTGGACGGTGGGACCCACCCCACGTGTGGGGCTACACCTTGGAGTATGCTTTGGTCCAAGCCGTCCAGGGCCTGGATGTTAATGTTATATAATATAATATTATATATATATATATATATATATATATATATATATATTATACATGTACATTCTATATCTGGTGGGCCCCACGTGGGACCTACCCACCAGATTGGCTGGTGTTTTGACGCCACCAAGCTCTATGGGTCCCACTGCTGTATGAAGTCAATAAGTCTCACGGGCCCATCATGAGATATATTTAATATCCCAACCATACATCTGGACGGTGGGTCCCATGCAGTTAGATGCTACTGTCTGACATCTGCAAGCCCTGTGAGTCCCATATGATGTATGTGATCCATCTATCAGGTGGACCACACTGCAAAAATTAGTGGAGATTGAACGTCCACCAATGAAACCCATTTGGAACACAGAAGTTTTAGATCAAAATGATATTTGTTCTTCCTCTTAAACCACGTCTATGTGACTGTATGAACAAATTAGATGGTGTACATTGCCCAGTAGCAAGCTGCTGGTGCTGTAACGTCAGCATGTTTTGTGGAGCCCACCGATGTATGTTTTATCAATGCTGTCCACACGTGGACAGTGTGGCCCACATGATAATGTGCAGTATCCAACTATCCAGCATGCAGGACGTGGCCCCCACCCATTGTATGCATTGTATATCTACTACCATCCATCTAGACGGTGGGACCCACATGATGTCAGCAAGTGTTGGGTCTGATCACCAACCGTCCATTGTTTTAGATGGTGTGGGGCCCACCTCGATGTATCTGTTCCATCTAGCCGTCCATCTGGACATTTTGCTGGGTGGGGCCCTCCTTAGATGTATGTGTTGTACATACATGTTGTCCAGCATGTGAAGCCCACATGTGATGTATCTATTTTATCCCAGCCGTCCATCATTTGGACAGTGGGACACTACCGTGAGGTATCTATTTAATCCATACCATCCAGAATATTTGGACGGTGCTGGACCATGTTTGGATAGAGTTGTCTAACATTTGGACGGTGTAGATTTACATGGATAGTGTTTGGACGATGTTGTCCAATGTTTGGAAAATGTTGATTTACATAGACAATGTTTAGATGGTGTCGTAGGCTCCACCGTGATGTATTTGTTATCCATGTCGTCCATCTTATGCAATGTGGCCCACCTTGATATATGTATTCTATGTTTACATCATCCATCGCTGGACGGTGCCATGTGAGGCCTACCATTGATGCATGTATTATATATCTCCATTGTCTGCCCCTTGGACGTGTGCCCTACCTTGAGGTACATGTTGTATTCAAACCGTCTAGCCATCTGGGTCACCCAGATTGTCCAGATCATGGGGCCTACCTTGATGTGTATTAGGCCCATGTGAGCGACCCATTGTGATGTATTCATGGCCTATGGGCAAGGCCCATTGTGATATGTATTAGGCCCATGACGTGTGGCCCCTTTTGATGTATATGAGGCCCAGATACGTGGCCCATTTGATGCATATGAGACCCATGTGTAGGACCCACATGTTATGTATTCAAGGCTCATGAGCAGGGCCCACCTGTTGTGTAAATGAAGCCCATTAGTGCGGCCCATTGATGCAATCCACTTGATGTATTTGATGGCCCATGGGTTGAGGCCTAATGTGATGGATATAAGGGCCACGAGTGAGGCCCAATGAGACATATGTGGGGCCTTTGTATGTGGTCGATGTGATGTATATGAGGTCCATTGTGATGTGATTGCTCCATGATGTATGTAATGATGATTATGACAGGTCATGCCTTAAGAGTAATGATGGTTTAATGTCCACATTGATGTGTAATGATAGTTAAATGTCCACATTGTAACCTTCCCTTAGACCTTTTGTTAGGTCGATTCTGATTGTCGATGTCGATTCCGATTATTAAGGCTGATTCCGATTATCGAGGCTGATTTCGATTGTAGATGTCAATTCTGATTGTTGAGGCCAATTTCGATTGTTGAGGCCGATCCTGATTATCGAGGCTAATTGTTGAGGTCGATTATGATTATTGAGGTCGATTCCGACTGTTAAGGCCGATTTCGACTGTTAAGGTCGATTTCGATTGTTGAGGCCGCTTGTTGATGTCGGTTTTATTGATACTGGTTATGAGTATGAGACAACATAGCATCATGATACATGCTCATACGCATCATCTGCATGTTTATTATGAGATGTGATTGACTATTGCATATATCATAGTACAAATGGTTTATAGGACTCCTTGATAGGTGAATTTATCTCACACAAGCGCATGGAATGTGTAGGATTGATGTTTGATTAGACTACATGACTCATGCATCTTGCATTGTGTGATTGTGATTACTATACGCCCTAGCAACATCAAGGCAGTGACCTCTACAAGCATGTCGTAGATGGCCAGATGAGACACTGAAAATATTTGGTTCAAGCATCTGAGCACTTTGAATGTTCGTGGGTAAAAGTCCTTAAACCTTCGAAGCCAGCAGACGCCCCAACGTCAAGACCGAGTGGATACATGAGCGCTTTGAGTGTCGAATATCAGGAGGTCGCATCTCCCACTGTGTCGTGGTCGATTAGGAGGGGGTGTGGCCTTACCCGCCCAAGCATAGGGGGTATAGTTAGGTTGAGTTTGACCAGCTCGAGAATGGGTTCGCTAGTGATGTGCCGGGTAGATATTGGCTGACTACTGGCCAAACAGATAGTGAGATCTCTTCCACTTGTATAGTCATGCGTCAGTGGGTAGCGATTTGAATGTAGAGTGAATTAGACCCCGGTGATGATTCCAGAGATGGACAATACTAATTTTTGGAGTAGGAGTTGCATATTCAACATCATATTCATTCATTCATTATCCACTCGAGTTGGTGGTGCACAACCAATTGGTATGTTTACTTTTGTAATGGCCAGAATTTCAGTTGGGGCACACAACTAACTTGAGATTAGGAACTTACCACATTAAGTCTATCTATCCAAATTTAGGTATGGGACTGGTTTGGATAGAAGTCCTTTGTGATAGGCCCCATAGCCTGTGATACCACATACTATCATCCCAACTTCATATGCAGCTTGGTCATTTCATTCGCACCATATATTGCATATTGCATTACATTCTAGACATATGACATTTTGGGTTACTGTGTTTCTACATTTATATGGTCTAGATACATCTGATGGTATTCGTGAACTCATCAGGAATTGTATATTGCATTACAACCTCGACATCTGATATTTAGATCTTTATGACTCCTCATTTGCATAGCTGATCTATATTGTGTACTTTGATATTGTTTGACTCATGGACTTGTCAATATTTTTTCTTACTCTGATATCATATGATTCATGATCTTACCAGTATTTCTGATATTCTTTGATTATAGCCTTGTATTGTATACTTGGTACTTACCTTGTGCATACACTTACACCACCCTCTAAGCTTTCTATAAGCTTATGCATGATAGATGCATTCAGGTGATGTTAGGTTGCAGCAATGTGGAGCTTGGAGCATGTAGCTGACTTTTGGAGCTTTGATTTTAACATACGTATTTTCCTTTCAACATTGTATTCAAATTTTATATTAGTAGATATGTGATGATGATGTTGCCTTTGTGATTTAGGTAAACTTGTGGTTATGCTTCTTACGAGATAAACGTATGTTGAAAAATCCTCCTTGTAGGACCCTAGGATTGGAACTTGGCATATGGACGCTGAGAGCCGAGAATGGGGTACTACGGAGGTTGTTGGCACTTGATTCGGCGATCAAAATTTCTGTGAATCTGATTTTCGGATTTGGGGCATAACATTTATTATAGTCTAAAAAGGAGGTCTTATTGGTACCAACTTGGGTTCCATTAGGAACTTTGCTTGAGAAATTAAGGGATAACTCGATTCTCGAGTTGTATGGTGTTCTCGGAATAACACATCAAATACAAAACAGTTATATACTTGAACAGATATTAACAAATTATAAAAGTGAAGCAAAAATAAGTATGTAATATTATAAAATGCAGGCAGAAAAATTCATCCATGATAGTGACTACTTATCCATAATGTGCATTCTTTATTCAACTATTTTTACCTTTTGATATTTTCTCATAGATATGATGACTGCACTCGGGGTTACTATACATAGAAAATTTTCTTTTTTTGAGTTATAATTAGAATACAAGCATCAAGTTAATTTCTTCTTTAGTGTCCATTTTATCTTAAAACACTTTTAAAAATGAGTAAGATTTTAAGATTATTATATTAGTCCACTAAATTGATCAATTAAGCCCCTAATTTCTTAAATACAAGTCGCATATAGTTTCATTTACCATGCTTCTCACCATATATCAAGTATATTAATATTTGTTAAGTTTGACTTAGGATCAAGATTTACTTTAAAGATAATTGGATGTTAAGATCCATTCAATCCAACCATTTGTTTTCCTATTTTTCATGATTTTGGTTCAATTGTCCTGATTGATTTTTGATTAAATGATCCGATTAAAACAAGTATATTTTAAATCTCTTAAATCTAATTGCTTAATTGGTTTATTAAACCTTTAATCAATGGTTGGATTGGACTTGATCGTCAATTTAACAATCTAAGATCATTATTATGATCTTTTCTCTATTTTCAATGGTTTAGATATTCATTTATAAGGTCTTTAATCCACATTTACACTTAATGAATAAGATCTTTAAAGGACAATTAATTTTATGTGGGGCCCACCTTCGCACTAAGTGCTTATGATGAATTTACTGCTTATAGGAATATAACATAATACAAGATATGAGAAACATGAATGATTTAATGTGATATATATATATATATATATATATATATATATATATATATATATATATATATATATATATATGATCTTATGGTGGGGCCCATTTTTAGATGTTATTAATATTTGGAGCCCACCAAAGATCGTAGTCTTAGAGTCAAACCATATATCTAGTTATTTTAAGTAATTTAATTGACCATTCAAATATCAAAATTGAGATCATCCGGCCATGATGGTGTGGTAGGGGTCCATTTCCTAGGCATTCTTAACATATGTGGCCTAATAGGTGATCAGGTGATGATCTTACCATGATTAGCTAATATATAAAAATTTACCATAAAATAATTCACCCTATACATCAAGGTTAGTGGTGGGGCCTATCTATGGAATGTGTTTAATCTGCATGGGGCCCATCGCCACATCTTAAAGTAAAGATTTCTCATCATAACAATATTCTAAAGTTATGCTTTATATCCAAGCTTGATTACACATAAGTTTACTACTAATCATCATGATCTTATGGTATGGTCCTTTTAGAGAGATGTCAATTTTCTTTTATATTAGTCCACCATAATTCTAATGATGAGATCCTATAACCAACTAATTCATTTACATTTTTAAAAATGATAAAAATAAATAATTAAGCAAATAAAAATTCAAATTTAGATGAAAAAATTCACATGTACAAAATCTTATAAACAGGTGGGGCCCACCCTTACCATTCATTATGTCCACACATGCAGCCTATGCATTTGCCCACATGAGGCAATGTGTGGCGTACCACGCTGTTTCTTATGTGACAATGTGTGGGGCTAACCAGGATAGCCACACATGCTAATATCATGGTTAACCCATGGTTCATCTCAGCTTTACACTCTATGCGGTCCACTTACATTTGATCTAAAACATCTAAGACATATAGTATTAGATCATTCACTTGGTAAACGGTTTGGATCAGAAGGTAGTCTTATGGAACTTCTCTTTTCATCTCTCTCTCCCTCTCTATCTATTTAAAGCGTGAGTGCTTACAGAGAATGGTATGGCATGCTTTATATAGAAAAGATGGTTTGGCATGCTTTATATAGAGGAGCCAAAGACATTTTGCATTAATGCACATGCATTGTAAACACATGGTAAACATGTAATAAACATATGGTAAACATATGCAATTTTCATCTCAAGGGTTTGAAGTAATGAGGAGAGGCTTTAGGGTAGATGAGGATACATATAATATGTGCATATGTGCCATGGAGATGTGGATCCCACAAGTATAGTTTCCTTAATCTAAACGCATGATTAAATTGTTTATGCCTTGTTGATGTAAAAATCTGATTAGCCTTCTTTGGACCTGCGTACCTACACAAGGAATAGACAAGGAAGACCCTGGCTAGAGCAGGGGATCCTCTGATGCCCAAGTTAGCAAAGGAATCTAGGTCTACTTGAGTGTTGAGGGTTTAGGGCTAAAGATTGTGTACATCATTCACCATCAGAGGCATCTCTATTTATAGTTTAGGAGAGTCGGTGACGTAGAGGAGATCTCCCTATTTATTTGGTGTGTATTGTAGAGGGATTTGGATCCCAAACACGTGGTGAATTTTTTAAGATACTTGGTGAAGATCGCGGGATCCCAAGCATGTCGTGGATATCCTCCAAAGACCTCGGGTGGATCTCTATGGCAATAAGCTTCTTGGATCTTCAAGTAGGATCTTGGGTGGATACGGTCGGACCTTGATAAGAGGCAGGTCATGCCGACCTAAAGTGTGTTGACCTGGGCCATGTCGACCTGGGTCATACCGTTCTGGGTCATGTCGACCTATCTCCTTAGTCAAGCGGTTAGGCCCCTTTGAGGTCTGTGGTCCTTTTAGCCTGCTAATGGGACATCGAGCTTGACCTTATCTTAAAATCGGCTTCAGAGTCGCTTGTCTGGTTGAAATGCATTGTAGTCACTATCGTCTTCCTCATCTTCATCTGATGAACTTTGGAGATCTTGGAATCGACGGAAGTGGTGCTCTTGCGGGCATGTTCCTCGGTCACAGACTTTGAGTAGGAAGCAGACTCGCATGGCGACTGAGTTTCTTCTTCCTCTCCTTTCCTCTTTATCTCTTTGTTAGAGTTGGTTGTATCAAAGTCGAAGGCAGTTTCTGATGTTGGAGAAAGGAGAATGAAATGGCTAATTATTTGCTTGGTTGAGCGTGTAAGGTTTTGACTTAACCTTTTTCCATAGGTTGGTCCGTTTTTCCCCATAACAGTAAGCCCCCTACTTCCAAGTTTGTGAAGCGATCTTAAGAAGTAGTTCGGACCCGGTCAGGTCAGATTGTTGTTACCCGAGGTGTTGAGTTGGTTCCTCATTAATGTTGATTTTAAGTATCGTGCACAGCATTCAGAGTGTATCTATAATCATGACACGTGGTACTCGTGTAACTCTTGAATTTTCACTACTTTCAAATTTCAAAAATTCTTGAAATTTTTTTATTTAACTAGCCCACGTTGTCATTGACTGACCCTTAACGCTTGATGTGAGCCTATACGTGAGTGATACTAGTAAAGAACTGCATAAATTCGATTAATCAACCGTATGAAGCCAATGAATCCACCCGATCACTTAAACATCAAGCTTAGCTTCGTGATTTGTTGACATAGGGCATAAATTTAGCCGAGCTATCACTGACTAATCAAGATAACTGCATCTAAATAAAGACCTACCTAAAGTCGAGAAAACTAGGGGTCAGATCATAATTAGCAAACCAAATCAATTCAATTACTCCTTTTAGCAAAAAAACTAACGGTTTAGGGTTATTATGATCGAATTGTTATTTTCGCTAATTATAAATTGGCAACACTATAAACTTAACTAATCCAAACTCTAATAATTGTGCACAAGAAATCTTGCTACTCAATTTATTCCAAAAATGCCCCAATTATCCGAATAAGCTATAGATCACTCGTTAGTGGGCCACTAAACACAAGGCTATAGAAAGAAGTTCGTCTTAGTGGGCTTGACATCCATCATGGGTGGTGAATCAAGAAAGTGCCCAGAATAGTTCAACTTGGGCCAGAGGTTGAGTACTTGAAATACACAAATGTCTTCGGCTGAAACCTAAAACTTAAGTGAAATAAACATTCTAATCTTTTGTAAAGTTTTATCTTTTTTACAATTAGATCGCAACCAAACTTAAGGTTCGAGTTAAATATATTTTTCCAAACATATCTGTATAGACGCGGTCCCGATCGACTATCGATGATCGTTGAACAAACTTCTAATCATATCCGTGGATCTACGCATCCAAATGGTAGGCCAATCATATCTATATATATATCATCATTATGCCTAACTATCATACGATGTATATTGACATGTACACCCCATAGTGGGCCCTAGAGGTTAGAAACACTCTCTCATATGGCTAGTATAATGAAAACCTAGCCCTTTGAGCTATTTACACAACTTCTGGAACTATTTAAAGGCTTCATTTGGGCACCCCATCTCTCCATACGATTTTTTTTCCAAGAATGAATGAAAGAAAGAGAAAAAGAGAGAAAGAGGGAGATTTTGGAGTATTCTTGATGGATTTCCTTCGATCAAGCCCTAGTTTTGACGTTCTCCTCTATCGAATCCATCTCACTCACGATAGAGAGGTAAGAAATAAACCTTACTTCTCAACCTAGGCTTTTCTAGATTAAATTGCACGAATCTTACCTAATTGCTTTTAAATTGGTATATGAATCATTTTTTTCAAATTTTTAATCTTAGGATCGCTTGAGTCGGGCGAATCATTGCAAAGGTGCAGACTATTATGCCTAGGTTTTCATTTATCAACCCTTGATGGTCCCAGTTAATGATGTCTTATGTTGAATGGTTTGTAAATAGCTAGCATGTCCATATTTCATGCTTGATTATAGTATGTGTTATTTATTAGATATGGATGCTTACATGTTTGATACAATATCTAGGTCATTGAATGTGTTATTTTATGGATGCTCATATATTTGATCAAATGATCAATTGAATTTGTTATTTTATTGATACCCATATGTTTGATAAAATGCCTAAGTATGTATTGTTTCATTGATGCTTACATGTTTGATAAAATGCCTAAATAGGTGTGTTGCATATATTGATGCCCATATGTTCGATGAAATGCTTAAGTGGTTGTGTTGCTAAATTTAGGTTTCATATGAAATCTTATTGTAATTGCTTGATGAATTATTAGTCCTTAGTAATGTTTATAATTGGTTATGATGTTGGGTTCATCGGTAAATTGCCCAAATCAAAGGGTGGCCCAAGTTAGGTTGGCCACCCTAGGCTTGTTTGATCGAGCCTGGTTGAACATGGACAACCAGCTGTAGTTGGACTATACGGTTTACTTGCACCCAATGCTGGTTGCGTCGGGGTTCTCCCATATCAATCAAATTAGTCCACTAGTCTTCTGAGCATGTATGTTCACAATGTATGTCATGACCGAATCGAATTTAAAATACCCCGTTCCCAATGGATGAGTTTATTCATAACCATCAGTGCAATAGGAATCCACTAAGACTCATAAGCCAGGTATGGTGGTATGGGATACCGTGTTTGAGCTGTCGGCTTACGTCGGGGTGATGAGTTTTCCCGTAGTGATTAGTGAGCACTAACAGAGATGATATATCATTATTTGAACGGCCCCGATTAAATTACCCTGCTGATAGTTTCATGCCAAAGTACCGTTCGAACGACCCGCGTGTGAATGAAATTAGGTGACGAGCCATTTTCTTTATGTGTTTTAGTTTTATGTGACAAGCCCGCATCTGAGAACTTAGTATTAGGTGACGACTCATACCGAGTTCATCCGCTTACATTTGGGTATCATACCATACATTTGGAATTGTTGATTCGTGATATAAATGGGTGATACCTAAATTTTGATCAAGAAACACAGGTGAGGAGCTGCTACATGGCGCAATGAGCCACGCGATCCAGATAAGGACTAGTGATATGACGTCAGTATCATAGCTTCACCAATATATTGGATGGATAAAACTTAATAATTAACCAACTAACATAAGAATTAATCGCATTGCATTAGATAGAATGTGATGATTTGAAGTTGGAGTCATGTGATGAGGGAGTGTTGGTATTTGCAAAATAGGCGTTGAAGTTACTTATGAGGAAGTGTTGGATTGTGAGGTACATGTATTATTTCATAATCTCATTTATACATTTAACAAGAATATTTAGGAAATGCTTAATATTTTATTATCATTAATTGCGCTAATTGAATCGATAACATGTGTAATTTAGAATTGATAGAACTATTGAGTTAGCTACTCACTCCTACATAGGACGGTGTTTTAAAACACCAAACAGATAATATTATTGATGCAGGCACTAGCGAGTCCTCAGACGGGTAGGCACAGATCGGCTTTGTAACACCCTGAAAATCGGGGGTCGTGTATAAACTCAACTCCCGAGTTCCAAACCGTCACTTATGCAACAAAAATGATTATGATTCAATGTTGTCCGATTTAAAGCATTCACATGAGTAAAAGTATACCAAAACTGCAATTCATACTTCAGACCCAGTGATAAAAGCAAGCGGAAGACTAAACAATATATATATCACTGTATGGAAAAACAAAGTAAACCTTATCTGTCTCTAAAGTATGAATACATCTCTGAGTCTCATATTCATGTACATGAATAAAAATAAATATCCAAAATGGTCCCACTGAAGTCCCGTCGATCCAGGTCGTCTACGCAAAGCCATCGTGATACTGCATGTACGAGAACTCATCCTGGTCCTCGTCAAAGTCTGGCTCTGCCTCCTGGATCTCAGCCTCACCTGCATCTACAACAGGGTCTGGTGGGTGTTGCAAACACCATCCCGTAACGTGGGAGTGAGTGATCAACTCAGTGGAATCATAGAGCAAAGATTAGCATGTTCACAATTCAACCATGCGATAATAGTAAAGCAGTAAATCAGACAATCCTAATACTGTTGTTAATGCAAGATGACATGACGTGATGTATGCCCTCACCGACGATCTCCCTCATACGGCAACATCTTACGACCGCGGCATGCCACACTCCCTAGAGTGCTCCACATCTTCCAGGCACATGCAATGCTATAGTGATATGATTTCCAAGTTGTTATTAGTCCATTCAAACAGAAGGATTGGGAAACTAAGGTACTTCCCTTGTATCAATCCCAACACAGATCCTGTCTAGGGTCGTCACTCCTAGTAATCTCATACGATGTATATTTCGTAGGTCACTGCAAGGGCTGCCAGGGCTGTTGCTCGCACTCGTTGCACCGCTCCCCCATCACCTTATCAATACAGGCCTACCGTACTCTACTGCAACGGAAGGGTTGTCGCCTCCCGTGAACTCAGAATACGCTCGCGGTCACTACAAAGGACTCGTCGCCTGATCAGTGTAGGCCGACAGCTAGAATATAGTGTCCCATACCACCATAATCTGCTCACGAGTCTAGGTGCTCATTGGTCACTACGGGGAGGTTTGTGGCCCCAACGTAAGCCGACAGCTCGACCACAGTGTCCCATACCACCATGCCCAGCTCATGAGTCTTCGTGGATCAAGGTACCATGGTTAACAGGATTTACAATGGTAAGTTCAGTACCCTAGATTCAAGCAGTTATGACTCATACAAGGTGAACATACATCGGCCAGTCGGGTTACTTGACGGGCTCGACTAGCGCGATCGCATCTCAAGTCGAACGACATGAAGTGCGTAAAACACTTCGCGTGGCCTAACCACTGCCGCCAACTTCAAACACGACTCGCGTTCATCGACGCGTCACTCGTGGCCAAGACCAGCCAGCCACGAATTCGCTCAGTTACCGACTGCCTGGACTAAGTATAGTCCCAAACAATAATGGAATCACATCAGCAATTTATATAGGAATATTGGAATTGAAATACAATCATGTGAGCATGTTAACACATGTTATAACATTCAACTTAAGTAAATCTTCAAACACATATATTTCATGCATGTAATGAAATCATGCATATAGTCAACATGTGGGAAATCATTTAGGTCAGCATATTAATTGAGAAATCCATCTCAAACTAATTCATAACATCATTTAGTTCAATACATACTAGTACAAATATTTATACAAACACATACACTACACACTTAAGTCTACATATAACATGTCGACCCGAAGTGTGCAATTAGGAAAATCTCTTCGCCAAACTAATTATGCACATATTCCTAACTTCCTAATGCGACAATAAACCATGTCAATCACATCGGCAAAATATGAATGTAAACAGTACTTCCTACAAATGACTAAAATGCCCTAAATCTCATATTCTTCGTTAATTTACGAAATAGGAAACGGAGAGCATATTGTACATGTCAAACGGCGATGCCGTCAATAATCTACTATTAAACGACATTGAAAGCGTTGGGAACTTTCAATCAAAGCGTCTAAAATCCTCACCTTATGTCTTGTAGACTCGTGAATTGAAACGGAGCGTATACGCTTCGTCTACGGCGAATAGGGAACCTAATACACAAGATCCATGAGCTATATCGTTATGGAAACAAAGGAACCTCAAATCAACAACTATTTAGGGTATTTACTTACCTAGAATCGCGGTGAAATCACCGGAAAAGCGATAGACGTGCGTTACTTAAGCACGTGCAACACGGAGCACAAGTAGCAGGAAGAACTCTCCCACTCTCTCTCACAATCTCTCACCTTTTTCTCTCTCCCAAGTTAGGGTTTCTCTCAAATTCGGATGGGAGAGAGGAGTGAGGGTTTCAACCCCCTTTATAGCCTAAAATATGCCCAAAATAGGCTTGGGAACAATGTTTACTTGGTGCCTAACCAAATCGGGGTCGTTTCAGTCCAAAAGAGCATTTCTGATGGTCCCCTGGCCAAATGCGGTCGGACTTAAGCTCATGCATACTGGATCTAGCACACATCCAGTTTTCAGACCGGTAGGGTTCCCAGATCGCACGTGGCGGTCCAGTTTCAGTTTAACGATCACCGCACCAAGATCAGGCCTATAAGTCTCGTGATATGTAATAGAAATTTTTCCTGATCCAAGGGTGTAATTTGGCTGAATTCTGACGGTCAGAACGCTCAATACTGATGCGTCAATTTGTGTGCCAGATTTGAATTTTAAATTTCAATTCTAACCCTATTCTCACTCTCTTCACTCTAGGCTCAATGAAATAGCCTCTGAATGTTGGTTGGACTTGATTTTCGAAACGATTGCCAAGCCCAGCTAAGTGGTCATAACGGTCTAAGATGGTAGGTATCGGACTTTCGACGCACGGTCTAGATCCAATACAAAGTTTCAAGGACGTTCTGAGAATAAACCGGTTTAGAGTTTGATCCGAGGCTTTAGAGCATTATAGCACCATTGGTTCCACTCGCTTTGAGCCTTGTAGAACGTATTTAAAGTGATCAGGGACCATTTTCCAGCTATTCTAACGTTGCACTAGCTAACTTAGTCATATTTTTCTAAAGGAATAAATTCTACACAATTTCGGGTCGAGTTGGTACTCGAGCCCAAGTATGGATTTTTCACGGACGTTACAATCTACCCCCCTTAACAAATAATTTCGTCCTCGAAATTTTGTACCTTTTCGTACTCCTCGAGAAGCTGTAGGTAGTTCTTTCTGATCTCGGCTTCTGTCTCCCAAGTAGCCTCCTCCTCAGAGTGATGCGTCCATAATACCTTCAAGAGGGGAATCACCTTGCTACGCAGTACCTGCTCCTTCCTGTCTAGGATACGTGTCGGTCGCAGGATATATGTAACATCCTCTCCTAACTGCACCTGCTCCCATCTGATGATATGGGAAGGATCAGCAACGTACTTCTTCAGCATAAAAACATGAAATACGTTGTGAACGCTCACGAGAGGTGTGGGTAAAGCCAATCGGTAAGCCACTGCTCCCACACGATCGAGGATCTGGAATGGACCAATGAATCGCGGGGCCAGCTTCCCCTTCTTCCCGAACCGAAGGACTCCCTTCATAGGGAAAACTCGCAAAAACACATGATCCCCAACTGTGAACTCTAGTGACCTCCGTCTCGTATCGGCGTAGCTCTTCTGTCTGCTCTGTGCTGTAAGGAGCCGACGTCGAATAATATCAATCTTCTCTGACGTCGCCTGCACTAACTCTGGGCCAATCAAGCTACGCTCACCGACCTCTAGCCAGCAATGCGGTGCGCGACAAGGTCGCCCATACAGCGCCTCATAAGGTGCCATACCAATACTCGCCTGAAAGCTGTTGTTGTACGCAAACTCCGCATAAGCAAGACAATCATCCCAACTGTCCTTGAAGTCCAATGCGCAAGCTCGCAACATGTCCTCCAAGATCTGGTTCACCCGCTCTGTCTGTCATTCTGTCTGTGGGTGGAAGGCAGTACTGAACTTCAACTTCACACCCATAGCCTCCTGAATGCGAGTCCAGAAAATAGAAGTGAACCGCGTGTCTCTGTCCGACACGATCTCCAACGGAACTCCATGCAGACGCACAATCTCCCTGATATACAATCTAGTCAGCTCGTCTGCAGAGTTCGTAACTCTGATCGGTAGGAAGTGCGCCGACTTCGTCAATGGGTCGACGATCACCCAAATGGAATCATGTCCCTTCCTCGTCTTCGGCAACCCAGAAATGAAGTCCATGGAAATGAAATCCCACTTCCACTCTGCGATCGGCATAGGCTGCAAAAGTTCAGGTGGTCGGCGATGCTCTGCCTTCACCTGCTGACAAGTGAGATAACGGGACACGAACTCTGCTATGTGGGTCTTCATACCTTCCCACCAATACGTCCTCTTCACGTCACGATACATCTTTGTGCTGCCTGGATGCATCGCGAGTCTAGTAGAATGCGCAACCTCGAGAATCTCTCGTCTCAAGTCAGGGACATCTGGGACGCATAGGCGGCCACGATAACGTAAGCCCCCATCCATACCAACTCGTCAGTCGGCGTCAGCATCATCACTGGCCTGCTCTCAAAGCTCAGTAAGACGTCCTCATCCCTGACGCGCAACTGATGATATCCCGATTGAAGATCAATCTTCGAGAAGTACTGCGCTCCTCTCAACTGATCAAACAAATCGTCGATCCTGGGTAAAGAATATTTGTTCTTCACTGTGACCTGGTTCAGCCTGCGATAATCAATACACAATCGCATCGAACCGTCCTTCTTCCTCACGAATAGGACTGGTGTTCCCCAAGGAGACACACTAGGCCGTATAAGGCCAAGCTTTAGCAGACCATCAATCTGCGTCCTCAACTCCTCCATCTCACATGGTGCCATGCGATACGTCGGCAGTGAGACGGGCGTAGAACCAGGAACCAGATCGATAGTGAAATCGATCTCACGTCGGGGTGGCAAACCAGGGATCTTCCTGAACAGATCCCGAAACTCGAAAACGACTGGCACATGCTCGAGTACCTGGGCACCAGCGTCGCGCAATAAAGTGGCGTAACTAAGTATACGGAAAGGAAGATTTACCCGCACTGAAAACGTGAAAGGCGTGCCCTCAGGCTAGTACACCGTCACCATACGAGCCTCGCAGTCAATCTCGGCCCTCCCAGCAGTCAACCAGTCCATGCCAAGAATGACATCGAGATAAACGAGCGAGGGATCGACAACAAGATCGAGAGCCATCGTCCTGCCTCCCAGATCAACTAAACAACCCTCACACATCTGGGTAACATCCGAATAATCCCCATGAGCTGCAAAGACTCGCACGCTATCCATAGTGATAGTCTGTAACCCAAGACGCCTGACTACAGCACGCGATATCAAAGAAATCATGGAACCAGTGTCCACCATCACAAGAATGGGAGTACCTCCAATATGGGCTGTGACCTCGAAGGCCGAATGCTGAAAAGTCGGTGTCGCAGCTGCCTCAGCTGTCAATGCATGAACCCGAGCCTGCTGTGGCCGGTTCAGCCGCTGTGTCAAGGGCCGTGGAGGCTGTCTGATCTGCGATACCATAGGTCTGAATGTAGGGTGCGCAGGAGCTGACCGTATAGGCGGTGATGATATCGCCTGTAGACGTGCACGGTCCATCTTCTGCGGGGGTGAGAACCCACTGTCCCGCATCCGAGAAAAATAACTCTGCGCCAAGTGGCCTGTCCTCCCACAGTATGTACATGTCAAATCAGGGCACCGAAAAGGTGGTACAGGTGCTGTAGTCCTAGTAGGAGGATTAATGCGAGGCCTCTTGCTCGCAAGGGGCCTGTCCTGCATGTCTAGTCGCGGCCTAGAAGTAACAGGGCCACGAGATCGCGCAAGTCGATCCACATCTTGCTCTGCCCGCGTAGACATGTGAATCAACTCCGCATAAGAGGGAATGCTCAAACAGCACATCTTCGACCGAATATCCGGTCGCAAACCCTCCAAAAAGCGCCGTACGCGCATCTGCTCATCAGCCAAAATCGTCGGGACGTATCTGCCCAACTCCGTGAACCGATGTTCATACTCTGTAACTGTCATGGTTGCCTGTCTGAGGCGGAGAAACTCATTCTCCCTGTTGTGCCTGTAAGTCTGGGGATAATACTTCTCATGGAAGCGGAACTCAAACGCTGCCCACGTCCATACATAGTCGGTGGCAACGGTCCGCAGTACGCTATCCCACCACAGGCTGGCCTCTCTCTCAAACAAGAATGTAGCCAGCTCTACCTGCTCGACCTCTGTGCAATGAAGCATCCGTAAAATCTTCGACACACGGTCGAGCCAGTACTCAGCCTCCTCGGGTCTGAGAACCCGTGAAAGTGGGAGGCCGTAAGCGCTGAAATCGCTCTAATAGGCCCCGTGTATCGGCGGGATTCCCCGCAGGGTAAGCAGGTGGCGCAGGATGAGCCATGCCCTCATCCTGGGCATATGTATAAGCATCCTCAGCTGGATGCGCAGGTGGTGCAGGTGGAGTAGATGGAGCCGCACCCCCACCCTGGGCTAATGTCCCCACGATGGTAGTCAGAAGCTGCTGCTGCTGCAGCATCATAGCCATCATTTACTCGAATCTATCAGGAGGTGGAGCAGGCTGTGGCGGATGCTGTGTCGAAGTAGATGCACGATGTGGCTCTCTGACTGACGGTGTAACTGGCGGTGGTCCAACTGTAGGACCAGCAGCAGGCTGAGACGCTCGAACTGCCTCAGGAATCGGGCCCACAGCAGGGTCCGCATGAGTGCCAGACTGCGAAGGAGTCTGATCCATATGATCGCTCAGTGCAAGCCTAACCGTGCTCCGCGTAGCCTTAGGCGGCATTCCCTATATTCAAAATAGGGCGCAACCTTGTCAGTCTCAATAGCACAAATACACCGCAATCATTCACACAAGGAGTCAAAGGCATTCCATGCATTCCATTTAATCAAAATTATCACAATACAAGGGATATATCCTTACAAGCATCATGACGAGAAATACATGGAAACTAAGACAGTCAAAATTGCAACAGCAACATAAGCAAAGCACTAGCCCTCAGGCTTACACACATAAAGCAGGAAATGACTAACTACCGACAACTACATCAAAGGTCGCATCGCTAGTCTGAGTCTGGTGACGGAGGAGGAACACCCTTATCCTGCAAGCAACACAGGATCGCCTTCAAGGTGCGAGTCACCTTGCCTAATTTTTTCTTTGTAACGGCCTTGGCATCCTCGACTTCTGCGCGAAGTTCTTGAACTTCCCTTCGTAATACGATCTGACTCTCCTCCATCCGAGCAATGCGATCGTCGATAGTAGCCTGCGCAGAAGGAGGAGGGCTCTCATCTATATCCTGAGCCTCCTCTTCTGCCTCTTCCTGAGCTTCTTCATGAACCTCTGCTCTAGGTTCTTCTTCACTTTGATCTTCCTCATCATCAAAGTCATCCTCGCTGTCCTCCTCGAGCTGATTTTCACGGTACGACGATCCAATCTTCATCTTGACCATAGTTGACTAATCAATGGTATGAATTGATACTCACAATTCCGACCTAAGTCTGTAGGAAAACTCAAGCGCAATCTTGCAAATCAGTCGGCCAAAAGGAAGCGATTCGGATGTTCTTCTTGATTTGGCTATGAGGATTATCTGTCGTAAGATGAAAGTAGCCATGCATACATTCTCTCCCTGGGCCACCAGATACAGGAAATCAACCATAAGGCGTGTACATTCAATGCGATTCATCGACCTGGGATAAACATTGAACGTGCAGATATGATGCAGCAGGCGCAAATCATCAGACATATACGTCGCCTTAAGGCTATTATTAGGCTGCCATGGAACCAACTTACCGCACAGAAACCTGGTGCTGCGATCTCGTTCACGTCTACTCAGATTCTTCTCACTAGGATGAACATCACCAAGAGGCACGTTCAGAAGTCGCGCAATCAGTCGCACATCAATCGTAGCCATCCGATCTCTACCAAAAGGGATTTTGAACTGCAAAGGCTTCAAGGTAGGATTCTGGATACTAGCATAGAAGGCACGAACGGTGCTCACATTAGCACGAGCGCGAGCTTCAAAGATCGGACCCCAATGCGCAGCTTCAATGCGTTCGAACAACAGATATTCACCGAATAGTCGTCCATCTACGTCCACCTCAAACAACACTTTTCGATCAGTGTATTGGCCGTGAGGCATGTCCGATAGAATTGCTCGCCCAAGGTGAGCATGGGGATCCAAATCCCGCTTTGTACGACACTCTAGGGCTGCAACTGGACCTGCGGCGGCGCTTGAACTTGCGGCACCACCCCGCGGTCTTTTCGATTGAGCAAGGCGGCTTGGCCCAGCCTCGTCTGTTGCGGTTTTCCTTTTACCCATCAAAGATATGATGGATGAGAGTGATAAAAGGCATAAAATGGCTTCCACGAAGGCCATGAAAAATGGCAAAAATGCGGAGAAGTGGCTGCCCAATCTGAAAAAAGGACATCTAGGCATCGTAGAGGGATGCTTCAAGCTTCCCAAGAGTGTATTTTCAAGGAGAAATGAAAATGAAAAGGTGGAATGGAGCACTTCACGATTTCAGCTCGATTTGGGAGTTTTTGGAGCTCCAAATGATGAAATCTTCAAGAGGAAGGGTTGCCAACTCCAAAGAAGTGATGGATGATGGTCAGTTTTGGCCAAGGAGGGATCTAGAAGCGATTTGGAACCACAAAATTTAGGGGTGGTTGCTGAAAAATGAAAATAGGGCTATGGGGAGGGCTGTTTGTGAAGGAGGGGTGTGATTTGGGAGTTTTCGTGGGACGGGACCTATATGGGGAGGAGGGTATACATACGATTTAAGGGCGTGCGCCCAAAAATCATACCCATCTGGCCCACCTGTACGGCGATGCATCGCCGACTGGTGGTGCATCCAGCCGGTGGGGCCAGATGGGTTCGGTCCCCCATGGTCCAAGGGCCCCATAAATGTATGGTTCGACCCCTGGTTCATTGTATTTTGACCTACATAGGCCCAAACATATGTTCGGGGCTTTCCAGGACCATTCTGCAATCCCGAATACCAAACCCTATGATGCAGCATATGAATTTGGGGTAGAAGGAGCTAGTACATCCATCTAGACTCTTATTAGCTAAAGAAAGTGAAGTTAGAATGGCCTTATGGCCATTTTTCATAAAATTTTACTATTCACTATAAAATTTTGTGAAAGTATTATTTTGTGTTATTTTCACATTAGGTTTGATGCCTAACATAGATTGGATAAGAAAGAAATGAAGATTGGAGTGGTGAGAGGAAGAATTTTAAAGATTTTTGGCGAAACGGGATTTTTTTTTTTTAGCCCTGGCGATTGATTACAGGAGTCGTGGTCATCCCACGGCCCAAGAATTTACTTTTACGGGTTTAAAATCGTTCATAGGACGTCTCAACCTGACTTCCTACGGCTTAGAAGCTATTCGGGTTGCTTTACGCGACCCAAGATGCGTTACAGACTCGATCGTGCGATCGATTCGAATAGACATCGCCTATCGGCGAATCTGCGATCCTAGAAGCATTTCTAGACCCTTCTCGCACCCACCTAAGTCAAAGGAAGCGACAGCGAACGTCGCGAGACCATAACCCAGGCCCAGTATACTCTTATTCATGCTCTGATACCAACTTGTAACACCCTGAAAATTGGGGGTCGTTTATAAACTCAACTCCCGAGTTCCAGACCGTCACTTATGCAACAAAAATGATTATGATTCAATGTTGTCGGATTTAAAGCATTCACATGAGTAAAAGTATACCAAAACTGCAATTCATACTTCAGATCCAGTGATAAAAGCAAGCGGAAGACTAAACAATATATATATATCACTGCATGGAAAAATAAAGTAAACCTCATCTGTCTCTAAAGTATGAATACATCTCTGAGTCTCATATACATGTACATGAACAAAAATAAATATCCAAAATGGTCCCACTGAAGTCCCGTCGATCCAGGTCGCCTACGCAAAGCCATCGTGATACTGCATGTACGAGAACTCGTCCTGGTCCTCGTCAAAGTCTGGCTCTGCCTCTTGGATCTCAGCCTCACCTGCATCTACAACAGGGTCTGGTAGGTGTTACAAACACCATCCCGTAACGTGGGAGTGAGTGATCAACTCAGTGGAATCATAGAGCAAAGATTAGCATGTTCACAATTCAATCATGCGATAATAGTAAAGCAGTAAATCAGACAATCCTAATACTGTTGTTAATGCAAGATGACATGACGTGATGTATGCCCTCACCGACGATCTCCCTCATACAGCAACATCTTATGACCGCGGCATGCCACACTCCCTAGAGTGCTCCACATCTTCCAGGCACATGCAATGCTATGGTGATATGATTTCCAAGTTGTTATTAGTCCATTCAAACAGAAGGATTGGAAAACTAAGGTACTTCCCTTGTATCAATCCCAACACAAATCCTGTCTAGGGTCGTCACTCCTAGTAATCTCATACGATGTATATTTCGTAGGTCACTGCAAGGGCTGCCAGGGCTGTTGCTCGCACTCGTTGCACCGCTCCCCCATTACCTTATCAATACAGGCCTACCATACTCTACTGCAACGGAAGGGTCGTCGCCTCCCGTGGACTCAGAATACGCTCGCGGTCACTACAAAGGACTCGTCGCCTGATCAGTGTAGGCCGACAGCTAGAATATAGTGTCCCATACCACCATAATCTGCTCACGAGTCTAGGTGCTCACTGGTCACTACGGGGAGGTTTGTGGCACCAGCGTAGGCCGACAGCTCGACCACGGTGTCCCATACCACCATGCCCGGCTCATGAGTCTTCGTGGATCAAGGTACCATGGTTAACAGGGTTTACAATGGTAAGTTCAGTACCCTAGATTCAAGCAGTTATGACTCATACAAGGTGAACATACATCGGCCAGTAGGGTTGCTTGACGGGCTCGACTAGCGCGATCGCATCTCAAGTCGAACGACATGAAGTGCGTAAAACACTTCGCGTGGCCTAACCACTGCCGCCAACTTCAAACACGACTTGCGTTCATCGACGCGTCGCTCGTGGCCAAGACCAGCCAGCCACGAATTCGTTCAGTTACCGACTGCCTGGACTAAGTATAGTCCCAAACAATTATGGAATCACATCAGCAATTTATATAGGAATATTGGAATTGAAATACAATCATGTGAGCATGTTAACACATGTTATAACATTCAACTTAAGTAAATCTTCAAACACATATATTTCATGCATGTAATGAAATCATGCATATAGTCAACATGTGGGAAATCATTTAGGTCAGCATATTAATTGAGAAATCTGTCTCAAACTAATTCATAACATCATTTAGTTCAATACATACTAGTACAAATATTTATACAAACACATACACTACACACTTAAGTCTACATATAGCATGTCGACCCGAAGTGTGCAATTAGGCGAATCTCTTCGCCAAACTAATTATGCACGTATTCCTAACTTCCTAATGCGACAATAAACCATTTCAATCACATCAGCAAAATATGAATGTAAACAGTACTTCCTACAAATGACTAAAATGTCCTAAATCTCATATTCTTCGTTAATTTACGAAACAGGAAATGGAGAGCATATTGTACATGTCAAACGGCGATGCCGTCAATAATCTACTATTAAACGACATTGAAAGCGTTGGGAACCGTCAATCAAAGCGTCTAAAATCCTCACCTTATGTCTTGTAGACTCGTGAATTGAAACGGAGCGTATACGCTTCGTCTACGGCGAATAGGGAACCTAATACACAAAATCCATGAGCTATATCGCTATGGAAACAAAGGAACCTCAAATCAACAACTATTTAGGGTATTTACTTACCTAGAATCGCGGTGAAATCGCCGGGAAAGCGATAAAGGTGCGTTGCTTAAGCACGTGCAACACGGAGCACAAGTAGCAGGAAGAACTCTCCCACTCTCTCTCACAATCTCTCACCTTTTTCTCTCTCCCAAGTTAGGGTTTCTCTCAAATTCGGATGGGAGAGAGGAGTGAGGGTTTCAACCCCTTTTATAGCCTAAAACATGCCCAAAATAGGCTTGGGAACAATGTTTACTTGGTGCCTAACCAAATCAGGGCCGTTTTGGTCCAAAAGAGCATTTTTGATGGTCCCCTGGACAAACGCGGTCGGACTTAAGCTCATGCATACTGGATCTAGCACACATCCAGTTTTCAGACCGGTAGGGTTCCCAGATCGCACATGGCGGTCCAGTTTCAGTTTAACGGTCACCGCACCAAGATCAGGCCTATAAGTCTCGTAATATGTAATAGAAATTTTTCCTGATCCAAGGGTGTAATTTGGCTGAATTCTGACGGTTAGAACGCTCAATACTGATGCGTCAATTTGTGTGCCAGATTTGAATTTCAAATTCCAATTCTAACCCTTTTCTCACTCTCTTCACTCCAGGCTCAATGAAATAGCCTCTGAATGTCAGTTGGACTTGATTTTCGAAACGATTGCCAAGCCCAGCTAAGTGGTCATAACGGTCTAAGATGGTAGGTATTGGACTTTCGACGCACGGTCTAGATCTAATATAAAGTTTCAAGGAGGTCCTGAGAATAAACCGGTTTAGAGTTTGATCCGTGGCTTTAGAGCATTATAGCACCATTGGTTCCACTCGATTTGAGCCTTGTAGAACGTATTTAAAGTGATCAGGGACCATTTCCCAGCTATTCTAACGTTGCACTAGCTAACTTAGTCATATTTTTCTAAAGGAATAAATTCTACAAAATTTCGGGTCGAGTTGGTACTCGAGCCCAAGTATGGATTTTTCACGGACGTTACAGGCTTATGCCACCATCATTATGTTTTGGAGGATAAATTAAAAATGGAAAACTTTACACTTTAATCCTCATTTTAGGCGATCACCACTATTGGAATTATATTTCTGCTCTTAGCCCTATACTTATTAACTATTGTTATCTCTACGTTGCTTTGGATCCCCTAATTTGAATTGTGCTACTCTGATTGCTTGTGTGTGAAATGAATGTGAATCTAAACTAAATCACACGTGCATTTTCATTTAGTTAACACCTAGGAACTTAAGATCATAGTCTATGTACTCAGGTGTTGATGTTCGGGGCGTTACAACTTGAGACAGTATGCTCGCGGCTTGAGGTCACATGTGCTGTCAGAGAGCCTTTTCGGCATCTGATCAGTGGGGCAACGACGTGTGGCGCATGCTTTGGTCATGGAGTCGTACGACAAATGACGGAGCTCGATGTGTCCGGGTGTGGGTCATGGAGTCGAAGAGTCGTTCTGGCAGTTGTAATGAATGCGGCATTTAATGTTGCACGGTCGTCTTCTCTATAAAAGGGGGGGAACCCTAATCGAGCAAGGCTCATTTTATGCTGTCACTTTGCCCATTTGCCCATTTCCCTGCATGTAGACAATTCTTGGCGTGAACTTCAGAAATCCCTAGAGACCTTCTTCCTCGGTGAGCTTCGTTCCCGTATTCTTACCCTTATCCACTTTTTCCTTCTTTTCTTCCAAGTTTTTCAGCATTACTTGGGCCCACAGCCATGTTGAAAACCTCAAGTCCGCAGGAGGGGACCCTCGATCATGATGGTAGGGCAGATGGCATTCACCCCATGTCGAACCCTCCATCACTGTTGATGATGATGAGCGATATGGATTTTCATGTGTCCTATGCATTGCAAGTGATTGAACAGTCCCTGGCATAATGGTCAAAGGAGGCAGAGGAGACTTTCCCGGCTGCGAAGGAGACTAGCGAATCCTTGTCGGAGGAGGAGGAAAAAGGGCCACTTGGATCCGTGCTAACGGATGCGGTCTTGGTGAGGATAAGATCAGGATACCACATACCTTATGCCTTCTTGTAAAAATGATTTTTTTAAAAAAATAATCAAAATGGTCATGATTAATTGTAGGGAAATCACAAATGTTTGTAGAGTCAATGTTACACTAATTTTTGTACGTATGTGTTTATATGAAGTATGGTGTATCAATTAAGTGTGTAAATGGCATGATTGTGTGGGCCATACTAAAAGATTTTATATTTAATCATTATATCGAAATGAAGTTTTTATTATAAAGATCATGAGGAAAAAAAATTCAAGGTAAAAAATAAGTGTATAATATTATGGGATATGTTTAAATGGATGGTTATAATACATATGGATAATTTTTATGATTTTACATATGCTAAAATAATTTAAAATTATGGTATTGAAGATTTACTAGAGTCATGAAATAAGAAGCTAGTATACTATGATAAGGTCCACATAACATGTTAAAATTGACAGTCCAAGAATTTTTAACCTTAGATATTAGCTTTTTATCTTTAGTTGAGTCAAGATTTTTACATGGCGTTGTTGGTATTATGTTAAAGAATATATTAAATGGTGGTCTATAGAAAGATCAAGTGGTCCAATGTGCAATTCTCAAGATCTTGATGATATATCTATCAGATGATAATTTTAAAGGCAAATTTGAAGATTAATCGGTTACTATTTAATTTAGATAATTTAGGTCAATTATTCATAGTTTGGATTGGTGGTCCAACAGATAGATTGTCACAAACCTTGGTTTAAATTGTCTACATGATTTAATTTGTATATATGACTCACCGGGTGATTGATTATGATAAAATAATTGAAAAAAAATATATATATATATCCATCAAAATTACTAGTATATTATATTCTATCCCCTTTGAAAAAAATTCATCTCGAAAATCATCATACCTTACTTGATAATGAGGTCATGATACTTTTCTTCAATCTCAATTTCTCGCTCCATGACGCTTTTTCTTCATTGTGGTGATTCCATTATATCTTGACCAATGGTTTTACTTTCGTTTACGACACGTCTTCTTTTTTGCCTACATGTTTCGAACTTACCAATTATTCAAATCTTATAGTGACCATTTGTATTCAAACTAAAAGAGCCAAGAATGATTGAAATAATTAATTCACATAAAAAGCTATTTATTTTGTTGTCTTTCCGCCAAACAAAGTGAGACTCTTCGTTCAAGGGTTTGGATCATTGTGAGACATTAATATTCCAGATTCAAAGGATAGAACCACGGTGCATTTGTCTTAGTAAAGCTTTTTGTTAGACGTCTCTTGATTGGGCCCATACGAGGTCAGCTGGGCCATGTTTATAGAAACTGTAGTGCTTACCAGTGGGTTATATATATATATATATATATATATATATATATATATATATATATATATATATATATATATATATATATAAGTTTTCAGTTTTTACAAATTCAATCCATGCATTGGTAATCCAGACTACTCTATTTCGTCCCACTGAGGATGGACCACACCCCAAAAATCTCGTAGATTACCAGATCACCAAGTTTTGAACCTCTTTTCAGTTGAACGTGGGCCATTGTTGTATTTTGGTTCTTAACTGTCTATTTATAGAACCCAAACAGAAGATTAATGTCTTTTCTCTCAATGAAGTTTCTAGTGCAAAGTCCATATCCATGGTGACCAATGATCTAGATCATCAAAACATGGATCCACTCTTTAGAATAAGAACCCTGTGTATACCGTTCAAATAAAGCCGTGGGAGGCATCCCAAGTACTCATTTTCATTGAAAACAGTATTTATATAATCTAATATTTCAAATAATAAACTAATCATATTCGCACCTCTCTCTCTCTCTCTCTCTCTCTCTCTCTCTCTCTCTCTCTCTCTCTCTCATTTGATACTCTGCAAAGATGACACTTGATACACAGGCACTCGGAAGTTCTACATGTGGAATATGTTAACTCAGATAAACCAATTAAACAGTTCGGCCAATTGTTGCTAGGTCACAGTACTGAAAAAATCAGATTGGTTGGACAATCGTAACCGCTGATTTGTGGACACATATTTACTGAAATAGGATTATAGGACAATTGGATATTTTCATTTTTGGCCGTCCAATGTCTGTCCTCCAAACCGATAGCTAGGTAATCAAAATAATCATAATCCTTGGTTAACGATATATCTAAACTCAGACCCATAATCTGAACACTTTAATTCAAATTACTTATGCCACATGCAATTTCTACCTGCTTGTGTATCATCCACCGCACTGCCAGAGTATCAAAGTTTTTTTTATCAATATACAAATACAATGGGCGCCTTGACTCAAGAACTGTATATTTTGATCCCTCTCTCTCTCTCTCTCTTTCTCGTTAATATATTGACAATGTCTTGTATGGCGTACTCCTTAGCTACTGGAACAACAAGCGTTTATTAATATGATAATTCTTACTATATATATATATATGTGTGTGTGTGTGTGTGTGTGTGTGTGGGGGGGGGGGGGGGGGGGGGGGGGGGGCGGGGGAAGGTTCTATGCGGTCCAGCTCATGGGAACTTCCCATGAGGTCGAGCTGTGTGGGCCCCATCATGATGCATGGTGACCATCAACACCGTGCATTTGATGAGTCCCCTTTAAATTATGGGATATCCCAAAAATCAGCCGTATACGGAACTCATGTGGGCCATACCATCTAAAATCATGTGAAGACATGCCTAAAATATATAAAAGTACTTGGTGGGGCCCACCTGAAATTTGGATGTGTCTAAAACTTGGTCTGACCCCTCATCCAAGTGGAACACACATAATGGATGGGCTGGATTTGTGAACCACATCTCAGTAGGCCCAAAAAATGATTAAGAATGTTTTAATGGAGAGTAATCCCTCTCAACTTTTGTTTGTGGTGTGGCCCAACAAGTCATGGATTGACTTGATTTTTAAGCCCAAGGCCCACCATGGAATTAATAGTGCATTTGACTGATGGGGTAGATGGTCGACATGCATCACGGTGGGACCCACACAGCTCAACCTCATGGATAGTTCCCTTGAGCTCTCGACCGCATGTGTATATATATATATATATATATATATATATATATATATATATATATATATATATATATATATATATATATATATATATATATATATAAAAGAAATGCTCACATACAACCAGTTGGACCATGAGTTTTGGCCCAATTAGCTGGGCATTTAATGCTAATTAATGTTGAGAGAGAGGGGCATTTGCTTCACATTAGAGGTCTTTTGAAAATGATCTCTAACTACACTGTGCTGTTAATATAAAATCCACCTCGATCATCACGTGTGTCACATCATGTTAAACTTACGGACTGAAAATAAACCTCATTGGTAGCTCGGATGGAACACATAATTAGAAACAGTATGCTAAAAAAGCTCACCCTCCAAAATAATTGTTTGATGAGGCCAACTTGAATCACTTATATATGGATATGATTTTTAAGTCCCTTACCTAGTATTTACTTTCGCATCTAATGGTTGGAGTTGATTTCACATGCTCATGACTGGGTCCAGTAAAAATCAAAGGTGGATATCTCCCCCTCAAATATTCCATTGGGGTGGCTCACCTGAATTATAAATCTACCTTATATTTTCTCTTTAGACCTATGACGAGATTGCACATCTAATGGTCGGCATTAATCTTAAGTACATGATAAGGTGGGTCATATAAAAAATTGAGGTAAGCTTTCTCTTATGCCGTTAATCTTCTTTGTATTCCCCAAGAATATATATATATATATATATATATATATATATATATATATATATATATATATATATATATATGAGATATGCTCACACACAAATAGTTGGACCCTTCATTTTCGTCCAACTAGCTGGGCATTTAATGAACAGTAAATGCTGGTAAAAATTTTCATATAAAAGTTATTTCAATTGATGAAAAAGAGTTTCTTACTTAAGTGGGCCCCACTGTAGTATTATGTAAAATTCACCCGATCATTAGGTGAGCTACCTCAAGTTAGACCTAGTGCAAAACAATCAGCCCCATCCCTGGCTCACATGAACCACATAATTGAAAAATGTGTATGTAGAAAGCTTATCCTCCAATCTCTTTCCCTTGGTGTGATTCACTTTAATTACTTATGTGCCAAATTATTGGTTCAAGGCCTAATTTTTGGTGTGGGAGCTAATGGTTGGAGTGGATTTTATATTCTCATCATGAAAGGGCCGGTAAAAATCAAGGGTGGAAATCTCTCTCAATTGTTTCAATTGGTATGGCCCACTTAAATCATTGATTAGCCTGATTTATTTTTTTTGTCATAGCCTAACATGGGATTACATAGCTAATGACCGAAGTGGATTTCTAAAAAATGTCACGGTGGGGCCCTTAAAATTTAAAGGGTGGGCGTATCTCAAACTATTGTTGGTTCCGAGAAAAATCTTACGTTCCCGACGGGCAAGTGTACGTTTCCGTAAACGTGGGCACATGTGTGTCACATATCTGTGCCGTCCCTCAGTTTTTAAAGATCATTTTAGTGCAAGATCCTAAAAACGAGGCAGATCTAAATCTCAAGTGGACCACGCCACAAAAAAACAGTAAACATTGAACACCCACCATTAAATCATTCCTAGGGCCTACCAGGATGTTTATTTACCACCAACCTATTCATAATGTCACATGGACCTGAATGGATGCCTGGAATGCAGAAATATGAGGACGCGGATTAGATGACCGGAAAGTATAAGTATGAGGACGCGGATTACATAATGGCAGGTTACGTAGCCAGTCCGCTACTGTAGCGATGTCACCAACTTCTGTGGGCCCTACTATGATGTATGTGTTGTATCCGTATTATTCATCCATTTTGAAATATCATTTTAGGGCATGAGCCAAAGAATAAGGAAGATAAATATTTGTAGTGGACCCACTGCAGAAAACAGTGGGGAGAGTGATTTCCACCGTTGAAACTATCCTAAGGCCTACCGTAATGTCTACTTGAAATCCAACTTATTCGAAAGTTAAAAAAGACATGAAATAAGAGGAAAAAACAAATACCTACTTGACCTAAAACTTTTATAACCTTCAAAAGTTTTTAACAGAGGGCGTCACTGTCCCACTGCTTTTTGTGCCCGGGCCTGGTGGAGCTTTGGATTTAACTCATTCTTTGGATATTAGCCTAAAATGATCTCTTTAAGGGGATGGAAGATGTAGATACAAAGCATATGTCATGATAGAACTTAATGACTTCACTCCGGTGGCCTGTCTCACTGCTCAACCTGTCAGTAGCTAATCCGCGCCCCAAATACCGGCTTGATCTAATACTTTTGAAATGGTTAGACGGTTTGTATATGATATTATCGTGGGGCTTGCAAAATTTTTGCAACGTCAATGCACTACGAACTTGATCAACGCCAGAGACAAGAAAATGACCACTGTAGACAAAACCTTTTACCCAGCGGTTTTTATGGCGGAATACAAACTTAAGTTACCAACTTAGACTAGCACGTGCGGACAGCGACTTTGAGGACGAAACTACCCCTCCTTTTTACTGCCGTTGCTTTTCCTCTCCCTCCCTTCTCTCGCTCTATTTTAAAAAAAAAAAAAGGACGAAAACTCCACCGCTACATCTGTTGCTTGGATCGCACCACGCTCTAGCTGGATCCCACCTAGGGGTGTACACGAATCGAGCTAGCTCGGTTAGCTCGCTCTACTCAATCTGAAAAAAGCTCGATTCAGTTCGGTGTTGAGTTCAAGCAAGGTTGAATTGATTTTTTGAGCTCAAAAATGAGTTCGAGCAGGCCAGCTCAACTCGACTCGGATCAAATCTAGCTTGAATCAAACTTGAATCGAACTCGTTCGGTGGCTTGGTTACTTTGTCATTAATGTTGCTTACCAACTGTTTGATAAAATGACTGAACGACATGTGGCTGGTGGCAATGAAGGTTTGGCTAGTGGTAAGGTGGAAAGGAAGGTATGTACATGGAACAAATATTTTTTTTTTTCTTTATTATTATTATTATTTAGAAGGTGTTTGAGAAAATACCTATAAAATCATTGCCTTTGTAGGTAAAACAGTGGGATTTTGAAGTTGCAATTAACGTGTTTGTCGAAATGCCTCAATAGCAAACTCGGTTCGATCTTAGCTCGAACTCAGCCCGAGCTGCTAATTGAACTGGGCTGAGCTGGCCAATCAGGCCCGAGGACCGAGATGAGCCGAGTTCAAGCTGAGGTTAGCCACTGTTCGAGCCGAGTCGAGCTGAGGCTAACTCGACTCGGTTTGACTCGATGTACACCCCAAATCCCACCCTCTCTATTCATCAACATTATCTCGTTTTTCCTGAAAATGTTCCCTCCACAGAAGACAGTACGCATGACAGGTATGATATACATTTACCTAAACGGCGTAATTTTTTTGTGGGCCATTGAAATGCCGAATGAAGCTCCCATCTTGGTTTTTGGTTCATCCAAGCGAAAATCATCCTATGGACATGATGGATTACAAGTAAAACATCATTGTAGGGGCATAAAAAGGTTTCCACGGTGGAAACACTGTTTCCTGTGGTGTGATCCACTTGATATTTCAATATGCCACCATTTTGGGCTAAAACCCTTGCTTTAGATGGAAAAATGGATGAACGTCATGGATAGTCCACATACATTCAAGGTGGGCCCAACTCAATATTTTTAATTTTTTAATTTTTTTAATATTTTACTATTAATTTTTTAAAAAAAGTTTTTTTAGGTTAGCTTGTTAGTACACACCCATGTCAATACACACACTCCATGTTAGCAACCCCCGCTAGGAATCGATACCAGGACCTCAAGTGTTGATATGAGGTATCTCTACTCAGTTTGCCAATTGAGCTATGGATCTGGGTGTGCCCAACTTAGTTAACTCAGCACTATAAGTGCGTACTGAAAATTTTATGAACCGCTCGGTCAATTTCATTAATTGCTCGATCAAATTCACCGAAGAGAATTTCATGTAAATCTCGGTCAATTTCATTAACTGATCGGTCAAATTCAACAAAGCAAATTGTTAGGCTAGGTCAATTACATTTAAAGTTCATTCCAATTCATGTTAGCTTTACCCAATTTCAAGCTTGCCTCGCTCAAATTGATGTTTCCCTTACTCAATTTCTCGATTGCCTCGTTGAATTTTTTCGTTGTCTTACTCAACTCGTAGGTTCCCTCGCTCAATTTCTAGGTTCCCTTGCTCAATCCTCGCTCCAATTTCTACGTCACCTCGCTTGCCTCGCTCAATTTTCAGCTTTCCTCACTCAATTTCTAGCTTCCCTCGCTCAATTCCTAAGTTGCCTCGCTCCAATTTCAATGTTCCCTCGCTCAATTTGTAGCTTCTTCGCTCAATTCGTAGGTTGCCTCGCTCAATTTCTAGGTTCCCTCGTACAATTTGTAGCTTCCCTCGCCTCGCTCAAATCTTAGGTTGCCTTACTGAATTTCTTAGTTCCCTTGTTCAATAACTAGAATTCCTTGCTGAATTTTTACGTTACCTCGCTCAATTCCTAGCTTCTTTCGCTCAATCCCTACGTTGCCTCGCTCAATTTCTAGGTCGCATCGTTCAAATCCTAGGTTCCCTTGCTCAATTTCTAGCTTCCTCGCTAAAAACCCAGGATTCCTCGCTCAATTCCTACGTTGCCTCGCTCAATTTCTAGGTTCCCTCACTCAATTTCTAGGTTCCCTCGCTCAATTTCTAGAATCCTAGGTTGCCTTACTCAAATGCTAGGTTGCCTCGCTCAATTTCTAGCTTCCCTCGCTCAATTCCTAGGTTACCTTGCTGAATTCCTATATTGCCTCACTCAATTCCCAGGTTGCCTCGCTCAATTTCTAGGTTCCCTCGCTCAATTTCTAGCTTTCCTCGCTCAAATCTTAGGTTACCTTGATCAAATCGTAGGTTGCCTCGCTCAATTTCTAGCTTCCCTTGCTCAAATCTTAGGATTCCTATCTCAATTCATACGTTGCCTCGCTCAATTTCTAGGTTACCTTGCTCAATTCCTAGGTTCCTTCGCTCAATTTATATATTGCCTCAATGGATTTCTAGCTTCCCTCGCACAAAAGCAACATAGCAAAAAAATAAATAAATTCAGTTTGCCCGCTCGATTTCTCGTTTGCCCGGCTAAATTGAGCGGGGCAAACTGGAAATTGAGCGGGGCAAACTAGAAATTGAGCAGGGTAAACTGAAATTATTTTTTTTTGCTTTTGTAGGTCCCATCATGATGTATGTCTTATATCCAAATCGTCCATATATGAGCGGGGCAAACTGAAAATTTAGGTTTAAGGTGTAAGTTTAGGTTTAGGGATTTGAAAATTTAGATTTAGGGTGTAAGTTTAGGTTTAGGGATAACAATTTTTGATACACTTTAGCTACGGATTATAACCGTAGCTATAATTGCGTCGATATAATTTTTGAATCTGAGAATGGGTAGGTTATAGGTTTTGGTTTTGATTTTGATTTAGGTTATAGGTTATAGGTTTAGGTTAAGGTTATAGGTTTTTGGATTTGAGAATGGGTTCAGGTTTAGGTTATAGGTTTCGGTTTAAGTTATAGGTTTTTGAATTTGAAAATGGGTTCGGGTTTAGGTTATGGGTTTTGGGATTTGAGAATGGGTTTGGGTTTTGGTTATAGGTTTTGGTTTTGGTTTAGGTTTAGGTTATAGGTTTTTGGATTTGAGAATGGGTTATGGTTTAAGTTTAGGAAATCGGGTTCAGGTTCGGGATTGGGTTTAAGTTTAGGTTTTTAAGTTTAGGTTTACATTTATGTTAGGGAGTTAAGATTAGAATTAGGTGTAGGTTTCACTTTAGGAAATTGAGTTTAGATTATAGGTTTAGGAAAAGGTTAGGTTTAGGTTATAGGTTTTGGGATTTGGGAATAGTTTTAAGTTATAAGTATAGGTTTAGGTTAGGTTATAGGTTAAGGTTTAGGGATAGGTTATAGGTTTTGGTATTCGAGAATGGGTTCAGGTTTAGGTTTTAGGTTTTGGTTTTGGTTTAGGTTATAGGTTATAGGTTTAGGATAAGGTTTAGGTTTAGGTTTAGGTTATAGGTTTTGGGATTTGAGAATGGGTTTGGGTTAGGTCATAAGTTTTAATTTTAGTTTAGGTTATAGGTTTAGGTCAATTTCATGTTTGTCCTGCTCAATTTGTAGTTTACCCCGCTCAATTTCCAGTTTGCCCCGCTCAATTTCCAGTTTGCCCCGCTCAATTGAGCGGGGCAAATTAGAAATTGAGCAAGGCAAACTGAAAATTGAGCAGGGCAAACTAGAAATTGAACAAGGCAAACTGAAAATTGAGCGGGGCAAACTGAAAATTGAGCAGGGCAAACTGAAAATTGAGCGAAGCAAACTAGAAATTGAGCGGGGCAAACTGAAAATTGAGCAGGACAAACTAGAAATTGAGCGGCGCAAACTGGAAATTGAGTGGGGTAAACTGGAAATTGAGCGGAGAAAACTAGAAATTGAGCGGGGCAAACTGAAAATTGAGCAGGGCAAACTGAAAATTAAGCGGGGCAAACTAGAAATTGAGTGGGGCAAACTGAAAATTGAGCGGGACAAACTAGAAATTGAGCGGGGCAAACTAGAAATTGAGCTGGGTAAACTGGAAATTGAGCGGGGCAAACTGGAAATTGAGCGAGGTAAACTGAAAATTGAGCTGGGCAAACTGAAAATTGAGCGGGGCAAACTGGAAATTGAGCGGGGCAAACTGAAATTTTATTATTATTTTTTTTGCTATGTTACTTTTGTGGGTTCCATCATGATGTATGTGTTATATCCAAACCATCCATATATTTTACGAGCTCATATTAAGGCTTGAGACGAAAAATAAGATAGATCTAACTATCAAGTGGACCACACTGTAAAAGGCAATGGGAAATTGAACGTCTACCATTGAAACCCTTTTAGGGGTTACAGAAGTTTTGGATCATTATGAAATTTTTTTCCTCTTCATCCAGGTCTTTTTGACCCTATGAATGAACTTAGACGAGGAGGATTTCTCACAAACATCACAGTGGGCCCCCTAAAGGTTTCTAATGGTTGACGTTCATTCAACACTATTTCCTGTAATGTGGTACACTTGAGAACTGGATATATCTCATTTTTGGTCTCATACCATAAAATGATCTGAAAAAATATATGAATTGAGCGAGACAGCCTACGAATTGTGCGAGGGAAGCTAGAAATCCAGTAGACAATATATAAATTGAGCGAAGGAACCTAGGAATTGAGCGAGACAACCTAGCAAATTGAGCGAAGGAACCTAGGAATTGATCGAATGGACTTCATTTTTTGTTTGTTTTTGTAAATTTCTTAAAAATGTCATTTTCATTTCCCTCATTTCCTGAAAAATGCCCCCTTTTAGTTTCCTTGCCTAGACTGGCAACAAATTTTCCATGAATATAGATTTGTAAATGAATATAAATTTTCCTTGCCTAAACCTATAACCTTAACCTAAACCTAAAACCTAAACCTAAACCTAAACCTAAACCTAAACCTAAAACCTAAATGTATTCTGAAATCCTTAAACCTAAACCTACACCTAATCCTAATCTCAACTCCTTAACCTAAACCTAAACTTGAAAACCCAAACTAAATCCGATCTCAAACCTGAACCCGATTCCCTAAACCTAAACCTTAACCTATTCTCAATTTCCTAAAGCTTTAACTTATAACCTAGAACCTATAACGTAAACCTAAACCTAAACCTAAACCTAAACCAAAACATATAACCAAATTTTTAGTTTGTCCCGCTCAATTTTCAGTTTGCCCCGCTCAATTTTTAGTTTGCCCAGCTTAATTTTCAGTTTGCCCCGCTCATATATGGACGGTTTGGATATAACACATACATCATAATGGGACCCACGAAAGAAAAAAAAAATTCAATTTGCCCCGCTCAATTTATAATTGAGCGGGGCAAACTGAAAATTGAGCGGGGCAAACTAGAAATTGAGCGAGGCAAACTGAATTTTTTTTTTTTTTTTTTTTACTATGTTAGCTTTGTGGGTCCCATCATGATGTATGTGTTATATCCAAACCGTCCATATATTTTACGAGCTCGTATTAAGGCTTGAGACGAAAAATAAGATAGATCTAACTATCAAGTGGACCACACTGTAAAAGGCAATAGGAAATTGAACGTCTACCATTGAAACCCTTTTAGGGGTTACAGAAGTTTTGGATCATTATGAAATTTTTTTCCCTCTTCATCCAGGTCTTTTTGACCCTATGAATGAATTAGACGAGGAGGATTTCTCATAAACATCACAGTGAGCCCCCTAAAGGTTTCTAATGGTTGACGCTCATTCAACACTATTTCCTGTAATATGGTACACTTGAGAACTGGATATATCTCATTTTTGGTCTCATACCATAAAATGATCTGGAAAAATATATGAATTGATCGAGACAGCCTAGGAATTGTGCGAGGGAAGCTAGAAATCCAGTGAGGCAATATATAAATTGAGCGAAGGAACCTAGGAATTGAGCGAGACAACCTAGCAATTGAGTGATGCAACGTAGAAATTTAGCGAGGCAACTTAGGATTTGAGCGAGGTTCCCTGGCTCAATTTCAACGTAGCCTAAACCTCGCTCAATTTCTAAGTTCCCTCGCTCAATTTCTAGCTCTCCTCGCTCAAATCTTAAGTTGTCTCGCTCAATTTCTAGATTCCCTTGTTGAACTCCTATGTTACCTTACTCGATTTCTAGCTTCCCTCACTCAATTCATACCTTGTCCTGCTCAATTTCATATTTGCCTCGCTCAATCACTCAATTTCATATTTGCCTCGCTCAATTTTTAGTTTGACCATGAAGTGATTGAAATTGATCGTGAAGTGAATGAAATGTATTTTCGACCATTGACCTGATGGAATTTTGGAAAATAACTAGGTTGGTTGGCTAAAATAGCTTCTCCTACTCCAAAATCATATGTGGTATGTCAAGTAACTAATTTTAGTTTAGAAGATATTCTTGTTAAATGAATAAAGAAAGAAATGAAAAAAAAAAGAGAAAATTTTATACACACACACACATACACACACACACACATATTTATAAAAACATGTATTAAAGAAAAATGTAGGTACAATAAAGTTCTCCATGTAAAAAATAAAAAGAAAAAAGAAAAAAGAAAAAAGAAAAAAAAGTGCATGGCATTGCGATTATGGCTACGGATTATGGCTATGGTTATAATCCGTAGCCATAGGCCAGTCGACCGGGTTGACCCGGTCGACCCCAACTTGCTGTCTTCTTTTTCAAAATTTTATTTTTTTTTTCCCTTTTCCAGTTGTAATTCCCACTGATTTTTGTGCGTCCCATTATGAGGTGTATGTTATATCCAAACCGTCCATCTATTCGGTAAACTCGTATTAACGCTTGAGATGAAAAATAAGACAGATCTAGCTATCAAGTGGACCACACAGTAAAAGGTAATGGGGAATTGAATGTCTACCATTGAAACCCTTTTAGGGGTTGCAGAAGTTTTGGATCATAATGGAATTTTTTTTTCCTCTTCATCCAGGCCTTTGTGACCTTATGAATAGATTGGATGGAAAATAAATGTTACGATGGGCCTTACAAAAATCTTTAACGGTGAAAATCAATTTTCCCGCTGCTCTTTGTGGTGTGGTCCATTGATTTATGGATATGATTTATTTTTTTTGGATAATGCTCCGAAATGATTTTGAAATATGGATGAACGCTGTGGATAAGAGAAATACATAGCTGTGGGGCCTTGTAACTTTGATCTCTCCTAAGCCGTTCGTACAACTCTCAGTTGGAGGAGCGTCAGCTCTCGTCTTCGCAGTGAAAAGGATGGGTAGTTTCGTCCTCAAAGCCGCTGTCCGCACGTGATAGTCTAAGTTGGTAACTTAAGTTTGTATTCGGCGATAAAAACCGCTGGGTAAAAGGTTTTGCCTACAGTGGTCATTTTCTCTTATTTTGAGAGCAGATGAAGTGTCTTTGAGACCTCACCCAACATGGTGAGCCCTTGACAGTGGGGACCACCTAGATGCATGTATTGTATATCCATGTGGTGTATCCATTTTAACAGATACTTTGGGGCATGAATCCAAAAATCAAGTAGAGAAAAATCTCAGAGTGGTCCATAAGAGTTTCACTAGCATGTGTCATTATCATCTCTGCTTCCTGTGATGTGGTCCACTTAAGCTTTGTATTTTCTTAATTTTTAGGCATATACCCTAAAATAATATGAAAAAATAAATAGACAATGTGGATAAAACTCATACACCACAACGGCCCCTCTGAGCCCCTGCACATTCCTAATTGTGGATGAGCGGGGGTTTAGTAGTCCATAGGTGTTAAGTTTTTGTAGACATTGAGCCTGATATTAAAAGAGAGTGCAATACATGAGGAAAGAAAGCAAAAAAAGAAGACGATTACTTCAAAAGAAAATGGTATAACTGGAGAAGTTATACGTGTGTGATTCATTCATGAGATGCACAGCATATGTAACAAATTCGGTCAGTTAATTAGATACAGTTCCTGATAAGCATGTGAAGGAGATAAAATATTATGTTTTTGTAATTAATAGCTAACTATTCTTTTACCAGAAAAGTGGGCGGTTAGAAATCTATTCCAACAACTTAGATTCAGCTTGTATACGTGTCTCTAATAATAAAGATCATTTACTAATTTTTGATAGATAAAATTAAATTAGTAAGCCTAATTTGATAAACCAACTAGATCTAAGATATGTAGTTCTATCATATGGATATAAAATTGGGTGTCACATAAACTCCCACAAGTGGACATTATATGTGAATAAAAAAGATATTCTTAGCATTTAATGCACAGCTAGTTGTAACAATTTAAATGGTCCAATTAGTTGTGTGTGAGCATTACTCCGTGTGTGTGTGTGTGTGTATATATATATTGTGAGAGAGAGTTGGATGACTTTAGTGTTTAGTGAAGGATGAAATGGATCACTAGGCACAAAGGAGGGCTGTCAAACTGCATGGTGAGGCCCATCTGATGAGAGGTCTGGATCTCTCATACGTGCGCCACATCAGCTGCTCTGAACCATGACCGCAACGAAATGAGTGCACATGGTAGAGCTCCTCTTCTGTCGGAGTGTCTTGAATAACCCAATTAAAAATTGGACCACAGGTCCTAGTGGTCCATTTCTATTAAAATCTAAGAGGTGCAGCCCACCTTGTAAAGTTGCATGTGGAGAGATATTTTATTCTGAGAAACACTTTGATACCGTGGCAGAGTGTGACTGACATATTCCGATTAAATTATGGGGGCCAATTTAGACGTATCATGACCTAAAACTTAATTTATTTGATCATCTAAATATTAAATTGTTTTTTATTTTTTATTTTTATTTATTTATTTATTTTATTTAGAGTTGGCTTGTCAGTAAACACCCATGTTAGTACACACACTCCATGTTAGCCACCCCCACTAGGGATCGATACCATGACCTCAAGTGTTGGATATCACGGGACAACTGCCAATGAAAATATTCAAATCTTGTAATTTGAGAAAACGGGATCCATGGATAAAAGGTTTATAAGAATTCTATAAAATGGGTCTTATTGGTCAACGGTCTGAATTGTCTTAAGGGTTGAAAAATGTGATTGGGTACACAAGTGGACCACGCTCATTTGTGATACATGCAAAATCATGTAAAGGGTGGTATGCTACAACAGTGATACACAGAGTATTTTAGTTGAACCCGTATTGCTAAATTCTTGTGGACCTTTAAGGAGAGAAATTTTGATGGGTTCAAACTCCTCAACTTTCTAAAATTATAAGAACAAGGCTACTTTCCAGTCCAACATATCAATCGGAAGTGAAAGATTTATCTTAGGGCTCTTATAAGGGTGTGAGGAGAGGAAGAATGACATTAAGCCTATAACGATGACATCTAAATAAAATATATTATTTCATTCATCTAATCCTCATACTTAATGTAAAAAAATATACTTTTACAATTTCACATAAAGTTTAATAAAATTATGATTGTTCAACCAACTTAATTTAATTCATTAACTTAAATAAAATAAGTCTTATAATTCAGCCTATTTAATTTGGGTCAATATGTCATATATATCATTTTTAGTGCTTATGTGCCAAACATGATACTGATGCTGATTAGGTACTTTCTTTATTCGTACCGACATAGCATGATATACTGAGATTTAATTAAATGGCAGGCTGCTATTAGTAATGTTTTAAATATTTTTTAATGGGCTTTATCTTTTACAAGTGGCTTATTATCCAATCAAATCTGGTCAGATCTACTAAACCCGCGTCTGCCTACCAGGCGGCTAAAGTATCAACTGACTAGCTCCCTTTTAGAAAAGATGGTGTAAGCACTGGGTGCACAAAGAGTCAATGCGCACATATCTTCAACCGTCAAAATATTACAGCTGAGTATTGAGTATGAACGCATGTTGAAATTAAATAGACTGCATCCCCTACATGACTAGGACTTCTGAAAAGTTGCATTTGGAAATGCCAGTAGGATTCCCACTGACCGCGTTAAATGGTTCCACGCGCCATGGAAAGTGTGCATGGTGCGCACTAAAGGGCCGCCCAATGATGGGGTTATTTGATACTATGGCTGCCTACCACGCTTGATACGCAGCACATAAAAATGGCACACAGCATATATTAACTCAAGTTAAACTGACTAAATAGAGAATATTGAATTTTGTTCAGCTGTGACTGTCTTCAACAGTCTGATAGTCAGATAATCAAATAAGTGAATTTTACGTCTACGCTGGTACCATAATTTAGATGATTTAGTTTACATTACTTATATGTCATGTATGTAATTTCTAAGTGCCTGTGTATCATCCATCGTACACTTTCATAGCATCAAATTTTATACCTTGTGGCCGGTTATTTGATACTCTGGATGCATGTGAAGCTTGATACACAGACACTTATAATTGGTAAGTGTGAGCGTGTGCATATAATAATAATAATAATGAAATATATATATATATATATATATATATAAACAAATTAAATGGATTAGTTTGTGAAGCCCAATGTTTCCTCCTTAAATTCCAAAAATTAGATTGGCTGACAATTCTAGCAGTTTATCCGTACGCGGACGCTTTCTTGTTGAAATAAGACCAATGGTATTTTTTATCTTAACCGTCCATCACCCTGATAGTCAGATCAAAGGAGATTAATTTAGTTCATGATACATCTAATCTGGTACACATAATGCGTACGGTTTGATTTGAATTATTCCTGTTACGTATATAATTTTTAGCAATTTTTAAGCGCCTGAGCATCATCCATCTCAGGAAGCTGATTGCCGGTGCCCACGGCTGTGTGGGGCCCACAAAGATGTCCATGACAAATCCACTCCGTCCATCTGTTTTGAAAGTCGACAGTAAGACACGATTCTAAAAAAACAGGCATATACAAAACTCATATGGGTCATACCACACGAAACAGTGGGGATTGAACGCATGGGGTGACAGAAGTTTTGTATCAGGCTGATATTTATTCTTATAGTTTATCTGAGTGCAGTAATAACTCGATGGAAGTTTGGATGCCAAATAAGCATCATGGTCAGCTCGAGTAAGGCTTCATCGGTGGATGTTTCTGTTCTCACTATTTCATTGGTGTGGCCCACCTGAGTTTTGAATCTGCCTGATTTTCAAAACCGTACTATTTTGTTCTTTCAAAACAAATGGACGGAGTAGATTTGTCATGGACATCTCTGTGGGCTCCACACAACCCCGGGCGCAGATATTATATCTGTGCCCATGGTCACGGGCAATCCGCTTCCTCCATCGCACTCCGCCAGCGAAATTCTACGTGGAAGGGGGTGGATCTGTCAAGTGTCAGAACGAGAAGATATACGCTAAGAAATTGTACACGTGTCATGAAAATAAGCAAAGGATAAACCGTTCAAATAATCCCTATTTAGGGGATGGAAAACCAAAATTTATGCTGGTTTGATTTTCCAAACGGGTGGTTGGAGAACATTTAATGGACGTTGAAATGGAAATGTCCTACGGTCCCAATTCAACGAATCTATATCGGCCTAATGAGCTTTTTGGAATCTCTCAATGACGCAGGGATGAACGTGATGAGGTCGATCACCGTCTTCCTCAAGGATAACTACTCCGAATCCACGGAGCTTCTCTGGACTCCTCACAGAGACTTCTCGAATCCACGAGGAAAGAAAGCAGGAAGATAGAAATAAATTTTAATAAATTTGAAATTAATTGATGATTTTTTAAAAACGAGTTTACACCCCTTTAAATAAGGGAACCAAGCAACATGAAAGAAATCAGACTCATACTACAACTAAAACTCCTAGAATTCGCAACTTACTATAAATAGTAAACTTACTATTTATAGACGGTCACGATGTCTACTAGTGCGCAAGGTTTTCGGCCAAAAATAGTAAGTGTCCTATTTGGCTTCAACAAACCGTTCTCCTAATTATCCTAAGCACTTTTCATGTTGGACACAACTCCTAAAGCCCAACGGATGAAAAACTATAAGCAAATTAAAACTTACTATAAATAGTAAAAACGAAATTAAAACGGGAAAAGGACCGTCGATCAGGGGGTTTCTCGCAAATCCGGGCTGCGCAACCTAGCGTAGCGGGGTTGGTTGGCTAAAGTAGCTTGTTCTACCCCAAAATCATATATTTTACGTCGGATGACTCATTCCGGATTGTGAGATACGCCCGATCTAAGGTCCGATGGTCCGAATCACTTCTGTCGCCGACCGTGCCTTTTCTGATCCATCTTAGCCACGAAATTGTCCGTGACCCGCTCTACATCAGTCCCCTCCACTTGAAAAGAACTCGTCCTCGAGTTCTCCTCCTGCGCTGGTTCATGATACTCGGTCAGGTCCGCAACGTTGAAAGTCCGTGAGATCGCCATGTCATCTGGAAGATCAATAACATAAGCATTGTTATTGATCTTTCGGATGATCGGTACCGGTCCAATCTTCTTATTCTTCAGCTTGTTGTACATCCCGGTCGGAAATCTTTCTTTTCGTAAATGGACCATTACCTGGTCGCCCACCTCGAACACCTTTTGTCGACGATGCTTGTCCGCTTGTTCCTTATACTTTTCGTTCGAGGCATGTAGCTTAGTCTGCACCTCCGCATGAATACCCATGATCCTGTCTGCCATATGTTTTGCTGCAATACTCATGCCTGGGAGCTTGGGCAGAGGGACCAAGTCTAGTGTGTGGCGAGGTACTCGTCCGTAAATAACCTGGAACGGAGATTTCCCTGTCGAGCGGTTCACCATGTTGTTGAATGCAAACTCCGCTTGAGATAAGGCCAAATCCCACTGCTTCGGTTTCTCTCCTGAAATACATCAAAGGAGGTTTCCCAAAGTGCGATTCACAACTTCGGTCTGCCCATCAGTCTGTGGGTGGTAAGCACTGCTGAATTGAAGTCGTGTATTGAATCGAGCCCACAAAGTCCGCCAAAAGTGGCTAATGAACTTCGTGTCACGATCAGAAGTAATGGTCTTAGGGACCCCGTGTAGCCGTACGACCTCCCTGAAGAATAAATTCGACACATGTGTTGCATCAAGGGTCTTCTTGCATGGGATAAAGTGCGCCATCTTGGAGAAACGATCTACCACTACGAACACCGAATCCATGCCGCGTTGTGTTCGTGGAAGACCAAGTACGAAGTCCATTGATAAATCCTCCCAAGGACCGTCAGGCACAGGTAACGGGGTGTAGAGGCCCGTATTCTGAGATTGTCCCTTGGAGGTCTGACAAGTATGACAACGTTGTACGGCTCTTCCCACATCACGTACTAATTGCGGCCAGTAATACCGCTCTTCCACAAGAGCTCGCGTCTTGTCTCGCCCAAGGTGTCCACCGAGGCCACCTCCATGTAGTTCCTGAATAATCTGCTCCCTTAGAGAACTTTGGGGGATGCACAATCGATTTCCTTTGAAGAGAAAACCATCCTGTATATGAAAGTCACTGGGGTGACCTTTTTGGCACTTCAACCAGGAATCTTTGAAGTCTTCATCCTCGGCATATAGCTCCTTGAGACAGTCAAAGCCGACCACCTCATTGCTCACCGTAGCAAGTAGTGATGCACGACGGCTAAGTGCATCAGCCACCTTATTCTGCTGACCTGACTTATGCTTCAGAACAAACGTAAATTCCTGTAAAAACGCAACCCATCTAGCATGCACACGATTCACGTTTGTCTGACTATTAATAAACTTTAATGCCTGATGGTCGGTGTACAGAACAAACTCCCTCTGAATCAGATAATGCCGCCAATGTCGCAGCGCCTGAACAACTGCGTACAACTCAAGCTCGTAAGTCGACCACTTCTTGCGGGCTTCACTGAGCTTCTCGCTATAGAAGGCTATCGGCCTGCCTTCCTGTGATAATACTCCTCCTATTCCGACATATGAAGCGTCACACTCCACCTCAAATAATTTATCAAAATTAGGAAGCACCAAGATCGGTGTTGTAAACAAACGATGCTTGATCTCATGAAAGCTCTTACCAGCTTTATCGGTCCACTGGAACGGCCCTTTTTTCATGCAGTCCGTTATTGGCGCGACTATGGTGCTAAAATCTCGCACAAATCGACGATAGAAAGTCGCCAATCCGTGAAAACTCCTCACCTCATGAATGTTTGTCGGGATCGGCCATTCCCTAATAGCTCGCACCTTTTCATCGTCCACCCGAATTCCTGTGGACGTTACAACAAATCTTAAAAACAATAGGCTGTTAGTTAAAAAACTACACTTTTTCAAGTTGAGGTACAACTTGTTATCTTGTAGGACCTGCAGCACCTGCCTGAGATGTTTCTTATGCTCCGCCTCATCCTGGCTATATATCAATATGTCATCAAAATATACTACCACAAATCGGCCAGTGAACGGTTTTAGAACTTTATTCATCAAACGCATAAAAGTACTTGGTGCGTTCGATAGGCCGAAAGGCATGACTAGCCACTCATATAACCCTTCCTTTGTCTTGAATGCCGTTTTCCATTCATCGCCGGGTCGAATACGAATCTGATGGTACCCACTCTTTAGATCGAGTTTAGAGAACACTTTAGCCCCCTCTAACATATCGAGCATGTCGTCCAACCGTGGTATTGGAAACCGATATTTAATAGTAATTTTGTTAATTGCTCGGCTGTCGACACACATGCGCCAGCTTCCATCTTTTTTTGGCGTTAATAATGCTGGTACAGCACATGGGCTCATGCTCTCTCTCAATAGACCCTTACGGATCAATTCCTCCACTTGCCCCTGAAGTATCTCACACTCCTTCGGACTCATCCGATAATGAGGGCGATTGGGCAGACTAGCCCCAGGGACGAGGTCTATGTGATGTTGGATGTCTCTCATGGGGGGCAATCCATCAGGTAAATCTTCAGGCCAGACTTCTTTGAATTCGTTTAGTAATAGTCTTAAGCTTGGAGGGATGTTTGAGGGTTCCTCCTTCTCGCCCTTCACCACTACGGCATATACCTCGCCGGTTTCCTTGGACTCCTCTATGAAATCCCGAATGGTCAAGAGAGAACTCCCCTCCACTTTAGAGGCTTCAGGGTGGTTCTCTGGTGCCATAGGGGCAAGGATTATTTTTCGACTATCCTTGACGAATATGTAGACATTGTCTCGCCCCCGATGGGTCGCATCACGGTCTGACTGCCAGGGTCGACCGAGTAGCATATGGCAGGCTTCCATGTCAACCACGTCACAAAGTATCTGATCCTTATAATGTTTACCAATTGAAAACAAGATAGTGCATTGTTCAGTTACCTTGGTCTCGTTCACTTTTTTTATCCAGCCAATTGAGTACGGGGAAGGATGTTTAGTCGTTGGTAGCTGCAACTTATCCACCATCACTCTTGAAACGATGTTCTCGCTACTACCACTGTCTATGATCACATCACAGACCTTTTCGCTGACAGTGCACCGAGTACGAAATATATTGTGCCGCTGTGGATGTAATTCCTTTCGTGGGGTATACAGTAGTCGCCTCACAATGAGAGATTCGCCACGATCTTCGCCTGTCACTTCATCGCCACCTGCTATTTCTTCAGTGGTTTGTTCATATTCATCAAAGCCATGATCCTCTTCCACGGCCTCATCTTCAGTGCCCCCTTCGTTTATAGTCAAGTGCGCTGCCGGACGTTGAGGACAAGTGTTTGATAAGTGGCCTGGTTGGCCACAGCGGTAACAATTGTTCGACCTTGGCCGAGCATAAGGATTCAGAATCCTACTCGGGCCCGCTGTTGTGGGTGCTGCCCGTTGAGGTCTGGATGGTCCGCTCCCCGTTTCACGGTTCCCGGGTGGAGGAGGTTGAGGACGTTCTCCTACCGGATCTTTTCCTCGAGCCAGCACTGGATCCTGTGTGGGACCTGTCATAGGGGGTCGATTTGAAGGATAGGGACGAGCAGGAGCTCTTGCAAGCTGTGTTTCTGCCCTTCCTGCCAATTGAACTGCTTCATCTACTGTCCCGACTGGGTACATCTGAACTTGATCCTGAATTACCGGTCGTAACCCACCTATAAATCGTGCCACTTTCTGTGACTCAGATTCTGACAAATCGTTTCGTGTAGCCAACCGCTGGAATTCTTCAGTATAATCTGTAACAGTTCGATTTCCTTGTCGACAATTCTGGTATTGCTGGAATAATATCTACTCATAATCACTAGGGAGAAATCGTGAACGAAGAAGACGTCTCATTCGAGGCCATGATGCAATGGGCGCCTTGTTTTGGCGGGCTCGTGAGAGTTGCAATTGTTCCCACCATGCAGAAGCACCAGATTTTAATTTAAACGCTACCAACTTCACCCTTTTATGGTCTGGCACATCCATATAATTGAAATATTTCTCTACTTCGGCTAGCCAATCGAGAAAATCTTCGATACGTAATAAACCGTTAAAACTAGGAAGTTCAGCCTTACCTCGATAGTCTCTTTCAGCACGATCTAGACGATCGCCTCCATGGATTGGTCGTCGATCAAAACCCTCATTAATGTCCTCATCGCTGGAACTAGAATCATCTGGTGTAGCCCTACGATTTACCGCTGGAAGTGCTCTGCGATAATCAGGGTCACGTCGTACAGCAACCACGGGTGGTGGAGCGACCATAGGTGGTGGAGCACCGCCTAGGGCTCGGGGCGGAAGTAGCGCATCCGCAAGACGGTCGAGGGTTGCCTGCAGCCCTTGCATGGTCAACTGACTCTCCCGATGGAAAGCTTCCATTCTTTCCGAAAGATAACGAATCTCTGGATCATCGTCCACAGGATTTTGATTCATACCTTCGTTGTTTGCCATCGGCCCGAGGGAAAACCTCGCTCTGATACCAAATTGACGCAGGGATGAACGTGACGAGGTCGATCACCGTCTTCCTCAAGGATAACTACTCCGAATCCACGGAGCTTCTTTGGACTCCTCACAGAGACTTCTCGAATCCACGAGGAAAGAAAGCAGGAAGATAGAAATAAATTCTAATAAATTCGAAATTAATTGATAATTTTTTAAAAACGAGTTTACACCCCTTTAAATAAGGGAACCAAGCAACATGAAAGAAATCAGACTCATACTACAACTAAAACTCCTAGAATTCGCAACTTACTATTTATAGACGGTCACGATGTCTACTAGTGCGCAAGGTTTTCGGCCAAAAATAGTAAGTGTCCTATTTGGCTTCAACAAACCGTTCTCCTAATTATCCCAAGCACTTTTCATGTTGGACACAACTCCTAAAGCCCAACGGATGAAAAGTTATACTCAAACTAAAACTTACTATTTATAGTAAAAACAAAATTAAAACGAGGAAACGACCGTCGATCAGGGGGTTTTTCGCAAATCCGGGCTGCGCAACCCGGCGTAGCGGGTTGGTTGGCTAAAGTAGCTTGTTCTACCCCAAAATCATATATTTTACGTCGGATGACTCATTCCGGATTGTGAGATACGCCCGATCTAAAGTCCGATGGTCCGGATCACTTCTGTCGCCGACCGTGCCTTTTCTGATCCATCTTAGCCATGAAATTGTCCGCGACCCGCTCTACATCACTCAACCAATGTGATTTTGAGCCGATGACCTTTCTATGGTATAATTTGAGTTAATGTACGACACATATGGAATACCTGACCGCCTGTGTATCAACTTCAGACTGCCGAGAATCAAGTAATTCTTTTTTATTTTTTTTTTTAAACAATAATTAATGGTCACCTCGCACATAATTCATCTGATCGTCATGGTCCATATCTGAAGGATAATACCAGTTCTTTTAAGAAAATGACAATGGCATCCTCTTATTGTTATTATTATTATTTAATGCATACATCTTTTTTTAATGGGCAATGTTACTATGAGGTCGACCTCATGGGAACTTCCCATGAGGTCGAGCTTTGTGGGGCCCACTGTAATGTAGGACCAACATCTACCCATTAGTCAGATGCACCATTCCACAGTAGGTCACAGCCTTAAAAATCAAGTCAATCCATGACTTGGGTCGACCACATCACATACACTTGAGAGGAGTTACCCTCCCGTTAAAACATTCATAATAATTTATTGGGACCACCGAAATGTGGTTCACAAATCCAGACCATCCATCGTATGTGTGTCTAACTTATATGACGTTCAGACCAAGTTTCAACTGCATCCAAAACTTAGGTGGGATCCATAAAGTATTTTTATATGTTTTATGATGTCTTCACATGGTTTTAGATATTATGGCCCACCTGAGTTCCTTATACAGCGTATTTTTGGCATATCCCATAACCTAAAGGGGACCTGATGTAGAGCGGGTCGCGGACAATTTCATGGCTAAGATGGATCAGAAAAGGCACGGTCGGCGACAGAAGTGATCCGGACCATCAGACCTTAGATCGGGCGTATCTCACAATCCGGAATGAGTTATCCGACGTAAAATATATGATTTTGGGGTAGAACGAGCTACTTTAGCCAACCAACCCCGCTACGCCGGGTTGCGCAGCCCGGATTTGCGAAAAACCCCCTGATCGACGGTCGTTTCCTCGTTTTAATTTTGTTTTTACTATAAATAGTAAGTTTTAGTTTGAGTATAACTTTTCATCCGTTGGGCTTTAGGAGTTGTGTCCAACATGAAAAGTGCTTAGGATAATTAGGAGAACGGTTTGTTGAAGCCAAATAGGACACTTACTATTTTTGGCCGAAAACCTTGCGCACTAGGAGACATCGTGGCCGTCTATAAATAGTAAGTTTACTATTTATAGTAAGTTGCGAATTCTAGGAGTTTTAGTTGTAGTATGAGTCTGATTTCTTTCATGTTGCTTGGTTCCCTTATTTAAAGGGGTGTAAACTCGTTTTTAATTATTAATCCATCAATTTCGAATTTATTAGAATTACTTCTATTTTCCTGTTTTCTTTCCTCGTGGATTCGAGAAGTCTCTGTGAGGAGTCCAGAGAAGCTCCGTGGATTCGGAGTAGTTATCCTTGAGGAAGACGGTGATCGACCTCATCACGTTCATCCCTGCGTCAATTTGGTATCAGAGCGAGGTTTTTCCTCAGGCCGATGGCAAACAACGAAGGTATGAATCAAAATCCTGTGGACGATGATCCAGGGATTCGTTATCTTTCGGAAAGAATGGAAGCTTTCCATCGGGAGAGTCAGTTGACCATGCAAGGGCTGCAGGCAACCCTCGACCGTCTTGCGGATGCGCTACTTCCGCCCCGAGCCCTAGGCGGTGCTCCACCACCTATGGTCGCGCCACCACCCGTGGTTGCTGTACGACGTGACCCTGATTATCGCAGAGCACTACCAGCGGTAAATCGTAGGGCTACACCAGATGATTCTAGTTCCAGCGACGAGGACATTAATGAGGGTTTTGATCGACGACCAGTCCATGGAGGCGATCGTCTAGATCGTGTTGAAAGAGACTATCGAGGTAAGGCTGAACTTCCTAGTTTTAACGGTTTATTACGTATCGAAGATTTTCTCGATTGGCTAGCCGAAGTAGAGAGATATTTCGATTATATGGATGTGCCAGACCATAAAAGGGTGAAGTTGGTAGCGTTTAAATTGAAATCTGGTGCTTCTGCATGGTGGGAACAATTGCAACTCTCACGAGCCCGCCAAAACAAGGCGCCCATCGCATCATGGCCTCGGATGAGACGTCTTCTTCGTTCACGATTTCTCCCCAGTGATTATGAGCAGATATTATTCCAGCAATACCAGAATTGCCGACAAGGAAATCGAACTGTTGCAGATTACACTGAAGAATTCCAGCGGTTGGCTACACGAAACGATTTGTCAGAATCTGAGTCACAGAAAGTAGCAAGATTTATAGGTGGGTTGCGACCGGTAATTCAGGATCGAGTTCAGATGTACCCAGTCGGGACCGTAGATGAAGCAGTTCAATTGGCAGGAAGGGCAGAAACGCAGCTTGCAAGAGCTCCTGCTCGTCCCTATCCTTCAAATCGACCCCCTATGACAGGTCCCACACAGGATCCAGTGCTGGCTCGAGGAAAAGATCCGGTAGGAGAACGTCCTCAACCTCTTCCACCCGCGAACCGTGATACGGGGAGCGGACCATCCAGACCTCAACGGGCAGCACCCACAACAGCGGGCCCTAGTAGGATTCCGAATCCTTATGCTCGGCCAAGGCCGAACAATTGTTACCGCTGTGGCCAACCAGGCCACTTATCAAACACTTATCCTCAACGTCCGGCAGCGCACTTGACTATAAACGAAGGGGGCACTGAAGATGAGACCGTGGAAGAGGATCATGGCTTTGATGAATATGAACAAACCACTGAAGAAATAGCAGGTGGCGATGAAGTGACAGGCGAAGATCGTGGCGAATCTCTCGTTGTGAGGCGACTACTGTATACCCCACGAAAGGAATTACATCCACAGCGGCACAATATATTTCGTACTCGGTGCACTGTCAGCGGAAAAGTCTGTGATGTGATCATAGACAGTGGTAGCAGCGAGAACATCATCTCAAGAGTGATGGTGGATAAGTTGCAGCTACCAACGACGAAACATCCTTCCCCGTACTCAATAGGCTGGATAAAAAAAGTGAACGAGACCAAGGTAACTGAACAATGCAGTATCTCGTTTTCAATTGGTAAACATTATAAGGATCAGATACTTTGTGACGTGGTTGACATGGAAGCCTGCCATATGCTACTCGGTCGACCCTAGCAGTCGGACCGTGATGCGACCCATCGGGGGCGAGACAATGTCTACATATTCGTCAAGGATAGTCGAAAAATAATCCTTGCCCCTATGGCACCAGAGAATCACCCTAAAGCCTCTAAAGTGGAGGGGAGTTCTCTCTTGACCATTCGGGATTTCATAGAGGAGTCCAAGGAAACCGGCGAGGTATATGCCGTAGTGGTGAAGGGCGAGAAGGAGGAACCCTCAAACATCCCTCCAAGCTTAAGACTGTTACTAAACGAATTCAAAGAAGTCTGGCCTGAAGATTTACCTGATGGATTCCCCCCATGAGAGACATCCAACATCACATAGACCTCGTCCCTGGGGCTAGCCTGCCCAATCGCCCTCATTATCGGATGAGTCCGAAGGAGTGTGAGATACTTCAGGGGCAAGTGGAGGAATTGATCCGTAAGGGTCTATTGAGAGAGAGCATGAGCCCATGTGCTGTACCAGCATTATTAACGCCAAAAAAGGATGGAAGCTGGCGCATGTGTGTCGACAGCCGAGCAATTAACAAAATTACTATTAAATATCGGTTTCCAATACCACGGTTGGACGACATGCTCGATATGTTAGAAGGGGCTAAAGTGTTCTCTAAACTCGATCTAAAGAGTGGGTACCATCAGATTCGTATTCGACCCGGCGATGAATGGAAAACGGCATTCAAGACAAAGGAAGGGTTATATGAGTGGCTAGTCATGCCTTTCGGCCTATCGAACGCACCAAGTACTTTTATGCGTTTGATGAATCAAGTTTTAAAACCGTTCACTGGCCGATTTGTGGTAGTATATTTTGATGACATATTGATATATAGCCAGGATGAGGCGGAGCATAAGAAACATCTCAGGCAGGTGCTGCAGGTCCTACAAGATAACAAGTTGTACCTCAACTTGAAAAAGTGTAGTTTTTTAATTAACAGCCTGTTGTTTTTAGGATTTGTTGTAACGTCCACAGAAATTCGGGTGGACGATGAAAAGGTGCAAGCTATTAGGGAATGGCCGATCCCGACAAACATTCATGAGGTGAGGAGTTTTCACGGACTGGCGACTTTCTATCGTCGATTTGTGCGAGATTTTAGCACCATAGTCGCGCCAATAACGGACTGCATGAAAAAAGGGCCGTTCTAGTGGACCGATAAAGCTGGTAAGAGCTTTCATGAGATCAAGCATCGTTTGTCTACAACACCGATCTTGGTGCTTCCTAATTTTGATAAATTATTTGAGGTGGAGTGTGACGCTTCATATGTCGGAATAGGAGGAGTATTATCACAGGAAGGCAGGCCGGTAGCCTTCTATAGCGAGAAGCTCAGTGAAGCCCGAAAGAAGTGGTCGACTTACGAGCTTGAGTTGTACGCAGTTGTTCAGGCGCTGCGACATTGGCGGCATTATCTGATTCAGAGGGAGTTTGTTCTGTACACCGACCATCAGGCATTAAAGTTTATTAATAGTCAGACTAACGTGAATCGTGTGCATGCTAGATGGGTTGCGTTTTTACAGGAATTTACGTTTGTTCTGAAGCATAAGTCAGGTCAGCAGAATAAGGTGGCTGATGCACTTAGCCGTCGTGCGTCACTACTTGTTACGGTGAGCAATGAGGTGGTCGGCTTTGACTGTCTCAAGGAGCTATATGCCGAGGATGAAGACTTCAAAGATTCCTGGTTGAAGTGCCAAGAAGGTCACCCCAGTGACTTTCATATACAGGATGGTTTTCTCTTCAAAGGGAATCGATTGTGCATCCCCCAAAGTTCTCTAAGGGAGCAGATTATTCAGGAACTACATGGAGGTGGCCTCGGTGGACACCTTGGGCGAGACAAGACGCGAGCTCTTGTGGAAGAGCGGTATTACTGGCCGCAATTAGTACGTGATGTGGGAAGAGCCGTACAACGTTGTCATACTTGTCAGACCTCCAAGGGACAATCTCAGAATACGGGCCTCTACACCCCGTTACCTGTGCCTGACGGTCCTTGGGAGGATTTATCAATGGACTTCGTACTTGGTCTTCCACGAACACAGCGCGGCATGGATTCGGTGTTCGTAGTGGTCAATCGTTTCTCCAAGATGGCGCACTTTATCCCATGCAAGAAGACCCTTGATGCAACACATGTGGCGAATTTATTCTTCAGGGAGGTCGTACGGCTACACGGGGTCCCTAAGACCATTACTTCTGATCGTGACACGAAGTTCATTAGCCACTTTTGGCGGACTTTGTGGACTCGATTCGATACACGACTTCAATTCAGCAGTGCTTACCACCCACAGACTGATGGGCAGACCGAAGTTGTGAATCGTACTTTGGGAAACCTCCTTCGATGTATTTCAGGGGAGAAACCGAAGCAGTGGGATTTGGCCTTGTCTCAAGCGGAGTTTGCATTCAACAACATGGTGAACCGCTCGACAGGAAAATCTCCGTTCCAGGTTATTTACGGACGAGTACCTCGCCACACACTAGACTTGGTCCCTCTGCCCAAGCTCCCAGGCATGAGTATTGCAGCAGAACATATGGCAGACAGGATCATGGGTATTCATGCGGTGGTGCAGACTAAGCTACATGCCTCGAACGAAAAGTACAAGGAACAAGCGGACAAGCATCGTCGACAAAAGGTGTTCGAGGTGGGCGATCAGGTAATGGTCCATTTGCGAAAAGAAAGATTTCCGACCGGGATGTACAACAAGCTGAAGAATAAGAAGATTGGACCGGTACCGATCATCCGAAAGATCAATGACAATGCTTATGTTGTTGATCTTCCAGATGACATGGCGATCTCACGGACTTTCAACGTTGCGGACCTGACCGAGTATCATGAACCAGCACAGGAGGAGAACTCGAGGACGAGTTCTTTTCAAGTGGAGGGGACTGATGTAGAGCGGGTCGCGGACAATTTCATGGCTAAGATGGATCAGAAAAGGCACGGTCGGCGACAGAAGTGATCCGGACCATCAGACCTTAGATCGGGCGTATCTCACAATCCGGAATGAGTTATCCGACGTAAAATATATGATTTTGGGGTAGAACGAGCTACTTTAGCCAACCAACCCCGCTACGCCGGGTTGCGCAGCCCGGATTTGCGAAAAACCCCCTGATCGACGGTCGTTTCCTCGTTTTAATTTTGTTTTTACTATAAATAGTAAGTTTTAGTTTGAGTATAACTTTTCATCCGTTGGGCTTTAGGAGTTGTGTCCAACATGAAAAGTGCTTAGGATAATTAGGAGAACGGTTTGTTGAAGCCAAATAGGACACTTACTATTTTTGGCCGAAAACCTTGCGCACTAGTAGACATCGTGGCCGTCTATAAATAGTAAGTTTACTATTTATAGTAAGTTGCGAATTCTAGGAGTTTTAGTTGTAGTATGAGTCTGATTTCTTTCATGTTGCTTGGTTCCCTTATTTAAAGGGGTGTAAACTCGTTTTTAATTATTAATCCATCAATTTCGAATTTATTAGAATTACTTCTATTTTCCTGTTTTCTTTCCTCGTGGATTCGAGAAGTCTCTGTGAGGAGTCCAGAGAAGCTCCGTGGATTCGGAGTAGTTATCCTTGAGGAAGACGGTGATCGACCTCATCACGTTCATCCCTGCGTCAGGACCCATCAAATTCATGGTGTTGATGTTCGACAAACATCACGGTGGGGCCCACAAAACTACGACCTCATGGGAAGTTCCCATGGGGTCGACCACAGAATACCATTTCCCTTTTTTAATACTTTTGGAGATTAAGAAATCTGGTTTCAGTATAATTATATGTAATGCAGCATTTTAAGCTTACCATGCAACATCGTTTTTTCCTGCCACGTGTCATACTTGTGATACATCTGAGCCATGCAAAACGTGGGAAACATCATGTAGTTCGTTTGTTGCAAAAGTCGTGTGAATCCACTATCAAATGGGCCAAACCTGTACGTTGGATTAGATTTATGGTTTCCCATTTATTTCAAATTTGGGGAGCACTTGATGAATGGATCAAGATTAATTTTTTTTTCCAGTGATTTAATGACGGGCCCACCTTTTTGCACGGCTTGGATGTTCTAAACATGTGACAAGTTGGTGGGAAAACCTGCATGGCATGTAAGCTTAGCATGCTCGAGTGGATTACATGCGAGACAACATAAAAAGAAATGGTTCAATACAGCGGCTGTATCAAGAGTTACGGTACGTGTCACTCATGTAGAACATTCAACGCAGGAGAAATGTGAGCCCACCATCATGATCATACGAAATGAAAATCAATGAACTACCAAAGCAAAAGATTCACTTATATTGGTATGGCCCACCCAATAAGTGAATTTGCCTGATTTTTAATTCAGGCGGTAATCATGGTGTAGCCCACATTTTTCGGCGGTTGGATATTCCACAGATATGACATGGTGGGGGGAAGGAAAGGTTGTATCAGAACTGTGATATGGCGAATCTTAAATAAATACTCATTCTTAAACAGAAAATAAATTAATAAAATATTTTAGTGGACTCCTTTGGTCTTCAGGACGCACTAAGGAGTTCACTCCTTTTGAGACACCATTTTACGATCCAGACCGTTCATACAGTGTTTTTTCCTTAATATATACCGTATGTTTGGATGATAAATGCTCTAGTGCCCTTAAAGCATTATAATTGCATCAGTTTACTCAGACAGTCCAATTGATAGTTCTGAAATATCTAGGGATGTACGTAGGGTCGAATCGAGTCGAGCTGGTCGGCTCGGCTACTAGCTGACCTCAGCTAGAACTTGGCTCGGCTAGGTCCTTGAGCCTGCTGGCCAACTTGGCTTGGTTCGTTCAGCAACTTAGGCCAATTCGAGCCAAGTTCATCATTACAACATTGTCACAAACACATAAACTATACCTTCAAAATTTTAATATTTTTGAGACAGCATCAATAGTATTATATGTATTTTATCAAACACATTCTAAGCAAACATAAAAATTAAGAAAAAAAGAATGTTGGTTTCATATACATACCTTCTTTGCCATCGGCCACACTTCTTTAAGTCATTTCATCAAACACTTGGTGATCAACATCAATACCAAAGTAATCTGAGTCACCAAACTTGTTTGATCCGAGTCAAGTTGCGCTGGGGCGAGCTCAAACTCAGCTCAAACTCATTTTCGAGAAAAAAAAAATCAACTCAACTTAACTTGAACTTAGCTTTGAGCCGAGTCAACTTGATCTTTTTAGGGATAAGTCGAGCAAGCTAATTGAGCTAGCTTGTGTACACCTCTAGAAATATTCGCCAACTCAAAGGACATTTCATAGGCTGCCATGCAAAATTCTTACTTTTCTACTGATCCAATGGATCCTTAATTTGGAGTTATTTTCTACAGCTAACCCTTTTCCAAGTCATGAATGGGTTGGTTAACTCTATGGAATCATAAGCAACCCTCGATGGGTCCTACAAAATAGATGGTCCAAATTATTAATTTAACTATTTTTGCATAAATTATTTTAACGATTGAATGTCGTAGATCAATTAGTTAGCATTTGTCATATCAATATGATGATTTTCCATCGCAGCTCATGAAATGCACTTGACCGTGATGGGGATTTTCTCCTCATTAGTGGAATCGATGAAATCGAATAGGTTTCGATATCATCGATAATTGCAGAATTTTTTCATTCTGGTCGCTGGACTGTTTTTTTTTTTTTCCTGTCGATATCATCGAGAGACTTTTAGATGATATTAAGGCTGTTATCGATAGACCTTCGATGACATCGATAATTATTGAAATTTTCACCCCTAGTTGCTGGACAGTTTTAGTCATGTCTCGATATCATCGAGAGACCTTCTGATGATATCGAAGCTGTTATCGAGAGACTTTCGATATCATCGAAGAGTTCCGCAGATACGATTGCGGAAATGCTTTTTCCTACTATTTTGTTTTCTATTTGGGTTCTATCCCTTTCTATTCTTTTATAAAGGGGTGTATCCAGGATTGGGGTGTATTATAGGGTTTCCTAAAGCTTTACAAGGGTTCGTAAAAGGGTGAGAGAGAGAGAGAGAGAAAGAGAGAGAGGAAGCTTGTAAAAGGGAGGCTATGCTCGTAAAGGTGATCTACTATATCTCAGCGCTTCTACGTTCTCGTAACTGGTGAAATCTTTTCGTTTTTCTTTCGTTCTCTTACTGTTTATCTGCTCTTGCGTGAGTGATGAAGGTTTGATCCAAGCGGTGTGTGCTTGTGATCGGTTGTAACATTCTGCTTTATAGTGGATTGTTGATCTGGACGAGGTCCCGTAGTTTTTTCCTCTTTGAGAGTTTTTCACGTAAAAATCTCTGGTGTTGTGTAATTGATACTTTGATTTACTTCATTGCTTTTATTATCCCATAATTCTAGTTTGTTCTGGAGGGCTAGATCCTAAGATTTTGTGCAAGACCCCTAACAAACCGAATGAGCAATGCAGTATCTCAGTGCAATTAGCGGTGCAATAACTTACCCATGCAGAGGCCTGAGCATTTCCATATTGGGATTATGCAATCAAAACTCTTAAATATTAATGAAAATTCTTAAATATTGATGCGGTGAGAACGAGTGAAAATAATGAAGAAGATCACCTTTTTTCTCAAGTAGTAAAGGCCTTGAATTCATAGGAAAAAAAATTAATATTTTTATTAAATAATTTTAATATATATGATTTTTCCATTACACTATTAATAAAGAAAAAATAAAATTCTAATTCATAATTATAAAAAATAGCAAAAATTCTAACATTAATATAGGTCCTAGTTCAATTAGAATATAACTTACTTGAAATAATATGTTTTTCTAAAAAATAAAAAACCTTAAATTAATCTCACCGAAGAATTCCTAACATGATTATAATCAATCTCTGAAAAATATGAAATTTTAAAACTAAAAAAATGATAAAAATAAAAATTACTAAACATAATAATAATTCTAAATTTTTATTTTTGAATGGAAAATGTGCATTTTCTCCTAAAATATATAGACATGACCCACCAAGTAAGTCGGTTGACTTCAAACGTCTTATTGAGGTACAAATTAAAAGTCATGTATTCCGTAACAATACTTGATGAAAAGTTAGGGCTAATTAACGGTTCACATTTCAAACTATAATATTAGAATTTCATCTTGTCGTGTCTGTAGAAAAGACAGCTCTACTGCATTCCAGTTCAATGCCTATACTTTAGATTAGCAAACGACTCTTTGCCACGTGTCACTATGGAATTTAGTCATGTTTGGCGGTGCAACAGAAAATGCGGTTGGATTTTATTTGGTGCGCGTGGAATTCTGGAAACTTTCCAACTTTCCACGGCATCAAAGTGTCCGGTATTTCTGGTAAGTAAAGTGTCCAGTTTCTTACATCCAGGCAGGGGATATATGGGGCCCACCATAATGCAGGACTTTTATCCACGCCGTCCATTTATTTTTTCAGATCATTTAATGGCACAAGAAAAAAGAAGGGGGAGATCCAATACTCAATTGAATCACACGGCATGGATTGAACGCCTACGATTAAAAACTTCCCAAGAGCCGTGGAAGTTTTGATCAAGCTGATATTTACGTTTTCCCTTTATCCAGTTGTATGTAACCTTATGATCAGGTCGGGTGGCAAATAAACAGCACGGCCCTAGAAAAGTTTCAACGGTAGGCGTGATTATCACCATTGCTTCTTGTAGTGTGGCCTACTTGAACTTTGGATCTGTCTCTGTTTTGGTTTCACGTACTAAAATGTTCTGAAAAAATTAGATGAACGGCGTGAATTAAATCCATACTTAACAGTAGGCCTCACAGAGCCCTCGGCGGGACGCAATCACCATTTTTCTTAAGGCCGCGGTGGGATTAGAAGAGATTAGGTGGGATTAGAAGAGATTAGGTGGGATGAGATTCATCTGCTTTGGTGCCAACTCTCCATGTTGGGGAAGAATAGAAAAGCTTGGAATTACATTAGATGAAATTGTATTGAGTCCCATGCCAATTTCATTCAATGTTAATAAGTTGTGTAAGTCCCACCATGATGTATGGGCTATGTCCACACCATGCACCCATTTATCAAGATTATTTTAAAGCATGGACAGCCCAAGTGGACCTCACCATAGAAAGCAATGGAGGTTGAATACTCACCATTGAAAGCTTTTTTGAGACTACATAAGTTTTAGATCTATCTCAATTTTAGGTTCATGCCATAAAATAAGGTTACAAAACAAATGAACATTTTAGAGATAACACGTGTGTTATTCTCAATAATTTTAAACTATAGTCGATATACCATTCAATGTACCACTATATTACCAACAAAGCAGGGCATTAATATTATCCCCTAGGGAAGAATCTCTGCCATGATGGGTAATAATTATGTGTTTTCGAATCTCATCTCACCTAATCCCTTTTAATCTCATCCCACCTAATCCCTTCTAAGGCTTGTTTGGGCAATGGGATTGGATTAGAAGGGATTAGGTGAGATGGGATTCAAAAAAACATAATTATTACCCATGAGAGGGATTCTCCTCTACTACCATGGGATAAGATTAATGTCATGCTTTGTTGATAATACGGTGGTATATTGAATGGATATACCCACCATCATTTGAAATTACTAAGAATAACACACATATGTTATATCTAAATTGTTCATTTGTTTTGTAACCTCATTTTATGGCATGGGCCTAAAAATGAGGTAGATTCAAAACTTATGTGGCCGCGAAGAAATTTTCAACCGTGAGTATTCATTCCTTATTGCTTTTTATGATGGGGTTCACTTGAGCTTTAGATTTACCTGATTTTTTGGCCCATACTCTAAAATAATCTCTAAAAATGGGTGGACGGTGTGAATATAGCAATAAATCATGATGGAACCTACACAATTTGCTAGCGTTGAGTAAAATTGACATGGGACCAATGCATTTTCATCTAATCTAATTCCAAGCTTTTCCATTCTTCCCAAGCATGAGAGTGCAATTGGCGCAAGACAAGATGAATCCGATCCCACCTAATCCCTTCTCATCCCACTGCCCAATCACGCCCTTAGCTTCCTGCCGCCGGAGACTCTTTCACGTAGATGTGGGACTACCTTTACCAAAAATGAAAAACTGCTATTCAATAATGGGCTTGGAATGGACCGCTGCACATTCGCCAAGCCAGGAGAAAGAGATGATCACCTGCAACAGTAGCTTGTGGTACCGTACCATCTTTTCAGCCAATAGGCCACTTGTTCAGTAAATCAGCGCCGTAGAAGTTATAGGTTCCATCATGACGATGACCAATGTGGAAAATCAGTCTGATCGGATAACTAAGTGGGCCACATCTGAATGTTGAGCAAGACTGCCAGTTGTCCATTGATTCCAGCAGTGTGGTCCTCAGGAATCTGAGGTAATCTTTATAAAGGTGATGCTCACGTTTGGGCTACTGATATCTTACAAAAGAAGCATGCAGGGGGAGAGATGGTACGGTACCACAGGTTGTGGTACCTTGCGTGCAGGTAATCAGCTCCCCAAAACCAGGATGGTCCACTCATAATGCGGGTCAACACGTATGATACAAATGGACGGCTCTCAGTAATGGTCAACCATCCATCCATTCATGTTATGATTAGTAGAATGCATGGTAATAAACACTAATGCATGTATTATAATCATGGGCCTTGATACAAAATAAAGCATGACATTTATGTGTTTTTATAATAAAATTAAAATTTTAAAATAAAATTTTAATTTTAGTAAGTAAATAAATATATTAATTATGAAAACCTTTCATAAAAATAATATATAGGTAGAGATTAATTTTGCTTCCGTAAATTCCCAGCGAGGAAATCACAACATGTATTTCAAGAAAGAGAGGAAATTTCATTGGAGATCCGCGCACAACGTACCTATCTGCACACATAGACCTTGTCCAGTCTATTCCAAGCGTAGAACACATCCAAAGTTCATATTCTCCTCATTGCATGCGGCCGGAATGGACGGAATTTCAAAGCCGTGTCACCAGTATTATAATTCTCTATAGAATTTCTCATATTTATACAACTCATGATTTTTATGAAAGGTCACGAAAAATAATGACATCTGATGTGACCATGCATGATTTATGGCCTGAATCTATAATAAGAAGTCATCTAAACAATGAAGATGAACAAGTCCTTAAGAAGATGTGCTTTCTGACATACACATCACTTTCAGTGGTATAAAACTTTCAAAGCCATTTTGTAATTTTTGGCATCACAGGTAAGGAAGTGCTATATATGTTGGATGTAACAGTTTATCATTTTTTGGTTCGTCAACTCAAGAAGATAGAGACGATGTGGCATAGAGTGGTAGGGATTTTTTATTTTAAAAAATTATTATTATTTTTTAATGTAAATACAAATTTAAATGCTACATGGCTTTTTTGTTTCGCACGTACACATATTCACAGCATTGTGGGATTTCACCACCCATGGGTAGTAGTTGAAATTCCTGTGAATTTAACACTGGGGAAAGAGTAACGACCCATGATACATATTAGTTATATGATTTTTAGTTAACTAAAATGTGGGGTTTTATTAGTTATTTCCAACCTTTTTGGAGCAATCAAAATACTGGTTTTTGATGGAATGCAGGCCTCACATGGCTTGTTACCCACCATCGATGGCATATATGTTAAGAGTTCACTGTAAGGCATTCATTAAGTAGGGTGTGCTATGAATGTCCTGGACTTAAAATAGTATTGGTGGATATATATAAGCACATTATATATATATATATATATATATATATATATATATATATATATATATATATATATATATAACTATGAATGTCCTGGACTTAAAATAGTATTGGTGGATATATATAAGCACATTATATATATATATATATATATATATATATATATATATATATATATATATATATATATATATATATATATATATATATATATACACACACGGGTCCATCCCATGAGGTTGAGCTCTGTGGGCCCCACCGTGATGCATTCCGAACATCTACTCCATTAGTCAAATGTGTCATTCCACCGTGGACCTCGGTCTTAAAAATAAATTCAATCCGTGACTTGTGTGGGCCACACCACATACAGATGTGGAGAGGAGCCGTGCAACCATTAAAACATTCATAATCAATTTTTGGGTCCCACCGAGATGTGGTTTGCAAATTCAGCCCATTCATTATGTGTGTCCCACTAGGATTAGGGGTCATACCAAGTTTCAGCAGACTTCAAGACTCAGGTGGGCCCCACCAAGTGCTTTTATATATTTTAACGGTGTCTTCACATGATTTTAGATGGTATGGCCCACCTGAGTTCCGTTTACTAGGATATCCCATAATTTAAAGGCAACCCATCAAATGCACAGTATTGGTGGTCGACACGCATCACGATGGGGTCCACACAGCTCGACCTCACGATAAGCTTATTGTGAGGTCGAACGCATTGTACCTATGGAAAAAGGTACAATACGTTCGACCTCACGAATCCGTCCCACGAGGTCAAGCTGTGTGGGCCCCACCGTGATGTGTTTCGAACATCTACCCCATTAACCAGATGTACCAAAAATGAATAGTAAAATTATATATATATATATATATATATATATATATATATATATATATATATATATATATATATATAAATAAAGGTCCAACCATGTAACATTAACATATGCTTCTACTTATTAAGTGGAATCACCTATTTTTGGTACATGGGATGTTGGCAAGGAGCATCACCTAATGAATGGCTTGGATGTATAACAAGTCTGGTGGGTACTTGAATTGGATCAAAACCCTTAAATGACCACTCCTCAAGTTGGTGCACCCTTACAAAATTATTGGATGTTTCACATTTTTTAAGGAGAACTGATCATCCACAGGCAATAGCACTGCAACTTGTGGTGTTGTACCATCTTTCCTGCTTACATATGATGATGGCAATGCCTTCTCCTCGACCACACATCAAAATGCCACTTTTGTAGTACATCAGTTACATGAAGATGATAAGCCCGCCATGAAGATCATCCATCTCAAAAATAAGGTTAATCCACCTACTAGGCATGCCACGCCTCATGTGAGTCAGACCATCGCTTGTCCATTGCTTTGAATATTATGGCCCATCCAATAAGTGACCGGTCTAATTTTTGAATTTTCAAAACTTAGATGTCCCACACAAATGGCATGTTGGCCAAAAAGATAGCACGGCACCACAAGCTGTGTTGCCCTTGCGTGTAGCTGATCAGTTCCTTATTCATAGTAAAGATTCAAACCAGATTGATTTTGACCCACCTTATGGACAGCTGAGATGCCTCCACCACTTGCAGGTTGGTGCTTCTCATACAAGTAAAGGCCCATCTAGAGAGTGGTCACGTGACACTATCAAGCCTTTAAGTAATCAATGGATAGCAAGTTGGAGATAGTCATGGACTCATCATCTGTGTTATTGGTCTACTTAAAGAAGGTTAGAATTTCGGATCTTCACAGGCATGGTCCACCCAACTTTATTTACACACACAATTTTGATAGATAGACCCAAAATTTCTAGTTCTTTTAATACAATGTGTTACCAGACAGCAAAAAAATGGACGTATAGCTATTGAAAGGTTGAGTTTACATTGGAAAATCTTTCAATATTCGAAGGTCAAAGTCAGCCTAATAAGACAGTTGACTAAAGGATCCGTGCTTTTACACCACTGCTCTTGGGATTAAACGGTCTTTCTTTTTCGAAGAATCTTCGGTGAAATCTTCACGCGTTTTCCCAGATGGAATTAAAAATTCAAATTTGTAATGCTTTGGGATTCCCGTATAAATCATCTATAGGAGATGCGACAGGGAGAGGAAGCTGATAGATGGGTGCGGCTTAGGTGGATGAGGTGGGTGGGATCTCTGATCGTGGGGCCCACCGTGTTGCATGTCCACACCGTCCATCCGTTTTGAAAACTCATTTTAGGTCATGATTCAAAAAATGAAGCAGATCAAAATATCAGGTGAATCATAATACAGGAAACAATGGTAATTAATCGTTAAAAACTTCTCGTGGGCCATAAAAGTTTTGGACTAAGTTGATATTTGTGTGGTCTCTTCATCCAGGTCCTTTTGACCTTATCAACAGAGTGGATGGAAAATAAACATTCGCAGTGGCCTCAATGAAGTTTTTAATGGTGGAGATTCAATCACCACTGTTTGCTGTGTATGATTCATCTGGTTCACTCGTGAGTCCTAAAATAAAAGTGATTTCTACAAAAGCGAGTTGCATCAGGCTTTAAGGGCTGTTTGATTTTCATCGTTTCACGTGGAAATGGTAAATACCCAAGAAATGGGTGATTATTACCGTTTCACCTGTTTGAATATTCGCGGGAAGTTTACTTCTTGGAACCGGTTCAAAAGTAATAATGGCCATTTTAGGATCCTATTTTAATGTATATTATATAACTACTACGCACATTCATTTTATCACAATATTTTGAGATATTAGATGAAAAATGAGTTTGATCCAACACTCAACTGGTCCGTATCAAAAGAAACAATGGCCACATGAAGTTTTTAATGGTAAGTATTTAATTCACATATTTCTATTGCGTGGTCCACTTGAGCATTGGATAAAACTCATTTTTTGGCTTATATCATAAATTTATCTGATATAATAGATTAACGACGTGGATATATGATATGCATCATGGTGGGACCCAAAAATGTTTGATAGCATTTCCCATTTTAACCTCCAAAAAGTAGCCGTCGAATTAGTTATGGGGAAGAGTGCGGTAATTACGGAGGGAAATAATTATGAAAAATTTGCGACGGTATGACCCATTTTTGGCCCATTTAGGAATCTAAGCCCACCTTATTTTCCCTTTCGAGAATACGCCCCAGCTGTACGGACGCCTTTCCAAATGTCAAAAATGCCCCTCCTTCAATTGCATTCTGCTGACGCTGCCAGCCGCGTCTCCACCGAAAAATGCCCAATTTTTTCTCTTTTTTCTTCTTTCCTCTCTTAGATCCTTCATCCTACCCGTAGATTACCAATTTCTGATCACTTCTACCCTCGGTAACTATCCACTGTAGGTATAAAACCCTTCTTTTACCGCTTTCTTCTTTTCCCTTTATCTAGTCGAGAATACACACCTCATAGACGTCCTTTTCGACTTTTTTTGAGCCGAAGATAGAACGAAAAATGGTGCCCCCAGCTAAGAAGCCTCGAATGGCAGGTAATATTGAAATCCCTACTTTCGTTTTGTCGACCCCACTGTATATTGAAATCCCTGCTTTCCTTATGAAAAATGATCCTCGTTTTGTCCACATTCCATTTTCATTTTTTAAAAATACTAAGCTTTCTTTGGGTGGACCGTACTGTATATTATACTATATATGTGCACGCTCCCTAATCCATTTTCATTTTTTAAAAATGCTTAATGGTATGGCATGTTCTGATAAATGAGCAAAATCAGGACTCAAATGGCCCACATTGAGAGTTGTGTAAAGAAAGAATGAAATTAGATGTGAAACTAATCGATGACCATGAAAGCGACTGAGCACCGACTGAGTTAATAGACCGAGGATCCATTGAGTTATTGATTCATGAGCTAAAATGACTGTGAACCAAGGTAAAATGATCGTGAACTGAGCTAAAATGACCATGAAGTGTGCTAAAATGACCATGAATTGACCTAAAATGATTGTGATCTGGGCTAAAATGACTATGAACTGAGTTAAATTGGCCGTGAACCGACTTAATTCCGGCCTTTCCCCGTCATTTCACGGTTAATTCCCTTCATCTCATGGTCGTTTATAATCGCTGCATGTTCATTTATGGTCAATTCCCTTCACTTCACGGTCAATTCAATTCACCATCAATTCGCTTCACTTCACGGTCATTTCCATGCATTTCACTGTCAATTCACCTCACCTCACGTTCAATTGCATGCTTTTCATGGACAATACCCTTCACACCACGTTCAATTCCACTCATTTCACAGACAATTTCCTTCACCTCATGGACAATTTCATGCATTTCACGGTCAATCCCCTTCACCTAACGGTCAATTACAGTCCTTAGACAAATCCACGCATGGTCAAATTCACGATGTTCCCGGCCAAAATGCAATAGAGAACTATGAAAATTGACTAATATCTTAGTGAAATTGGCCGTGAAGTTGTTGAATGTGACCTATGAGTTGACCATTTGACATGGAATACTTCAAAATGGCCGATGACTACTTGATATTTACATTTTTTGACTGACAACCTTGGTATAAATTTACGAAGAACTATATGAAATATAATGATAAATGAGTGAAAGCGGCCAAAAACTTGTGAAAATTCATTAATAAGTCTTGTACTTTCATCTGGAATTTGGCAAAAATTGACCACTAACTCGGCAGACTCACACCATACTTTATGAATTTTCACCACAATAAGTCAAGTTTCATATTATGTGTCGTTAAAAACTGAATGTTATCGTTGATTTAATTTCCAATTCATCCTTGCAGATGACAAACTCTTGCAGAAGGGATACGGCCAGTCAGTACCCACCATCTCATGCAGATGTTCTTTAGCATGGTGGTTTGATAGTGTCAAGAGTGGGTTGGAAAAGAATAACGCTAGATTAATTATATTTAGGCAGACCCCATTCTCATTTTTATTACACATTCCACGATTTAGGTTTATAGGAGGCATGTTTTACGCACTTATTAACAGATATATAGGCAACCTTGTATTCAATTTACAAGGGAACCATATAAAATTTACCAAGATGGACTTCACCCTAATAACAGGGCTGAATACTGGTGACCTCTATATACCTAATATCCATCATTCAAAGAAGTCATTAAGAGAAAAATACTTCCATTAATATCCGATCCTAAAGAAACATGTACAGGATGTGTTCAATAAGATAGTTGATAGCAATAAGCATGAAGATGTTGTGAAGTTAGCTCTAATATTATGTGTAGAGTGGTTTGTTAGGGGTATCGACACGAATATTAAATGTTGTAAAGAGTTTATTGACCTTGTCGACTCGTTGGAAGACTTTAATATCTACCCCTGGGGTAGTTTGGCCTTCCAAACGATGAAGGAAGGGATCGAGAGTGCCTTCATGGCATCCCAGGGGCCTAATTATAATGTCACCGGTTGCATATTTCTCCTACAGGTAAGGATTCTTTCCTTGTCTATTTTAATTCTTACTTTATAGCAGACTATATTTATTTAACATCACCTTGTTATTTTATTGTAACAGATATGGGCCGTTGAGAGAGTACCAACTCTCCAACAGTGTATAATTTCATACGTTCCCGACCTATATCCTTGATTCATATAATATCGGGGATGGAAGGTTTTGAGGTATAAGAAGATTCAGAAAATTATAGACAGTAATAATGTAAGCCAATTTCTATGAAGCTAAGTGGTCACTCATTTAACTATATATATTTGTGTGCGCGTGTCTGTGTGTGTGCGTGTGTGTTTCTGTAGCATGAAAATGAAGATGTTCTCTTGCAGGCTGAGATCATTATTAACTTAGAGCCTACCACAAAGGAGTTGGAGACGGAGGTCGTTCGTTTGGCCCGTGATATATTTGATGTAAGATGTCTGAAACGTCTTCTTTTATGTTAATATTTTATATTTAATTTGAAATGTTATATAACTGATACATACATTGCTTCATTCTGTAGGACAATAAAGATGAAGGTGATGAAGATATGGAGGAGAAATCGGGACAGGGAGAGGGAGAAGAGGGTGGAGAGGGAGAAGAAAGGGGAGAGGAAGACAGTACTGGTGAGGGAGAGGGAGAGGGAGCGGGATTCCAACTCACTGGAGAGTCGAGAGAGGTTAGGGAGGAGCTGGAGGCGCAGAGGCTTCAGTTGGAGAGGGAGAGGGAAGAATTGAAGCTTCTCGAACGCACACTAAAAGTGAAAGAAGAATCGATTGAGAGGGAGAGAGAAGTAGTACTCAAGGAGGTTGAACTAATGCTGAAACTGAAAGAAGCTTTGAGGTTAGAGAAGGAGGAGTTGAATGAGAGGGAGGTTTTGAAGAAGGAGAGGGAAATGCTGTTGAGGGAGAAGGAAGAATTGAAGAAGGAGAGGGAAGAGTTGGAGGAGGGTAAAGCGGAGTTGAAGAAGCAGATTGAGGCATTTCGTTCAGAGAAGATTCGGTTTTGGAAGGAGGACTTAGAGAATCAGAAGGAAGAGTTTGAGAAGGAGGACGAGGATGCGTTGGGCGTTGATATGTGTGAGAAATCACTGCATTCCATTCCACTACATATGGGGAGACCTAAGAGGGTGCTGAAGTCGTCTGTCTACAAGTGTTCCCCATTCACTTCCATCTCTGCCGTACAAACCACTCCAAGCAACGCCACCGCCGATGAGAAATAGAGAGAATTTTCGACTTCTCCGATACACCTTCAGGCCAAGATCGATCCACTTAGGGTAATATCGCAGGACGAACTCCATGAATTGGAAAGCTGGGCCAACACAAACAAAGAGTCAGCTGAATTTCCTTGGTTCAAGACCATTTGGGAGAAGAATGCTTGGGTTGACAGCGTGGTAAGTAAATCACACACATACATATATGGTTTTATTCAGAATTTGTATATAATATAGTATAGGTTAATTTTCCTTCTTTATTGATTAGGCTATCGACAAGTACGTCGATTTCTTGAAGAGAAGACACTGATCATTTTCTCTATTATATACAAAGGACTACAAGTTTTGTCCCACATTTTTCTTGTTAACTGTATGATTTGGATGATGGTTATTATGCTTTTTCATTATATGATATATGTTCTAATTTACTATGTTGTTTGTAATAGCCATGTATCGGCATGCAAATGTCGACATTGGGAATGTATCGGGATGTTGGCAGTGACGAATCACATTTATTATTTGAAGGGCTAGAAAAACTCTCTCCGATCAGCATTGTCAAGCCTCGTGATGGGCAGAAGGCCATGTGGCAGCATGAAGAGATAATGGTGTCGTTACAAGTTATCAATGCTGGGTATATCCAAATCTATAATTTCTGGATATTGATATCTTATCTTGCCAAACATGGACAGGCATATGTATCAATCAATCACTCCAATAGTCATTGGTATCTGATGGTTATCCACCCTCGAGACCGAGAAATCATTATACTTGACAGTTTATACTCGAAGACAGTTAGTCGATACAAGCAACATATAGATCTGATGAAGGAGGCCTTGCCTATATTATTTTACGCCACTGGAGATACGGCTATGCTGGAAGGAAATTCTTAGACGGTCAGAGAAGATACCTCTATACCAAAGCAAACGAACGGATATGACTATGGCATTTTTGTCATGAAATATATCGACATTTTGTGCAGAAATTAAAATTTCAATGGGAGAGACTTGCAACAACTCACTTCAAGCATTATGGAATCGATAGCCTATGATTGCCTGAGTGACCTCAAAATATGATATATTTGTCTTAGGCATGAGAGGAATCGAGAAATTTTGTGAAGTGTTGTAAATGATGTACTGTAAAACATTCATGGTGAAATGATGTAAATGATGTGTTGTATATTTTATCAAATTTCTGAAGAAAATGATGTATTTGTAATATTAATTTCATTATGAATAGTGAAGACAACAGTTTGCATTAAATGATATCTTCTCTTTTTTGTTATTTCGGCGCATATCAGCAGTGCTAAAAATATTCCCGGGCATATGGGTCCCCTTTTCTGCAAATGGTGGCTGAATCAGTGCCCAGAAACTGGATAAAAAATATTTGGTCCAATACATAGCTATCAAAAGCACATGTGATCAAATTTTAATGCTAGATGTGTAAGCCGCCAAACTGTCATTCTAACATTAGCTATAGCGATGAGATCAAAGTGTGGGTTTAACGTAATAAGACACGAAAACCTTGTCATATTTGCACTTCAGCTCAACCAATCTCCCATCGTTGAATAATGTAAGATGATGGAATGGGCATGAGCAATAATACTTACAAGGAAATCCAACTAACCACATGCTACAAAAAATAAAACTCCATAGATAGATTCTCTGCGCATGAACTTAATAGATTAACCCAAAAGTTGATGCATGTGGTGTGGTGGCTAGTAAGTTGTTCATCAACAATCTGTTACATGTAAGAACTGCATTTGTGAGGACAATTAGCAACAATTCAGTATGTTGTAAAGCAGAAATGCAATGAGAGTCAGATAACACTTACATGTGCATGATTTTTTTATTTTTTTTTTAAGTCACTTACAAATGCATGATAAGATCAAACAAAAAAATTTTACCCAGCAGGCATACTTAGTTTTGAGCCATACATCTATCGTGTTCATATTGGATATGCATATGGTTTTTTAGATAATAGTATATAGTTTCTTGGACCTCTTGGCCAAGAGTTTGGCCTTATGTGTGGCTTACTAGAATCTCGATGAAAGACATTTACTTCATCCATGTTCAATCCAAATGACATGGAAATGATCGTGAATTTCACACACTTTAACCCCACCAAATAGGCCCTTAGAGGGCAATTAAAAGAACATGCGCATGTCGCGGTCCAATCGCCCCACTTCACCCCCATTTTCATGCATATCACGGTCATTCCCGCCTTTTCCATGTTGATTCACGGTGATTTCAACGCATTTCGCAGTCCCGCGTCTTCACTTCACGGTTAGTTTCACATATTTCGCGGTTCAATCGCTTCACTTCACCCCCATTTCCATGCATATAACGGTCATTCCTGCCTTTTTCGTGTTGATTTACGGTGATTTCAATGCATTTCGCGGTCCCATGTCTTCACTTCACGGTCAGTTTCGCTTATTTCACAGTCTAATCGCTTCACTTCACCCCCATTTTCATGCATATCATGGTCATTCCCGCCTTTTTCGTGTTGATTCACGGTGATTTCGACGCATTTCGCGGTCCCGCGTCTTCACTTCATGGTCAGTTCCGCATATTTCGCAGTCCAATCGCTTCACTTCACCCCCATTTCCATGCATATCACGATCATTCCCGCCTTTTTTGTATTGATTCACGGTGAATTCGACGCATTGCGGTCCCGCGTCTTCACTTCATGGTCAGTTCCGCATATTTCACGGTCCAATCGCTTCACTTCACCCCCATTTCCATGCATATCACGGTCATTCCCGCCTTTTCCGTGTTGACTCACGGTGATTTTGACTCATTTCGCGGTCCCACGCCTTCACTTCAAGGTCAGTTCCGCATATTACGCAGTCCAATCGCTTCACTTCACCCCCATTTTCATGCATATCACGGTCAGTCCTGCATATTCTGTGTTGATTCACGGTGATTTCGACGCATTTCGTGATCCCGTGTCTTCACTTCACGGTCAGTTCCGCATATTTCACGGTCCAATTGCTTCACTTCACCCCCATTTCCATGCATATCACAGTCATTCCCGCCTTTTTCGTGTTGATTCACGGTGATTTCAATGCATTTTGCGGTCCCGCGTCTTCACTTCACGGTCAGTTCCGCATATTTCGCGGTCCAATCGCTTCACTTCACCCCCATTTTCATGCATATCACGGTCATTCCCTCCTTTTTCGTATTGATTCACGGTGATTTCGACGCATTTCGCGGTCCTGCGTCTTCACTTCACGGTCAGTTCCGCTTATTTCGTGGTCCAATCGCTAAACTTCACCTCCATTTCCATGCATATCACGGTCATTTCCGCCTTTTTCGTGTTGATTCACGATGATTTCGATGCATTTCGTGGTCCCGTGTCTTCACTTCACGGTCAGTTTCGCATATTTCACGGTCTAATCGCTTCACTTTACCCCCATTTCCATGCATATCACGGTCATTCTCGCCTTTTCCGTGTTGATTCACGGTAATTTCGACGCATTTCGCGGTCCCGCGTCTTCACTTCACGGTCAGTTTCGCATATTTCACGGTTCAATCGCTTCAAGAATGTTCATAAGAGAAATAAATGGTGTGAATTCCATACACCTAGGGAACTGGGTAGACCCAAACAAGTCCTAATTCCAGTCCCTAAAATTGTAACCAAGGTGACCCATGTGGATGATCCTGAGTTACAACAGAAGTGAAACCAACTCATCATTTAACCACCACTGTGACTCAGGATCACCAACCTGTGTTGTTCCATTGGGGCCCACATGCTGAGATGCTCTAGCAATCCAAACTGTCCACATTATGGGCGCTTAACTGTCACCTGAGCTTATAGACTAATGTAGATGACTAAAAAGAAACTTTCAATGGCTCATAGGCATGGTTATTAGAACAATCCGAAGAGGGCCATGGAAGGATCGATAAGTATATTTATTTGAAAGGGCAACGATAGTGATTAAAGCCCAAAATTTACCCAGCCAATTATTAGTCAAAGAACAAAACAGTGTAGAGAAAGTATACCCGATACAGTAGGATGAATCACACGGGAGAATTTGTTAGGGAATTCATGGTCAAACAAATGGTGGATCTAACCACACAAAAAGGACAGGTATTGGTGTCTTCATGGGCAACCTTCAAAGTCAAAACAAATGGTCAGGCAGCTCATGCTATTGAGAGTGCAGCTACCAATGTTTCCCATGAAACAGTCATTGAGGCTTATTTGGGGACGATTTAAGTTCAAAATGAAGAATACAACAATCTCATCAGAAGAAAAACATCATCTGGTGATGCAATGAATGTAAATTTCTCTAGAAAAATATTCATGTGTACGGCCACTTACATATTACAGCACGGATTACAAGCATCAACAAGCATGTATGATGGAAAGAAAAACATTCTAACTAGGCAAAAGTCTTAGTGTCTTCCAGTACAGGGGATTAGGTCTAAGCAACTTAAAAATAGCTACTTAAAGCAAACTATTTGTCATCAGTATGTCAAGCGGCTACTCGTCCGAGTCACGCGAAAGCAGAGGTGCCTCTTCCCCCTTGCTACAGCAGATCAGGGCCTTTATGGCTCGGTACATCTTCTGGTTCCGTTTCTCTTATTCTGCATGGTGCCTTGCTTGAGTTTCCTCTATCCTGGTCAATCTGGCTTCAAGCGCATCCCAACGCTCGCGCGAGTCTAGAGCGGTAGGCGCCCCACTGTCTTCATCCTTGTCATCCTCGCTGCCTCCATCGTCTTCACCACCTTCCTCTTCCCATTCATCGGCATCCCCATATGCTTCAATGTAAGCCTGCCTCTATTTGGGTCAAACACCCATAGAGTTCAGCAGCCTATCCCCTATGATTTTTGTGGGTACGGGGTTCTCGTCCAATCCACCTAACCCATACTGTTCGGCTATATAGCAGGCTAGACGGCCAAAAGGGAGGGCTACGTCATTCCATACCGCCTTTGCGGCCTTCACAATCTGGTAGAGCACTATGCTAGGAGCGCACACATTTTCTCCTTTACCCACCTGATACAAGAACTCCACTATATAGCGGGAGCACTCGGTGCAGTTCTTCAACCTCGGGTATATATTGTGGATAGCAATACGGTGGAGTACCTGATATTTGGCGCGCATAGAGGTTGCATACAAGCGGACATCCCAAGTCCATTGGGCAGCTTGGCCACACAAGAGGCGAGTCCGCACATCGTGTGCCTCGCTTGATTCGAGATTCGCGGCGTCAATTTGTACTTCCTCCAATGGCACTCCCAGCAGCTCAGCAAAGTCTTCAACTCCCAGGTGGATCTCCTCACCGTGTACTATGATATCGAGTCGAAGGGGCTCGAATTGAGGATTCCTAATTCGAGTGTAGAACATCTTAGCCTGCCCCACATCGCCCTGCTTGGTTGCATAGAACATGTGACCCCAATTCTTCTCCATAAGATGGTTGAGTAGAGAGTTACTACTTAGTAGATGTTCCTCCACGGAGACCTCGAATGCGACTTGGCACACCCGAAAGTTTCCCAAATCTTTAACAAGCGCCTCATCTATTTGGGAATCATTCTGCCTCTTGAATCGGACCTCCAAGCGAGCTTTACCCTTTGGGTCAGCCTTCTTCTTACTACGTCGCTTCTGGCTCGGCCCCGCTTCCTTGGAAGTCGTTCTCTTCTTCTCCATAAGGGAAAGGACCACTGGGATAGTGAAGAATGAGGCAATGGTGGCCCAAAATGCCATCTTCCTTGGTTGAAGGGAAATGGGTCTTCCTCGGATTTGGGAATGTGGATTTTGAAGGGGGTTTGAGAATAGGATCTTGAGGAGGGTGGAACTTGAGTTGTTGAGTATGGGAAGAGTGAAGAAAGAGAAAGTGATTAAGGAAGTGTTAGGAAGATGCTCAATTCTTCTATTTGAGAAGGGTGTTTAGAGTTGAAAAGGTAGTGAGGGGGTCTATGGAATGGGGTAGAACGGGTTGAATGTGGATTTTGAATGAATGAATTTGGAGATGGGTTTTATGAGTAATGGAGTTGAAGCATGGGAAGTGATATGTGGGTTGAAGATGTGGAGATGGGTTGAAGAAGATCTGAGATGGGAGAGTAAGAGAGAAGGGAAATGAGTGTTTGGGTCTTGGAGGGGGTTTAGAAGGAAAGAAAATGAAATGGAAGAAGGGTTGTTGGGAGAAAGGAAGTGAAATGGGAGATGGGTTATTGAGAGGAAGCAAGTGAAATGGAAGATGGAATGTGGAGAGAAGGAAGATTGATGGAAGGAAGAAGAGGTTATTGGAGAATGAGGGCTTGAGCTCTTGTTGGGAGAGGATGGAGCTTCCTCCCTTGAAAAAAGTTGTTTACAATAGAAGAGAGGGAGAGAAATGGGGCATTCCTTAGGGTATAACGCAGTGGGGCCCACCCAATTTCAAAAATCTCCAAATGGGGTCCGGCGGGGGGACCACGCCGGTCTGGCGGGGCCAACGCCGCCCTCTGGGGCGTCGGCGGGGCGATCACGCTGGTCTGGCGGGGCCAACACTGCCCTCTGGGGCGTCGGCGGGGCGACCATGCCATAGTGGCGGGGTGGGCACGCCATAGTAGCGGGGCGGGCACTCCAGGAGGGCGGGGCCAACGCGGTCCCCTGGACCGCTGGTGGGGCGACCATGCGGGGGGGGGGGTCCACTTCTTGGGCGCTTTCCCAGGCTCGGTGCGACCCTCCGAGACACCATATATGATTTTGGGGTAGCAGAAGCTAATCTATGCATTTGGCCCATCCGTTTCGTGAGATTCTTCCTGGTTAGAGGCTGAAATCTAATTTTCCTCATATTCCATAAATTTCAGTAAAATCTCATTCGTCGCTATGTCTCTATCCCTAAATGGTACGGGACTATCGAGTTTGGCCCAAAACTAACTCATCCGCACGTGTATGTTGGCTCCGACCTTCAAATTATTCGATATGTCCTAAGATAAGAAACTATTCTATATTTTCAGAAGCCTGTACATTACAATATCCAATTCAGCTCTTCAGAGATTATCATCGAATATGAAAAGAGGCACTTGAAATGACTTGTAATGTCTCAGGCATTTCATTGAATATATGGACTACAATACATTATTTGTAATGGTCTCTCAAAGATAAATCATTTGAATAAAACAATTCGTCACTGGTACTTTTGAAGAGTAAATCGTGGCCCATGATCCTTACCTACACCCTGATTGGTCGATATTAGGTAAACTAGAGTTAATAGTATAAGCAAATCTTAACAAAACAGCCCCTTCACTAATCAAATAAATATCCAAGCACAAGACCAGCATATTATCTTAGCGAGAAAGTTGTCCCAACTAATGAAAATCCATTGAAGTGCCTTGTTGATCATTTGGGGAGTTTGGATTCTTACCTTGGATCAGAGGTAGCTTCTACGGTGATAGGGTCTCCATTTCCGACAATGCACCCAAAAACACTCCTTCTTACACTTTCTCACGGTCCAATCTCTCATCTATCACTCTCTCATATTTTCTGGAATTGTTGTATGTTCACTCCCCAAGTGCAAGGTTGTGATGTAGTAATAACTCGGTAAGACCGAGGTCGAATCCCAAGGGACTGAAACTTGTACGTTATTTAAAATTAACCAGAACTAGAACTAGATTAAGATGAAATCTAAACTGAATGTAATTTGAGAAATAATGGTGAAATAATTATCTAAACTTGAGAGAAATCAGGAGAAGGGAACTAGGGATTCAGAGGATCCACTTGTAGAGATCAGGGAGATCTTATGCATGTTTCATGAAAATTAACTGAACTGACATTGATCTAGTTTTCAAAGAGATGAAAGGTGTATGAATTAGAATGGATTCCATCACCAAACTATGCCTAAAAGACTATGGCAAACAACAGAATTAAACTAATTACCACCCAATCACATGTATGAAAGTTAGGAAGGGTACCGTCATCCAACCATGCCCAGGAGACTATGGTGAACAACAGGACGTCCTGACGTCATAAACATGAAAAGGAAATAGAAATATTCAAAGCATCGCAGACCCATTGTAATTTCAGTCACAACAGACCATTAAGAACTAAAAATATTCCCATAATAATCAACTAAAATCAACGTCGATTCATGAATTAAAATAAAAATAAAATAAAATCTCCCATCTCACTACAAGCTTCACCTCTTAGCCCTAGCTAAGAGGTTTAGCCAGACATGGATGGCTAAATCTCCACAATAAAAATAAAAAGAAAAGAAAATACTCTCTCCCTCACGTCTGCTTCAAGTCCCTGCCCGAGCCTCCACGTCTCTCTTTTTCTTCCTTCCTAGACCTGAATGAATGCTCCCCACGTCCAAAACCTCCTTTTATAGCTGCTGGAAGGCTGGAGTCAGTGATAGAGTTGTAGCAGGACACGGAGTGTAATTTTCACAGCCAAGTTCGGTGCCTCGAAACACGCCACTTTCCTCGCTCAAATTCTAAAGAAACACCGTCCCTAGTACTTTCTTGGGTCATCTACATGATAGACGGTTTAGATCTGCCATATGATAAAAAATGGTGGGCCAAAACTGTCTAAAAAAGTCAGTTTTCGCGGATGTGCGAAACCTTTCGCACCATTTCGCTGTTGTGATCGGTGGGCCCCACAAGCATTTTCTAGAAAATTCACCCCGTCCATTAGATTCAGAACGAAATTTTAGTCAAGAATGGGTGGTTTTGAACGTCCATTGACGTGGCCCAGAGAAGAAATCACAAAAGAATCAGTTTTAAACGTTGTAGGGCAGCCCTTTTGTGGCTTCTGTATCTCACACGTGTGCACGCATGGGTGAAAAGTGACAAGGTTTTGTAGTGCTCGCGGCTGTCTATACGGTGGACGGTTTGGATTGAGCTTACGGGGCACGTGTTGGGCCCACAGTCGATCGCAAAAACGGCCAGCGGCCGTGCATTAGGCGGTGCGTAAGCGGAAGCTTCTTCCGCTGTGATGATCGGTGGGGTCCACTGAGCTTTCTTTTTGAAAATCCACACCATCCATTGGCTTCAGGACGAAAAATCGTCCAGAAATGCTGAGTTTTAGAGCCATTTCGGTGTGGTCCACTTGATCGTTGATTCCGCCGTCCATTTTGCTTCCAACGGCCAGAATCTTCCAATACCTTGCATGGTGTAAAACGGATGCCTAGGCTAGGGGCTTGGTCTCCCTCTAGAGTGAATGGACGGTCTAGATCATGCATTTGAGTTCGTAATGGGCCCCACTATGAGAGACCGGCGGACACCGAAGGAACGCTGTTGCGTTCGTGAGAAAATTCAAGGAAGAAAGGAAAAAAAAAAAATCAGTCAGCAACGCTGACCGATTTCTCCAATTCCGGTGCACGGCTAGTGTAAAGAGGATTATGTACACGCATGTGTACATGTGGGATCCACTGTGATGTCCGTAGGAAATCTGCTCCGACCATCCTCCTTTTCATATCATTTGATGCATTGAGACCAAAATTGAAGCATCCTGAGGTACCAGGCGGGCCCCACTTAATGAATTAAGGGGCTGATCTAGCCGTTGGGACACTTCCACAGGGATCAAACGGATGAAATTCGACGTGTACGGTTAATTTATGGTTCTCAGGCCACGTATGAAGTTTCGAGCTGAACTGATATTGGGAACCCCGTGATCTTGCGTTCTGGATGCGTTTCAAGCCACTTCAGCTTCAGTTTCTTAGTTTTCTCGGATTCCTGACCGTGTATATCTGTCAATCTTGGTCCCCTGGAGTATGTCCCATGCTTTGGTGAATTTGGAGCATTAAATCCATGCATTTAATATCCTATTTCGATCCAAGCTTGTAAAATCAACCTGCAACATAAACACGATTAAATCAGCCGTTAAACACTATTATGCTCGTAAATCCAGACAATATTTGGGGTCTAATATGCACTATTTGACCCTCAACATTGTAAGAGTGAGTGGGAGAGAGAGAGAGAAGTTAAAGGGTTTTATACCTTAGTTTTAGGTGAGTTGGCCCTAGGTTCCGCTGATTCATCCAAATGGCCGTATGGGACCCATTTTCAGACACCGTTTTTGGATCAAGGTTCAGATCTGGCCGCCCTGCTGTAGGGACATGTCTTCACTATTCAATTTCTAAAGTTAGATGAAATCAGACAACCGAAATGCCCCAATTCACTGTCCTAATTGGTAGGGCCATTTGATTAAAAAGCACAAAAATTTATTTCAAAACTAGGGTGATTTGCAATATACAAATGCCGACTGGATGGCGCGATTAATTCATTTCCAGGTGTCGTCCGAATTTGTCATCCGCGATGTATCACAAGCCCCGTGAGCCCCATGACCTCCCATTCCCGCGGATTTTTTTCTTCATTGTGTGATGCATAGCCCGAAAAGACCGTGATATGCAAGGAAATGGGGGTGAAGTGAAGTGATTGGACCGCGAAATAAGCGGAACTGACCGTGAAGTGAAGACGCGGGACCGGGAAATGCGTTGAAATCACTGTGAATCAATACGGAATATGCGGGATTGACCGTGATATGCATGGAAATGGGGGTGAAGTGAAGCGATTGGACCGCGAAATATGTGGAACTGACCGTGAAGTGAAGACGCCGACTACGAAATGCGTCAAAATCACCGTGAATTAACACGGAAAAGGTGGGAATGACTGTGATATGCAAGGAAATGGGGGTGAAGTGAAGCGATTGGATTGCGAAATAAGCGGAACTGACCGTGAAGTGAAGACGCGGGATCGTGAAATGCATCGAAATCACCGTGAATCAACACGAAAAAGGCGGGAATGACCGTGATATGCAAGGAAATGGGGGTGAAGTGAAGCGATTGGACCACGAAATATGCAGAACTGACCGTGAAGTGAAGACGCGGGACCGCAAAATGCGTCGAAATCACCGTGAATCAACATAGAAAAGGCAGGAATGATCGTGATATGCAAGGAAATGGGGTGAAGTGAAGCGATTGGATTGCAAAATAAGCGAAACTGACCGTGAAGTGAAGACACGGGACCACGAAATGCGTCGAAATCACCGTGAATCAACACGAAAAAGGCGGGAATGACCGTGATATGCAAGAAAATGGGGGTGAAGTGAAGTGATTGGATTGCGAAATAAGCGGAACTGACCGTGAAGTGAAGACGCGGGACCGTGAAATGCATCGAAATCACCGTGAATCAACACTGAATATGCGGGACTGACCGTGATATGCATGAAAATGGGGGTGAAGTAAAGCGATTGGACCGCGAAATATGCGGAATTGACCGTCACGGTGAAGGGTCATGACTGCGAAATGCGTTGAAATGCCCGTGAATCAACACGGAATAGGCGGGAATGACCGTGATATGCATGGAAATGACCGTGAAGTGAGGCGACTGGACCGCGAAATATGCGGAACTGACCATCACAGTGAAGGGTCATGACTGTGAAATGCGTTGAAATGCACGTGAATTAACACGAAATAAGCGAGAGTGACCATGATATGCATGGAAATGACCGTGAAGTGAGGCGACTAGACCGCGAAATGCACGGAACTTACCGTGAAGTGAAGAGTCGTGACCGCAAAATGCGTCGAGATCACCGTGACTCAACACAGAAAAGGCGGGAATGACCGTGATATGCATGGAAATGACCGTGTAGTGCCCTCACAACATGAAGTGAATGGGCATAATTCAATATACTCTAACAATTTCAAAGAAAGCAACAGATGTATTGAATATACAACATTTACAGTCGTATTACAAAAAAATGCACTTCAAATTACATTATTTTGAAGGTATTGGAAATTTATAGCTCCGACGATTATACCCCATTTGTTTGCAACGTCCTCATATTTTTGTAGTTCGTTCCTCTCCGCGGGAAAGGATCCGTGCCTTCTTTGGTCTTCCAGCTGATCTCATCTGTAGCGGGGGCCGGATTCTCGAACAATACTCCCTGAATTCATTTGAAAATTCCCATTAACTTTTATCCCGCACTGGATACACCGAATTTTCATAGGTGACCTGATAATTCCTCGCCGTGTACAATGGGGAGCAATACGAGTAATGAAGAAGATCGTAGTTTATACATGCTGAAAGAGCGTGAAGACAAGGCAAACCCTTTACTTCAAACTCACGACATGTACATGAAAGCTCATTAAGTTTGACGGTATCATTGTAGTCTACCACAATATAGTATTCATCTTGGGAAATTGCGTGGCAATGAACATCTCGTGCCTTCGGTATAATATCCTTTATTTGTTTCTCGGCCCACGGTGTCAACGGTCCAATGAATGATGAGGTTGATTCTCTTCTTTTATAAAACATCTCTTGAATTTTCAATCTGACCGTCTTTATTAACATAGTCACTGGATATTCTCGTGCTTCTTTGAATAGAGCGTTAACACACTCAACTATGTTTGTAGTCACCAAATTGAACCTTTTTCCTAGAAAATGCGAAGATGCCCACTTTTCATAACCTATTTCCCTTAGCCATGCATGTACTGGGGGGTTGGCAAGTTCGATATCATGCATGAATTTATAAAAATCAGCTCTCCTACAAGTCTTTACAGCCTGCCAGTAGTAGATTTCCAATGACTTGTCTTTGAATGTATCCACCAAGTTTCTGTATATATGGTAGGCGCAGTACCCATGGATTGTTGCCTGGAAGACCTGTGGAACTTCCTTCATCAGACCTTTATGACGGTTTGATATGATAACAAGGCCAGGTAAATTCCCAACGAATCATTGATGTATGTAAGGAACCAGTTCCAACTGTTGCTATTCTCTGATTCTCTGATACCAAATGCGACTGGAAAGATGTAATTGTCACCATCCAATGCCGTAGCAACAAACAAAACACTCTTGTACTTACCTTTTAAATACGTCCCATCAACGGCCAAGACCCTTCACAGAGATGTTTGAAAACTTCTGGCACACTGTCCGAGCACAAAAAAACATCTCTCAAACCTCATCGTCTGTTGATTCACAAGCAGAGAAGTCAAAGTCCCCGGGTTCGCCATCCTCAACTCATGCAAGTACATCGGGAGTTCTTTGTAAGAGTCTTCATAAGATCCCATTACGCGATCGATTGCAATCTCTTTAGCGCACCATACCTTATTATAGCTAATAACAATATTATACTTCTCTTGCATTGCGAATATTATGTCTTTCGGCCTTAACCCCATGCATTGCTCAATGCGATTGACAACCAGTTCGTTGGCCAGCTTACTGCTTACTTGTCGACGATCGCTCTTCATCTATAACATTCCACAAGTATGTTTTTCCTTATAGGTCTTAATCTGAAATATCCCTGCATCGTTCACCCTAGATGCGTGTACCCTCCATTTACACTTATCTTCCATACATGCCATGGCAAATTTCTTCTTTGTGGAATACAACACCTTGTATTGAAAGTTGTTGCAGATTGCAAATTGGCTCAAAATATACTGACACCGGCTCTTGTCCTTGAACGTTTGGTCAACAGTTATATCAATCGGGTCATCAACATGACATAAATATAGTGACAGGTCAGCATTAGTGAAACCAGCATCATCCAAATGCACGATGGGAAGCCTAGTGGTGAAGTCCAATGATCGACCCTGCTCAGGCAGTGGAATGTCGCTTCCACTCACATTTTCGATGTTGGATGTTGAGGGCAAAACTACCCTCGTAAATGAAGGTGTTACCGTATATTCAGGTTTGAGGTTCACGTCAGCCGACAGCCTCACTGGACTTGTCATGAAGTTTGATGTATGACCTTGACTTGTCATCAATTTTGGTGTATGAGCCGGCACGGGTACCAGAGTGCTAATTAGAGGAACCTGTGAAGGTGAACAGTTATATTCGTAAGTGAAGATATGTTCCTCACCCAAACTTCCTACTGCTGGGGCATCATGTTCGAACCCACTATAACCGACCTGGTCTTCGAGTACTGGTTCATTAACGCGCTGCATTGTCTCGATGAATAAAGAGATGTAGTGATCCGGGTGCTTCAGCTGTTCCTTGCAAGAACATTCTCACATCGTCATCGTCTTTAATTACAGCTAGAGGGACTGTTTGGTTTGTGCAAGGATACAATAGCCTCAACCTTATATCGTAATCCTCAGGTCTACTCTTCGCAATTTTGTACATTTTTTATAGAAGCTGTTCATATGGAATGTCAACACATGCAGCTGTAGTTTTCGATTCTCCACCCTTGTACGTATAACAATCGTTTTCACAAACTAACTCCCCACCATATGAGCATAGGATGATTACCAAAGCCATTTCCTGAAAACAAACACAATAATATAACTTGTTTAGTGTTCACATGTATATGGTGGATTTGACCGAGTAGTAGGAAATCCATCATTGTACCAGCTCAAATATGACAGGCTTATTGGTCAGATTCACAAAGTTTTAAATTACAGGGATGTATGCCACTAAGTTCACGATAATTTTTACTCACTTCACAGTCAATTTTACTCACATCCAGGGAAGGTTCGCATTTTTCGCAATGAATCATCATTCAATTCTCTGTCCTAAAAAGGATTGAAAATAACTGCAAAGTAAGTGAAGTTAAGGTCCTGTTTGATTTTCGGGCTCACTTGTATTTACCATGTAATTACAAGTAATAATTATTTACCTATGTAATTACCACATCTTTCCCAATGTAGACTGCGAAATGAAATGAATTGACCGTGAAGTTAGGGGGATTCGCATGGAATTAACTGTACAAATGCATGGAATTGGAGGTGGAGTGAAGGGGATTGACCGTGAAATGAATGGAATTGACCGTGAAATGAATGTCTTATTGGAATTTTGAATCGTTGTGATAACGATTCGCAATTTCAGGGCCTGTTTGTTTTCTGGCTCAAGTGTAATTATCTTGTAAATGAGTAATCATTATTTACCAAGGTAAGATCTTTCCCAAGGCTGACTCGTAAATCGAGAAATTTACCGCCCATACATTATGCCAGATGAATTCAAGGCATGACCTCAAATATTAGGCAAATCAAAATGTCGAGTGGACCACACCACACGAAATCATGAGAATTGAATGCCTACAATTAAAAACTTGTTGAGGGCCTTAGAAATTTTAGATCAGGCTTATATTTATACTTTTCACTTATCCATGTCCATGTGACCCTATGAACAGGTTAGATGGTGAATAAACCTCAATGTGGGCCCAGTAAAAGAATCAACTTTCAACAGTGGACAAATTAAATCCATTGTTTCCTTTCATGTGGGCCAATTGAACATTAGATCTTTTGAATTTTTTCAGATCTAGCCTCAAAATATTATAAATAAACAGATGGATGACACGGATATATTATATACATTATGGTGGGCCCATGGATTTAAGGCAACATTTTTGGACTGGTTTTCTAGGTGAAATTACTCACTCATTTCTAGACAAGTGAAAAAATGTAATAATTACTTCTTTACGGCGATTTACCTGGATTATGGAAAACCAAACGGGCTCAAAGAAAGCAACAGATGTATTCAATATATAACATTCACAAACGTATTACAGAAAATGCACTATAGATTCACCGTCATATTACAGAAATGCACTACAATTTGACAGTAAATTGCGTGAAAATCACCAGGTAGTGCATGAAGTTGACCGATCAATTCAGTATATTGACCGGAAAGTGAGTGAAATTGACCACGATACATCATCTAATTGGATAGTCACGTAAAATTAACTCAGCAATACATGATATTGACCACGTGAAATTGACCATGGTCTTCTATGTAAACAATTACGAATTTATTTAGAATTTAAACTTCAAGGTAGTTGACCGTGAACTACAATCACTCCCTAACAATCAGTGAAATCCGTGTTCGAGAAAGGTCTTCAAGATTTCACTTGCATTTGTGAAAAGAATGTGCTTGGGCTCAAGGAGAATGTAACAGGGAACATGTAATGTGATAGTATGATGAAGATTATATGGGAATTTAGTGAAGAAAATGAAGATTATATGACGATTTAGTGAAGAAAATGAAGATTATATGGCGATTTAGTGAAGAAAATACGTGGAAAGAAGAGATAGGGTTGATAGACACCAGTCTGGACGTGTTTTTGGGCGTAAATGAGACAATGGACAGAAATTGAAAAAGGAGGGGCATTTTTGACCTTTGGAAAGGCGTCCGTACAGCTGGGTTGTATTCTCGTAAGAGAAAATAAGGTGGGCTTAGTTTCCTAAATGGGCCAAAAATGGGTTGTATAGTCGCAAATTTCTCAATAATTATTATTCCTTTTCCAGGTATTTACCATTCCACGGGCCTGTTTGATTTTCTAACTACGGGGATAATTCTAGATAAATGGGTAATTATTATTTACCTATGTGTTTCCTGTTGAATTTATAAAGTGATTTGACCTGTCACCTTTCATTTATAGCACTCCTCACGTCATCCGGGGAGAAAAAAGTTAAATTGTGGGGCTACCTTGATGTTTGTATATTATCCACACCGTCTATTTCTTTAGCTAACTCATTTTAGGACATGAGACCAAAAAAGAGGCAGATCCAAAGATCAAATGGACCACATTACTAGAAATAATGGGAATTGAACTCCTACCATTGAAAGCTTCTTGAAGACCTTGGAAGTTTTGGATCAAACCGATATTTTTTTTTCCACTTTATCCATGACCGTGTGGCCTTATTAATGGGTTGGATGACAAATAAACATCACTATGGGCCCTGGGGAGAAAATAACTTTCAACCATTGACTTTTTAATGATCCTTATTTCCTAAGGTGTGGTCCACTTGAGCTTTTAATTTTCCTCATTTTTGGGCTCATGCCTTAAAATATATTTTTTAAAAGAATGGATGGTATGGACAACTCACATATATCATGATGGGGCTCACATATTTAAATCAATAATAAAAACGCTGGTATGGACCGATTTTCGAAACGTAATTTTCGACGACTTGCAAACAGGTGTAGTAAGTAATAATCAGGCAATTCAAGACAGGAATTTAAAAATCAAACAACCCGTAAATCTTACATTTAAGCAGGTGATTGAATCTTTTAACCCTGTTGAAACCAGTTGTGGATGGAAATGCCGGTATTTCTGTATATTTCATCAGGCTTTAAATCTTTCAGCATTCTGATAGTATCTTTTTTTAGCTTGTAAGTCTATAACTAATATCCTTCCGTCTTTAGAGTAATTCAACAAGTTTAATTTAAACTCATGTTTTTATGTAAAACTTTTATTTTTTTTCCTCCATAAATACTTTACATTGGCTAGCATTCATAAATTCTCATGCTTTGTGATATGATACAACTTATGCTCTTTTATTATATAAGTGTAATTTGTAATATAATTTTTGAGCTAAACAAAAGATTTTATAACTTTTTGATTGACTTTGATTATTTTGAGTTTTAGCACTCCATTTATCATTTGTATGATCATTATTAACTTCATCTATAACTATATCATCAACTTGTTGATTTGTTGAGTTAGTATATTGATTTTGAATATCATTTGAAGAGTCTAATTTAAATATCTTGCATGAATTTGACCTTGGAAATTTCATGTCTTTCTACTATCATTTTTTATATATTAAAAACAACAGCTTGTCTAGTCACCAACTTGTGGGCAACTAACGTCTCACAATTTTTATCGTTTTGTTTATCTGCATAGATAAGAAAAATACACTTTTTGAACCTCTCATTTAGTTTAGTCCTTTAATCTTTAAGAATACATATATAAGTATCACAACTAAAAGTACAAAGGAACTAATAATTAATATTTTTTTTATAACATAAATCTTAGAGATCTTATAATCTAATTCAGTCGCAAGGAAACAATTAATAGTTTCTGCCTTAAAATACTATTCGAGCTTAACTAAACTGAGCATGCTCTTAATACAAACCGTAAGCATATGATTTTGATTTTTAGTAATTTTGTTTTTTCGTGGAGTAGCAATGATTGTATAGTGTCTCCCAAAGTCATGCTCTCTGCAAAAATCCTTAATTAATTTATTTTGGGGTTGTTTGCTTGCCTTTAAGTGCAGAGGTTAAGTAATATCCTATGAATATAGGATCAATCCTACAGGGAGATGATTTATGAGAATGAGAAAATCAAATATAAAACTAAGTAATAGAAACTAATTAAACAGATGAAATAATTTTGAAAGTTTTGAAGGTATGAAATTTACTAGAATTAAAACAATACCCAAGCTTCAAAGTTTCATACATAGGTTAATGATAAATAAACTATGATGACTTTTATAACACAACTAGGATCCGAGCACTATGGTCCGCTGAATCGGAAAATAAAACAGTTTAACTACTTTAACAAATGATATAAAAGATTAGAGAATCATAAATTAACACCATTAATTTATATTCTCAAGCGTCAATGATTTCAAACATTCAATATCAATGAGATAATGAATTAAAGAAATGTAGCAGGTTAAGAGCATATCCCATCTAAGAAATTTAATTAATCCAGGTTAAGCTTATCCACTAATATGAATCTCACATGATGGAAACATATTAATCTTATATGAGGATAAAAAACTTAAACTTAAATAATTGATAACATGCATATATCATTCATCTCATCCTTAAAAATAATCAATCATCATAAATTATGATATCATTAAACCAATGTACTTCCTTTCTAACTTAAGTTAGAGAAAATTAAAAAAACATAACTAAATTACAAAATAGAAAAGCAATAAGAAAGTAAGAAAATAAATTAATAAATATCTAAAAAGAACTTGTAAAGATCTAAAAACCCTACATCTTGTCCTTGAATGCTCTGAATAATGTTTAGAAATGCCTAGGAAAGCCCTATTTATAAGTGGGGAACTCACTCCTTCAAACTAGTTTGAAAAATTCGAAAACTGTCTCAAATTTTTTCACTCTGCGTAGGCTCCACATAAACCCTTCGATGACAATGAACTGCTTTCGATGTCATCTAAGGCTCCTTTTGTAACACCCCAAATTTTCAGAGGCCGTATAAGAACTCAGCTCCCAAATTCTCAAGTGTCACGGGTGTCCTAATGAGCTTTATATTTTAATTACATTTGGATGATCTTATAAACAATGAAGGATTTAACAAGGCATGAAGCATAAGTATGTCATAAAGCTTTATCAATCGCTACTAAATATAAAAATATCCAAACCACGAATCCCAAATTATCTAAATAGAGAATTAGTCTCACCCATACATGACTCAAAGCTATTAGGGCCCTGGTCCATACCCCGTGGAAGCCCGAACTCAAACTAAAAGGATCCGCCAAAAGTTTAGAAGCAGGGAAGCTCCTCTTCCTTATCCTTGCTCGCCTCACTCGGCTTGTCAAGCTCCACCTCACCTGCATCTAGTAAAAGGTTCGGTTGGTGTTTTAAAACACCGTTCTAGAGTGGGAATGAGTAGCTAACTCAGTGGTTACTATTAGCCTTAAGTTACAACTAGTAGTAATTATATGATGAATTTAATAAAAAATATATATTCATAGATCCCTAAATAGTCTTGTTAATGCATATGCATGTATTATGATATGATGCATGACCTCACAACAACACTCCCTTGAGCGACTTTGTCTAACGATCGCGCATGATCAACACTTCATCATTGCGACCTCAACTGCCGAGTCTCCAAATTCTAGCTAATGTGATGCATGAATAATATTAGCCAAGTATTTAGTTAATTTCGTTCATTAAGTAGATTGAGAAAACTGGTACACCCTACGTATCATTGCCCTCGACTGGTTACGAGGCCAAGACTTCTCAACATGCGAGGATAGGACCCCACCATCCTTGATCTCATCGAATTTCCCATCCCTAATTTCATGGGGAGTGCTGAGAAGAGGGATCGCTCACAGTCACTATAGGAAGGCTCGTCATCCCAACATAAGCCGACAACTCAGACATAGTGTCTCATTCCACCATACCCGGCTCTCGAGTCAGTGGATTAGTTTCAAATGGATATCAATAGGCTTCAATGGTTGAAGGGTGTTCCAAGTTCCATACAGGCGTGAACAGACATGGTTAATGAATATGGCTAGTCAGTAAGCGAATCAGACCATACGAGTTAAAGAGAGTATGTGATGGACGACATCAAGTACAAGCGACCCATGTAGTTCAACTACTGTTGCCCATTTGTATCCGCCCAAACCCGCAGGATGGTCCTACCAATGGGACCAAATTCTCTCACTTCAGTTCCCTAACCAGCCTAGGGCTTTATGACCTTCAATAATATTCTAATAATTTTGGATTCGCCGTCTAACACTAGTAAAGTCATTTACTCATACATCAAATATAAAAATTCTGATTTTTTACAATGCAACTACTAACAAAAAAAATATGAAATTTATGTGGATGTGTGTTGAGTGTGGTTACTGAAGAGATCAAGAGTTATACATCATTCATAATACAAACATACAACAAGGATTAATACTAGTACAAACATACAATAAGGATTTATGCAAGCACAAACATACAATAAAGATTTTATGCATTCATATATGCCACAAGGAAGGTTATACTAGAATCACATTTGAGATGAACATGCCACTCCAAATTAAGCCCAATCATGTTGAAGAACAGATAACCAACACTTAACCATTTCATGGGATTTAGGGAAACCTATCATGTAGGGTCTTGACTAGGTTCTCTTTAGATTACTTAAGCACATCATCCTAACATTCATAATTATTAAACCCATAGTAAAATTGGTGTTAAGCCACATAAGGATAATAGTCTGCACCTTGGGATGAACTACTCGATTCACAGTGCATGTAGGGTTATGGTGTTAGGAAATCATCGTTGAGATGCCTAAATAAGTATACAAGCATATAATAATTGGAATGAATTAAACACAAGACCTAAATTTACAAACGTAACTCAATATTTACCTTCAATCGTCATCGGATCAACACCAATGAAGGACAATGTTGCTATAGAGGAGATGAGAAGGTGAAGGTGTACAAACCCTCATGCTTCCAAGCTCTCCCTCTCTATTTATCCTCTTTTCTCCTTTTTCTCTTCTCCCTTTCTCCCTTTCTTGCTTCTAGGATAAATTCGTATGAGGAGAGGGGTGTCCAAATGAAACCCTTATATAGTGTCAGATTTGGTGTAAATAGCCCCAATGATAAGGTTTTTACTATACTAGCCTTATGGGAGGGTCTTTCTGATCTTTAGGGTTCACTAAGGGGCGTACATATTGATATACACCGTAGGATAGTTAACCCTAATGATGATCTATATATGGATATGATCGGTCTGCCATTTGAATGCCCCGATTGACAAATATGATTAGAAGTCTGTTCAACAGTCATCGATAGTCTATCGGGGCCGTGCCTATACGGATATGAAGAGGGAAATATCTTTACTCCACATGTGAAGTTTAGTTGTAAACCGACGGTTCGAAATTCTCAACTTTACATAAGAGTGGATGACCCAATTCACTTAAGTTTTAGCTTCTTCCTTTAGGGTATTTACACTTCTCATGCACTAGTCCTTTAACTCAAGTTGAACAATTTTACATAGTACCCAGATCCAACTCCCGCGATAGATGTCAAGCCCAGTAAGACGGACATTATTATATAGCTTTGGAACTAGTGGTTGTTCCCTCTCCAAGTGCAGGGTTGTGATGTAGTAATAAACTCAGTAAGACCGAGGTCGAATCCCAAGGGACTGATACCTGTACGTAATCTAAAATTAAATATAACTAGACTAAACTAAGATGAAATCAAAACTAAATGAAATTTAGAGAATAATGTTAGAATATTTATCTAAAACGTAGAGAAATTCAGTTGTAGAAAACTAGGGATTAAGAGGATCCACTTGTAGAGATCAGGGAGACCTTATGCTTGCTTCAAGAATTCAATTGGACTTAGAGTCCATCTTCATCCAGTTGAAGGGTGTAACCATGAAATCAAATTGAACTTCCTTTGATACAGTTTTTAAGAGATGAAAGGTATATGAATTAGAATGGATTCTATCACCAAACCATGCCCAGGAGACAAAGTAAATAACAGAATTAAACTAATTACCAACCAATCAACAATGCATGAAGGTTAAGAAGGGTATCGTCATCCGACCATGCCTAGGAGACGATGGTGAACAACAGGGCTTCCTGACGTCATAAACATAAAAAGGAAGAGAACATGCTCAAAGCCATTGTAGATCCATTGTAATTTCAGTCACAACAAACCATTAAAGACTAAAAACATTCTCATAATCAAACTATAATAAAAAAATCAGTTCAGGCTAAATAAAAGACATAAGCAAAGGCTCTCCCATCATGTTACAAGCTTCACCTCTTAGCCCTAGCTAAGAGGTTTATCCTAGGAACATGATTAGGCTAGATCTCATAAGAATAAAAATAACATAAAACAAAATAAAATAAAACTCTAAAAGAAACACTCTCCCTGCACCACTTTCACGTCGCCGATCTTGGATGCCCCCTTTTCTCTGTCACGTCTTCTTTTTATAGGTTGCTGACGGTCGCCTGCTGAAGAGTTGGAGCCGTTGTGGTCGTGCGTGGCAAGAGAGTCGGTTTACACAACCGACTCTGTTTTGCAGCAAGAAAAAACTCCCCATAATCGAATATGATCAGATTTTTTTCTCCATGTTGGGGTTTAGTTCTTGCATGGGCTTCATATGGATGGTCTGGATCGGCCATCCGATCAACGGTGGTGGGCCACTATTTCTCGAATCGTCCGGAACTTGCGAACGGAATCCCTGCGCACAGTAGTTGCACTGATCTCTATGAGGCCCACTCGTAGTGAATGTTTAGTGGATCAGGGCCGTTCAGTGGCCTCGTAGAGACGATTTAGGCCAATCTTCCAAATTTGAAGTGTATCTGAGCTTTGGGTGGACCACACCACTAATCAACATGGTGAATGGTTCCTTGCCATTGTGATCTTGAATACATGCATGGACCCACATGCTTGACATGGTTCTGATCAATTTTATCACATGAACCCAATGAATGATCGGATTATCTGTTCTAAGCGATCTTGATGGCCTACTATAATTCGTCCGCAACCCCTGTTCTTGCGCTCGCGGTGACAATTTCCTCTGCGTAACCTATGGGGCCCACACTCCCTATTTCATGAGGAATCCACGCCATCCATTGAATTTTTCATGAAAAATCGGTCGGACAGGATTGGTTTTGGATCACCGTTGATGAGAATCATGTCGTTTTGCTTGGCACCATTCAATCCTTCATCTGCACCTCCATGTTCATTCAGCATTCGAGAAAAGCAAGGGGCGAATCACAGTATGGTCGATTTGATCTCATGAACTCAATGAATGGTGTGGATCTTCAAAACATGTTATTATGGTGGCCCACCAGGAGTCGACAACAACTCCCTGTTGCGTAAATTCGGCGTAAATTCGAAATTCCGAATTCGGTTGGGTTAGCGACTGCTGATCGTTTTTATCGGTCCAGTGCACCCTCCTCTACACATGATCTGTGCACACTCAGGTCATGTAAAGTGGGTCCAACCTCAATATTTGAGAAATCTGCTCCGTCCATCCACTTTGCTAACTCATTTAATGGGTTGAGACCAAAAGTGAAACATATCCAGACATCAAGTGGGCCCTAAATTGGAGTTTTGGTGGCTGATCTGACCGTTGAACCGCTTTCACAACGATCCAACGGCTGAATTTTAACGTCTACGGTTAATATATGGCCTTCAGATCCTGTATGCAGTTTCAAGCCAAGAAGATGGTGGAAACCCTGTGATCTTGCATTCTGGACCAGTTTCGGGCTACTTGAGCTTCAGTTTCTCGCTTTTCTCAGATATTTGGCGTGTAAATCCATCGATCTTAGTCCCCTGGAGTCCGTCCCTTGCCTTGGTATATTCTGAGCGTTAAATCCGTGATTTAAGCACTTATTTCAGTCCAACCTTGTAATTATGCCCTGCATCACAAACACGATTAAAATGGGCCATTAAACAGTATCATACTTGTAAATCTAGGTAATAACTGGGGTCTAATATGTAATATTTGACCCTCAACACAACCCCCAACCAGCATTTTGCTAGTCTCGAGCAAGGTATACAAAAAATAAATTGAGATTTACAGGGCAATGAAACCAAGTAATATTTTGAAAAACAATTCAGATACAAAAAATCTAAGATTCATGAATGTTGGGCATTCTTCTCTCCTAAACTCAAGCACACGGTAAACTTCATAATCAAGTTCAAAGAATTAACCCATCAATTTGAACAATTCTAAACATTGAGTTCCATGGGTGCATAGTCTAATCTCGGCTTATCATCATTAAAATTCACTTTTCTATTTCAGGATATCATTGGTAATCAATAAGATAATTTATGATAACTAAAACTTAAGCCAAAGCTTGCCTCACAGATCACCTTTTCATTCTTCCAGCTTTTGATTTTTCCTTAAAAGTAATATTAAGAAGGGGAATCAAATCCTCACCTATAGGAAACAAACCTATGGTGGAGACTGTACACCCAACCCTTTTCACATATCATCCATGGGGAAGTAAATCTACACATATAGGGAGCAAACCTATGGTGAAGATTATTTGCCCAACCCTTTTCGAAGGTATCTATTTTTTTTTTCGGTATTTTCTTTTTCTTCAATTGATCATGATGGCAAAATTTTCAGGCTGGCTCCTTACATGCTTAGTGATTACCAAGTTAACCCTTCAATATCAAACTGAAACCTTAACGTGAAAGCGAGATGTGACATGTGAAATCATGACTCAATCAATGTTTACAACTTCTAATTCTGGATTAACAATTCAAACTTATTGTGAAATCTAACAGATACTGAATCCAAGAGTCATAAATCACGTATCTTGAAATTCTAAGTGTTCTACATGGCTATTAAAATCACTTCGAATTCACATGAAATTTCAGAAAATTAAAAATTTTCACAATTTTTGCTCAAGACCAAGAAAACACTGATTAGGTTACCTAATCTCCCACCCCCAACCTAAAATCTACATTGTCCTCAATGTAAAAGATATAAACATGTAATGCACATTGGACCACAAAAGTAAATGTGAAGTGATGGGAAGATGATACCTGGATGATGAATCAAAAGAGACTTTCTAAGAGATCGCAGCATAGAAGCCAGTTAGCATGAGAGAGGAACAGAAGTAAAACAAAAATAAAATCTTATCTATACCACTTTCGCAGATACTTTCGATTGCATTTAGCGTATGCAATAAGCCTTTAAACCCCTAGGTTGCCCCTAGTGGACGAGTTGTACTCTCGTGAGGGTTTGCAGCAATGTTACCCACAAACATTGCACTAACTAACTAGGAAAATGAAATGGAATGAAAAGTTGGGTTGCCTCCCATGAGCGCTAAGTTTACCATCTATCTTAAAACAGCATAAAACAAAATACCCCAGTCCTATGAAAGTAGGGAAAAACTACTTGATCATGCCGCAAGGTTCCTCTTTCGGCCAATATCTTGATAAGTTTCTCAGTAAGTTCCTCAACAGGATCATCCAAAATCCCTTTTTGCAATAGGCTTGGGCGCCCCGGAGCATGATTTTCCAGAGAGACTTATGTACCTCATAAGAAATTTTTCATTGAATTGTTTGAGGTATCCAAAGTATATACGATTCACTTGTGACAGAAGAAGTTTCAACGTTAGTATTGTATGGTGAATCAGAGACTACAAGTAAATAAAGTTTAAAAAATTTCTTAAGAAATGATGTAGTCTCAACACATTCCGAAGCTCCAAACTTCGGTTCAATTTTCAGCTCCTCTTCTTTTACCGGTAGACGTCTTAGGATCAGGGGAAGAGAGGGTTTCAGAATGAGGGTTCTCTCGGTCAGTGATAACTACCAAGATGTTTTTATCAGTCCAGTGCACCCTCCTCTACACGTGAGCTGTGCACACTCACGTCTTGTAACGTGGGTCTAACCTCAATATTTGAGAAATCTGCTCCGTCCATCCACTTTGCTAACTCATTTAATGGGTTGAGACCAAAAGTGAAACATATCCAGATATCAGGTGGGCCCTAAATTAGAGTTTTGGTGACTAATCTGACCGTTGGACCGCTTTCACAAGGATCCAATGGCTGAATTTCGACGTCTAGGGTTAATATATGGCCTTCAGATCCTGTATGCAGTTTCAAGTCAAGCAGATGGTGGAAACCCTGTGATCTTGCATTCTGGACCAGTTTCGGGCCACTTGAGCTTCAGTTTCTCGCTTTTCTCAGATATTTGGTGTGTAAATCCAACGATCTTGGTCCCCTAGAGTCCATCTCTTGCCTTGGTGTTTCTGAGTATTAAATTCATGCTTTAAGCACCTATTTCAGTCTAAGCTTGTAATTATGCCCTGCATCACAAACACGATTAAAACAGGCCATTAAACAGTATCATGCTCAGAAATTCAGGTAACAACTGGGGTTTAATATGCAATATTTGACCCTCAACAGTGGCCCACCAATGAGTGGTCTAGAGCTTGTTTAAAAAATTGCAATATTTCTGTAATGAATTAGGTATCGAGATTTCTCGTGGACAATGATTAGGGTTTGGATTAACTATGTTCATAGTGTGGCCTATTTATAGCTAGTGAAAGTGGAGATTTGGTCATGATTACCCTAAACCGTCAGTTTTAGGCTAAAAGACTAACAGGGTTGATTTGGTCTATTAGTCAAGATCCAGGCCTTATCCGATTCGGCTTTGGTTAGATCTTTAATTTAGTTATGATTGTCTTGACTAATTAGCGTTGTATCGATTAAATTTGGATCCTATTTGAGTAAATCATGGGGCTAAACTCGATGTTCAAGTGATCGAGTTGATTCGTTAGCATCCTACGGTTAACTAATTGAACTTGTGTAGTTCTTTACTGGTACCACCTGTGTATAAACTAATATTGAGTGCTAATGGTCAGTGTATGATGTTATAAGTGTATCACAAAAAAAATCAAGGATTTTTGGAAATCCAAAACAGTAAAAATCTAGGAAGTTACACCTTTTATCATCGAAGACTGGGTTCGATATTATCGGAACTAGTTCGATGTCAACTAAACTCAGATTTTGTAATTTTCTACACTTCCTTTTTCATTTAGTTTTCTTGACTCTTGGGGTCTTGAAATATTCAATCTTGGTCTCTAAAGGTCCATTCTTTACCTTGGTGATTCTTGAGCATCAAACTCATGCTTTTAATATTCTTTTCAATTTAAGCTCTTAAACTCACCTTATAACACAAACATATATAAAATATATCATTAAGCATTATTATGTTCATAAAACTAAGATACAAATAGGAAAAAATATGCCATATTTGAGTCTCAACACACCCCCCAACTAACATTTTGCTAGTCCCAAGCAAAATAAGTGAAGAAAATTTTCAAATAAAAATAAGAATAAAAACTAATTCTAGAAATAAAATAAAATGAAAACAAAAATTCTAACTACACCACTTTTGCAAGTAATCTCAATTGCATTTAGCATGTGCAACAAGCCTTAAAACCCCTATGTTTCCCCTAGTGGACGAGTTATAGTCTTGTGAGGGTGTCTAGAAATGTTACCCATAAATATTGAAAACATGAAAAATAGTTCAAAACTTAAAAATTTATACAATTATGCCTCCATTCATCATACGAATTTCAAAACAGAGCAATACTTGTGTTCAGACTGAAGTTAGAATCTCAATTTCTCAATCCATTACATCATTGAGTTCAGAGATCTAATCAAAATTTAAAATAGTTATGATCAAATACACTTAAGTGCTCGGTAACACTAGTGTAACTTTGAGAAGTATGCATGTTCCCTATCCTAACTCCTTTCAATGATCCCAAGAATATAAAATATTTACTTATCTTATTTCTTTCATGTCCTGTCTTCTTTTATTATCATATCTTCATTATTATAAACCACCCTTAAATGAAAATTTTCACTGGGTTTGCTTCATAACATAAGGTATCGTAATTGTAACAGTAACAGCAATGGATACTTAGGTATCCTTATTCAAGATTGCTGACACGATTGTTATGGTCATTAATTTATTTTTTTAATTATTATTAATTTTCTTTCTTTTAAGCATATATCAATAGTACTAGTTCATTCAACCTTGTTTGAATTAAAATTTATTATTCTAGTTCACATATCATATTCATCACTTAGTTAGCTAGAGTGTATTGTGAATTCAGCACATCAAATTATAACTCACTCTAAACTAGTGATTAGATAATCAAACTCAAGTCTATAATTTTCACTTTATAAGAATTCTGACTACTAACAACCTAGAATAAGTATTAACTTTGCCTTTGGAATTTGCATAATATCATGTTCACATTCTTATATAAAAAAATTGAAAATTTTGAAATTTTTTTCCATAAACTAAAAAAAAAGTTTTTTTTTAAAGTTTATATATATATATATATATATATATATATATATATATATATATATATATATATATATATATATATATATATATATATAAGGATTCCCTCACATGGATGACTATCCACACCCCCCAACCTAAAATCTACAATGTCCCCAATGTAAGATACATGCAATGTAGAAAATATGAGAATAATAAAAATCAAAGAAAGGATGGATAATACCTATTATGAAGAACTCACCTGCTGGATGACACTAAAAAAATTAAATATTATACAAATCTTGCACAAATGCTTTGTCAGATTAGGAGCATCAATCCGAATATTCTGGCTCATGATGAGAGATAGACTCGTTTTCCAAAAGAAAGTTTTCATATATGGCTTCAATCTTTGACCATTTACCTTTTACATATTGTCATTACGTGGATTCTTAATTTCAACAGCCCCATGAGTATAAACATTCTTCACAATGAAGGTGCCTATTCATCTTGATCTTAACTTTTTCAGAAAAAACTGAAGACGGGAATTGTATATATAATAGGACCTTTTGCTGAGGTTTAAAATTCTTCCTCAGGATTGTTATGTCATGAAAATCTTTGGTCCTCTCTTTATACATTTTAGAATTTTCATAAGATTCTCTCCTCAACTCCTTTAATTTATTCAACTCAATTTCCTTTATCCACTTGTTTTGTCCTTATCAAAGTTTAATTTCTTTATTGTTCAGTATGTTTTATGTTCCAATTCCACATGCAAATGACAAGCCTTTCTATTGAGGGTCAAATATTACATATCAGACCCTAGTTATTGCCTGGATTTACGAACATGGTACTGTTTAATGGTCCTATTTAATTGTTATTGTGATGTAAGGTACATTTACAAGCTTGGATTGAAACATGGTGCTAAAACCTGAGATTTAACGCTCAGAATTCACCAAAGCATGGGACAAACCCCAGGAGACCAAGATCGACGGATTTGCATGCTAGAGATCCAAGAAATCAAGAAACTAAAGCTCAAGTAGCCCGAAAGACATCCAGAATACAAGATCACAGGATTCTCACCATCCGTTCAGCTCGAAACTCCATACATGGCCAGAGGACCATAAATGAACTGTACACAACAAATTTTAACAATTAGATCCTTGTTAAAGTGGCCCAACGGACAAATTAACCCCTTAAATCTTAAATTGGGGCCGATTGATATCTGGATATGCTTCAATTTTGGTCTCAACCCCTTAAAGTATATGGTAAACAAGTTGGATGGAGAAATCACTCGAATACATCACCGTGGGACCCACACACGTGATGCGTGTGCATAGTGGGTATAAGATCCACTGCCCACCGAAACTATCCAAGTCGATCAGCGTTGCGATGACCTACAAAATCTTAAAAAAATCAAGACGTAACAGCGACTTCCATGCAGCCGTTTGGTTCCTGATTGTGGGCCCCACTCGTCATTTTTTTCAAAGATTGGAGTCTTCCATTGCATCCAAGGGGGTGTAACCCACGTCTAGATGTCCTTTTAGCCTCATACATGAGATCACATGATTTTCACCATCAAACGCAGGATGAATGGTAACTTGAGTTGGTACACTGGGTCATGCTAGAACCTACCAAAACCACCCCTTCCCGACTAGTTTTTCGCCAGGAATCCAATGGACAGGGTGGATTCTTTCAAAAAACATCATTGTGGGCCTACCAAACACGTCAATGTACTATGTTTACGCGGGTACGTGTGTTTGTGAAAAACGGCCACGGTGGGCCATTTTGTGATCAATATCATGGTCAGATACATGATCCGGACCATCTAGAAGTTGCAAGAGAGGGTCTTAAACCCCACCAAGAAGTCAAATGGCTAAATCAGTGGGCCAATCCATGCCAAACACGGGTCGAGCGCTAGGGCTTTCGCTGCACAAAAATAGGGTGCGCGTCTGGGACTCTTCTTGCTCAAGAAAAGAGTGTGGAAGCTTCACCGACTCAATCCAGTCACTGATTAACTCTCTTATGAATATAAAAGAGAGAGAGAGACAGAGAGAGAGAGAGAGAGAGAGAGAGAGAGAGAGAGAGAGAGAGAGAGGAGGACGAGCAATGCATCCATTCGGGGGTTAGACGTCGGAGAGAGAGAAAGATAGTAGAAGTGTGGTTTTCTTTTTCTTTTTTTTCTTTTTTTAAAATTTTTGCTTAAGGTATCTAGCCCATTCATGTTAGGCTAAGCCTCTTAGCTCGGGCTAAGCCTCTTAACTAGGGCTAAGAGGTGAATCTTGTAGCATGATTAGGATGGTTGCTTTGTTTTGATTTATGTCTTGTTGAACCTTATGGATTCTAGTTTGATTATTAAGGTATGTTTTTAGTTTTTAATGATTTGTTGTGACTTAAATTATAATGGATCTACGATAGCTTTAAGTATGTTCTTTCCATTACTGAGATTATTAAATTAGTAAGACCTGTTGTTCACCATTGTCTCATGGACATGGTAGGGTGACGGAATCCTTCCTAACCTTCATAATTCTCTTATGATTGGCTGTGAGATTAGTAAATTATTGTTGTTTGCAATTGTCTCCTAGGTATGGTTAGGTAACGGAATCACTTCCAAATCTTCACCAATCTTATCTTTTGATGATTAGATCCATGAGAAGTTCAGAGATCTAACAAATCTCTTCTTACCAACTGGATAAGATAGGACTCTGATTCCGGTTATATCCTTGAATCATGCAAGGTAGCTTCCCAATCTCTACAAGTGGAACTTCTGAATACCTAGTTTTCTACATCTAATTTCTATAAGTTTTAGATAAATATTTCACCATTATTTCCTCAATTTCATTTGATTTAGATTTCATCTTAATTTAGTTCTAGTTCTACTTAATTTCTGATTACGTACAGGTTTCAGTCCCTTGGGATTCGACCTCGCTGTCATCGAGTTTATTACTATATTACAACTATATACTTGGGGTGTGAACACTTCCCATACACCAATCTGTATGGGGACATTCCAATTGAGGTCTTATAAGCAGTCCTATAAGCCCATAAAGCATTGGATAGTCTGAGGGATCAATCATTTCTATTTGGCCTTATAGTTTTCTCCAAAATGTGTTTGATTTCCTGATTAGAAATCTCAACTTGCCCACTCATTTGTGGGTAGTGTGGTGTAAGACCCGTATCCTAGTTCATACTGTTTTGTCAACTCCCACGATCCTTCTCGTTGAATTTCGAAAACCTGCGACCGATAATCGATATTTGCACATAATCCTAAGTCATATCTTGTAGATTTGAGCGGCTTAATTCGAGACTTGTATCATTGCGACCGCACCGTCGCCGCAGTTCCAACGCTGCGACTCACACACCGATGTGATACCCTGTTCGAAAGATGTGGGCCGACATTTATTTCGAAGAAAACGCCACGCGTTTACAATCCTAAGAGAATCTCTACAACATGTTAAATCAATCCAATCAATCACCTCATATGTCAAGTACATGTTTTATCCCCAAAAGCAACCCCAAAGTCAACTCTCTCCCTCTCTCTCTCTTACACACACATATGTCAAGTACATGCCCATCACCCCATCACTCACTTCCCATCACTCCATCACGCATCACCTCTCTTACAACCACCCTCTCTTTCTCTTCACACTTTCCAAGCAACAAAGGGTGGTGGACATCCAAGCATCCCAAGTGAGAGAAAGAGATGTGTGTGACCCACTTTTTCACCCCAAATCCATCATCCTAGCCATTCAAACTTCATCACCCTCCATCAAAGTGAAGCACATGAAGATCGGCTTTCTAACGGACCAAGAAGATCAAGTGGTGGGTGATTTTATTATTTAATTTTTATTATTAGAAGGCCCACATATGTGGGACCCATCTTGATATATGCCTTGTATAAAAGAGGGACCCATAGTGGCGGGGTCCCTCTCATCTCCACCATTTCCTCTCTCTCTCTCTCTCTCTCTCTCTCTCTCTCTCTCCCCTTTGATGCGTGTGGCCCACCATATGATGTGTTGTATATCTAACCCATCTAGCAGCTCATGCTGCTATTAACGTAAACAGCTATGGGCTGACCATGAGGCATGTGTTTCTCCAAATCGCCCATTGCTAGAAGGGCCACATCGTGATGTATTTACTTCAATCCACACCGTCTAGGCTATTTGGATGGTGCTGGATTAGTTTGGACAGCACCAGGGCGACCTGCAGCGTGCAGGGCCACATTGATGTATTTATTCTATACCCCACATTGTCCATTTGAATGGTACAGGCGTGGGGCGCACCATAATGTATGTGATTTATACATGTCGTCTATAAACTTGGCAGGCGTGTGGGGCCCACCCCACACATGCTACACGTGTGAAGATGGGCCCACATCGATGTATGCATCCCAACATCCTGACCGTTGTTCACTCCTCAAGTGCAGGGTTGTGATATAGTAATAACTCGGTAAGACCGAGGTCGAATCCTAAGGGACTGAAACCTGTATGTTATCAAAAATTAACTAGAACTAGAACTAGAATGAGATGAAATATAAATCAAAATAGAATTTAATGAAGAATTGTGAAATAATTATCTAACATTTAAGAAAATTCAGAGGAGAGAAACTAAGGATTCAGAAGATCCACTTGTAGAGATCAAGGAGATCTTATGCCAGCTTCAAGAATCATGGAATTTAACTGAGCTGTCATTGATCTAGTTTTTAAGCGATGAAAGGTATATGAATTAGAATAGATTCCATCACCAAACCATGCCCAGGAGACTATGGTAAACAACAGAATTAAACTAATTACCAACCAATCACATGTATGAAGGTTAAGAAGGGTACTGTCATCCGACCATACCCAGGAGACTATGGTGAACAATAGGGCTTTCTGATGTCATAAACATAAAAAAGAAAAGGAAATAATCAAAGCCATCTCAGACCCATTGTAATTTCAGTCACAACAGACCATTAAAGACTAAAACTATTCCCTTAATTTAAACTAAAATCATCATCCATTCAGTCTAAAAAGTATAGGCATAGAGCTCTTCCATCACGATACAAGCTTCACCTCCTAGCCCTAGCTAAGAGGTTTAGTCACTCATAGACATGGTGGACTCAAATCTCTTAGAAAAATAAAGCAGAAACAAAAAGGAAAAAATACAAACTCTACTCCCTGTCTCTCTCTCTCTCCACTGTGCTCCATGCCTAAGCTCCGGCCTCTTTCCACAGGTCCCATGTGATTCTCTAAGATTGAATGTCCTCTCTCACGTCCACAACCTTCTTTTATAGCTGCTGGAAGGCTGGAGTCAGTGACAGAGTTGTAGCAGGACACGGAGTGTAATTTTTGCAGTCAAGTTTCAGTGCCTCAAAACTCGCCACTTTCCTCCCTTATTTTCCAAAGAAATACCGTCCCCTAGGACGTTTTTGAGCCCTGTACATGATAGACGACTCAGATCTGCCATATGATGAAAGATGGTGGGCCACAACCGCCTAAAAAATTAGATTTTCACGGATGTGCGAAAGCTTTTGCACCTCTTCACTGCGTAGCTCGGTGGGCCCCACAGGTATTTTCAGGGAAATCCACCCCGTCCATTGGATTCAAGACGAAATTTCAATCAAGAATGGCTGGTTTTGAACATCCATTGACATGGCCCAGAGAAGAAATCACCAAAAAATCAGTTTTGAATGTCGCAGAACCGACCTTTTGTGGCCTCTGTATTGCACACGTGTGCATGCATGGGTGAAAACAATCAGCATGGTTTTGAAGGTCTCGAGGCCTTCTACAAGATGGACGGATCAGATCGTCTGTATAGACGATGGATGAGCCCCACAGACTTCCGTAAAAGTATGCAATCCGTCCATTTTCTGATGAAAACAGTAATTGCCGTTTTGAGGCTGGCGTAGGCGCGGGTCAGCGCTGCTGATCGTCTTACGGCCCAAACACGCATGTACAATGTGTATACTCGTACACATACAGGTCCTCCTTCGATGTTTTTACGAAATCCAATCCGTCTATTCCTTTTCTCATATTATTTAAACCATCGATGCCGATTTTGTAGCATTTCCAGATATCAAGTGGGCCCCAAATTGAAGATTAATGGGCTGATGTATCCGTTGGTCCACTTTCCAAGATCATCAATGGCTGAAATTTAATATTTATGGTTTATTTATGGCCCTCATCATATGTATGAAGTTTCGAGGTGAACAGATTGTGGGAACCCCGTGATCTTGCATTCTGGATGCGTTTCAGGCCACTTGAGCTTTAGTTTCTTAGTTTTCTTTGATTTCTGACCATGTAAATCCGTCAATCTTGGTCCTCTGAAGTCCGTCCCTTGCTTTGGTGACTTTGGATCGTTAAATCCATGCTTTTAACACCTTTTTCAATCCATGCTCATAAAATCACCTTGCAACATAAACACGATAAAAACAAGCCGTTAGACAGCATTATGTTCGTAAATTCAAGTAATAACTGGGGTCTGATATGCAATATTTGACCCTCAACATAACCCCCAACCAGCATTTTACTAGTCCCGAGCAAAGTATGCGAAAAATAAGTTGAGAATTATAGGACAGTTTCTATGAACTTAAATGATTTTTAAAAAACTATCCAAATCCCAGAATTTTAAAATTCATGAATGTTTGATATTACTTTCTCCTGGACGCAAGCACTCGGTAGATTTCATAATCAAGTTCAAAGTATTACTCCATCAATTAGAATAATTCTAAACATTGAGTTTCATGGGTGTATAGTGTAATCTCAGCTTATTGACATTAAAATTCACCTCTCTATTTCAGGATCTCATTGGTAACCAGCAAGAGAATTTATGAAAAAAAAAAACTTGCCTCACAGATCTTCTTGCCATTCTTTTAACTTTTGATTTTTTCATTAAAAGTACATCAAGAAGGGGAATTAAAGCCTCACCTATAAGTACATCAAGAAGGGGAATCAAAGCCTCACCTATAGGGAGCAAACCTATGGTGAAGACTGTACACCCTACCCTTTTCATATATTATCCATGGGGAATCGAATCTACACCTATAGGGAGCAAACCTTTATTGAAGATTATTCGCCAGCCTTTTCCAAAGGTATCTTTTTTTTTTTTCATATCGATCCTGTTAAGCAAATGTTCCAGGTTAGTTCCTTTCATGTTTAATGATTACCAAATTAACCCTTCAATATCAAACTGAAATCTTAATGTGGAAGCGAGATGTGACATGTGAAATCATGACTCAATCAATGTTTACAACCTCTAATTCTGGATTAACAATTCAAACTTAACTGTGAAATCTAACAGAAACTGAATCCAAGAGTCATAAATTACCAACATCACTTATCTTGTAATTCTAAATCCAAGATAAGCATTAAAAATTACTTCAAATTTACAAGACTTTTCAAAAAACCTTTAAAAATTTTCACAAATTTTGCTCAAGACTAAGAAAACACTGATTAGGTTTCCTAATCTCCTACCCCCAACCTAAAATCTACATTGTCCTTAATGTAAAAGATATAAACATGCAATGCACATGGGACAACGAAAGTAAATGAGAAGTGATGAGAGGATAGTATCTGAATAACGAATCGAGAGAGATTTTCCAAGAGATCGCTGGGAGAGAACAGGTTAATATGAGAGAGAAAGTAAAATAAAAATAACAAAAATAAAATCCTACCTATACCACTTTCGCAGGTGCTCTCGATTGCATTTAGCGTATGCAACAAGCCTTTAAACCCCTAGGTTACCCCTAGTGGACGAGTTGTAGTCTTGTGAGGATTTGCAGTAATGTTATCCACAAATATTGAATCGATCATGCCGCAAGGTTCCCCTTCCGGCCAATATCTTGATAAGCTTCTCAGTAAATTCCTCAACAGGATCATCCAAAAGCCCTTTTTGCAATAGGCTTGGGCGCCCTGGAGCATGACTTTCCAGAGAGACTTATGTACCTCATAAGAAACCTTCCATTGAATTGCTTGAGGTATCCGTAATATATACGATTCACCTATGTCAGAAGAAGTTTCAATGTTAGTATCGTATGATGAATCAGAGACTACAAGTAAATAAAGTTTAGAAAACTTCTTAAGACGTGATGTAGTCTCAACATATTCCAAAGCTCCAAACTTCGGTTCAATTTCCAGCTCCTCTTCCTTTACTGATAGACGTTTAGGATTAGGGGAAGAGAGGATTTCAGAATAAAGGTTCTCTTGGTCAGTGATGACTACCGAGATGTTGTCTCGCCAGACATCCACTTTATCTTTTAACAAGGGATCGTTTGAAACTACAAAGTGTGCCAAACAATCCCAAGAGTTAAGAAGTTCAGTTGAGTGTGACTTATTGTGGCTTGTGATGATCTGCGCAAAGAATCCATCGTCCTTGAAAGTGGATGGAGGTACGCTCTCTTGCTCCAGTCCTGTATAGACAGATTGAAAATCAATAAGTGAAGCATTGATGTAATCACTCTGTTCATTGAAATTACTCAATTGAGGTGTTGAATTGTTAAATGTGTGCAGCTCAGATGGTGGCCTCAACTAAGTGGTTTCAAATTCTAGAGTCATAGCGGGCAACTCCTCCCTTTCCTGAATCATATCATCATTCAATTAGGGAGAGTGGTCTAAATATGTCTCACAAGAGTTAGAAGAGTCGGTTGTAAGGGGTACATTCTCCACATTTAAATCAGGCATGTCAGATGAGTGGAGTAGCTCATTATGACCGACTACTTCGTGTACGTCTTGATCATTGATCTGGACCAAACTTGAGAGGGATTTCAGGGGAACTGTGACAGCACATTCAGGATCATCATCCCAATTTGTATCATCATCCAGTTCCGTGCAGTGTACAGTTAGGATGGGATCTCCTTCCTCACATTCTATTCCTAAATTCAGTTGAGGTTCGAATAAACTAACCTCCTTATCATTGAAATCTTGTGTGTCATGTAAGGAAGGTGTGTCATCATCAATGTATTTAAAAGACACCCATGTATCTTCACCATTCTTTCGAACAATCATTGAGATTGACTCATCAGGAAATTGAACCACATGCTCATTAACAGAATCCAAATCATTTCAAATTCCAGATTCTTTCAAAAGTGAATGCAGATCACATTCCTTGCATTGTGCTTCTAGATTTGGATGAGGCTGGGATAACCTAGCCTCTTCCTTCTCCATAAGATGTGACTGAATTATTGGAATTGATGATTTGAGTAGTTCATATGATTATATAACAAGTTGATTGAACTGCTCTTGTGTTTTCATGAGTTTCTGAAGTGAATCCTCTTAGATTGTTTCTGGTTGGGTTTCAAAGGTAGAGGACCCAAAAGAATTATCACTATGATATATAGCTGGTTCAACTTCCCGACATTGATGTTTCCACTGGTTATAATCATACGGATCATAGGTGGGAGAATCTGATTGTTGGTAATACTTATTATTACTCATAATATAATCACACATTATTTTCTTTTTATCGGATGAGTGATAATAATTCTCACAACCATAGTTATGATAACCCCAACACTCATGTACTATTTTATTAATCCGTGGGGTGTAATTGTTCTCCTGTATATAATCACGTAAGGACTTCTTAGCCGGTGGATCTTTATAGTCTGATCGGTTTGTAATGATAGTTTCAGAAAATTTTTGAGACATAAGTTGATTTATCTCATCATCATCCTAAAATAAGTTATTCTTCACAGCATACTGACGTTGCCACTCATACATATACGTAATGAAACCCTTAACTTGAATTTAATCATATGAAAAATAGAAGAAAAGGTCCTACAGTAAAGTGAAAAGTAAGAGGAGGAGAAGTTAGAAAGAATGTACCAAATGAGCAGTTCCTATATTGAGATCCTGAAAAAGAAAAATAAAAGTAATTAGTTTCTAAAAATAGAAAACCTAAAGTTAGAAAGTTCTAAATTAGAAATTCTAAGATAAAGAGTAATGTTAGTTTCTAAAAAGGAAAAAAAAAATTCAAATTTCTAAAACTAAAAGCCAAACTCTAAAAATAACAAAGCAGAGAAATTAGAAAGGAATTACTAAATTAGAACTTATGTCAAGATCCTACAAAACAGGAAAACATATTAGTTTCTAAAAACAGAAAAAGAATTCTAACCTAAAATTAAAAAATCCTAATATTAAACTAATCCTAAAACTAGTTAATCTCAGACAAACGTACCCATCAGTCCTCGGCAACGGCGCCAAAAACTTGTTCACTCCCCAAGTGCAGGGTTGTGATGTAGTAATAACTCGGTAAGATCGAGGTCGAATCCCAAGGGACTGAAACCTGTACGTTATCAAAAATTAACTAGAACTAGAACTAGAATGAGATGAAATCTAAATCAAAATAGAATTTAATGAAGCATTGTAAAATAATTATCTAATATTTAAGAAAATTCAGAGGAGAGAAAGTAAGGATTCAGAAGATCCACTTGTAGAGATTAGGGAGATCTTATGCCAGCTTCAAGAATCATGGAATTTAACTGAACTGTCGTTGATTTAGTTTTTAAGCGAATGAAAGGTATATGAATTAGAATGGATTCCATCACCAAACCATGCTCAGGAGACTATGGTAAACAACAGAATTAAACTAATTACCAACCAATCACATGTATGAAGGTTAGGAAGGGCACCGTCATTAGACCATGCTCAGGAGACTATGGTGAATAACAGGGCTTCCTGATGTCATAAACATAAAAAGGAAAAGAAAATACTCAAAGTCATCTCAGACCCATTGTAATTTCAGTCACAACAGACTATTAAAGACTAAAACTATTCCCTTAATTTAAACTAAAATCATCATCCATTCAGTCTAAAAAGTATAGGCATAGAGCTCTTCCATCACGCTACAAGCTTTACCTCCTAGCCCTAGCTAAGAGGTTTATCCACTCATAGACATGGTGGACTCAAAACTCTTAGAAAAATAAAGCAGAAACAAAAAGGAAAACATACAAACTCTACTCCCTGTCTCTCTCTCTCTCCACTGTGCTCCACGCCTAAGCTCCGGCCTTTTTCCACAGGTCTCACGTGATTCTCTAAGATTGAATGCCCTCTCTCACGTCCACAACCTCCTTTTATAGCTGCTGGAAGGCTAGAGTCAGTGACAGAGTTGTAGCAGGACATGGAGTGCAATTTTCGCAGCCAAGTTTCAGTGCCTCAAAACTCGCCACTTTTCTCCCTTATTTTTCAAAGAAACACCGTCCCCTAGGACGTTTTTGAGCCCTCTACATGATAGACGGCTCAGATCTGCCATATGATGAAAGATGGTGGGCCACAACTGCCTAAAAAATTGAATTTTTACGGATGTACGAAAGCTTTCGCACCTCTTCGTTGCGTAGCTCGGTGGGCCCCACAGAGATATTTTCAGGAAAATCCACCCCATCCATTGGATTCAGGATGAAATTTCAGTTAAGAATTGCTGATTTTGAACATCCATTGACGCAGCCCAGAGAAGAAATCACCAAAAAATCAGTTTTGAATGTCGCAGAACTGACCTTTTGTGGCCTCTGTATCGCACACGTGTGCGTGCATGGGTGAAAACAATCAGCATGGTTTTAAAGGTCTCGAGGCCTTCTACAAGATGGACGGATCAGATCGTCCGTATAAACGATGGATGAGCCCCACAGACTTCCGTAAAAAGTACGTAATCCATCCATTTTCTGATGAAAACGGCAATTGCCGTTTTGAGGCTAGTGTAGGCGAGGGTCAGCGCTTGGTGCGATGCGGCGCCAACACGCATGTACAATGTGTATACTGGTACACATACAGGCCCTCCTTCGATGTTTTTACGAAATCCAATCCGTCTATTCCTTTTCTCATATTATTTAAACCGTCGATGCCGATTTTGTAGCATTTTCAGATATCAGGTGGGCTCCAAATTGAAGATTAATGGGCTGATGTATCCGTTGGCCCACTTTCCAAGATCATCAATGGCTGAAATTTAATATTTATAGTTTATTTATGGCCCTCATCATATGTATGAAGTTTCGAGGCGAACAGATAGTGGGAACCACGTGATCTTGCATTCTGAATGCGTTTCAGGCCACTTGAGCTTTAGTTTCTTAGTTTTCTCGAATTTCTGACCGTGTAAATCCATCAATCTTGGTCTTCTGAAGTCCGTCCCTTGCTTTGGTGACTTTGGATCGTTAAATCCATGCTTTTAACACCTTTTTCAATCTATGCTCATAAAATCACCTTGCAACATAAACACGATAAAAACAGGCCGTTAGACAGCATTATGTTCGTAAATCCAAGTAATAACTGGGGTCTGATATGCAATATTTGACCCTCAACAACCGTCCATTCAAACCGGACGCTGATGCCTCTCCCTCCCTCACAAACACATGTATATATGTATGATATATAATATAATATATAAAAATAGATGTTATGGTGATATTATATAATATAATAAATTATATAAATAGATGTTATGGTGGGCCACTCCCACGTGGACCCATCAGTGATATATGTGTTTCATATGTACACCGTCCATCCTTTTTGGTGCATGTGGGGTCCACCCACACGTGCTACATGTGTGGGATGGAGCCACCTTGTGTGTATATATTCTTCATCCAGGCCGTTCGTCCATCTTTGGACAATGGACGTTGGATGCATTCTCAATCAATGTACATTATATTATAATATAATATAGTATAATATATATTATAATATTATAATATATTATAATATGGTGGGCCCCACCTCTATGGAGCAAGGTTGGCTGGTGTACGTCACTCTTCTAGTGGCTATTGGATTGTCTCCAACAAGTTCTGTGTGCGTGATCATAAGGGATGCGTTAAATCCCAACCGTTCATCTGTGCACCACACAGCTAGGTAGCTGTTGTATTGACATTAGCAAGTCTCGTGGGACCCACGTGTGTGTGGACTCCATGAGATGCATGCGTTTTATCAACGCTACCCATCTATTTTGCAATCCCCACCGTCCAGATGGCTGGACGGTGGGCCAAACATGATATATGTGTTATATCCCTGCTGCATGGCAGCTGCACATGTGGGTTTGATCCTCACCGCCCATTAACGGTGGGACCCACCTTTGTTGTGTGTTTATACACACAGTCCATCTGGTACCCACGTGCTGCATAGGTGCTTTACCATGTCAGCAAGATCCATGGGTTTCAAATGATATATGTGTTGTGCTCCACCATCTAGTACGTGGACGATGGGTCTAGATGTATGTGTTTTCTCTACATCGTCCTATGCATGGGACGGTGCGACCCACCGTGATGTAAGTCATGCCGTCCATCCATTTTTATGGGTGGAGTCCACCATGATGTATCCCTACCGCCCATCCATTTAGCAACCGGCCCCACCATGATGCATGTGTTGCATCCAAACTGTCCAACCATTAAGCAAGCTTGTCTTACCATTTGGCAAGCTTTTCTTATAGGTTTGAGACTAAGAATGAGTCAGATATAAGGTTCAAGTGGACCCCACCACAGAAAATAGTGGAGAGATGAATGCCCACCATTGAAGTCCTTTTTGGACCATAGTAGTCTTGGATTAAATTGATATTTGTTTTTCCTCCCAATCAAGACTTTGTGACTTTACTAACAAATTAGATGGGAAATAAACTTGATGGTGGGCCTTGGAATTGTAAACAGTGAAAATCATTACCTCCACTACTATTTGTGGAATGGTCCAGATCCTTCAATATGATTCTTTTTGAGAATGTATGAGGCCCACCTTGATATATGTAAGGCCCATGGGTTGAGGCCCAATGTGATATATTTATGGCCCAGTGTGATGTATATTAGGCCGTTGTGTGAGGCCACGAGCTCACTATATCTTTGGCTCTATGTGGGCTATTCATTGGGAGAAATGTTGGTTAGATGTCCACATTGATGGGCAATGATGGTTGGATGTCCACATCGTGACCTTCTCTTAGGCCTTATTAGGCCCATTCTCATAATTTTCTTGTAGGTTAACCCAAATAAGTGGGCCCCATTCGCTGTAGACGAATGGCTCCGTGCTATCGAATTTGATATAACCACGGTCGAGTGTTGATCCTTATACTATGGTTATCGACTGATCATCTATGGGCCCCGCTTTGTTTATCTACTTATTATCGTGGCCAATTGCCTATTCTGCTTGTCGCGGTCGATTGACTGATTACTAATCGAGGCTGATTATCATGACCAATTACCGATTATCGTGGCCGATTACCGATTATGATTGTTATAGTCAATTGACCGATTATCGATCGAGGTCGATTATCGTGACCGATTACCGATTATGATTGTCATGGTCGATTGACCGATTACCAATCGAGGCCGATTATCGTGGCTGATTACCGATTATGATTGTCATGGCCAATTGACTGATTATCGATCGAGGCCAATCATCGTGGCCGATTGTGGATTCCGATTGTGATGTATATTCTGCTCGTATTGAGGCCCAATGTGATGTATATGCGGCTCATATTTGAGGCCTGTTATGATGTGTATTCTGCCCATGTTTAAGGCTCAATGTGATGTATATGAGACTTATGTGATGAGGCCCATTGTGATGCATTTGAGGGCCAGGCGAAGGAGCCCATTGTGATGTATGTTAGGCCCATGTGAAAGATCCATTGTGGTGTGTATTAAGCTCTTGAGTGGGACACATGGTGTTGCATATTTGGCCCTTGTGTGAGGCCATGGGTCTAATATATGTTAGGCTCTATGTGGGTCATTCCTTGGGATAATGTTGGTTAAATGTCCACATTGTCGAAGCCGATTGTTGAGGCCGGTTATTGACACCGATTATGAGTATGTGACAACATAACATCATGATACATGACCACACGCATCATCTACATGTTTGTTATGAGATGTGGTTGACCATTACATATGACATTGGGTAGATTATGAGACTCACTGATAGGCGGATGTTATCTCTCATGAGCGCACGGTATGCCCATGATTAATGCATGACTGGATTGTATGACTCATGCATCTTGCATTGTGTGTTGTGATTACTGTATGCCCTAGCAACATCAGGGTCGTAACCTCCACAGGCATATCGCGGATGTCCAGATGGGACACCAAAAATACTTGGTTCTAGCACTGTGGGCACTTAAGATGTCCTTGGGTGAAAGTCCCAGAACATATGAGGCCAGGAGTAGCCCCAACGTCTAGATCGAGTGAAACATGAGCGCCTGACTGCTGAATACCAGTAGGCCGTGTCTCTCACTGTATCGTGATCGGTTGGGAGAGGGTGTGACTTTATCCGCTCGAGTGAGGGGGCTATAAGCTAGGCTGAGTATGACTAGCTCATAAATGGGTCCGCTATCAACGAGCTGAGTAGGTATTAGCAGACTGTTGGCTAGGAGAATAGTGAGGCCTCTTCCACTCCCTGGGCTATGCGGCTAGGGAGAAGGCAATCAGTGTGGAGTGTAATAGACCCCGGTGATTTCTCAGAGAGGAACCATACTGATACTTGGACTTGATATAAGGACTGATATGATAGTATAACACTCCGTCACTGTTGCACATGTGGGCGGGAGCACGTGGGTGGACGCTAATGTGGGCGGGTGTGATGTGGGCGGGGCTGAGGCCCGGGTGAGCTACCACACTGGGCGAGATACTAGCGGTTGGCAGGCTACTGTGCTGACAGTCTACTGAGTAGGAGTTGGTTACTCATTCATTCATCTATTCACTATCCACTCGGGCTGGTGGTGTGCAACTATTTGTTACATGTACCTTCGCAATGGCCAAGATTTCGGTTAGGGCGTGCGACTAACCTGAGATCAGGAGTTTACCACATTGTGTTTGACTATCCAAATTTAGGTATGAGACTAGTTTGGATAGAATTCCTTTGTGATGAATCCCATAGCCTGTGATACTTCGTACTATCATCCCGACTTCACATTCCAGCATGGTCATTTCATTTGCACCACATATTTCATTGCATCCGTAGTACTTAGCGTTTTGAGTTACTATGTTGCTGCACGTATATGGCCTAGACGGACTTAACAGGATTTACATATTGCATTGTACCCTCGACATCTAACATTTGGTTCTCTGTGACTCCTCGTTCACATAGTTGATTCGTCTTGCTAGTATTTCTGATATTGTATGATTTATGGGCTTATCATTATTTCCACTTACTTTGATATCGTATGATTCATGACTTTATCATTTTTCCTGCTGATCTCGATGATGTATGATTTACGGACTCTATTGTATACTTGGCACTTACCTTATACACACTTACACCACCCTCTAAGATTTTGTAAGCTTATGCATGATAGATGCGTGTAGGTAGCGTTAGGTTGCAGCAACATTGAGCTTAGAGCGTGCAGCAATTTTCAGGAGCTCTGATTTTGATATATGTATTTTTCTTTTAGCATTGTATTCAAGTGATTATATTAGTGGATATGTGATGATGATGTTGCCTTTATGATTTGGGTAAACTTATGGTTATACTTATTACAAGACAAATGTACGTTGAAAAATCATCCTTGTAGGATCCTAAGATCGAAATCTGTCGTATGCTGCGCTGGGAGCCGAGAATGGGGTACTATGGAGGCTGTCGGCACCGGATTCGGTGATTGAGATTCCTGTGAATCCGATTTCTGAGTTTGGGGCATGACATGTGGGGTGCTCACTTTATGCTTGATGTTATATTTCTTAATCAAAGCATTAAATGTCCTATTACAAAAATGATACCCGTCATCACTAATGATGACATTTAAAGTTTCAAATTTAGAAAAAAATATTTTCTTTGAAGAATTGTATAACTAATTTGTTATCATTGATCCTATGTTCTGCTTCAATCCACTTGAAAACATAGTCCACACCAATCAATATATAAAGAAATATAAAAGAAGATGGAAATGGGCCAATAAAATCAATACCCCAACAATAAAAAATCTTCAATGGTAAAATAGGGGATAAAGGCATCATGTTGTGTCGGGACACTTCCCAATCTTTGACATCTATCACAAGCAACATACAAAGCATATGTGTCTTTAAACATGGTGGGCCAGTAAAACCTACACTGTAGAATTTTTGTAATGATTTTCTTAGCAGAAAAATGACCACCACATGCTTCCATGTGGAAAAAGAAAATAACACTCTAAACTTCATCATCTGGGACATAACGTCTAAAAATTTGATTAGTCCCATATTTATATAAATACGGGTCATCTCAAAAAAAGTTTTTAACCTCAGTTTCAAAATGCTTCTTATCTTGTGACTTTTAAGGATATAACATTTTTTTCGTTATAAGATAGTTCACTATATCCGCATACCAAGGCAATTTGGAGATCGCAAATAATTGTTCATCAGGAAAAGTGTCCTAAATATGCATCTCCTCACTGGAATCATCTAGCACTAATCTGGAAAGGTTGATGGCCACTATATTCTCTACTCCTTTCTTATCTTTTATCTCTAAGTCAAATTCTTGGAGTAGAAGGATCCATCTCTAAAGTCTCAGCTTTGCATTCTTGTTAGATAGGAAATATTTCAAAGCCAAGTGGTCCATGAAAATGACCACTTTGGATCCCGGTAGGTAGGACCTAAACTTATTCAAAATAAAAACTACAACAAGTAACTCATTTTCGGTTGTTGAGTAGTTCACTTAAGTCGAGTTTAGGGTTCTACTCACATAGTGAATAACGTAGGGTCGTTTATCTTTCCTTTGGCCTAAAATAGCCCTTATAGCATAATTACTTGCATCGCACATTAATTCAAAAGAAAGTGTCCAATCTGGTGGACGTATGATAGGTACAGTGGTAAGGGATGATTTAATTTTATTAAAGGTACCTGCACATGCATCTGTTCACTTAAATGAGACATCCTTTTAGAGAAGATTAGTTAAGGGTCTAGTAATAACACTAAAGTCCTTAATGAATCTTTTATAGAAATCGGTGTGCCCTAAAAGTGATATAATATCTCTAACAGTTCGGGGAATATGTAGATTAGTAATAATATCTAGTTTTGAGCGATTTACCTCGATTCCATTTTTGGAGATAACATTGCCCAAAAAAATTTCCTTTTGAACCATGAAATGATACTTCTCCTAATTTAAGATAATGTGCTTTTCTTCACACTTAGATAAGGCAAGAGATAAATTGTTAAGACATTCATCAAAACTACTCTCAAATACAAAAAAGTCATCCATAAAAATCTCAAGAAACTTCCCAACCATATTTGAAAAAATATTTAATATACATCGTTGAAAAATTGCTAGGGCGTTACATAATTCAAATGACATCCATTTGAAAGTTAATGTGCCAAATGGACAAGTGAACATAGTTTTTTCTTAGTCTTCTAGGGCTATCTCTATTGGGTTATATCCGAAATATCCATCAAGGAAAATATAGAAGGAGTGATCTGCTACCCTTTCTAAAACTTGATCAATGAATGGTAGAGGAAAATGGCCATTCTTTGTGACCGTATTCAATTTTCTATAGTCAATGCAAACACGCCAACCTGTGGTGACATGTGTTAGTATGAGTTCATTATTAGAATTTTGCATGATAGTTATTTCGGATTTCTTTGGAATTACTTGGGTTGGACTCACCCTAACATTTTTTAATATTGAGTACAGGATTCTCACATCCAATAATTTAATCACTTCATTTTTTACAACTTTCATCATGTTTGGATTAAGACGCATTTGAGGTTATCTAATTGGTTTGACGTCCTCATCAAGGTGGATCCGATGGGTGCATATGGAAGGGCTTATATGATTAACATCAGAAATGGTCCAACCTAAGGCTTCTTTGTGGTCTCTTAAAACATTCAACAATTTAATCTCTTAATCCTTGTCTAAAAATAAAGAGATCACCATAGGATAAGTTTCGTTTTTACCCAAGTATACATACTTAAGCTCATTTAGTAGTGGTTTTAAATCAAGCTTTGGAACATTGATTGGTGATGGCAAAGGTCGCAACTCCTCGATAAATAGGATTTGAGTGTGCGGTCTCCATCGGTATATACTAATGTCCTGGGTCGTAGCACTCTCATTATCATCATAAATTTCAGCAAACACTTTTTCTAAATTAGAATTTTTCATGTCCCTAAAGATTTTAATCATTTCCTTAGATAGGCTAGGTTCCAATACCTCTTCCTCTATCAAGCAGTCCATAAAATTCAACTCATGGATCTCATTATTATCTATGGGCTATTTTCATAGATTGAAAATATTGAGCTCTAAGGTCATGTCTCATGTTACCAAAGGCCAACTTTATCATTCTATTCTTATAATTGATGATTACATTTGAAGTTATTAGGAATGAGTGACGTAAAATAATGGAAACTTGAGCGCTAATATTTACACATAGTTCAATGTCTAGTACAATAAAATCCATGGGGAAGTAGAATTACTCCACTTGGACTAATGCATCCTCTAAAATTTTCCTTAGTACCTTAATGGAGCGGTAAGAAAGTTGGAGTGTAATTGTGCTTGGTTTAAGCTCGCCTAACCCCGTTTGTTGGTAAATCGAATAATATACTAAGTTGACACTTGCACCCATATCTAGCAAAGCATACTCAGTTTGGAAATTCCCAATAATATAAAGAATAATAGGACTTTTCGGGTCTTTGTATTTGGATACGGCCCTTTTTTAAATGATAGCACTCACTTTCTTAGTGAGGACGACATTCTTGTGCACATTTAATTTCCTCTTTATAGTGCACAAGTCCTTGAAATATTTAACATTTGATGAAATTTGCCTAATAGCATCAAGTAGAGGAATATCGACAGTAACCTTTTGGAGCACATCCAACACCTCTTGATATTTTATGGGACAATCGAGTTCTAAAGTCTAGATGGGAATGGAACTGGAGGCTTATGTGACTTAGTCTCTTTATTCTTTTGTTGTTGTGACTCTTGAACCATAACCGATTGACCATTCTTTTAAGACGGTGGCTTATCCTCCGGTATTTCTATCGGTTGTATTATCTTGTTATCGATCTCTTTTTCATTTTTCAAGGTAATGATGGCCTTAGCTTGTTCATGATGTAGCTCACTTAGATTTGAGTCTCCAATGAAATGTGTATTTCTAGGGTTTGACAGAGGTTGAGAAGAAAGTGTTCCTTTTTGCCTAACATTTAGTTGAGTCTTAATCATAACCATGACTATCTTTAATTCCTGATTTGATTGGATTAGAGTGATTCATTTGAGCTTGAGAGTTCATGAATACAGTTAATACATCCTCCACAGATGATCGCTTTGGTAGGGGTACATATGCTGCATTGTTAGATGCCCCAAAAAAGTTATTTTGTGGAGGCCCTTGAGGTGTATTGGGCACATTAATTTGAGGTCCACTCCTCCAACTAAAATTAGGATGGTTACACCAATTTGGATTGTACATGTTTCTCATTGATTGCACAACTAGCCTTTAGTAGTTATTTATAGCATTTTCTTGTCCATGCTCATACATGATATCTTGTACAATTGGGATTGTTGGACAATCCTTTATGTCATGGTCGACACCACCACAAATGTTATAAAAATTACCTAAGAAGGTGTTTTCTTTAATCATATCAACCTTCCTACTTTTTAAGACTTTGACCTTTCTATCTAATGTAGTGAATTTTGCATTAAAGTTGTCTTCCTCTCTTAGGACATACATCCCCTCTTTCTCTTTAAGAATGGGTCTAGTTTGGTACAGTTTAGAAGAGACATCCCATGTTTGAGTATTCTCTGCTAACATATCTAGAAAATCCCAAGCCTCATTATGATCTTTGCTAAGAAAGGTTTCACCACATATCATATCTATGAATTGACGGATATCTATGGTGAGCTCTTTTCGGAACGCATCAATCAAGTGTCATGATTCATAACCATGATGTGGGCAAGTGAGTAGAAGGTCTTTGAAGTGCTCCTAAGCTTGGAAAAACAGTTCATTCCCCTTTTGGGAGAATGACATGAATTTCCTGTTTAAGTGCATTTATTTTGTGCTCGGGAAAGAATTTTTTTGAAAACTCTCCACTTAAGGCTTGCCATGTAGTGATGGTACGAGGTCTTAGAGACTTAAGTCATGCTTTGGCTTGATACTTTAGAGAAAATGAGAATAACCTAAGTTTGAGTGCATCCCTATTGCCATTGTTTACTTGTAATATAACAATCACTTCCTCAAAGTCCTTGAGGTGCAAGTAAGGGCTTTCAGAATTCAAGTTATGAAATTTAGGATCAATTGAATAACACCTAGTTTAAAATCAATGTTCCCTGTGTGAGCAGAGAATATAATGTAAGATGGTAAAGTTGATCTCTTAGGGTGTAAATGTTTACATAAAGTTCGTGGTTGGTGTAACACATTCCTATGAACTTCATTCTCATCCTTAAGAGGTGGATTGCGTTGATTTTCTCTGTTTTGGATTATAGTTGGACCTGGTAGATTTGGATTTGCATTATCAACTAGGTCTGCCATGGAATCTAACTGGTGTTGACTGCCTTTTCTAAATAAATTATCAAGGCCTGGGATTAGTCAACTTTCGGAGGAGAGTTGATTGTTTTGATCTATACTTCAACGGGACATAAACCATTCACACCACACAACAAAAACCATAACTTTAAATTGCAAGTAGGATACTTAGAATAAAAATAAAACTTATCCAACAACCCAAGCAGTAAAGCCGACCATAAGCGTTCAAACCACAAAGAAAAATAAATTAACAACCCAAGCAGTAGAGCCGACCATGAGGGTTTAAACCACAAATCAAAATAAATAAAAAGAAAGTAAAATTAATGCAGAAATTAAACTATACTAATCTAAAAAATAGATTTAGCGGATGATCTTTGTGATCAAATAGCAACTATAGGACAACAATAGTACTTGGGTGATAAAATCCCAAGCAAGAGCAATCTTATGTCACAGTTAGAGCTTGAAAGACCCAACTGAATTTACTTTCAAAGTAAAACAGAAAATTTATAAAAATTTTGAGGTTTTAAAAAAGAACTTACCTTAGTAACCTTACACATATTTAATTTATCTCTGTCTCTCCCCAGCAACGGTGCCAAAACTTGTTTGCTTGCCTCTAAGTGCAGAGTTTCTTAAGTAATATCTTGTGAATATAGGGTCGATCTCACAGGAAGATAATTTATCAGAATGGGAGAAACTAAATAGATGAAATAATTTTGAAAGTTTTGAAGGTATGAAATTTACTAGAATTAAAACAATACCCAAGCTTCAAAATTTCACACTTAAGTTAATGATAAATAAACTATGATGACTTTGATAATATAACTAGGATTAGAGTACTATGGTAGATCTAATCAGAAAATAAAATAGTTTAAATATTTTAATAAATGATATAAAATATTAAAAAATCATGAATTAATACCATTAATTTATATTCTTAAGCACCAGTGATTTTAAGCATTCAATATCCATGAGATAATAAATCAAAAAATGTAGCAGGTTGAGAACATATCCCATCTAAGAAATCTAATTAATATAGGTTAAGCTTATCCACCCATATGGATCTCACATGATGGAAACATATGGATCTCATATGAGAATAAAAAACCTAAACCTAAATAATTGATAACATACATATATCATTCATCTCATCATTAAAAACAATCAATCATCATAAATTATGATATCATTAAACTAATATGCTTCCCTTCTAACTTATGTTAAAGGGAACTAAAAAAAATAACTAAATTGCAAAATAAAAAAATAATAAGAAAGCAAGAAAATAAATTAATAAAAATTTAAAAATCCTAGATCTTGCCCTTGAATGCTCTGAATGATGCTTAGGAATGCCTTGGGAATCCCTATTTATAAGTGGGGAACTCCCTCCTTCAAACTAGTTTGAAAAATTCGAAAACCGCCTCAAATTTTCTCACTCTGCGTAGGCTCTGTACACCCTTCGATGACATTGAACTGCTTTCGATGTCATCTAAGACTAGTTTTGATGTCATCGAAGACTACATTCAATTTGTCCAACAACCAAACTTGATTTTTCTGTAATTCTTCGATGTCATCTACGACTCCTTCGATGTCATCGAAGACTGGCTTCGATGTCATCGAAACTAGTTCGATGTCATCTAAGCTCAGATCCTGTAAATTTGCACTTTCTTTTTTTTTTTTTCACTTGGTTTTCTTGACTTTTGAGGTCTTGAAATCTTCAATCTTGATCTCCAAAGGTCCATTCTTTTCCTTGATAATTCTTGAACATCAAATCTATGCTTTTAACATTCTTTTCAATCTAAGCTATTAAACTCACCTTACAACACAAACATGTATAAAATATACTATTAAGCATTATCATGTTCATAAAACCAAGATATAAATGGAGAAAATATGCAATATTCGAGTCTCAACAGGGGTGTGCATTCATCCATTATTAGTTCTTAGACACTTATTAGGGATTCAATAGAAGACTCATAAGTGTTAGAATGAATAAGAATTAAAACAGCCTTACTTATTATAATAGATGAGAAAAATAGAGCTCTATGAAACTTTTCAAATATAGAATCCTTATAAAAATCTAAATTAATAAAATTTTAAATCATGACACTAATTTTGATGAAAAAGTACTTTTCGTCTATATTGCTCATGTGACATAACCACTTTTAAATTTATGTTACATATATAATGATCCAATCCCTCTACTATTATGACCATGCATCCACCAATGATTTATATCTTATACTAAAAAAAATAGTGAACAATCAGATTTAGACCATTGAATGATCATTAAGTGTAATTAGGAGAATTTAACAGTTGAAACAAAACTTTGATGGTTGAAAATCTTCCTAAAACCATTTAAAATATTTTAAAATAGCGGGCTTGGTGGCAATTCACTTGATCAGTAAATGATCTAACACATTTAATTATAAACATGCGCCAATCATACCAACTTTATTGACCTCTCATTAGTTTCTTAAATAGAACCAAAGCTATCAAATCAATGTAGTGTCCCTTAAAGGTCCTCAGATCTAATGATTAACTATTTTTCATGCAACATCAAGTTTAATCAATCTAATTATATTCTGGCTAATAGGCCTTAATTAAACTACTGACTTGAATCGGATTCTCTAATACGCGTTGGGTTTTGATTAAAATGTATAGGAATATAAGTTTTACAAAGTCCCTAATTTAATTAATTATAAGGATCACCATCGTGATAATTAATTCATATTCCATAACCAAATGCAATCAATTCAACAGGATATCATACCTGTATGTGAAAAAATTGCTTGATTTGTTGCTATTGATCTCTTAATAGAGGGAGCTTCTCCTTGATCTATCATGTATATGAAGGTGAGAAACCAGATCATAATCTCTTGTAAGGGCCAAGACCTGACCTGAGATATTTAAGAAGTGGACCACATAGTCAAGGTGGGGAGTGTACACATGTGGATGGGAAATGGGCTACTATCCATGATCACCATCCTTAGATAATCTAATGTTTCCTTAAGAAATGGTTGATCGAATCTTAACCATTGGTTGTTTATCAAGATTTAAAACAATTATGGTTAAAATTCAAAATTAGAAGTTTTTTTTTTTTTAAAACACATGCACACACACTCACGCTGTAGTGAGAATTCACCACCTATGGGTACTTGAACCCTTGATCAGGTGTTGAAACTCCTGAGAGTCTACCACCGGAGCAAAAGCAAGAACCCTTCAAAATTAGAAGTTAAAAAATCTATGATTATCTAATAAAAATTATAGAAGCAATGGCCAACCTTTACACTTGATGGACGATCAAAACTTGAAGATTAACCTACATACTAATGTCTTGAGCAAACCATGTAAATCCAATATATGTTAGATCTGGTGGATTTCGACGACCCTAATTAAAGCAGCCAAATACCCACTTTCAGGATCTCTCTATTATTGAGTTTGTAAGTGTTTCTATTTAATCTTCTGTTTCTGAATAATCCCTGTTGACTAGGGATTAGGTTGTTTGTTTTTTATTCTTTCCTTTGTTAATAACCATGTTTCTGTTAGAGTAAAAGGGGGCTATAATCTTTGCTTTTATTTAGGAAGTTGTAAGGCTATATAATAGCCAGAGTTTGTTGAATTCAATAACAAGTCATTCTCCCAAATTAAGTGTACTATTTCGTTTAAATTCTTTGTGTCATAACAATCTGGTATTAGAGCACCCACTGGGCCTGAGAAAAAAAAAAAAGTCGTAGACTTTTTGAGTGACTTGCAAACAGAGAGAGAGAGGTATGACGAGTGAAGGGAATTTCGTGCAGTTAGCAATTCCCCGCTTCTATGACCATTGGAGCATGTTAATGGAAAATTTTCTAAGGTCCAAGGAATATTGGAACCTGGTGGAGACTGGTTACATAAAAACAGAAGCTGGAGCAGCTGTGACTGAGGCACAGCAAAAGAAGCTCAATGATTGAAGTTGAAGGATTTAAAAGTGAAGAATTACTTGTTCTAGAAAATTGACCAAACCATCTTGGAGACCATACTTCAAAAGGACACTTCAAAGCAAATATGGGACTCGATGAGAAAGAAATATGAAGGGAATGCAAGGGTGAATCGGTCGATCCTACAAGCTCTTCATAAAGAGTTTAAAACCTTAGAAATGAAAACTGATGAGAAAGTCTGTGATTAATTTTCTCGTGTAATGTCTATTGCAAATAAGATGAGGGTGCATGGTGAATGTATGGTAGACATTACAATTGTGGAGAAAATACTTCGCTCCTTAACAGACAAATTTAATTAGATAGTTTGTTCTATTAAGGAATCGAAAGATATTGACCAATTGTCCATTGATGAATTACAAAGCTCGTTGATCGTTCATGAGCAAAAATTTCACAAGCATGATGGGGAAGAACAGGCCTTGAAGATAACTCATGAAGACAGTTCAAGAGGAAGAGGACGTGGCAGAGGCTCATCTAGAGGAAGAGGCAGAGGTAGAGGGTGTCAAACATTCGACAAATCCCTTGTTGAGTGTTATAATTGCCACAAGCTCGGACACTTTCAATATGAGTGTCCAAGTTGGGGCAAAGAAGCCAATTTTGTTGAGCTTGATGAAAAGGAGGCAATGCTACTAATATCATATGTGGAGCTACATGGAGCAAAAAGAAAAGATATTTGGTTTCTGGACT